>OX387365.1:1675000-2275000 GCA_947563465.1 Archips xylosteana
AAGGAGCAGGTGCCAAGCGGTTATTTAAGCATTATGTAAACTAACAATAACTGTTGATAAGGTATTAAATAATTTTTAACAAACTTCAAAAAAGGAGAAAGTTATCAATTCGGTTGGGTATGTATTACAATACCGAAGTACGAAAGAGCGAGTGTATTAAAACTTCGAATGGGTCAAAAGACCGACACGATTTTTTTCTGAAACCGTTAACTTTTTAAGATTGTTATAAAACAAACCTAACCTAACCTAATGGGTTCTGTATGATGCCGTTTTAATAAATTCTGAAAAGTTTACGGTTTCAGAAAAAAATCGTGTCGGTCTTTTGACCCATTCGATGTTTTAATACATTCGGTCTTTCGTACATCGGTATTGTAATACATACCCATTCGGTTGTGTAAGTTGTGTTTTATGTTTGTTAACTCGGCACTCTGTATTTTACCTTTATAAACCGATTTGATTTTTTTTTTTGCCGGCCAGGCTATGTTTTCAATTATGTCCCATTGCCTCCAAGTCAAGATCTACTGATTGAATCCCGGGGAAAATCTTCAAATAAACCGAGGGAACTCTTCAAAATATTGTAGGGACACCTACAGTGATTTGGGTATAATTTGCATTTGCATTTGCTTTCGGAAATCACCATTTGCTGGAAGTGGAACTGATGAAGAAGACCGTAGATGGCCACTGGAAATACTCAATAACATTTTCATTAATTGCGATTCGATTAGTTTAACACAGTTCAGTTGCTATGCAGTTTATGCTCTTCACAATGCATATTGACGAGATGACGAGCAGTTGACATTAAGCTATTGTAACTTAGATTAGTTCATCATCATCATCATCATCAGCCTATGTTCGATCACTGCTGGACATAGGCCTCTCCCATGGCACGCCACTGAGCACGATCCTCGGCCACTCTCATCCAGCTCTTGACAGCCGCCTTGCGAAGATCATCGCTCCATGAGGACGTCCCTTGCTACGTTTGCCGACCCGTGGTCTCTCTTAGATTTTGTGGAACGTATTTGGAGTGGAACTTGAACGGAGAGAGGCACAGGGCGAGAAAACAAACAGCGCTACTTCATAATACTTTTGTATATATTGTATGTAAGGTCGTTGGAAGAAAAAAAGACTTACATATGTATAAAGTAAAAAATATACGGTCCGGCCATGGCGACGGTCGTTGTAAAAAGAGGGAAGAGCTAACAGCTTAGCGCCGGAAGGGCGTATGTTCAGAAACAATGTTGCTACAGTCAAATAAACTACTTAAGGCATACACACACATTACTTAACAGTCTCCACTCAAGAACTCGTCTACCCCAACGGTTATCGGTTCTTCGGGTTATATGGCCTGCCCATTGCCACTTCAGCGTGCTAATGCGGTGGGCTATGTCGATAACTTTGGTTCTTTGGTAGATTAGTTACTTCATTGAAAAGCGAGATTTTATATGGACCGACTCAAAAAACCCACGAAAACAGAAAAATAATTAAACATGTTATTGTGTGCTCTGTCTACTGATCTGTTTAAAGTCAGTGCCTCAGGAGTGGAGCTAGGCAGACCTTACCCATATGCTATCTGTTGGGCTTGGCATCTTTAAAACTATACGCAACGGATTTTGACGCGGTTTTTTTTAATAGATAGAGTGATTCAAGAGGAAGGTTTATATATATTAATACAAATACGTGCATAATTACACGCGTGCGAAGCCGGGGCGGGTCGCTAGTACCAAGGATGATATAGACTGGATTGGCAGTCGCCATAGTATGGATCGGCCGCGGTTTTTGTAGTTCGATTATTAAATCTAGATGGCGCTGAAATATATCCAGAGGCTTTGAAGGCAAAACAATAAGACTACAGATATTTCATATCACTGCAAATGTATTATTATGCAATATTTTTGAAAAATAATACATTTGTAGTAATATGAAACATCTGTAGTCTTATTGTTTTGCATTCAAAGCCTCTGGCTATATTTCAGCGCCATCTAGATTTAATAATCGAACTACGAAAACTGCGGCCGATCCGTACTATGGCGACTGCCAATCCAGTCTATATCATCCTTGCTAGTACTTACTAGAGCAACAATGAAAAATTTTCCTAGTCAATTCAATAGGTAATTGACTGTCAAAGACTGGTAGGTACAATTTTTGAGGTTTGGTAAAAGCTTTGGGTAAAAGCCATAATTTATAATAGTCATTTAACTTATAGCACACGGCGGACATGACGTACAAAATACGCGTTCTTGAATCTACATAAGCACGACGACGTCTGTACACGCGTACGCCTACATTCATCGCGCGCGCACTCTTCTGGATTCCGGCGGTGTCCGGCAATCTGCGCCTCAGCCCACAGGGTGGGGTAACTCGAATCGGTGCGGGGCGGAGCGTGTCCATTCTGTACGTTAGTACTATTATATATTCTGTGCTTATAGCTCCCGTATGATCAACGACGAAATGCTCAACGTTTTGATTGGTCTGTGTACTCGTACTTAATAGGACTGATAATAAAATTGCGAAGTTAAACAAACCGGCCAAGTGCGAGTTGGATTCGCGCACGAAAGGTTCCGTACCATTATCTAAGTATAAAAATGGCAAAAAAAAACAAGTTTGTTGTAAGGGAGCCCAGCCCCCATTAAATATTTGTTTTATTTTAATATAATTATTTATTTTTAAAGTGAATATAAATAACTAAATCTTCTGTGAATATTTCAAGCATCTACCTGTTGCCGTTATCAATATCGAGCAAAAACGAGCAAATAAATCACGTTTATTGTATGGGAGCCCCCTTAAATATTTATTTTATTCTATTTTTTAGTATTTGTTTTTATAGCGGCAATCGAAATACATCATCTGTGAAAATTTCAACTGTCTAGCTATCACGGTTCGTGAGATACAGCCTGGTGGCAGACGGACAGCGGAACCTCAGAATAGGGTCCCGCTTTTACCCTTTGGGTACGGAACCCTAAAAAGTCATAAAAATCGCGATCGTATCCTCTTTAAGTTAGCTTATGATGATTATATAATTTGTGTCAACCCTATCACTTTAACAGTGATGATCAGGTAGAATCTCAAACAGGTCTTATTTTAGTATTTACTGAGCGCATAGTTTCACAACAGTACATAAATACTGCAAATATTCCGATCGCACTTTAGTTGTGCTGGTTTCGTCATAATTGAATCATACAAATTATTGGAACATAATTTTAATAAAAAATCGAATAAGTTTTTCGAGTGTACGGTGTCAGATAAAAAAATCAACATGGAAAAGAAACCTAGTTCGAATAAAGCGAAAACTTCCGTGCAATGGATGGTTGGAATTGTAGGTAAATAAAAAAAGCGGGATTATCTTCTAACCAGTGATCGGAATAGGTAGTGCAATATTGCGAGACTTCGGAGCGTAAGCTTTGTATGGATATAGCTTATGACCCCGGGATTTCTTTGAAAGTTTATTTTTTAGTTTTTTAATTTTTGATTAAGTTTTATTTTCGCGTTTTATTTTGTAATTTTTTGATTGTACACTTATCATATTACTATTATCATATTATCATTGTACGAGTATATATGTAGGGCAAACCTTGGGTAATTGGTGATACGAGGTAATTCGGTGATAGTCCCCTTCTTAGGAGAGCTAGGGCTCTATCAACCAGGAAAATGTAAGAATATCTATAAATTTCAAACCATGATTTTAAACCTTGATTTTTTGGTTTCAAATTCATAGATATTCTTACATTTTCCTGGCAGATAGAGCTAGAAGAAGGGGACTATCACCGAATTACCTCGTATCACCAATTACCCAAGGTTTGCCCTACGCCAGTATCTCCAATTACTGAACGTTGACCATCAACTTCGAATATTTCTTCTTGTTCCTCGCGAGGTGCAACAGCTCAGCACCACTCGTGACTCCGGTTCACACTCATTATGTTTCTCAACCAAGACTTTTTTCTTCGGCCTACACCGCGTTTTCGAGCAACTTTGTCCATCATAATAAGTTGCAGTATGTCATATCTCTCATGGCGGAAAAAATGTCCGAGGTGGGCAATCTTCCTGTGTTTAATCTTGTTATGTGTAATTATTTCTTTACCCACTTTTATTATTCAATATTTAATTACCAGGCTATCAGATCTACTACTCAACAACATTTTTTTCAGCAAATTCTTTAGCCTTCACTCATGGGCTACAAACGGGCTGGATTTCTCCAATGGCGAAAGTCTTGCAGTCAGTCTCCTCCCCCACTGGAACCCCCCTTTCTGACTACGCCCTGGGTTGGGTTGCCAGCGTCCTGCCCATCACAGCGCTGGTCTTTGTGCCAATCTATGCGTGGGTAGCTGACAAGTTCGGCAGAAGAACCGGTATGCTGCTCATGACTGTACCACAAACGGTAAGAAACGGGATTCTGGACTACCTGCTGTTAGAAAAGTACAGTTTTTTTATCTTATTCATCATTCCAGCCTATATATGTCCCACTGCAGGGCACAGGCCTCCTCTCAGAATGAAAGGGCTTGGGGCGTAGATCCCACGCGGGCCCAGTGCGGATTGGGAACTTCACACACACCATTGAATTTCTTCGCAGGGCTATGCAGGTTTCGACCCTCTGTTTGAAAGGCCGGAGGTCAAACCACTAGACCACTGCGACTTAAATGACATTATTTTTATTATGTGTTTGTTGTTTATTATGTGTCTTTTTCCAGGCAAGCTGGCTACTCAAAATGCTCTCACCAACAACAACCACCCTGGTGATCGCCAGAGTATGCTGCGGCGCGGCAGCTGGAGGCTGCTTCACCGTCGTCCCGATGTACAACAAGGAGATAAGCCAAGACAGCATACGAGGCCTGATGGGGGCACTCCTCATGGTGTGCTACAACCTTGGTGTACTGGCCATGTACGCGTTAGGAGCTTACCTGGACTATTACACGGTGCTGTACATCGTGGTATCTGTGCCAGTTCTGGTGTTCGTCCTGCTGCTGATGTGTCCTGAATCGCCTGGTTACTTGGTGAAGATTGGGAAGATAAAAGTAAGTTATTGTGAGTTTTGGTGTCCTGTCAGTTATCCTGAATTGACTTGGTTTTAACTAATATTACCTACTCGGGATTTAATCACGAACTATTAATTGCTGAAATTACCTGGACGTTTCAACCACATTGCAGCGGCAGTCGACACGTGACCTAGGAATCCTATGAAACGCTGCCAGTGTTTTCAGTACCACCCTTTCATTACGTGTTTTTTTGTGCCCTTTAAAGCCCTCCTCAGACCGCAGCGCAGGGCGTGCGAGCGACGGCGACGGAGCTTGCCCAGCGCGTTGCATAGCACTGAAATATATACGCTGTACCGCACTGCCAGTATGTGTCACCGTATATAATGATTTAGTGTTATAGAACGCGCTCGGCAAGCTCCGTGTCCCCGTGCAGCGGTTTGTGGTGGCCTTAAGCTTAGGATAATAGGGTAGTGTCCTGGGTAAAAAAAAACACTATTACAATTAGTCCGACATTTAAATTATCAAAAAATATTGAACACATTTTTTTTCTTTTGTCAATTGAACAAAAAACGACAAAGATAAAGCGCGACAAAGTTCGGGAGTGGGGGCTCGTGACGTCACGGTTCGCTAAAAAGTGTAGCGAATCGTGACGTCACGCGGAACTTCAACATACAATATCTCCGTCATTTTTTGTTCAATTCACAAAAGAAAAAATACGTGTCCAATATTTTTTGATAATTTAAATGACGAACTAATTAGATTTTTTTAGGAAACTAGCCTATTATAGGCAAAGTATATATTTTTTCTTAAACACATATTGAACCTTCATGACAGTCGTATTTTGATATGGCACATCAAAAACTTTTATGTACAGGAAGCAACTGAAAAACTGGCGCTGCTCCGAAGTCTGGACGTGGATGACAAAACTGTACAAAACGAAGTTGAAGCAATGAAGGAACGAGACGAATATTACAAGTCGCTGCCGTCTTTATCGGTTTTAGTTATTCGTAAGTATGAGTAAAAGTTAATACTTTCAAGTGTCACTAATATGAAAGTTAGGACCAGAACCTAAACTCTGAAGTTCGAAATTACCCCTACTATCGTCCCGTCCTGCTCACAAAAGACCGAATTTTAGCCAAAATTTATTTCTCCTCTTCTTCTTTCTCATTTTTTTTCTTCACCCCAGGCTTGGCTGTTTAAGTGATTTCATTAAGTAGGTACTTTTTTAGACATATCATCTCGAAACTTGGCACGTTTTTCACAGTATGTTTTTGTTTAAACCAAAAACTTTTGTTAAATTACCTAAGTACATTTTTTTTTACAAGGGATCATTTTTTTTGATATACTTAACGTATTCTTTCAGTGAAAGACAAAGCATGGCGCAGGGCTTGCATCTTGGGCACCATTCTAATCTCCGTGCACGCTTTCAGCGGCAACTTCGCGTTGATCTCATATGGAGCCAACATCCTGGCTGCATCAGGGACAACCCTGAATCCAGAGCTGCAGACGCTCAGCTTCCCGGCAGTCATGATGACTGGAGCTATCATATCGATGTGCGTGGTGGAGAGAGTTGGGAGAAGGGTGGGTAAATGTGGAAATTACTTACGTAGTCACTACAGAGCTCGATGAGCTGTATGTTGAAGTGGTAATAGACAGGTCCCGTCGCTTGAAGAACAAATAACTGTTGGGGGCAGTTGGGAGAGAAAGGTTCTCAAGTAGTCATCGGAAACGACACAGCGTTGGCAGACCTCCCTCTAGGTGGACCGACGACAACGCGAGTGCTGTGGATTGGATGCAGGTGGTAAGATCATCGTTCTAAAGGGCCAGTCTTTATTCAACAGTGGATGACTCCCAGCTGGTGAAAGATTAACACCACAGTGGCTTTGCCCAATGGAAGAACAAAAAAATAGTCTAGCTCCCTATCTCAAAGGAATTTTTAAAAGTCCATCTTAGTGTTCCTTTATAATGAGCAGAAGTCATTGCTACATACCCTTATCACTGTTGATTCTATTCCACTCATACCGCTGGTTTCCATTCTGAAATGCACTATATGTCCGACACTGGGACGTAAAAAGGGGGAGAGACAACATTCACCTCTCCAACAACGATTGAATCCTTTTATTTCCAGGTTATCTTACTGACCACGTACTTGGTGTCAGCAGCGGCTCTGGCAAGCTTAGCAGTCATACTGCAGCTGCCTCAGGGCACCACTCCTGCCTGGCTGATGCTGCTGACCATTGCCGTGTCCATGATTGTTTATACTGCAGGGGTTCTTCCCATACCATATGTTGTCATTGCCGAACTATTCAACATTCAGGTAATAATCCTTATAATAATAGTTTAGTAGACTCTACCTAGGGCAATTTTATGGCCCATTACGACCAAATAAGGATTGATTTGATAGATAGATAGATAAAGACGTTTATTTGGTACTGCAAGCACACACAATCAAGATTAACAAAAATACAAAAGTCAGTACAAACTTAAAAGAAAAACATTATATTTTGTCTGTATGCGCTGCAGTAGTGCAAAAGGGCCATGGCTCAGTGGTCAACATTGCTCATAGGAGCAAAACACTGATATTCTGCCACAACCAAGAGGATCGAGAACAAAATATTACTTACTAATTCAAAATAATTATACAACAAAAGAAAAACAAAACAAACAGTGCTAAGCATCATTAATAACGACAATAAAAAGCAGATTACACTTACAACAAAAGCACAAAACAAGCCATGCCACCCGAGACGTCCCCAAAAACTACCCGAGCCGGTACGGCGAGGGTAGACAGACACGTCGAGGGGAAAATGGGTCCAATGCTCGACACTCTGCTCTTCACTTCGATTACAAGGAAAATAAACAGCAACATTGGAAACCATTTATTTACAAGCTGCAATTTTCATCCAATGCATTATTTATAATAACACGAGCACGGTCGGTCACGAGCATTAATATTATTATATTATTAATTATTTGCTATGTTTCATTCCAGATTCGAGCTAAGATGATGGGCATAGTTGTAAGCACAGCCTGGATCGTATCTTTCACGCAGTTAGCAACCTTCGCTCCCATCAAAGGAGCGCTGGGGATTCACACTAACTTCTATTGTTACGCGATAATACATCTCTTTGGAGTTGCTGCCGTCCTGGTACTGATGCCCGAAACCAGAGGAAAGAGTATAGATCAAGTGGAGATGGAGTTGAGAAATAAATAAATAAAGTTTGACAAAGGTGTTTCATTACATCTCATGCAGTGGAATATGTGATTAAAATAGAATATAAATGTTAACCACAGTAGGTATAAACATAAACTAAATAAAGGTAGGTATAAATATCTGATAAACATTGTTTTAAGATTACAAGCACTGTATTTGCAAACTTTAGCACGTTCTTAGTCTTAGCCGAAGATTTTACTTTATGCGCAAGAGAATAAAAAGCTATTTGGTACAGTCAAGGGCAAAAATATGTATACACTTTAGTACCTTGTCACTTTAACCACTGTGACAGTTCATATATGGCAGTTCAAATATGACGAAAATAGACAAGGTACTAAAGTGTATACATATTTTTGCCCTTGACTGTACATAAAGCTCAGCTCATTTAGGCTCCAAGTGCCTGCCAAGCACTAGCAGATGTTCCTGCGCCCCGACTTTTGGCCGGAGGGTGTGGTGTTCCGTCGTTTTAGGGAAGCGACGAAGACGTTTTTTAAAAATCCCTAAATAGTTATTTAAGTTTTATTTGTATTTTTGAATTTTACAGCGCATTGGTGTTATCTTTGATCAATTATAACTGAAGATACACATTGCCGAACAAAATCCCGTTCAAAAAATGTCCGAACTTTTTTATTTGTTTGCATAACAATTAAAATAATCACCTACACAGAAATTTGAACCTAGTCCTTACTTCATTACAGTCGAATTTCGGTTGACACTTGACAGCTAAACTTGACAATTTCACGTAACGTACTGAGAAAAAAGAAGGCCACTTTTATCAAAGTGGCGCTCATTTGGCTCGGACATTTTCGGGCGCGCGACTGTGGATCTACAGTTATAATTGATCAAAGGCCACTTTGATAAAAGTGGCCTTCTTTTTTCTCAGTACGTTGCGTGAAATTGTCAAGTTTAGCTGTCAAGTGTCAACCGAAATTCGACTGTAATGAAGTTAGGACTAGGTTCAAATTTCTGTGTAGGTGATGATTTTATTTGTTACGCAAACAAATAAAAAAGATCGGACATTCTTTGAACGGGATTTTGTTCGGCAATGTGTATCTTCAGTTATAATTGATCAAAGTTACAAAAGCTTAATTTCAAAGTACTTAGCACTTTTTCCGAATTTGGATTGATTCAGAAACAATGTCAACTGAGCAGAACATAGCCTAAAGCTATCTAAAAAAAAAATTAAACTCTTTGTTTCAAATAATAGGTATCATTTTTTTAGGGTTCCGTAGCGAAATGGCAAAAAACGGAACCCTTATGGATTCGTCTTGTCTGTCTGTCTGTCTGTCCGTCCGTATGTTACAGCCACTTTTTTTCCGAAACTATAAGAACTATGCTGTTGAAACTTGGTAAGTAGATGTATTCTGTGAACCGCATTAAGATTTTCACACAAAAATAGAAAAAAAAAACAATAAATTTTGGGGGTTCCCCATACTTAGAACTGAAACTCAAAATTTTTTTTTCATCAAATCCATACGTGTGGACTGTGGGGTATCTATGGAAATGGTCTTCAAAAATGATATTGAGGTTTCTAATAATATTTTTTTTCTAAACTGAATAGTTTGCGCGAGAGACACTTCCAAAGTAGTAAAATGTGTGTAACTTCTAAAATAAGAGAATGATAAAACTAAAAAAAATATATGATGTACATTACCATGTAAACTTCCACCGAAAATTGTTTAGAACGAGATCTAGTAAGTAGTTTTTTTTAATACGTCATTAAATTCGTATTTATTTTTAGATAGCAAATGACTTTGACTACCTACTTGACACATTTCATGTTTCGCTTGCACATCGCTTGGAAATAAATTCAAGATTCTGGGCAGTATGCTTGCCCATACTCTGGCCATATTCGTTTTTACTCCTTGGCACTAGGTACTTGGTACTTGGTATGGGCAGGGAGGTATGATAGGCTCCGCGTGTATTTAGGTCTTGTGTTTTTTTAAGATGAGGCATTTTATGACCTTCCTCCTCCTTCCTTCCTTTCCTTTTATGCATTTTAGACGACCAGATGGCCTAGTGGTTAGAGAACCTGACTACGAAGCTTGAGGTCCCGGGTTCGATACCCGCGTCGGGGCAGATATTTGTATGAAAATACGAATGTTTGTTCTCGGGTCTTGGGTGTTTAATATGTATTTAAGTATGTAACTATATTTCATACTAAATACAAACTGAAATTATAGATGCACAGAAAAAACCCCAGAAAAAAGACCAATGCTGGGAATCGAAGCCAGGTCCTCAGCATTCCGTGCCGTGTGCCATACCCCTACACCACCACTGGTCTAGAGATTAGACACGAATCTTTCCTATACATCATACATTTCAGTCTGCTAAATCATCACCTTATGCAGTGACAAGCGCTCATCTATGTTACACCCTCTATCGAGAGATTTTAACACTCCTTCGGAACTAACTAAATATATGATTTCACGGGATGACCGTAAAAGTAATAAAAAATGAAGTTGAAAAAATAAATACAAAAAGATACTTCATAGCAAAGCTAACTTGTATGTAACTATCTATATAAGTATGTTTATCCGTTGCCTAGTACCCATAACACAAGCTTTCCTTAGCTTACTTTGGGACTAGGTCAATAGGGTAGTGTCCTGGGTAAAAAAAACACTATTACAATTAGTCCGACATTTAAATTATCAAAAAATATTGAACACGTTTTTTTTTCTTTTGTCAATTGAACAAAAAGTGACAAAGATAAAGCGCGACAAAGTTCGGGAGTGGGGGCTCGTGACGTCACGGTTCGCTAAAAAGTGTAGCGAATCGTGACGTCACGCGGAACTTCAACATACAATATCTCCGTCATTTTTTGTTCAATTCACAAAAGAAAAAATACGTGTCCAATATTTTTTGATAATTTAAATGACGAACTAATTAGATTTTTTTAGGAAACTAGCCTATTGGTGTGAATTGTCCCGTGATATTTATTTATTTATGACCTATATTTCTGTGTCGATTAAAATTGGGAAAAAACCGAATGGAAATTTTGCTACCAGGAAAAAACGATTCTGGTAAATTGATCTAACAAACTTACCGTATTCTACGTTGTCTTGCGGAACTAAATCAAGTAAAAGGCAAAGATGTATTCTCAATTATTTAATCCTCAATTCAGCCTCCAGCTGCTCTATACTCTTGCCCCTGGTCTCCGGCAAGAGTACTAGGACACAAGGAAACCCGAAGAGGTGGACTGCAGCGAAGAAGTAGAAGTTGGCGTGTATGCCGAGGGCGGCTGTGATTGGCGCAAAGGCTGCTAGCTGCACGAAAGACAGGCCCCATCCTTGGGCTGCCACAAAACCCATGAGGGTAGCGCGAATCTGGAAACGAAAATATGACATCATGAATCAATTGACAAATGTAATCCATTTTACCACGAGCCTTACGGTGAAGGAAAACATCGTAACTGCACACATTTGCGAAAAAATTTTAAAGGTGTGTGTGAAGTTCTCAATTTGCACTGGGCCCGCATGGGAGCTAAGACATTCTTTGAGATCTGCTTTTAAGCTGCTTTAAACCAAATAAACAAATAAATTGCGTTTGGATACTAAATTGAATTTTGTTTGTAGGGGAACAGAGTTCATTTTTAGTATGAGGGGGCCTCTTATTGAAGGGTGGCCAGTTATTGGCGATTTACCCTATACTCGTGAAAAAGTATATTATAGACCATCTGAATCGTGACTCACTGTGGAACCTTTTTACAGAAAATGTCAATGACATTGCATTGACAGGGAATATCATTATGACGCTTACTGTGAATACGTTCTATGTTGGGTCAGAAATCAAATGGTTCTGTACACTGTAAACTAAAAATGCCCATTCTCACCTGAATATTGAACAACTCCGACATGACGATGTAGGGTACAGGCATGACTCCGCCGGAGAAGGCGATCATGGCCGCCAGGATAGGAGCCAGCAGCAGCCAAGCAGGAACCGACCCTTGCGGCTGCTGCATCAGCACCCCCAAAGATGCCAAGGCGATTGCTGATACCAGGTACGCAGTCAGTATAAGCACCTGAAGATTTTGTTAAATTAAATCATTATCATCTGGGCTGTATAAATAAATAAATAAAATAAAATAAATATTAGGGGACAAATCGACCTAGTCCCAAACTAAGCAAAGCTTGTACTATGGGTACTAGACGACGATAAACATACTTATATAGATAAATAAATACTTAAATACATAGAAAACATCCATAACTCAGGAACAAATATTCGTGCTCATCACACAAATAAATGCCCTTACCGGGATTTGAACCCAGGACCTCTTGCTTCGTAGGCAGGGGCACTACCAACTAGGCTAAAGCGGTCGTTAAGTCCCTCTGTTGGGCACATGCCTCCTCCCAGAGCGCTTGGGTTGTAGTTAGAGCTGCCACCCCTTAGGGTTTGATCCGGAGTCCACGGGTCTGAATAGTGCATATCCGGGCTACGGGTCGGGTGGCGAGAAAAAGTCAAACTTTTAGCGGACAACGTATCCTCAGTTCGTAAGAAAAACAAAAGCAACGACTTTTTATCGACGTCAGTTGATTTACAATAGGTTGAGGTGTTTAGTCAGAACTTTACGGAATTGCCTAAAACAATAGGCGAAATTTATCAATGCCTATGAGTAATGCATTCGTTGAACATGTTTTGTCATTGATGGAGAATTTATGGACGGCTATGTATTACAATACCGAAGTACGAAAGACCGAATGTATTAAAATATCGAATGGATCAAAAGACTGACACGATTTTTTTCTGAAACCGTTAACTTTTTAAGATTGTTATAAAACTAACCTAACCTAACCTAATAGGTTCTGTATGATGCCGTTTTAATAAATTCTGAGAAGTTTACTGCGACTGCGACGCGCCCCCGTCCCACGTCTCTTCTGTGTGGCTTGCGCCTGAGGTTTCCTCATGATCTTTCCTTCACCGAAAAACATGTTCATGAATTACTTATGGTAAATCGGTAACAACATAGGTACATAATTAATCTGGTAGTGAAATTCTGGTGGTCCGGCCAGGACCACCGTAGCTTCAACGGTTAGTGGCATCGACATGTAACCTTAATACGGATATGCAGTTTGGATGTTATGTTATTAATCAAGTTTAAGTAGGTTCTATATCGAAACCCACCTTCCTTCCAACTCGTTCCATAGCAGCCATAGCTAGGAAAGACCCTGTCAACATGACAGCTGGAAAGCTCAGGGTCATCAGCTCTGCGTCCATGTCCACGCCTGATGCCTTCAGGATGTTGGCTCCATACGACACCAGGGCGAAGTTCCCGCTTAAAGCTTGTATGCAGTTCATGAGGGCTGCGATGATGAAGGATTTACGCCAAGCTCGGTCTTTTACTGGAGGGCATTAGTATTGTTGGAATTATTTTAGATGAAGCACTTGTGTAATCGTTAAGTGTAGCCAGGCGATTATTCCGTAAATATAACAGACTAGCTTTTGCCTGCGAGTCCGTCTGTGAAAAATTCATTGGTCGCTATCCCGCGAGAACTATGAATTTTTCCAGGATGAAAACTAACCTATGTCCTTTTCAGGTTCTCAAACTATATCCATACCAAATTTCATCTAAATTGGTAAGTACAGTGGTTTAAGGCGTAAAGAGGTAATAGACTGACACACTTTCACATTTATAATTATGGATATCAGAAAACTTTAAAAGTGATATCGAAAGTACGTCACCCATAATGAGTATCATCATTTCAGCCGAAAGACGTCCACTGCTGAACATAGGCCTCCCCCAAGGCTCGCCAAACAGATCGGCCCTGCGCCATCCGCATCCAATGCGTTCCCGCTACCTTCACCAGGTCGTCGCTCCATCTTGTTGGAGGCCTACCTACACTGCGTCTTCCGGTCCGCGGACGCCACTCGAGAACCTTTCGGCCCCATCGGCCGTCAGTTCTACGGGCGATGTGCCCTGCCCACTGCCACTTAAGTCTAGCGATTCTTCGAGCTATGTCCGTGACTTTAGTTCTCGCGCGGATTTCATCATTTCTAATGCGATCCCGCAGAGAAACTCCAAGCATAGCCCTCTCCATCGCCCTCTGAGTGACCTTGAGCTTCCTTATAAGACCCATCGTTAGCGGCCACGTCTCAGTGCCATAAGTCATCACTGGCAACACACACACGCACAATGAGTATAAGGGCATTAAATACCCCCATACATTTAGTACGAAATTAGTAGAAAGGTTTTAGTTTCCTTATTTTAAAATGTAGAAGGAGTAAATAATGCCCCGATTTTTTTGGGGCCGATATAGGCGGGCTGCATTTCTACTGCAACGTAACTGCAAATGCCGACTGCCCATACATTTCAGTCGCAGCTGACGTGCAATTTGGATCTCTTATGGTTTCGCATAATTTAACAAGTCATAATGTATCATTCTTCATAATCAACGTGAAGTGATTTATTTCTGAAACAGTTTTTTTTCGGAATAGGGGTGTCACCAATCAGCTGACGTACTTTTTATGAGCTGTCAAATCAAAATTATCAAATAGAGTTTGAATGGCAATAGCAAACTTATGACGTCATTTTATTCGCCAACTCTATCAACTATTTATTTATTTTGTTTTAATGCAACAAAAAATCTAATTATGCAGTTAATCGAAAATTAATCTGGTTTTCAGGGTTAAAATGAATCGTTTTTTACTGGAATTGTTATAGTATGAACCTAACCTACTGCATTCTATAAGATGGCATTGAAAAAGTCCTGAATAAAATACTGTTTCAGAAGTATATAAATCACTGTACGACTAACTTTGATTATGAAGAATGATGACTTGTTAAGTAAATTATGTGAAACAAAGGGAGTGGTGTTTTGCCGACTATAATGGAAAATCTATGGACAGACGGCAGTTGGCATTTACGTTGCACTTGCAGTTGGAATGCAGTACGTCTCTATCTGCCCTTAGATATTAAATGCCGTCATTATTGTGAATAAAAAAGTGTCCAGATGATTTGGAGCTTTTTCCTAAAGGCCACAACAAACCGGGAGCGCGGGGCGCCGACGGAGCATGCCCAGCGCCGTCAATGACACTGAATCAAATACGGTGTGCCGCGCTGCTTGAGTGTGTCACCGTATATTCGATTCAGTGTTATAGATCGCCCTTGGATCGCCCCGCGCTTTCGGTTTGTGTTGGCCTTAAAGCACACCAATGGGTTCATTTCTATTTTTTTAAATTTAATGACGTCATACTTACAAATAACAAGCATAGAAAGAGGCGGCATTGATTTATAGAACTCGTCGTCCTTTTTCATTTCGTTGACTTCGTTTTGGATTGATTTGTCGTCTTCATCTAAACCTCTAAGGAAAGCTAGTGTCTGCAATGCTTTCTGTTGGAAAGAAAAAGTCATTATAAACTAGTGTATGGTAACCAAATCACACCCATAAAAACCAAAAAATTCATTCGGGAACCTTCTTTAAATGTGACCAGTGGCCAGTTTCATAAATGGTCTATTTCTTCAATTTAAATCGTCAACGTCATTTTTAGATAAATTACAGGTCTATTATTATTAGTTAATATGGAGAAGTATCCAACTGCTAGGCAAAAGCTTTTCTCCATTCGTCTCAATTTTAAGCGGCATCCGTCCAGTCCATAAAATACACGTTTAGGTTCCGTCAACGACTCCGGGCCTACCTCGTCGCCATCCATCTTGTGGTATCCAGTCCTTGGCTATTTTAGGCCACCTATTTGGATCGTCCTGGCTGGTCTGCTCAGGCCCACTTCAGCGGAGTAAGACCTAGATTTGTGGTAGTGATTTACAGTATTGTCATTCAACATCATCATCATCACGACTTTCACTGCTGAGCATAGGTCTCATCTAAGGTTCGTTAAACATAACAGTTAGTACGCTTAACCAGGTCGTCACTCCATTTCGTTGGAAGCCTACCTACATTGCGTCTTACGGGCCGTGGACGTCAATCGAGAACCTTTTAGCCCCATCGGCCATGAGTTCTACGAACGATGTGCCCTGCCTATTGCCACTTGAGCCTGGCGATTCATCGAGCTATTGCATTGCTATTTCCCTTCAAGGTATTGTAATGAATTAATCCAAAATGTTCAAAAATCAAAATAAATAGAACTTACATCATACTTTCCAATCTTCACCAAGTACTCTGGAGACTCAGGGCACTTCAGCATCAGAATAAACGTGAGCACCGGTATTCCAGCCACGATATAAAGGACCGTGTAGTAGTCCACATAGGCGCCCAGAGCAAAGATGAAGAGGATGCCCATGTTGCAAGCCACGACGACCATTGAACCCAAGGTCCCCCTCATGTTGTCTTGGCTAATCTCCTTGTTGTACATAGGGACGACGTTGAAGCAGCCACCGGCGGCAATGCCGCTGCAGACCCTGGCGAGAACCAGACTGGTCGTGCTTCTGAAGTAGAGCTTGAGTACCCAGCATAACTGGAAGAGGATGTTTAATTTTTTTTACATTTTACTGACTCGTGATTGACCTCTGTCTCACTGGTGCAATAACAGCCTAATATATACTTCTTGAAGAGCCCTAGATTGTATCTATATGGAAATTCAGGAGACGGGAGCTTTCATTCCTGAGCAGTTCGTATTAATAATAATAATAATAATAATGATTTATTTCACAAAAACACTTTTTACATAAGGGTAGTTGTCCGTCAGACTCCAAACTAGGCTAAGCCTGTATCTTGGTAGTCTGCTAGTGCGGATAAACAAGATTTACATTAGTGTTAAGTAAAATAAAGTAAGAAAATTAAATAACATGACTAATTGTTCTAAATTAACCTATTCATTAACATGCAACATGTGTTCATGTGTCTGAGTGTGTGTGTGTGTGTGTGTGTGTGTGTGTGTGTGTGTGTGTGTGTGTGTGTGTGTGTGTGTGTGTGTGTGTGTGTGTGTGTGTGTGTTTGTGTGTGTGTATGTGATGAAAATTCCACGGCAGCATTTGTAAGATTTACTTTATACTCAGAAGACTGACAGATTAGGTAATTAGACGCTCAGTGTCATCGTATGACAATTTCAGTAACCATTCCTTCACTTTGTTTTTGGCATGGAGAGTAGAGAGCTTTACAAGGTTAAGATATTTACTACAGATGTTATTATATGTATGGGGATGTGAGTAAGCTGGACATTTCCGAGCCAAAGCCGATTTCAGCGATGGTAGGGGCGCTCTATATATACGACGGCTTATGATTTTGGCATAACGCCCAGAACTAAGCAAGCAGTTGTGGGTCCTAGTGATTGCTTTCATAATAAATAGTTGAAAGAAAGATGAAACGAACCACTTCGAGCGGGCCAGTAGATCACTAACCACATATGGGTGAAGAGTCTCCCATCGGCTGGATGTTCGTTGGTAAAATGGAGATTCTTAGCAGATAAGACTTACGTAGATGAGATTTAAGTAAAAAAATTGTAGAAGTGTAGGTACAGACAACCAATGTGATTCCTGGTCATGGAATTGTATCTATTATCATAGATCATGCACCATTCATTACCTATCTTAGTATTTATAGTATTTTTTTACCGAGCAACGGTAAGGTCGGTAGAATTGTTGACTGGTTGGAACTAAATTGGATGACTGGAATTTTATTACGACTAATCCCAAAATATACCTCCAACGTTTTGAATCTAATATAAAATTCTCGTGTCGCGGTGTTTGTTACCAAACTCCTCCGAAATGGCACGACCGATTCTCATGAAATTTTGTGTGCGTATCGGGTAGGTCTGAGAATCGGTCAACATCTATTTTTCATACCCGGTGTAGTTGACTGGGGCCTTAAGGGCTTAAAATGGACCTTAAGGGTCTGCTGAGTCTATGCTACATAAATCAAATACGTATGCACTGTTTAATAGCTGTAATGAGACTGCAAACCAACTTGACAAGCAAATAAAAAACAAGATAGGAAGAATTCTAAAACAAAAGCGTTCAAAATTGGTAAAAAAAGTATAAAAACATAAATTGATATAAAAAAAGGTTGTGCCTGCGGCACATTTCTCCCCTTTTTAGTTAGCTAGTAACCTAACTAACTTTCTAAGGGGCCGTCGGAGCACGCCAGCTGTCGTTGCCACGTCCGCCACCCTAATAATCCCGTCTGCACCAGGAAATAACGCCGTCACTCGTCCTTTGGGCCATGATCCTCGAGGTAAATTACCATCAGCAATGAGGACCAGGTCTCCCACGGCCATGGTGGGGGCTTCTCCGTTGGCTGGTCTCGGTATAAGAGTGGGCAGGTATTCTCGGACCCAGCGTCGCCAGAAGTAATCTGTTAGGCGCATAGCTCTGCGCCAGCTGCTTCTACTCAGTAGGTCTGTCTCCGTCATCGTCGCAGGAATCGGTCGACCAGATGATGCGCCAAGCAGGAAATGGGCAGGGGTGAGAGCCTCTTCACCGTTAGGGTCGGACGACACATGAGTGAGCGGTCGCGCGTTGACTAGCGCCTCAGCTTCGGCCAGCAGTGTGTTCAGCACCTCATCTGACGGCGTACGCTCGGTGAGGGTCACGCGCAGAGCAGTTTTGACGCTCCGCACGAGGCGCTCCCAGGCACCACCCATAAAGGGAGCTGATGGAGGCAGGAATCGCCAGTTAATCTTCTCATTAGCCGCGTAGTTAGAAGTGGCGCTTGCGTAGAGTGTCCGCAGCTCCCTGTTGGCACCGACAAAGGCAGTCCCATTGTCTGACCATATCTCTGTAGGTGTGCCTCTTCTAGCAACAAATCGTCGCAGGGCCATAATCGCTGCATCTGCAGACAGACTGTGAACAACTTCGAGATGTATGGCACGAACGACTAGACACGTGAATAGAGCGACGTATCTTTTCTCACGCCTGCGGCCAACTGCAACTTGAATTGGGCCGAAGTAATCCAGTCCGACGAAAGTGAACGGACGTCGGTGATGCGCCAACCGGGCTTCAGGTAAATTTCCAACTGGTGGCCGAAATGTGACAGTACGACGTATGCGGCATAGTTGACATTTAAAAGCAACTGATCGGACTGTTTCTCGTAGGCTGAGCAAGTGATAGTGCTGTCGAAGTTCGTTAACTACAGTCTCTGTGTTGGCGTGGGCGGCGCGACGGTGATGATGCTCCACAAGAAGACGAACAGAAGGGTGTCTACCATCGAGGATGACAGGATGCTTAGCGTCCTCAGGTACTCCTGAAGCTGCAGTGATGCGACTGGAGAGTCGGAGTAAACCATCATCACCCATCACGGGGGCTCTTTTGGCTAGACGGCTGGCGCGTGGTAGGGGTTGGCCAGGAGTACGTAGACGTGCTACTTCGCCTGGAAAAGAGTCCAGCTGAGACTGGCGGAGAACGTGTGCCTCTGCTAGGCAAATGTCGCTGGCAGTCAACTCGCCAGAATCCATCAGGGGAGGTGTCGATGAGGAGGCGCTCATGGGCTGAAACATAAAGGTACACAAACCCCCCTCACATCGCACTAATTGAGCTACATCTAAACCCCTCCGACTGAGACTACGCCTACGCAGTAGTGTTATGAAACGGTGTGCTACAGCGGTGGCTCGCACCAACCTAAGCCATGAGCTGAAACGGCGTGGATTGGCTGAAATTGGTGCTGCAATGTTCATATCACTAATAAAATTTACTATGAAAGATGGCTTCAGTTCATCTCGGCCCAGGGTCTGTTCGACATGCGGTTCACTGGGCCAATCTGAAGAGAGCAGAAATTCAGGGCCTGAGATCCAGCGGCATTCTTGAGTTAGCGCCGTGCGCTTCAATCGAGTCGCATCATCTGCTACGTTTAAGTGACTCGGCACCCAACGCCACTCGTTGACGTTTGTAGTCTCAAGAATCTCGCCCACTCTGTGAGCGACAAAAGGCTTAAAAGAGCGTGCGTCACTGCGAAGCCAACCTAGAACTGTCATGGAATCGCACCAAAACACTCTTCGCGATGCCTTCAATCTATGTGCTTCACAGATCGACAACGCAAGACGTGCTGCAATAAGAGCACCTTGAAGCTCTAAACGCGGAATAGAAACTGGCTTTAGAGGTGTTACGCGTACTTTACTACAAATAAGTGCGAGTTTCACGTAGCCGTTGGTGTAAATAAATCTCCAGTATGCAACTGCGGCATAGGCAGATTCGCTAGAGTCTGCAAATATGTGAAGTTCGCACTTCTCTAGTTGAAGCTCGTTCAGTGAGTACCAGCGTGGGATCTGCAAATTGGAAACAGACAATAAATCCTCAAACCAGAGGCTCCACGCGGCACAATCGCTCTGAGAGAGTTTCTCGTCCCAGTCGAGACCCTTGCGCCATGAATTTTGGAACATAATGCGGCCTCTTACGACGATGGGCGCAAGGATGCCGAGTGGGTCGTAAATTCGCATGACGTGCGCTAGCACTTCACGCTTTGTGAGACTTTTGGGCAACACCTGTTCTTTAACACCGGTATTGAAGCCGATGGTGTCGGCAGCGGGTCTCCAAATGAGACCTAGTGTGCGAACAGGTGTCGCTAGGCTACCTAAGTCTACATCTAAACTATGGCTTGCTATCGGTGCTGCCAGCAAACTCTCCTTCGGCAACAATAATAGTGCTTCGGGGTCGTTTGACACCCAACCGCGCATCTCAAACCCAGCGTTCTTATGGACAGTGTAGATATCAGCAGCTAGGCGCGCTGCCTGCTCTACCGTATCTAGACTACCTATATAATCATCCATATAATGATCCAGAACGATGGCTTTGGCTGCTTCGGGATAGCTGTCCTGAAACTCGGTGGCATTTTTATTTTTAATATATAAAGCCGTAAAAGGACTAGACGCAGCACCGAAAATCATTGACGACATTCGATATACTTTAATCGGTCCGGTAGGGTCGTCGCGCCACAAGAACCGCTGAGCATCGCGATCTTCGTGTTTAATTTTTATTTGTGGAAACATCTCACGAATATCAGCAGTTAATGCGACTCTACCTTCACGAAACCGCAACAATATTCCCAGAAGGGGTTGCAGTAGGTCTGGGCCCGTCAATAAAAACGAGTTTAGTGACGAGCCCTGCGACTTTGCCGCAGCGTCATGCACGACACGCAACTTACCTGGTTTATTCGGATTGACTACGCCGAAGTGAGGCAAGTACCAGACTATCGACTTGGTATCGCATACTTCTGTGCATAGTTCGGCGTAATCCTTCCGAAGCATGTCGTGAATGTTCTGACGGTACCTTTGCTCGTAGACGGCGTCTTTTTTCATTTTGCTCTCGAGATTTAAAAACCTAGACAAAGCAAGTCTATAACTCTCAGGCACAAGTAATTTGTCTGACTTCCAGAGCAATCCTACTTCAAACCGACCATCGGGCAATCGATGAGCTGAGCGTTCAACTATATCAACGGCGCGATCGTCGTTGGCACAGCGAGCGACGCGCTTAGAGATGCCGATAGAGTCGAGCTTATACTGTTCTCGAATTAAATGCTCTAACTCTGAGCGATCGTTCGACTGCCCAAGCTTGGTTTCGTCAAAGGTGGCGTGATTCACGAAGTCAACCAGTGCGGTCTTACTACACCCAAAACCGAACAAAACCCAACCTAGAGCCGTACGGATTGCGACCGGTTGAGTTTTACTACCGCTACGTGAAGCCTTAGCCATAGTTAGAGACCAATTGTCAATACCAATAATAATAGTGGGCTTCACGTCACCGTAGGAAAACTCATCGGCAATGTCGGCTAGGTAAGGGAATGCAGCAACGCTTTGCTTTCGAACAAACTGGCGGGCGGCACCTAAACCAACAATCGACCTAGCCCTGCGAATGAAGTGAGTCTCGTCAGCGCTGCGACCCTTGATGTGGAAATCCACGTATTGCACCGTCGTCTCCTTCCTTAAGCCACCCACGCAATCCAGATAAATCACCTTCTCAGGACCGGTAACACCTAGTTTGGTTGCGATTTCCGCGTCGATAAATGTGGCTGTCGAGCCATCGTCCAAAAGGGCGTAGGTATCTACGCTGCCAGACGGGCCGGACACAGTGACTGCAACCACTTTCAGTAATGGTCGAGAAAATGACTGCTGTGAACAAGGAAGGTTGCTGGAAGTCAACGAAGTCGTAGCGTGCGTGAGAACTTCTTTGAACTGGGGCTCGGCGCCGCAGGGCGCCGCGGCGGGATCGGTAACGTGAGGCTCGGCGACGGGCTCGGCGCGGCGCGCGGCCGCCGACGTTGACGGCTCGGCGTCGTCCTCCACCCCAACATGTGCAGCTGCGGCTCGCTCGAAATCCGTATTGTGCAGCAAAACGTGATGGCGGAAAGCGCAGCCATCAATGCCACATTGACCTTTCGCCTTGCAAAAGTTGAGTCTATGCCAACCAACCTTTAAACAACGATGGCAGACTCTATTCTTTTTCACAAAATGCCATCTGTCATCAACTGACATATGTTTAAATTTATGACAGTCAATCAAACTATGCGATTGACCGCATAAAATGCAGCAAGAAACGCTGCTCGATGCCGCCGTTGAAGACCGGCTCTTAAATGATGACGCGGACTTAGCGCGCTGGGCTTCAACAACAACATGAACTCTGTCTTTGAGCCGCCTGTTGTCCGTAGCGTGCGACACGGTCGGCGCCACACACGGCTCAAAAATAACGCCGTATCTAGACTGCAAATCAACTTCGTACTCCAGGAAATCTACGAAAAGTTCTAACTTCGAAGACTGATTCGAGTCATGATATGCAGCGTACTGTATCCATCGCGTCCGTAACAGTGGTGAAATTTTACTAATGAGCGCTTGAAAAAGTTCAGGCGAGCGCAAATAATCAGTCTGTTCTAACAAACGTACTACTTCCACACAGTTACGGACGCGGCAGGCAAACACGGCGAAATCGTTACCTTCGCCGCTCACCTTAGGAAGGGCGCGCACCGCGGCCACCTCGCGCAGCACCACGAGCTCGGGCCGGCCGAAGCGCGCCGCCAGCGCGCGCAGCACGGCGCCCGGCTCGCGCGCCGACACCAGCAGCGCGGCCACGGCCTCGCGCGCGGCGCCGCGCAGCGCCGCCCCGAGGCGCGCTAGATTTTCGACCGGGCTAAAAGTGCTCTCGGTCGAATCGTAGGTTCGTTTGAATGTCAACCAGTCTAAATGTGACTTGCCATCGAACTGAGGCAAAGCCAGGCTAACTTTACCAGGACGTATATTTTTATTGACGTTAGAAATCAAAATATCCAACGATTTTATTAGCTGCGGCACGTCCGATGCTGCAGCGACTTGTCCGGAGGGCGGCGCCGCGCCCGCTGGGAACTTGCAGGGCGGCGCAGAGCGGCCGGCCTGGACTCGCGGGTCTCGTTCCGGTACGAACGCGGCACAATCAGGCTCACCTTGCCCGACTTCAGGGACTTCATATCTGAAATTAGAACCATGATTGAGCGTACGTTCTTGATCACAATGATCTACGCTGTTGTCGACCCAATCTTGAATGGACACGCGGCTAGAGAAGGCTGAACCGCGGCGGCTCGCGTCTGCGTCAATAGCAGCGAGCTCCGCGCGCAGCTCGGCCTCTGCAGCCTCACGTTCCTGCTCGAGCCACGTTGCTGTCTGACGTTGTTTCAAGTCGGCGAGGCGGCGCGCGTGTTGCGCCTCCGCGGCCAACCGTCTGGCCACCACGGTGGCAGAAGAGCGAGACGTGGTCGTACTGGCGGGCCGGGACCGGGAGGTCGCCGGGGCTGCTGTCGCCGACATGGCGACGAGTCCGCTAGATGCGGAAGGTTGCTGTGCCTTCGAAGAAGAGCGGGACGTGGTCGGGCTCGCGGGCCGGGAGGTCGTCGGAGGTGCGGTCGCCAAGACGGCGAGAGGGCCGCTAGGTGCGGACGGTTGTTCCTCCCTCTCCGCACTTGACGAGCCTTCCGGGGCTGTCGCGAGTTTTTTCACACTGGCGCGTGTTTCTACGACCATTTTCACTACAATAAAACTACTTAATTAATTATGTATTGTGTGTACTCCCTGTTTCTTCATCCGAATGTAGGCTTGATGTTTCACTAGTTCACTTTTCTTTACAGGAGAAGGACCAAAATGTAGTTGACTGGGGCCTTAAGGGCTTAAAATGGACCTTAAGGGTCTGCTGAGTCTATGCTACATAAATCAAATACGTATGCACTGTTTAATAGCTGTAATGAGACTGCAAACCAACTTGACAAGCAAATAAAAAACAAGATAGGAAGAATTCTAAAACAAAAGCGTTCAAAATTGGTAAAAAAAGTATAAAAACATAAATTGATATAAAAAAAGGTTGTGCCTGCGGCACACCCGGGTAGTTCTACTAGCGTTTCAACCGCTATCACTCTCCTGTCGCATATATTAAGTAAATGAGCGACATCTAGCGGAAGGTTTTTATATAACGATACAGCGTGCTTGTGGTATACTTAATTTCATTTTGTTGAAATTTCACTCTAGCTGTAGCTTATTTCTTACGTGTATGCGACAGGAGAGTGATAGCGGTTGAAACACTCGTAGATCTAATACCCACCCCTATTATTCTTCGCAGACGGAGTCGTGGGCAACAGCTAGTAGATATATAGAATGCGCACACAAACATAAACAGTTTAATAGGTACTTTAAATAGATAGAAAGTTAGACAAAGGCACGCCTCTTATCTGACTTACATACATCTATCAGAACCATCGGTAAATACCTATACATATACTCCCATAAAAACTCAAGAAACTTACCGTTTGCGGCACCGCCATTATCAATATGCTGGTCTTCCTTCCATACTTGTCAGCAAGAAACGAGAATATTGGCACAAAGACGAAGGCTGTGATGGGCAGGATGCTAGCCACCCATCCAAGCATGGAGTCAGACAGAGGCGCTCCTGTGGGTGAAGACTGGGACTGCAGAACTTTGGCGACTGGCGACATCCAGCCTGATTGCACCGCGTGGGAAAACACCATCGAGTTTGCTGAAACAACGCCTTGTTAGTTTTGCTTGCCTGGTATATGGTTGTGTCGTGTCTTGGGATCGATTGCTATAATTTCATTTTTCATAATTTCACTTGCTATAGCAACGTTTGCTACAAAGGGTTGTTCTACTAGCGTGCTAACCTCTATCACTTTCTTGTTGCGTATATTGAAGAAATGCTACGGTAATCACGAAATATTAATGAATTTAAATTATACACACTATTGTTTTACATAAACCGTCTAACATATGTTACTCATCTCTTCAATATATAGGCCAAGATACTGATAGGGTTTGAAACGCTAGTAAAAATACCCAAAAATAGAAGCGCGCTCTATTTATGATTTTTTGAAATGTCGTATTATATAATGCAGTACGTTAGATAAAGTTACTTTAATAAAAAATCTAAAGAAGGTTCTGTTCCAGAAATAATTTATTTTTTAACAAATGAAAATTATGAAATCGACACAACATTATGGCATATGAAATTCGGGAAAACAACATACCTAGGTACAGACTTTGTCTTTCTTTCTAAGTAACTTCAAAAAATAAGGTTCTCAATTCGACTCTATTTTTTATGTTCGTGGCATCAAAATACGCCGTCATTTACTTTTTAATTGATCTCAATTAAATTTGAATAAAAATAACACTTCTAAAAAAATAAATTTGATTTTTTTATTACCTGTATACCAACGGAAAATCAGTGCAAAGTGTGTTTTTGCTCATGGACATGGTAGTTTAGAAGCCAAATTACAAAATATTAATACTTTTTTTCGACAAATAAAAAAACGCTCGCGCACTACCCGTTCTGTACAAATTTGTACGAGTAAATAGGTACAGTAAAAAAATGCGCTACGGCCGCATTTATCAAAATCAAGTGTTAGCAGTAGAGCCTGTTTCTATGCACAATTTACTCAGTGTGGGGTTATTTTACACGCTCGTTCCCTAAATATCAGAATTTGCAATATACTAGATTGCCGACTTACCCTATTTCTAAAAAAATAGGTACCAAATTCCCAGAATACCAGACTTTCCTGCCACCATGTTTTTCTCTATATCGGATTGCCAAAAAAGCTTGTTTTCAATACATGTTTCATTCATAACCGATAGTGAAATCACCAGGCTCGTATAACACGACCTGCCTTTCGCTATTTCGCTATCTGGTAAATATTATGGGAATTCGGTTTTGAATAGAACATGGTGTATTGAAAGCAAGCTTTTTTGGCAATCGGATGTAGAGAAAAACACGGTGACAGGAAAGTCTTTTCAGAAAAACTTTCATGCACTACCGCCCCCTTTACAAAAAAAAATAATCCAATGCCCCCTATGTATTAATACATACATAACAGTTAATTTTACAAATATTAAATGTCTGTCTATTATCTATTAATACAGTGGGACGTATGTAGGCTGGTATTTTTTTTGGTGGTATTACCAGGCAAAGCTCCAGCGCCCACCAGGGGGCGGTACCGCCCTCGTTGGGAACCTATGGTCTACACCGTTAAGTTTACTACTAAGTAAGTATGTTAGATGAAGCGACAGTAGATAAGAAGTGTTTGTATTACCAATGATGCCCGCAGCCCATTGCACGTAGGTGTGCCCCCTTTTCACCGTTTCTTTTTCAGACTTCATTTTTTTTCTATATTTTTATTAAATTACTAGTTATTTAATAGTAGACTAGTAGTAGCTTGCGTAAATTGCAGTAAATGAATAAAAATGAGAAATAATGTAATATAAATACCTTTAGTTCTCGTCTGTAATGGCCGATAATGATAGATAACAGAATAGTGATAAAGCTTATCATAGCCAACATGGCTTTAGGGTTGCTAAAAGCTGCAATTTAGATAGCCCTACTTTCTAAACCCTTCGCATATTTTTTCTAGTGAAAATAATCTATAAATCTACACTAATATTTGTTGTAGTGAAAGCAACCTACGGGCTCTCTTGCTTGCTGGGTTCCCGTCGTTCTCTCTTCGGCTACCAACCGATCGAGACGCACGCGTATCCGCTTATTGAATGGAAAATATTTTCTTACGAAGTCACTCACCTGTGCTCATCAGCAAGGCTCGGATT
This sequence comes from Archips xylosteana, assembly GCA_947563465.1. Taxonomy (NCBI): domain Eukaryota; kingdom Metazoa; phylum Arthropoda; class Insecta; order Lepidoptera; family Tortricidae; genus Archips; species Archips xylosteana. The sequence goes on from OX387365.1 coordinate 1,702,121, forward strand.
TTTTCATGTAAATATTAATTAAATGAATGAATATGAGTTAAATTTTTATTATTTGTTTGTGCCTCTTGCGGTGGGGACAATTGGTTGTTGGGGTTCCGAGGCAATACTTTTTTTTAAAGAAGTTGGGCCCCGTCTTCGTGAGAGAGGTCTTGACCATCGCTCTGGGTCGTTTCTGGTGCAAAGGTTGTCCATCGCGGTTCAGCGGGGCAATGCGGTTAGTGTGTTGGGCGGTTTATTTGACTGACTTTATATTTTTTATTTTATTGTATTTTGTGTGTATGTATTGACAACTTGTAAACATTGTGATAGGTACTTATGGTCAATGTTGTTGATATACTTAGATGTCTCAGTACGATAGAGGTATATAGAGCAAATGCTTCTTTGTAAATATCAATTGTTTTCTATTTTATTACTTAATTAATTAAAATCTCCTAACCCTATTCTATTGGTCTTGAGTCCTGAAATGTACCAATAAGTGTGTCTTGTATCTCTTATCATCCTTGGAAACGCTAACGTGGAACTAACGTCTACGTTAGTGAAACATTTGCACAATGTTTACACTTGTAGTCCTAAACAAATGTACACGGCATTTATGTAAATTGTTTACATAAAATAAAATATGCTGTCGTATTATGTCTGCTTAAAATTAAGATCTATTGTTACCGATTTGTTTGGTTAGTGATTCAGAATACCATCTGTTAAGCAAATTATATGGTTAAACTTATTGTTCTCTTTTTAGGGAAGCGGTCTAGTCTTTAACATTATTCTTACAGTTCCGCAAAGCCGAGGGTTGCGTGTTCAAACTCGATAAGTCCAAATAATTGACTATTGAGAAAATTACACTATTATCATCATGATAATCACAATCACATACAGTGTACATATTGATGGTCGTATAATACATAACATTCCCTTAGGCCCATACTACACGGGCGGTTTCCCGCTCGACGGAGCTGCGCAGTGTAGTTTGCACCATACAACTTCCATATAAAATTGTGTCTAGTGGCGGTTTAGAAGCGGTTTCCCGCGGCGGGAGAACCGCCCGTGTATTATGGGCCTTAATACATTCAGCCGCTAGAGGCGTATGAAATTTTAAAACAGAAGATGTTAACAGTTAATATAAAATAAATAATAAAATAAATTTATCTAGTTTGACCACACACCCCTTGTGCTGTAACTCTCAAGATTGTTAGTATGTGATGGTAGCGTTCTGCATTGCCAGCATTAAGCGGCTAACAAACAGCACTCAAGTCGGCTGTGGTTAACTTAATTTAACAATCAATTAATATAGTAAGCTCTAAGTTTTATAATGAAACACTACACATTCATACTATTTATACTTTTTTATACAATAAGGTTTTTACATAAATACAAGCTTACTATACAGTTGGTAAGTAAACTTTGTCTTGAAAATTATTGTTTTAGTGGTCTGTCTAATTTTTATAGCCTTTTGAATGCGAGATGATAAAATTCATGCTTTGGGCTTTCTTTTCAGAGCTACGGCGCTGATAGACCAGCATGCTAATTGTCTAACTCCCTCGCAATCGCCATCGCGTTCATTTTGCCAGTTCTTGTATGGGCTGACAATTGGTATCGGAAACAGCCAGCTGTCACATCTATACAAAAACTGTCATTTCAATCCGATGCCGAATGACAAAAAGTTACACAATTACCCTGCTGAGGCCGTATTGTCTAACGCGCGGGCTCTCGCCATCACATTCACCATCTCTTTCTGTCACCAACTTATACCGTTTGACAGAAAGATATAGTGAATGCGAAAGCAAGCGTCAGCGCGTTAGACAATACGGCCTCAGGTACTGGTTTTTGAAAATACATCAGTTGAAAATGGTAAAATCGAGGAGTGGAAAATTGTTGGAGAACTTAACTATAAAGCTAGAGGACCTGGGTTTGAAGCAGATATTATCCGTGTACGAAAATATGGAAGCTTGTTACTGAGTCGTGGGGTCTTTAATATATGTATTCAAGTATGTTTATCCGTTGCCTAGTACATCTATAACACAAGCTATGCTTAATATGGGACTTTATTTTTTAAATCTGTGTGTTTATCTACACTAATATTATAAAGAGGAAAGATTTGTATTTATGTAGGTATGTAACGAATATTTAAAAACTACTGGACCGATTTCTAAAATACTTTTACCGTTAGAAAGCTGCATTATCACTGAGTGACATATGTAGGCTACTTTATACCGCGGGAAAATACCTTTTCCTACGGGAAAATTAATTTATCGCGGGCGAAGCTGCAGACGCAAGGCTAGTTACTTGCTAAATCTACAGCTCAAATTAAAACATCGACTAGCTGACAAGATTACATATTTGGAGTTCCCAATTTTTGCTACTGTACTCGTTTTTCAAATTAAATAAGATTTTTACCACTAGATTTGAAGTGACATGATTGGAAAAATCGAAGGGTCCCCCAAATACTTAATTGGAGGAAACGGAAACGCCATTTCGAAAAATCTATTTAATTGTAACCCTGTTTCAAAATAAACAAAACTTATATGCATTTCTCTGGTTCCTTGCCAAAGATGAAACTTATTTTTAATCAAGTTACTGTGCTGGATGCTAGCCACTATGCAACAAACAAATTTTACTTTTACTTTTCGAATTTTAAATCCCTTTGATCAAAATCATCAGCGTCTCTACTATTTTCTTCTTCTACGCCAAGTTTAGTTCTAAAAACAATCTTGTAACGTGCATTTAGAGTTTATAGTGCGAGTAGGTAGCTCTGCTAGCCTTGTACACCTCTGAGAAGATAATATATCCAGGCGGCAAATGCCTGCCGTATGCTGTACCTATTCGTCATCGTTTCATTCTTCCTAAATTTCCATTCATTCCAAGGCCGCGTGTACCCCCTCAAGCAAATAACGTGAAGCAGTATCACAAAGATCATACAAACACGCCAAACTTCTTATTACATCCACATAAAGTACATTTTTCTTCGATCAAACTACCTTTTTCGCGATTCGACCGCACCAATGACGCACTTTTAAGAAACTTAATATTATTCATTTTGTTTTCAAAGTAATATAAGTATTGTATAAATCAGCGTGTAGCTGCTTTGGATGGCAAATATTTGAAATTGTCGTTATACTGGCTTTTTTGGATTAGTTTTTGTTTGTTTATTATTTTTGCGTCGCATCGGAAAAATTTGCCCAACTCTGAGACGTGGAGGTTTTAGGATGGATATCAAGAAACGAGAGACGTGGGATATGACAGACTCTTAGAAGGAAGAGTGGAAGCCAGACTATTGTTAAGAGTAGAAAGCCAATGGATGCGAAAAACGTATGTGTCCTTTGGTTTTAGAGTCAGAATTCAAGAAAAAAGATGGAAAGACAGCTTTTATTGACGCTACTACTTTGATAGGAAAAATAAGTTGATCGGTCCGTGCGCCAAATTGAGTCAAGCCGATCGACGTCTTTTTTGCGCTTATTGCGTAGCCATAAAGCTTTTTTCGATCGGCTTAACCGCCCGGCCACGACTTCGCGCGTTTGGCGGCGCGTTCATTGCGTGTGCCACCAGGTAACCACTGTACGGCGAGCGTCTCGGCCGCGCAATGAACACAGAAAACGCTTGCAGCGCCGCCAAACGCGCGAAGTCGTGGCCGGGCGGTAAGCCGTTTCAGCGTCGATAGATGTGGGGACTGGGGATAGATGCGCGACCGCCGGCAGCGGCGAGCGTTTTCTCCGTTCACTGAGCGGTCGAGACGCTCGCCGCACAGTGATTATCTGGCGGCACACGCAATGTAAAATGCTCGCCGCTGCCGCCGGTCGCACAATTTCTTGGCCTAGCCATAAGGGTTAAATAAAAAAAAAGGAAGTTACATTAAATTAAATAAAACTTTATTTAGCTAACTATTCCATTCGTATGTTAATGAATAATGTTTGATTTGTAACAGATGCTTAATGGATTCATACTTAATGGTTAAAATTAATGACTAATTAAGAGGCGCCTAGCAATTATTACAGTGGACCTTTTGGATTGAATTACATAGGCACATTTTTGTAAAATATAAATGTTAATTTTGAAGCCTTGTGAATCCACGGTACCTAGATAACATTGCAAGAGGAGACGTTCACAAAGTTGTGAAATCTCTGTATTGACTTTCAGAAATTTAAATTATTTTTGTATTATAAGTATATATTAACTTAGGAAATAAAAACACAAATATTATACACTATGCGTTTAGTAGTTTTACGGTCATGTTCTGGATTGTCTTTAGGTACACCAAATTTTGTACCCGTTATCACAATAAATATAATTATGAGCAGTTTTCGAATATACCGAGAAAATCTTTATGACGAACTGGGAGTTCCTACATCGATAAACACAATAAGTTTCTCCCTCATACTCGTGATCGCTCCAATTTTTATTTTTGTAAAAGAATCATATTAAAAGTATACAAATGAAACAAAATTTTTTTTTTTTTTTTTTTTTTTTTTTTTACAAAAAACTGACCCGTGATTGACCACTATCTCACCTGATGGAAAGTGTAGATGAAGCCAAAGGTGTACCTCACTGGTTCAGTAACAGCCTATTCACTCTAGCCTTGAAGAGACCCAGGTTGTATTTATCAGGAAATACAGACGACGGGAGCGAATTCCATTCTTTAGCAGTTCGCATTAGGAAGGAAGACGCGAACCGCTTCGTACGGGCTACTGGAATACTAACCACATAAGGATGAAGACGCTCCCCCCGCCTGGATGTCCGTTGGTGAAATGGAGATGGAGGAATTAAATCATGTAATTCCTGCGCACACTCTCCAAAATGTATCCGATAAAAAACAGAAATATGTTCTTATTCGGTTTAACTTTATTATAAAAGAATCTTCAAACCTTCACTCATCAATTTTTTTAAATTCATAAAAATCACTTCGAAACAACGCTGGGGGCGATCACTGGTATATGAGAAAAAAAAAAAAAATAAATAAATAAATATCACGGGACAATTCACACCAATTGACCTAGTCCCAAAGTAAGCTTAGCAATGCTTGTGTTATGGGTACCAGGCAACGGATAAACATACTTATATAGATAGATACATACTTAAATACATATTAAACACCCAAGACCCGAGAACAAACATTCGTATTTTTCATACAAATATCTGCCCCGATACGGGAATCGAACCCGGGACCTCAAGCTTCATAGTCAGGGTCTCTAACCACTAGGCCATCTGGTCGTTTAAAGCATCTATAGTTGAGTTTATCGATATAGGAACTCCCTACCTGTCACTAAACTCAGAGGTCTGATTATGAGCATAAGGACCGTGGTGCACGGTATCGCTCCCATAGCTACGCCACTGGCCTCCTTCTATGATATACGAGGAATAAACTGATTCCCATGGGTTCTATAACTGCGTGGGCGGCTAATCCATGTTGAGCGGGATGATGTTTTCTCCGCTGTCGGCACTCTCTTGGTCAGAGTGCATTGTGCCGGAGCGTATCACGTTGTCGATCCACTCGCGGCTATGGGACACCTGGTTACAAGAAGTATACCGATTAGTATGATTACTTGTAGAAAATACAGAGATCAGAATGTGATCGATCACTTATCCCTGCAGATGTTAACAAGAAAGAAGAAGAAATCATCATCATATTAACAGTCAAAGATGTCCACTGAACATAAGCCTCCTTCAAGGTTTGCTAAACAGACCGGTTCTGCACCTTTTGCATCGAAAGCGTTTCCACAACCTTAACCAGGTCATCGCACCATATTGTTGGAGGCCTACCCACACTGCGTCTTCCGGTCCGTGGAAGCCACTCGAGAACATGTTGGCCTCATCGGCCATCAGTTCTATGAGCGATGTGTTCGACGAGAATGACAGATAAGCTACTTTTATTCCGATATTCATACGAGATCGGAATATTGGTACGTCTATAAACATTCGCTGAGTCTAGATTACTTACATGAAACTTTTGCCATTACGATTTTGCTGCAATATTTTATACCCATAAGGCAATATTTATGCCTGTTTGTCATCAATTAGTAATAAATGAATACCAGGACATCATAAACTGACCATAGCATAGACGCCCGGCTTGGACTTGAAGGCGCATTCCTCGGTGCCAGAGAACAGAGCGATGCCGTGCAGCGTGCCGCCGCGATTGATGCCGCTGAAGTGTACCGCCGGGTCACCCGTGTCGCCCTGGTACATGTATAGTAAATATTATGAGATTTTATGACGAATTGGAGGGGAGAGGTTTGATATACGTATCGAAAGATAACATTTAGAGTAGAGGTGCCCAGACTTTTTGTCTCGTAGACCCCCATTTTCGGTTCAAGGTAGAACTTCTGCTAGTTACAAAGTAATTTTTTTTTTCAAAGTAGTCGACCTCAAAGGCGTTTCCTTTTTGACGAACGTAGGCAGCATTGAACGCAGGAGTTCATGGACCTTTGGAGGTCGACATAACATAGCCCAACTTGGGTATCACTGACTTACAGAGTCAGGTCAGGATCCGACTAAGACATGGTTACGGAGAACTGATAATAATATTTTTGCTAACACATAAACAAATGTATTCTAGGTGCTCCTCCCTGCACCCTTGGCAACGCCCTTGAGGCTTGAATCCAGTTTTAGTAACATAATGGAGATGATACACCCAAAACAGGACGAAAAAAGTGTTCTTAAAACACTGTACAATTTTGGCTTTACAAATCACATTGTTTTTTTAAGTACCTAAAATTATTAATGAGCAATACGTTAGTACATTCACACTATTAAACACAGAACTGCAGGAGTAACAATGCCGATTACTGAGGTACAATTCCAAGACGGGCTGCAGACCGCAGCCGCAGGCTGCGTGCAGCGGCTGCAGGCCGCACTGTAGCCTCGCTTGGAATGGCTTTCATAGAGATTCATACAAACTATGTACTTATTGGTGTCGCTTGCAGTCTGCGGTTGCAGTTTGCGGCCTGCAGCCCGTATCGGACCTTGTACCTTCAGGTGGTAATCATAGGTACCTACTGCGGCATCCGGCTGCGATATGCGGAGCGATGCCGCCAAATTTTACTGTCGCACCGCACGATGCACGAGGGTTTTTAAGCGACTTCAAAGAGGTTATCAATTTGGTTGTATATTTTTTATGTTTGTGTTCGGAACTCCGTCATTGAAAAATTTTTTTGTTGGTTGTAGAGGGAATAGTTCCAATTAGGTTCCATTATCACCAAAGTCTTGAGGAAATCGAGGGAACTCTTCAAATTAACACCTATAACGATTGGGCTACATTTAGTAGTAACTCTCGCATTTGCTCTTGAAAATCATTTGGCGAACTGATGAGGAAAACCACAGTTGGCTACTGGAACTACTCAATAAGATTTCACGGATTAAACATTAAATACGATTCGATTATTACCTCCTGGCACCTTCTGGATTATCCTCTGACATAGTTTCTGGTTGTCGCCTTCACGCCGCATGAAGTTCTTTTTATTTTACACTGCCCTGTCTGTCACTCTCCTAGTTCCTTTTGTCGAATGTTCCCCTGGTACTCCAGACACACAACACCTAGTCATGCTACAGTTGATTGAGAAGCAGGTTCCCTACACCTTCAGTTTGCAGAACCCGTTGCAACGATTGTTCAAATATACATGGATTCTAGAGACATATTTAGGAGCTCTCGTCACCTATCAATGGATCTCATTGTTCTAATCTGCTGTTCTCCCGGTACTTACAGCGCACAAAGCGACGCCCCTCACGACGCTCTGCAGACACACGTGATCCCGCTGCAGTCGGTAGTCGTTCCCGTATTCGACGCGACACGACGCCCGCGGCACCTCATGGACTATCATCCGACGCAACTCCTGGTTCTCGCCTTCGCGGATCTGGCCTGATATCTGGAGAAGAGGAGATAATTGACAATTTTGTTGAAAGAATCAACGCTGTCTTCATAGAAAATACCGTTTTATTTTACTTTTGTGACACCGTTGGTGAACAGTTTTTTTTATTTTAGACTACTTAGCTTTTGCCCGCGACTCCGTCCGCGTGGAATTAGTAATTTGGGCAGCTTATTTTTTTTATCCAATTTGCTTTTTCATCAATTATGGCTCTCCTTAGTTCCTCGACATAAAAAAATTACCCCCCCCGCAACCCCCCCCCCAATCGCACCCCCCCTCACACCCGCGTTCACATTCACCACCGTACTCCCAGCGTGATGATATATGTATAGCCTATAGCCTTCCACGATAAATGGGCTATCTAACACTGAAAGTATCGTATCTTTCTTATTTGTCAACCGAATCAAATGAACCAAACACTAAATGTTAATCCAAGAAAATACCAACATATCAGTGAAAACCGCATCCTTCTAGGTTAAGCCGTTTCTGAGATTAGCGCCCACTAACGCACAGACAAACAGATAAACAGACAAACGGACAATAATTCTAAAAATCATTGTTTTGGGTTCTATTGCGCTAATAAATAGCCCTAGTGACAGTTTTTCTCAAATATCTTCACTGTACAGACACCGACTTGTTACAGATTTATATATAGATAGAAGATAGATATAGATTGAAGATAGATATAGATAGATAGAAGAATAGATTCGAAGAGGGTTAAAGTGATACCATTGACAAAAAAAGTAGACGAATATATCTGGCTTACGGAGCCCCCGTAAGGTTGGGAGCCTTGACCACATAACCTTGCGCCCTTATGGGAAAGAAAGTATTTATGTACAAACCTAAATATTCATTATGCAGTTGCCCCTAATGGAATTAGAATCCTGAACCACTTGCTTTATGGTCAGAGTCACCTATTCTAGGCTATTCAGTTGTTTAATTAATTTTCGGTCTAAAGGAGAGAGCGAGTGCTACTGTTGAAGGTCTTCTTTTACTTCTGTTATGGCCGTTTCATTCCCTTGCCATTTTTTTCAAAGGGTGTCTAAGTTATTTTGGAATTGCCCGTTACGCGCCGCCATGTTAAGTCACTTCCAAGACATGTACTTTTTGTAACCATTTACTAAGTGTAATTAGTGTCATTTGTTTGTGGTAAATAAACAGTTTGAATATAATCTCCTTTTTATTTACTAGTGCAAAATAAAGACTCAACAGTACAAGAACAGTACTAACGGATCCGAAGCCAGTAACGACAGTCTCGCCGAACCGGACCGGCAGAACGGCGCCGGCTGACGCCAGAGCCACGGTTTGTATCCGGCTGCCGTGAGGCACTGCGAGGTTCAACTGCAACAGACAGAAATAGGTTCATCATTATCATCATCAGCGTCAGCCAAAAGACATACACAGAGGACAGAGGGCACTAATGTAATGTTTGTCTATTACATAGGGTAAAATACTTCTACATACATCGCTGCTTATCTAAATAACGGCCTAATTCGAAATGATACGCTGTGTAATTATACACCTTATTTGCAATAATTAAAGTATTAAGTTGCACACCGTAGTATTTTGGATTAGAGCGTTGTTTTAGATACGTAAGCAGCGACATATTTATAACAATACAATTGTCACATAGACTTAACTACCGTACAGCGTTCCGAACTACTTACAAGTTGTTTTTCAAACTAAACGGGACTTACCACGCGAACAATATTTACCTCAACATTTCAGCCATTTTGCAGTGGCCATGGTCGCTAGTTGATAATACTAGTTGACCAAGACCACTGCAATGTGGCTGAAACGTCGAGGTAAACATTTATTTCGTGATAAGTAAGTCCCGTTTAGAGTAATAGTTAAAAACGAATGACGTTTATTTATTTATTTATTTCATTTTACAACAGTAAACGTTCCTGTGTTCCATAGTGTTTACCTTCACCAGAGCGAGGTTATGCTCTGGATAGTACTGGTCCATCCTGTACTCCGGATGGCGCTGGATGTCCACAGCAGCCAGGATCTTGCCGCCGAAGTCGCGGAACACTGAACCTATGCGCACTGTCACCTCTTCTTTGCTGACACTATATGGAAACAGCTTTAGTTATTAGATATTTAGGGTGCCTCAAACCTCATCTATTAAATTCCATTTTTGATAGGGATTAATATTTTTCAACTCTTGATCACCGATTAAAAATCACCGTGTAGATATTTTTAAGAAAATATCTGGTCATTATCGTTTCAGCCGAAAGACATCCACTGCTGAACATAGGCCTCCCCCAAGGCTCGCCAAACAGTTCTGTCCTGTGCCATCCACAAGGTCGTCGCTCCATCTTGTTGGAGGCCTACCTACACTGCGTCTTCCGGCCCGTGGACGCCCCTCGAGAACCTTTTGGCACCATCTCATCATTGGAAAATATCTGATACTAAAAGTGGTTCTATTAGATCCAAACATATTTATTTATTTTTACAGGATCTTAGCCTAAAACAATAGTGTAACTGAATCTATAGACCAGGGCATGGAATAAAAACTTGTGAAAAATCTGAACCACCTAAACCACTTGCTACTGTAGTAGCGCCTATTTAACGATTTTGCGACATGCACATTTTTTTTTTTTTTTATGTTAGTGAAGCCAGACAAACGAACTAGTGGGTCACCTGATGTTAAATGAACACCACTGTCCATAGACACTCGCAGCGCTTTACGCGATACCAGTGCGTTGTCGGCCCTGCAGAAAATTGTACACTCGCCTCTTAAAGGCACCCAGGTCGTAACTCGTTGGGAAGACCCCAGCGGGAAGCTCGTTCCAGATTTTGCAAGTTCGTGGCAAAAAAGACCGCTTAAAACGCACCGTCGAAGACTGCCATTCATCAACATGATGTCGATGAAATGAACGCTTACGACGCATTCCCCATTATAGATCTTATAGAACACGCAAAGGGAGCTAACGTCTCTGCGGAGAGCAAGAGGATCGAGTTTAACGGAGAGTGAGGGGTTGCCGACAACTCGGCACGCCCTGCGCTGTATGCGATCAAGTGAAAGCAGCTGATATTGGGGTGCGCCAGCCCAGAGATGAGAGCAATACTCCATCCTTGACCGAACCTGGGCCTTATATATCTGAAGCATACACTTACATTTCTTGTTTGTGTCTTTCCTGTGGTCATGGCGAAAGTTAAGGGTCTATGGCCATTATTTTTTAGCCAAGTCTACATCGGCGTGTGGGACGCCTGACCAACTTTTATGTCTACGGTGTGCTGTTGTAATTTTATGTTGGTGTTGTGCTGTATATGATTCTTTTGATTACTCAGGGATTGTTTTAATTTAACCTCTACCCTCCATAACAATGACATAACGAATGGTCGAATCGAATGGTCTTACTAGTCAAAGCACTGCGCCGCGCTGAGTACCCATTCTGGACCGACGATGGCACCACCGCACCAATGCTTATTGTGCAATCTGAAAGCACAAACAAAACTGAACACATCTTTGAATTCATGTCAATGACGTGGAGAGGCTGATAGTTTTTCTTTCAAACGCACTATTGCTGTTAGCTTGTGTTTATTTTTATAGCTGCCAGAAAAGAAAACCCACTCAGCTAGAAAAGTTTAACTTAGTATATCGAAGGGCTTCTGTAGAGTCGACCTCGGACTTGGGATGGTATTGGTGGATTGACAAAGAGCATTAGAAGACCGATGAGATAAACCACCCAGATTCACTTGGAACCACTTGTTCATGACGTTTTTAACTGTGCTTGACATGCGTGGGACGAGGACGCCGTATACCGGCTACGCCGCAAGCGTTTTCGCTGTTCATTTCATGTTATGGTAGGTAACTATTATCCGGCGAGTGATTTAGAAGCGCAATGAACAGAGAAAACTCTCGCAGCGTAAAGTCATGGCTGGGATAGGCCTCCTCTAGAGGCAGCGCGTTATTAGGGTAAGCAGACAAATGGAGTACCTCACAGACACAGTATAAGGATAGTCCTCAAGGCAGACGAGGCCTCCCTCCGTCGTCAACCTCTTCCTCCGCATGTGAGTGAGGTCCTCTTCCATCTTCGGTGGGAATTCGCATTCTAATTCCGCTTTTGCTGTTGTTGCTGGAAATAAAATATTAATAAAGAATAAGGCGACTATTCTGCCATCAGTGTTTTCATTGAAGCTAACTGGAGTAGAGACAGGTTGAACAGAGCAATCATATTACATGAAAATATCCAAGATAGTCATTAGCATTGACTCAGCCACAACGATCAAATTGTTCAGCACATTCACCTTGTATAAATCTCCGGTAGGAAACAGCGTGGTCCTTGACTGTTGATCTGTTGGAGAGGCTCAGAGTCATGCAACGAGCTATGGAGGTATCTAGCTATGATCGGACTTTCTTTGCGCGATAGAATCCGAAATACGGAAATTCGCTTACGAGTCAAAGTCCAGAGACATACCTAAATCGAAGAATATAGAAGTTGAAGTGGGAATAAGGCAGCCAGGCGCGGATCCAGCTCTCAAAAAACATTGTGGTCACAGCCACCAGAAAAATCGGCCAAGTGCGAGTCGGAGTTATCATCAGCCTATCGATCTCAATAGACAGTGAAAGTGTGTCGTCACAAGTCTGTTATGGTTCTGGGCATGCCCATCGTGCCCACAACGGTGGATCCGCCCTTGAAGGCAGCTAATTTGTAGCGTTTCTTTCTACTGATCTTGACAAACTAAGGCACGGACTGAGGTATTTGGATCTAGAGAGTAGACCACATAAGACGTGGTGGCAAAGCCCGAGCTCGCAACCCTGAGTTTTTCGGAATTTATGTGCGAAATTGCATTTGAAATTTACCATAAGCGTTACGGTGAAGGAAATCATCGTGAGAAAGCCTTCATCGTGAGAAAGTCTTTTCATTCTGTGAGGAAGCCTGTGCCCTGCAGTGGGATGTATATATATAGGCTGGGCATCATCAGATGATGATGAGTTGATCACTTACCACATTCAGCAATAGACGAATAACTAACGTAAACTAAAACTAAAAAACAATTTACAAATCTATGCAACATTGTAGAATTAATTTCATCTGTTCATATTACATGAAAACTGTAAAGGTAAAACTAGAGGATTGAATTGAGGGTTGGATTCCAACCACACAAACGGAACCGATAGGAAAGCTTACTGATCGAATTTGCCAAGAAAACAATGTAATGTATGGTGTAACTGGTTGTTAGTTAGAAATTGTTTTGGTAAACTTATGCGGAACAATGGTGTAATAGTTAAACAAACACGTCCATGTTACGTCAACTGAACAAATGTAAAAGGAGGGGCGATTATCAGAACAATCATCCAAACATAGAAAACAGCAGTAAATAAAGCATGCCTGTGATCATTGAGGAAGATAAGGTTCATAAGTACATAGCGTAAGAAGCAAAAGTTGTGTCCCCTGTGGATATAAAATTAGCGACTCTGAATCAGCAAGTTGGCCAAGTCACGCCGATGTAGCCTTGGTTAAAAATTAAAAATTTTGAAAACCCCCGACGCAATTTGGTCACACATAAATACTTTGAAAATAAAGTAAATGCCCATTCTGCTTCTAAAATCCCTTCCGTAGCTAACAAAAGAGCTGATAACTCTGAAACGGCTGAACCGACATGTCTAAGAACCATCGTCAAGAAACCTGCTTTCAAATAAAAAAACCGCATCCGAATTCGACCGGGTTCACTCGGGGTTCACCCGTTTAAGAGCTATGATGCCACAGACACAGACAGTCACACACATACACACATAGCGCTCAAACTTATAACACACCTCTTTTTGTGTCGGGGGCTAAAAATATTGCCTGTTGACCCTTAACTTTTGCCAAAAGTCCACGGGAGAGACGTAAAAAAAAGTTAAGACCCATAAACATAAAATTAGGATTTAAAGCCAAGTAAAATATCTGATAAAACTGTTTTTTTCTTCTTATTATGAGGTAAAAATACAGTGTGATTCTGGAAACGCTCTCGGGATCCACCCTACACAACTTCACTATCATGTTGACGTGAATTTTATTAACTGAATGCTATATTTAGTAAAACCGGACCGAATTAATCGCAATGGCCAATGGTACCTTTCAGGGCCAAAGTAACTCGATTTTACGGTGTCTATAAATCATTTGACCTAGTCTCAAACTAAGCAAAGCTTGTACTAGACAATAAACATACTTACTTATATATGTCGATAAATACAGCATACTTAAATACATAATTATCAAACATCCAAGACTCGAGCACAAACATTCGTATTTTTTATACAAACATCTGGCCCGACCGGGGATCGAACCCGGGACCTCAAGCGTTGTAGTCAGGTTCTCTAACCACTAAGCGACTAAGTATATGTATATAGATGTACAATCAGGGTACGAAAACCATCGATAGTTATTAAATTTATTTCCTTATCAAGCCATACACTTTTAGTACCTTTAGAAAAAATGGGAAACGTCAATGCGGTATTCTGTTTCGTTTGAAATAAAATAGCTACCGCTTAAATGAATCCTCGGCTGGGGGGTACGACGACAAAGGGGGCCGGGAGAGGTCCGGGCGGCAGGCACGCGAGGCGCGCTCGCCGCCTCTCGTCTCGTCACGACTCTCGGCCACTTTGTCTTCATACCCCCCAGCCCCTGTATCCCGCGGGCGAGGACTTATTTAAACAGATTAGCTATAACAATTGCCTTGGTGCAAGCAAAATGTCAACTTTAATGTGACACGCAGGCAGTATTAACGGCAGTATAACAATGCATTTAGGGTGCTGATGAGGCTACCTCGATTCTGCAGCGCTTCGGATACCCTAAGCGACATACGATCGCGGAGGCTAGAATGGACTGTTTTATGCCACCATGAAAAAGCGCTGCACATCCCTGGTGCGCAGGGTGCGGGGCAGCTCCAACGGCATCCAATTACATTCGCGCAGAGGTTCCACTGTCAGTACCTACATGAACCATTGCAGTATGGTTCATGTGCTGACTAAGGTGTAGCGTCACTGCTACTAGAATTAAGCTTCATGTATTACTAACACTATGATCCTATGCTGGTCGAAATAAAGATCATTTGATTTGATTTGAATCTTTTTTTGGTCGCAGGTCATTTTGATACAAATGTCTAAATGTACAACGGTCAAAAAGTATGCAAATGTAAACATGTTATAATGAACAAAAGACAAAATAATTATAGTCCGGGAGCCGACTGCAAGAAACCCTACCTTATAAAAAAATAGAAAATACCTACTCTGTAGGGGTAGCTGACTTTTAGTAGCTTCAACTGCTCTTGGTCGGCCGCGGCTTAACTTGGCAAATTTTGCGCAAATGAAAAAAAAGTGGTGCAAAAAAAAACCTCATAGAAAAATAGAATGAAACTTGTATTGATAGGATAGAGACCTTTTGAGGACAGTAAAAAAAGTGGTCGGCCAAATCCTGTGTTGGCAGGTTCTTGTGTCCGACTGAATTTGTGGTACAGTCCGAAAATGCTCAATGGGTTCGAATATCCCTTTGTCAAAATGTACAAAACTCAAAAAGGTATAAGTATACATTCCTCATTGGAGCCCATTCAGTCAATCGCATTTTGTACATTTAGACCCCAGAGTATTCTGTTGTAAAAACTTCTAGATACAAGGACATTTAGACTAAAAAGAATGCTGCCCTGGAAACATTCTGACTTAGAGAACATGTTGGCCAAAGCATGTTCTGCCCCTAAGATATTCAGACAAAAATGACATGGTGGCACAAACATTTTGTACTTTTTGACAATGTTACATCTAAACATTTTATGCATTTTGGCATTTGTACCAAAATGACCTGTTAGTTACCCTTTTTAGGGTTCCGTAGTCAACTAGGAACCCTTATAGTTTCACCATGTCTGTCTGTCTGTCTGTCTGTCCGTCCGCGGCTAAGCTCAGAGACTGTTAGTACTAAAAAGCTGTAATTTGGCATGAATATATATATCAGTTACGCCGACAAAGTGGTAAAATAAAAAATATTTTTTTTTAGGGTACCTCCCATAGAAGTAAAGTGGGGGTGACTTTTTTTTCTCAACTAACCCTATAGTGTGGGGTATCGTTAGATAGGTCTTTTAAAACCATTGAGGGGTTGCTAACATGATTTTTCTATTCAGTGATCTGTTTGCGAAATATTCAACTTTAAAATGAAAATTTGCATTAAAATCGACCGTCCCCCCCCCTCTAAAATCTAAACTGAAAAATGAAAAAGGGTGGAAAAATTTGAAAAAATTCAGAATGGTAGTAAATATATTAAATTTACAAGGAAAATTATAGCGGCTAAGATTGCTTGGCAATTATTTGTAGTTTAAGAGTAAATAGTAGCCTAAGGTACAAAACATATCTAAACTTGGAAGATTCCGTACACATACGAAATCCTTAGAAAAACATTACTTGATTTTTTCGTAATGGCTACGGAACCATATCTTGGGCGTGTCCGACACGCTCTTGGCCGGTTTTTTTACTTGTCTGTACTTAAAACGCTCGGAGATCCACATGTCCCAATAGATAAGGCAGCAGCAGGTGCTTATCTCACAAGACTCCAATTCATTTCAAGCTCAACACACCCATTGTACCAAATCAATTGTTTCACTTATCATTTATTTTCTCAACTCAATGGAGAGTTATGAATGTTTATTTTTACTCTATTATCTACTATTTAACATCATAAATAGTCGGCTCTCGCTTCAGTCAACAGACGTAGCAATACGTGCACTTAGACAAATATTAGGAAAGTTATGTTATTTTTAGAAGCGGAAAATGATTAAAGATTGTATAGTGTTGTTGTTAGTTGCTAGTTTTTGTGTGTGCCAGGAGTATGATGACGATGATTACTCTGAGATCGAGAACACTGTTGAGTCGGGGAGCAGGGAAGTGTTTAATGTCTCGTCTAGGACGAGACCTGAAAGGGTTATTAAGCTTTTGAATGGTAACCATTTGAAAGTTGCTGGAGTTAAGAGAGGTTGGTCTGTGTTTGTCTTATTTTATTATTCTTAAATGCGGTGGTAGGTTTGCACCCACTCCGAGAGCTGCCGTTCATCAAGATATTGTAGCATTTAGAAAACTTTCAAATGCTGACAATTTGTGCGAATTACAAAACATGGATATTTACATACCTACGCATGTATGTAAATATCCTTGAAGGAATTATTTTTCATTTTGTACCGGTAAACTGGGGTTACTTTAGGAAATTTTGGGGCTACTTTGATAGATTTAAAATGGTTATAAAAACGCAAATATTCATAGCTCGATTGAGCAAATGACGTAAAGAGTTAGGTGATTTATCAAGGTAGTTATTTCACTGCCACAGATGGTCTAAAAAAATAAGGGCACGGCGTAAAAAACTGTTTTCTAAAGTAACCCCTAAGCATTTCATCTCAAAGTAACCCCAGTTTAAGGTAACTTGTTTAATTTAAATTTATAACGAATAAGGAAGCAAAAAGAGTGTTTTCTCAAACCTTTTTTTTTATATGAAAAGGGGAAAACGAGCATGCGGGTCACCTGATGAGAACCAATCACCGCTGCCCATAGAGACCCACAACACTAAGGGTGTCACAGGTGTGTTGCCAGTTCTCTGAGAGATAGATAGGCTCGTTTTTTAAAGATCTCAAAGCTGTATCGCTCCGGGAATGCTGTCCTAGGAAGCTGGTTCCATAACTTCGTCGTGCGCGGGAAAAATTCCGCTTATAATAGGCCGGATTAGGTCGCGAAGTATCACGTTTCAGGTGCGGCTAGACGAGAGGTCCTTAATGGAATTACATACAAAATATGATGATGTTATGCCATGTAATCGACTCCAAGTCCTAGTATCTTTAAAAAAAAATATGTTTTCAGTAAAAACACCAAAATCAACATGGCGACCAGAAATAGAATTAACAGATCCAGAAACAACCGAATCTACCTGGATAACAGAGTCAGAGACAGCAAAAGAGCCTACTTGGAGAATTGAAGCTACAGAAAAACCTGTTTGGAGAATAGATACAATTGAACTGAAAAGTCCAAAACTTAACGAGAGAACCAAACATACAGCAGAACATATTAGAAGAACAAAATTAAGACCCAGGGAGCCTAAATGGACAATAGAACCAGCAACAGAACCTACAGAAGAAATGACAGAAGCTACCGAAGAACCAGTAAAAGTGACTAGGAAAGCATTTAGAAGCTTTAACGTTAAACGTTTCAAAAGTGCAGATGATAGCAACGAAGAATACAAGACAACTAAAGCTACACATTTCAATGAACAGCATCATACTCAGGTCACCCACGCTATTGAGGAACACAAAGAACCTCTAGTCAATTATCCCTTCGCTGTTTCCATACAGAGAATGGGCTCTCACTATGCTTCTGGAGCCCTGGTAGACAAGAAATGGGTGCTGAGCTCCGCTGGAGAATTTTATAAGTATGTATAAATTGTTTTACTATAGCTAAAGATTTTTATTTCTGAATTATATACATCCTAAATTGAGATTTTAATAAAAATCAAAGTGCCTGAACATATTTTTGAGCTTAATTTTTTGAAAAAGTCATATTAAGTATACTGAGCAGTAGCGAAATAACCGCAAGCGCTCTGCCAGACTCGAGATTCTAGATTTGCACATTGATAAAATATATATTTTTTAATTATTTCAACGTGCTTAAAATACTGTAGCGACTACTAGCGCCATGTAGTCATCACATGAGAAACTAATTGTAAAGTTAACATGGGAGCGAGCAATGAAACCAACAGCTGATCTTAGACTGGCTTATATTTTCTAGATGCATTCCTTATTTCTACCCTACATTTCTAATTACCCACATGCACATGACAAGTATATTATAATGATATTGACAATTTCCCTTTTAATAAAAAAAAAATCAATGTACATAGGTACCTAATGCACATATTACTTATCTTTCTTTTTTTTTTTTTTTTTTTTTTTTTAACTTTTACATAACAACCATAGATGCATTGTAATATTTACAAAACAAAATAAAACCATTTGTTTTTTCTATTCCGCAATTATATTTACATTTTCAGTATTCAGTATTTATTCAATTGCAATATTTTATCGCATCATTAAATGTAAAGTGCATTATTTAATTAATATTAGTGAAATAAATTTAACTACTAGTGCTAGCCTAGTCTTGGGATGTTCCACAATAATGTGATAATTATATTTCATTTAATCTCGTTTAAATATTTCGTAAATTTTTACATCATTCAAATTGACACATTCTTAATTTTTTAATTGAAAATATAATTATATTTATTAATCATATTGGATGGTCGATATTCTAATTTATAATTTATAACGGATGGAGTGGTAATTTATTGTTGTAAGTACATGATTTCAATTAATATAATAATTGTATTTCACATTAATGTTTTTCGAATATCATTTTACATAACATTATAATTACACGCATTAAATTCAAAATTAACATAAAATAATTTAAGTGCTAGAAATACTTTATTACACATTATTGTTGTGAATTATTCTATAAGCAAACATTATATATATTTTTATTACTTTTAACTAGAAGAGATCCCTTTAAGGGATGAGTTCGCCTTATTTTCATGTTTTATGTACAATAAAGAGTACAATAAAGACCTACATACATAGTTCTCTGTGCTATCAATGTCGACCGCGACGAGATTCTCGAGGAGGATAGGTCCACCGATCAGGAGGTATCACTGTCCTGCCGGAACGAGTGACATAATTAGTTTGGGTCGCTAACGTGGCATGATCGTGGGTACGGGAGCTGTTGCCTGGCGCCGGCGCCGGTGACGGCGTTGTCGGAATTTGTATGTCATCGTAGGTGTACCTATTTGTTTGTAGGTTTGCGCGATCGACGCGCCGCGGGGAATCGAGTATGAGCTGTCTACGGTTGCGCCGAAGTATTCTACCAGATAGCATTTCAATCAAATATGAACGGGGGCCGACTCTGCTGAATACGGTTCCGTTCATCCATTGATTATTAATTCGTACTTTGACTTTTTCACCTATTTCAATTTCCGTCAGATTTTTTGCTCCTCTGTCGTAGTAGTGTTTTTGTTGATGCTGACGTGACTTTAACTTTTCTACTACATTTTCCGGTATTTTTGGAGTTAATAGTTCTGGAGCACACGGTAAAAGACTACGTAATTTTCTGTTATTAAGCAGTTCAGCTGGAGAGGGCAATTCTTTGTTGAGCGGGGTATTTAAATATTCTAGTAATGCTACGTTAAAGTCAGTTTGCTCAAACATGGTCTTCTTTAACATTTTTTTTATTATTTGTATTGCCCTCTCGCTCTGACCATTAGACTGAGCAAAATGGGGAGATGAAGTGATGTGCTGGAAATGCCATAATTGAGCAAAAGTTTTAAAATCGTTCGAGGCAAATTCGGGCCCATTATCAGACATAATTATTTCTGGAATGCCCTGACGACAAAATATCTGTTTTAACTTCTTAATAACAGCAAGAGAACTAACTGACTTCACTTTGGCCACTTCTATGAACTTACTGTAGTAATCTACTACTAAAAGATACGATTTGCCCCCGTGATGGAAAATATCTATTCCTACTTTGCACCAAGCTCTTTTGGGGGTCTCATGTTGTATTAGCGGTTGCTTAGTATTTTGTTTCCTGTAAGTTAAACAAGCTTGGCAATGTGACAAGTAGTCGTGTAATTGCGAATTCATATTAGGCCAAAACATTACATCACGCGCTCTAAGTTTACATTTTTCAATTCCTAAGTGGCTAGCATGAGCGCGTTTTAACATTTCTGAACGCATGCATTTCGGTATTACTACGCGATGACCTCTCCATACAATTCCATATGCAACTGTCAGTTCACTTTGATGCTCAAAGTAAGGTTTTAGCAAATCGATTACATTGTTTTTATGAAGAGGCCAACCTTTCTTAATAGTTTTCATTAGCTCTTGCATCTCAAAGTCTGTGCTAGTACACTTTTGTATTTTCAAAAAGTGGGTGTCAGTCAATGGGTTACTTGCTGCTAGCGCGCACACTTGCGCGCGCGCATCGAAATAATCTGCGCCTGCGCCTGCCTGGACGGCACGAGATAACGCATCCGCTATATATAGGTACCTACCCGGTTTGTAAACTAGCTTAAATGTATATGGTTGCAATCTTAGCAACATTCGCTGTAAACGAGCTGGGGTATTGATTAAGGGTTTAGTTATAATATTTACCAACGGTTTATGGTCTGTTTCTATCGTGACATCATTTTTTCCGTATATATAAGTATAGAACTTTTCGCACGCGAACACGACAGCAAATAATTCTTTTTCAATCTGCGCGTATGCTTGCTCTGTTTTTGTCAACGACTTAGAAGCGTAACATACTGGCATGCCATCCTGCAGGATGCAGGCGCCGAGTCCGTGTTTACTGGCGTCCACAGAAATTGTAACCGGTTTGTTTACGTCGTAATACTGTAACACGGGTGGATTTGACAAACATTTTTTTAGTAATTTAAAGCACTCTTCATGCCTGTCCTCCCAATGCCAGTGTACTTCTTTTTTAAGTAATTCGCGTAAAATATAGGTTTTATTCGATAAATTTGGAATATAGTTGCCTACATATGTGACTAAACCTAGAAACCTCTCTAAATCTTTAACGTTCATAGGCGTAGGCATGTTCAATACAGCGCTCGTGTGTGAGTCATCGGGTCTCACACCGTATTGCGTAATTTTGTGGCCTAAGTATTTTAACTCAGTTAATCCTATTTTGCACTTTTCTTTATTTAATTTAATGTTTATTTCCCTACATCTTTGTAGAACTTTCCTAAGTATACTGTCGTGCAACTCTTTCGTATTCGCAAAGATTAGCAAATCGTCCACAAAAAGCTTTACCCCGTCTATATCGTCAAAATACTCATACAGTCGCCTATGAAAAATTTCTGACGCAGAAGAAATACCGTAAGGCATCCGTAGGAATTTATACCTACCAAACGCGGTGTTAAAAGTGCAAAGGTCACTGCTGCACTTGCTTAACTTGATTTGCCAAAATCCCTGTTTGGCGTCGAGTGTACTAAAATATTTGGCTCCCGCTAAACTACACGTAATTTCGTCTAATGTGGGTAGTTTAAAATGTTCTCGTTTAATTACTTTGTTTAAATCCTGTGGATCAAGACAGATGCGGAGATCGCCATTCGGTTTTTTAACGACTGTCATACTATTAACCCAGTCTGTGGGACCTTCTACTTTGGCAATTATACCTTGATCCCGCATTTCTAATAATTTATTTTTAACTTGTTGCTTCAATATAACTGGCAATTTTCGCGGAGCGTGAATTACTGGAAGGGCGTGCTCTTGTAATTGTATCCGGTATTCACCCGGCAAGCATCCCATTCCTTCAAAAACATCTGGGTATTCCTTCAAGATAGACATATCTGACACACCCGCAGACAGCGCATTAACTCTTTTTATTAAGTTAAGCTCACTACAAGAAGGTAATCCAATAATTGGACTAGACTTTACTTTTGCGACGATAAATTCCAAGATGTAAATATTATTTTTATGGTTAACTTTTAAATGACATTTGCCTGCCACCGGAATAACTTCACCCGAGTATGACTGTATTTTTAAGGAACTTGGTGTTAATGAATCCAACGATATATTAATAGACTTTAGGAATTTTAAAGGTAAAACATTGACATCAGCTCCCGTATCCAATTTAAACGGTATTACCTTGCCACGAATAAGTAAGTTGACTACCCAATCATTATTATTCACAGATTTCTTGCTTACCTCATCGGTGGACTCCCCTTTCACCTCATATACGCGACACATCTTTGAGTAATGGTTTTTTCCACTGCATCGGTCACACTGTTGTCCAAACGCTGGGCACTGGAACCGTCTGTGTGAGGAGCCGCATCTCCAACACCTATGACCCGGCCTAGTCCGCGGAGACTGCCGCTGCCACCTTCCGCTTGTCGTTTGCATGTCGTGGTGTTTCGCGTCGTTGCGCGCGGGGGCGGCGCGAGGATGTCCGGCCGAGGTCACAGCGCGACCGCGGTACCCACCGCGCCAAGGGCTACGGCGCCTACGGTCCGCTGATGCACTACTGGTGCTCACCGCATGCACAGATTGTTCCTTTGTGTCGTCTTTCACTTGCGCACATTGACACATTGACGTGCATTGTTGGTTCGTCGTATTCACCGACCTAGAACTTATTTCATGTACATGATGTTCAATATTTTCCTGCTTTATATGACTTGCTTGAACACGGGATATTTCCGCTAATCTACATATTTCTATAGCCTTTTGTAGTGTTAAATCGGTTTCTCGCAGAAGTCTCTCTCGTAAACTTGCTTCGTGTATTCCGCAGATTAATCGGTCTCTGACCAAATCATCACATAAATCCTTGAAACCGCACGACCTCGCCATCCTGCTCAGTTCATATGCGTACTGCTCAATAGATTCAAACTCTAACTGATCCCGAGTGAAGAATTTGTGTCTCTCAACCGTTAAATTCTTTTTAGGAAGATAAAAATCATCAAACTTCTTCAGGACGTCTTCTAAGGTTCTAGATTCACCCTTAAATTGATCATATAACTCTCGACCCTTGTCACCGATTATATGCAGAAAAATATTTAATTGCACCTTTGCATCTTTCTTTGAAATTTCACATGCTTCATAGTAAATCAAAAACGCCGACTTCCATTTTTTCCACTCTTTACACAAGTTTCCTGAAGTAACGTTAACTAAGCTATTTTCAAATTTAAACGGTAACGGCGGTTGCAACACTGACTCCATTTTATTTATTTTCGTATTGCAGTCTTAACAATATTCACACGACGCGTCACTTCTTAAGAATCAAAATTCGTACTTCATCTATTTTTGCACTGACTTGATTTATTTACGCTATGTCGATTATTTTAAAGTTCGTTACCGGCTGCGCCATGTAAAGTTAACATGGGAGCGAGCAATGAAACCAACAGCTGATCTTAGACTGGCTTATATTTTCTAGATGCATTCCTTATTTCTACCCTACATTTCTAATTACCCACATGCACATGACAAGTATATTATAATGATATTGACACTAATTACTACATCCTGCATCGCATAATCGATGTTTCTCAACTCAGCTGCATACTACATCTTTTAACTTTCAATCATTGGACTTCGGTCCCCAGGCATAACATCTGCCTGATGAGAGATGTCTCTATTGCAACTACCACCAAAATAACTTCCCTAAATTCGTCTTCAGCTCTTGGGCTAATAGAAGGTGACTCATCTATGAGTATCCTGTGGTAATTATTCTTGGGGAGATGATGGTTAAGCAATAAGAGTATACGTGAATGAAGTGTTATATAATAATGGCAGGCGCTTGTTGGCTGGTGCAGGTATGTTTCACTGAAATGATGAAGTGCAGATTCTGTTCGCATGTCCTTGTCTTTTAAATGTTGAATAGAAAAAAGCAGGGTTCTCTTGAAAGCGAAAGCTATAGGAGAAGTAAGTCACGGTCTTTAGTTAGGTAAATCGTTATGCGGCAATTACACTACTTCGTTCATCTGATGCGGTCGCCGAACTTGTTTCAATCTACTTCAGCAACCGAACGTCGTCTTCACATTAGACTGTCCGCTTAATGCTGTGGCCATAATTGGGCGCTGGTAGCTGTCGCCGAATGCGGCCGACTACCGTGCTCTTCACACTGTTGCGGTCACCGCATGTTGCACGCGGCGATCGACTTAATGTTATTGGCGCATTAAGGTATAAGCTGGCAGCCGACTGCACGCAGCAGCAGCAGACGACGTGTCGCTAGCTACGCTAGCTACGGAGGGAATTTCATAGAAATAAGGTATAAGTTCGCGTAGCTAGCGACACGTCGTCTGCTGCTGCCGCGTGGAGTCTGCTGCCAACTTATACCTTAATTGTTAAGAAAACATTGATTGTTATTTATGTGAGTTTACTTTGGATGTAAAAAATTAAACAGTATTTTTGAGTAGTAAGTTGAGTTTCTTGCTGACTTCTTCAAAAGGAGTATTTCGATCCGAACCGGTGGTAGATTCTTCGACACCCGTGCTTATTGTAGCCTAAATTGAATAAATATATTTTGACGTTGACTTTGACTAAAATAAAACAATTATAATCAGGAGGCAATTACAAAAACTTCACTTAATAGAAATGATTATATCGACCCTTTCAGTGTTTTACATAAATAAGTACATACTTACGTTGTTTCAACTAAATTAATAAGAATGTTAACGCCGTCTCATACCAATAACTCCCAAGGTTGGTGAAAGAAAGGATAAGTGGCAATTACGCATCGACAAAAGCGCTATTCGTAAATGATGATGATGATGTAGCTTAGCGGAAAGTTTCCACAATATTTTGCAATTTTGTATCATGTGACGTATCGTGTAAACAATTTGCTTAAGTAAAGGAATACGTTAAGCAAATGTACCAGGGAGCGCTCAGCAATTCAAATATTACGTGTTTTATCAGTTCTTTAGGTAAAAAACGTGATGGGCGGGGTTGTGTTTGCTTCAATAACATCATTAAAAGTTAACTTATCTTTGAAGTAATTAAAGTATCACGTCGAATCATGAGTATTGGCGCAGAATAAACTCCACCCATAATAGGTTTTTATCTATGTACATAAGTATGTACTTTTATAAGCGACCCGCCTCGGCATCTCAGTGGTGTGTTTAGAGTTCCGTACCCGAAAGGTGACAAACGGAACCCTATTAAGTGGTAACTGAGCATAGTTACGTCAATTTCGTAGTCAAAGTGTTTACTAATGTTTCGGCGACCAGTTTCGTCGTGTCGAATCTTAATGCTTTTGCCTATATTTAAGTAGCTCATTTTATAATGCCAATTAAATAGTTAGGTATTTTAGAGACGTCCATAAGGAGATGGCTAATTTTTGAAGTGATCGGATGTGAAAAACTTCGACAGTGCGATGCAGAACTCATACTATTGTGCAAATTTGTATGAGACTTGATAAAAGCGCCATCTAGTGAGTACTTTAAACACATAGATGCATAAGTAAATTTAGTTCTTTAAGTTATTGCAATAAGGTTCATATTGATGTATAAGTGCCTTTTTCATTTCTACATTTCGAAGTTTCACTTCATCCGCGCGGAGGAACTGCACGCACTAGTTTTTTTTATAAACGGTTGTCAATTATCTTTCCGCTAATCCGCGTGGGAACTACGGCCCAAGTCCTCTCATTCTGAGGCCTGTGCCCTGAAGAGGGAAGTATAATAGGCTGGGATAAATCTGCGCTAGGTGGCAGTACATTTTATGCAATTTGAAACAGGTTGGAATGGCTTCAATATCCGATTGATACCAGAGGCCGTATTGTCTAACGCTTTTGGCGCTTGCCTTCGCTTTCACCGTCTCTTTCTGTCATCCTTTTATACCGTTGGAGAGAAAGAGATAGTGATTGCGAAGGCAAGTGTCAGAAATGTTAGACAATAAGCCTGCAGGGGCTAATACAGGAAAAGCCCAACACGGTTCACGAGCCGTAATTCGATCGTTTGCTATTCAGGAACGCCAAAAATCACTGGTTTGCGAGAGGTTTGGGCTGAGCTTTGGGTTTGGGTTGGTTTGGGAGGTTTGGGTTTGGGTTGGGCAAGCGAGCGGAAGGGATGGTAATGGCACGATACGAACTTCGAATTTCCCATTTCGCAGTTGCCCCCTTCCCCCGGAAAGGTTGGATAAATTAATCAACTCAATCGCTACCCCAATCTGGGAGAGATCCACTGCAAAGGCGAAGTGGAATAAAGTTGGGGAGGCATGTGCCCACCGCATGCACTGTAGAAGAAGAATTGGACTAACACTTGCCTTAGCCTTTCCTCCAATTATCCTAATCAATTTTTTTCAGTGTACGAGAATCTATAAAGATCTACCGAGCTCGACTGGGTTCTGTAGACTGCAAAAAAGGTGGCACGGTCGTGCCTCTGAAGAGCATAGAGATACATCCATCGTTCGTGCCAAGGAAGCCAAACTATGACATAGCGATGATACGGCTGGCGGTGCTGGTCGACTTCACAGACTACATACACCCAATTGGCTTGACTAAGATACAGGATAAAGTGCTGAGTGCTAAATTCCTGACCACGTATTGGCCACGAGTAGTCGTAAGTACTCTCGATACTGATCCCCTGTTTTTCCTTTTCTGCTAAGTGCAGATATTTGACAAAATGGATGTGATACCGCCTCTTTTTTTGAGCACAGACAGACGGTATCACAACTGTTTCATAAAATAGCAGGGTTTGTCACAAGTAATGCAACAGACCCTTAGTATTTTTGTAACGAGCCTGTATTGGGCCTCAATTTTATTGTGCTTTTTTATTGGTCATTGCAAGTTTTCACTATTCTGCACCTCTCCTTTTTGGCCTTACTTTGTCCCCGCTTACATAATATTGAGAAGAATACATGTTGTCGTGCTTATTTCTTTCCAGAAGTCATTTCGCAATTTTTTTGATTCTTCAAATTACGAAAGTGAAACACCAGCGAAATGTAAATTTCTTTGAACACCAATCTCTGCAATAAGCTCTTTTTCCTGACTGCGGGAAAAACAAATTGGCTTTTTGGCCATATACGCACCTATCGCTTTCAGCTCAGTTATTGACTACACAGAGAATCAAATAAATTCAGCAGCATACCCTTCCCCCCAGAAAATTGCGAACTAACATGACACAATTTTTTTCAAAGTAACCATATCATTTGATGATGATTATAATGAACCATTTGCTTCCAGATAAAAGGACAAGTCCTGCCTTCGACTGCGAAAGAAAGGGAGAAGCATAATAGCATGCGGGTCTCCACGCAGAGACTGGTACCATGGGACAAATGCTATCAAAGATTGACCCAGCAGAAGGAGTCATTGGCAGAGTCAAGCTTGTGCTTGAGGCCTGTTATTGCACACCATAGTGTCTGTATGGTAAGTAACACTAACCCTGAAATGAAAAAGTCCAGTCAAGCTTCAAGGTATCTTAATCTCTTAGTATTTTGTCACTGTTACTAATTTGCGATATTGCTTTTGTTTACTGTGATAAGGTGTTCAGGAAATTTTGTGTTTTATGGTCCATAACAAATTAAAACCTTGCTGCTCCAGCAATTGTCCAGCAGTGAACGTCTGCTGGCTGATATGATGATGATTAAAGGTAGAACTAGTCTAATTTAAAATGGCGCGCTCTACCACCGCATTTACGCACAGGATTTTTTTATGCCATTTGTCGATCGTGATGTTGCACACTGATCATAGTTCACGGAATAGTCGACGCTCCCAAATAGATGAAGAGCCGTAATTAATATTTGCACGCACACAGCAAGAGCTGGTCGCGCCAATTTTATGTACTTAATTTATTGTGATTATTAAAAACTTTTTATTCATTTTTCCCGTAGCCCGATGTCGGCGCTCCTGTGATCGCCAATGACGGACTCTGGGGCATCACTTCGGGCTGGATCAGCGAAGACTGCACCACGGCCCGGCACCCCAGCCCGATAGTGGTGTCGCGAGTCTCCTCACCGGCCGTGCGCTCCTGGCTGAACTCGCTGCTGCTAGCCCCTGAAAACTAAATAGCCTGAGCCATACAACAGAACGGCACTCAGCCGCTTGTATCTCACAAAGATCTAAGGGCTACAAATCGACATAAGTGAGGCTCAGAAGCGTTTCAACCGCCGTATCCCGTGTATTACGAAAATCTACAAATGCGCGAACAATGCGAGTTGTGATGTGTGGTGTGGTTGCAGGACATTATCCTTCGATTTTCGTAACACACGACATACGGTAGCTAAAAGGCTTCTGATACCTATCAAATATTAATTTTCTCATACAAAAAAGTGTCAATTATGCAGAATTGAAGCGCTTGTAACATTTGTGGTATTGGGGCCGGACTGTCGGTGGTCAACTAAGGGCGCTCCGATACTGCCTTGTACATCAGATGTCGAAGTTGACTGCTAGCCGTCAAACAGTTGCATTCTCGCCGTAAACGCGACGTCCATCAGCTGTAGCCGCACGCCTTGCACCACGAGCGGAGCGGACTCAATCATGAATCATGAGTGGGTCGTCTTCGTAGACGTTCAGTGGAAGTAGTTGCATGGTCTTCTCTTCTAAATCCCTACACTGTTGACAGATACATGGTCGTCAGACTGACTACGTTAGTTGAGGATTTGTGGCGGACCTTTATGACGATTATCTTAAAAAAATAATGTATCTAGTGGCTTCCTCTTGCCTTCCACAACGCGGTGCTGGAGTAGTAGGCAATAGAGAGCGCTGCTGCTCACTCTTACATCAATTCCCTTTTTACTACAGGGGGCTTACCATGATCTCTTAATACGATTCAGATTAGGCTCTAAACTGAACTGCATCGCTATTTCGTACCACGATGTTACTTTTGCGATTCAGTTCAAGTGCGGTTCAGCGATAGCGATGCAGACGTTTTCATTCACTCACTTCAGTGGTTTTCGTACCATGACGCTTAACTTGAGTGGGAATTGAATCGTTTTAGTGTCAAATGGTGTCAAATTTAGCGATTGAGTATAAGTTACTCATTACGCCTGTCAAAGTTTGTTATTACGGCTGCCAAAAAAAAATTACATTTAATATTTAACTATTAATTTCATTTTTAATACAATAGAAACGTATTGGCCATGTCACAGTGTTGCGCAGTCCCGTTTTGCTCGGAAAAGGAAGGCGGACATAAGTTTCCGAAAGATAAAAGTGTCTCAAAGCAGTGGTAGTAGCGATTCGCATGGTCAACTATGTCCCTCCAAAACATTCACGTGTTTGTAAAAAACATTTAAACCTTGACGATTATGCATTAGGTACCTAAAGAATCAAATACAGAAAATCGTAAGTAATGATTTTTCTTATTCCTAAATACCGTGCTTGCATCAGACATTTGATTTACCCCAACCTTGAAACTGAGCAAGTTTTGCATACTTTCATCTTTTGTTAAAAATTTTCAGCTATTCCTACTAAAACCAAAAGCGGTGCCTAGTCGATTTTCCTGGAACCATGAAAGTGAAGAGAGAAAGGAAATTAAAAGAAAACGTACCGAGGAAGCTCTTTAACGTCAAAAGAAACGTGAAACTGCAACACTTGCTTCAAATAAAGAAGAAAATCAATGTGAACAGCAACATTTTGTAAGTAAATGAAAAACTTCCTTCATACACATTTATCACAGCAGCTTTTGTCGTCATAAACTGCGTATCGTATCTTAATAATAATAGTGTTGTTAGGAGTACCTATTTCAATGTAACAAATAAACAATTTTTTTAATTTCCAGTTTTTTGAAGAAACATTTGAAGAAATAAGTATAGAAAATTCAAATAAAGATGTCTCAGTACAATGCTCTTTATGCAAATGTGAAGAGAGCTTAACTAATACTGCTAAATTGTCAGAACATGGAAGTAATAGAAAAAGCACATCAAACATGTTTCGCATTGTAAATCTTAAAGAGAAGCCTGATGTGATGTCATACAATTTTACACTGGTTTTGAGAATTATAACCATTTAATGTTCGTGTTCAACCTTTCTGGTGATGAAGTAAACAATTTAAAGGATCCATCAATGCAGCCAGCTCGAGTAAAACATGCAGTGACATCAACAGATCAGTTTTATTTAACACTATTAAAATTGCGAAGAAATATGTGTAACCAAGAGCTATCTTTCCATTTTGAAATAAGCAAAACTTCTGTGAGCAAGTACTTCATAACATGGATTAATTATCTTTACTGTAAGTTCAAGGATCTGAATGTATGGGTACCGAAGGAAACAATTGATCAAAATGTATTGTATCAAAGGAAGATTAATAATAACTGTACAAGTAATAAAATAATAGATTGCACAGAAACAAAAATTGAAAAACCACAAAACCCAGTATCACAACTAGCTACATTATTCTAAATACAAATCAGCGAACACATTAAAAGTATTGGTAAAAATTTCTGGCTCTGGATGTGTGACCTTTGTTTCAGATGCATAATATGGTGGATCTGTCAGTGACAGAGACTTATTCGAAAAGTGTGGCATAATAAATTTACTTCAAAAAGGGGACAAAGGGGACATTATTCTTGGTGATCGTGGCTTTAATATTCATGATCTTGTTTCACATATGGATGTTACAGTAAACATGCCACAGTTTCTGAAAAAAAGGTGTAATCAGTTTGAAGCACACCAACTCAGACAATCAAATAATTTATCATCTGAACCTATCAATGTTCAGCATGTCATTGGTTTAGGAAAAACATTTAAGATTCTTAGTAATAAGTTATCATCTAATTTAGTACCACTTGGAGGAACAATCATATTTGTATGCTTTATGCTCACTAATTTCAGGAAAAATATAAATGAACTAATACAATTACTTTGCTCCCCCGCGACCTATACCTATGGTCGCGGGTGAGCAAAGTAATTGTTTTAGTTCATTAATATGGACCTCCGCAAAGTAACGCCTGATTCAATAAATTATGGAAAAATATAATGTAAATAAGTATTTTGGACAGTTAATTATAGGTACTTAAATAAAAGCAAAAATAAATCATCTAAACTTTTTATTTATCCTTTCAATACATAATCATCCCTATTATCTACTATAATAATTAACTATACTTGAAAGTTTTAGGTAATTAACTAAATGTAAATATGTGTGATAATATAATATGTCTTAAATACTGTAATTCTCCCATTAAACTATATAAACATTTACATTTCTGTATTAAAATACGTCAGTCTAGTTTGTATTACAATGATAGATAAATAAAATGTTTTGAATCCTTGAATGTGCCAAATTTGGAAACTGAAGTTTGTTTACATTTAGTTAACTACCTAAACCTTTCAAGTATAAATAACACATGAAATAGACACATATAACATAGTAGAAGAAGAGTAGGTAGGGTTTCATTGTACTAATTTAAGGTAATTATGGTCATTAGATATTCCATGCAGGGAAGCAACTTCAAACACACCACTTTATGCCCAGCCGTATTTTCTCTAAAGAGCAATGAAAATGAAAAAAATGAAAATGAAAATATTTATTTTCGTTAACAATTGTGCATAAATAGTGACATGCAGGGAAGCAACTTCAAACACACCACTTTATGCCCAGCCGTATTTTCTCTAAAGAGCAATAGTTTATTACATTGTTCCTAATATTATCATACCATTGTACAGTGCTGCAAGTGTTATCAGGATGTGGATCAAACCACATATTATTTCGTTTTGGTTTGGTGACATTATATTTTTGTATTTCAAATGTAAGATTTTCAGCTTTTTTAGGAGACAAGTTAATTTTCTTTTTTTTCGGCTCATGCCATATCTGTTTGTTTTCTGTGGGTGTTTTCTTAATACGCCATTCAGACTAAGTACTTTGCTTTTTGCTTTGCCTTTGGTCCCATACCAGCAGCACACTCACACATGGATTGAACAATTTTTCCATCTTATTCAAAGGCAATGCTCATAAAATATGATAAGTCAGGTGATAAGTACACTTCTCGATGTTACACTGCTGTACGAACTGTTTGAAGGCCACTCAACAGTATGTACGCCAAATCGGTTTTTAGTATTTCATCTCCTATGTTTCCAACAAAATTATTATTCCTATCATAGTCTTGAAGCCTGCAAAAAGAAAAAAACAGCTGTAATCTAGGTAAACAAGCAAATTTTAGACAAAAAAATAGTTTGTTTATAATAGTAAAAAACTAACCCCTGAATTGCTGTTCTTTCAGACCGTTTAATTTTGAACCTCTTTTTCTTAACTCCGCTTTTAAAGCAATCACATTCATTGATCCGTAACTTATGTTTGCCATAATTAATCTAACGTATTACTAAATATCGCAATATTAATATAAATAAAAAACAGTGACATTTGACATTTCGAAGACCTCAAGCTACACTAGCGCCTCCAGCGGCGAATTCATACGCGATAGCCCTCGCGTTCCGAATCTTAGCTGCAGATTGCTTAAAATGTAAAGCAAAGAGAATATAACCACTACATTTTGTACAAAGGTTTCACAACCACTGTGTTAAAAATTATATTTGGTTATAAAAAAAGCCATATTTTATGACAAAGAAACATTATATAAGGAAGTGAGTTTTTTTTAAGTTTTCAGTACTTTAAAAATGAAGAAAAAATCAAACCGTAAGCTAACTTTAGAAGTACTTTGGGTTTCGAAAGTCCAAACGTCAGTCGAGACTAAAAGAGATAGATATATTTGGTTTGCATATAGCAGCATCCCTTTCGCGACTTAGCGTTTCAGTTTCGGACCAGAGACAATATCTGTCTTTCATTCACTTGTAAGCGATTGAGACTCAGCTCTGAGACATAGACGTCGTGGTACCAATTTCACGATTCAGTTTAGGTGCCTAAATTGAACTGCTCTGCGTTTGGATCGTTTATTTAAAGATCATGGTAAGCCCCCAGTAAGGGATGAGTCTGTCCTATTCTAAAACTGAATACGGCATGGAACTTTCATGCGATTGCTGGTTAAATAGAATCCTTGAGGCGTCCCACCTTGGAGATGCTGAACTGACTCTGTTGCGCGTTTCAGTTTGGTTGACGCCTACTCGATGATGAGGTGGCGGCAAGCAGATATCATCATCATCATATCAGCCAAAAAGATGTCCACTGGACAAAGACCTCTCCAATGAGTTCCACAACGATCGGTCCGTATCTAAATGGTTCCTGCGATCTTTACCAGATCATCGGTCTATCTTATTGGGGGTCTTCCCACGCCTTGTATTACAGTTTTTGGTCACCGCTCTAGAATTATTGCCCCTTTGGCCGTCGGTTCCACGACCAATTTGCCCTGCCCACCGCCACTTAAGTCGGGCGACTCTTCGATTCAAGTCACTGCGGCTTTGATTCTCCAATGGATTCGATCCTGCAGGGAAACTCCGAGCGTAGATCGCGAGCAGATATATCTTTAACATGCAAAAAGACAACTGCAATGGAACATTAAAATGGTCCACACAAATTTTGCCTTGAAGCTAGGTACACTACAATCATTATGAGCTCCTGGTAGAGCCCAGCAACACGTTTATAATAAATGTGGAAAAATTGTATTGAACAATGGAATGACAATAAAGAGGTATTTATTTAAACATTGTTCATGAGTAAGCTGTTAGGTAATGTATTAAAGTTTAGACTTAGTCGTACGCGCGAGAGAACAGTGAACTCATACTGTACTTGTAGATATACAATCTTGGTGTAATAAGGAGTTAATATCAAGATTTTCTTAAACAATATCCTTTGAGAGTTCATGACATAACGATGTGAGTATGTAATTTTATCCTAAGTACTAATAGTAAAGTCGTAGTAGCCTAGCGGTTTGACTTATAGCTTCTGAAGCAGAGGGTCGTGGGTTTGAGCCCGGACTCACACCTCTGGAGTTTTCGGAACTTTTGTACGAAATTACATTTAAAAATTCACCACGAGCTTCACGGTGAAGGAAAACATCTTGAGGAAGCCTCCACACATAGGTAAACCTAATGAAGGTGGCTATGATCCCTATCCCCACTGGGCTCGCGTGTGAACTACGGCCCAAGCCATCTTATTTTTGAAATTGAAATGCGAAAGTTTACGTGTGTGTGTGTGTGTGCGTGCGTGTGTGTGTGTGTGTGTGTTATTATTTCACGCTATAACAGTTGAATGGATTTGGACAAAATTTGGTATAATGTTGGATCTCGGGAATAACACTTACTTATAATAAGTTACCTTCTTTTTCGATATTCATGCGGGTTAGGAACAAGCACAAGTGTTTTTAAGGGTGTCTTTTCACCAGAGATATGCTTTCCTAAGTTGCTATGGATGCGATTGATTATACTCATTGGTCTTTAAATTTACATTGATTCACATGGAATAGCACTGTTGGAAACAGGTTCATTTTGTCTAAGGAAACATGGATGCACAGAAAAACTCAGACAAAGACCAGCTCTGGGAATCGAACCCAGGTCCTCAACATTCCGTGCTGCGTGCTATACTACACCACACCACAACTGGTCGGGATATAGACACCGTAATTTATTCTATGTATCACACGTCTCAGCTCGCTTAATCACTTATTGCAGCAATACAAACGACATCTTTATTAATACTCTCAACGAGAGACATCAACACTCCTTCAGTTGTGGTGTAGGGTAGGGGTATAGTACGCAGCACGGAATGCTGAGCACCTGGAATCGATTCCCAGAGCTGGTGTTTTTTCTGGGTTTTTCTGTGCATCCATGTTTCAGTTCGTATTTAGTACCGACCAAATCAGTATCAAATACTATTTTCTGTTATACGTCGGTTTTCCCACAGTAATTTAATTTATTAGAAATTATGAACTGTAGTTTTATATTAAGTAAATGTTTTTCAAATTGCATGTCTTTATTATTTTATACCCTTTTGGACCGTTATCCGTTTCCCAAATCATCCGTTCCCAAAACACACATCCACATCCGACATCCGTTCACGTCACTATCCTTTCCTTAAATACGGATGCTATGGGAACCGGGTGTTGTGACATTATGCTAATGCTAAGCTATGTAGCCATTCGAGGAAGATACAGAGCACACATCCACAGCTCGCATCTTTTCAGATTGTATCCATAATGTGTTAGTAGCAATATACTTAGCTACAAATTAAATTATACTAGAAGGCAGATGCCTGATTAAATATGTCCCATCTCGGACGAGCAGCGTTCGGGAAACTCCGCAATATCTTTTCGTCCAAAATACCTCAGTGCCTCAAAACAAAAGTCTTTAATCAGTGTGTGTTGTCCGTGATGACATATGGATCCGAGACGTGGTGCTTCACTATGGGCCTGATGAGTAGGCTCAGAGTCGCTCAACGAGCTATGGAGAGGGCTATGCTCGGAGTTTCTCTACGGGATCAAATCAGGAACGAGGAGATCATCAAAAGAACAGGGGTCACCGACATAGCCAAACGGATTAGCTCGTTGAAATGGCAATGAGCAGGCCATATAGCACGCAGAACTGATGGCCGTTGGTGCCCGAAAGTTTGCAGCGTAGGACGTCCACCAACGAGATGGACGGACGATTTGGTAAAGGCCGCGGGTTCAGGGTGGATGCAAGTCGCTTCCAACCGTAATGATTGGGCGTCAATGAGGCCATGTCCAGCAGTGGACGTCCTACGGCTGAAATGATGATGATGATAGTTCTTATGTCGTCAAATTAAAGTATCGGTAGGTACATAATTATTATTATATGATTAAACTAGCTTTTGCCCGCGACTCCGTCCGCGTGGAATTAGTAATTTGGGCAGCTTATTTTTTTTATAATTTGCTTTTTCATCAATTATGGCTCTCCTTAGACCCTCGATATAAAAAAAATTACCCCCCCCCCCCCTCACCGAACCCCCCCACCGCACACCCGCGTTCACATTCACCACCGTACCTACTCCCAAGTCACTACTTCTAAAAACTGTTCTATAAATTCTTAAAATAGACGTATCTTTCTTATTTGTGAACCGATTCAAATGAAACAAACACTAAATGTTAATCCAAGAAAATACCAACATATCAGTGAAAACCGCATCCTTCTAGGTTAAGCCGTTTCTGAGATTAGCGCGCACAAACGCACAGACAAACAGATAAGTAAACAGACAAACAGACAATAATTCTAAAAAACATTGTTTTGGGTTCTATTGCGCTAGTAAATAGCCCTATTGACAGTTTTTCTCAAATATCTTCAATGTACAGACACCGACTTGTTACAGATTTATTATATGTATAGATATATGTTTTTTGCACTTGACCGTAGATCTAGTGTATAAGCCGAGTCTAAGAGATAGACAAACGATGCTTATACGGTACTGTATTGTTTGTTACCCCCACAAGGGGTAGGGGTATTCAAGGCTGCTCGCTCCAGTTATAGAGTGTGGCTCCATCCGTCGAGCCGTCTGCATACGGGCTAAAAGAAAGAAAAGTATTAGTGTAACACTAAGCTTGAATGTGAGAGCTTGTTAGGTACTTTATACGTCACGCTAAAATGACTGGACGAGTTTGGATGTGGTATGTAATGTAAATTTAAAAATAAAAACGGCGAAGTATGTGTGAAATTTCATTTGATATTTACCACGAGCTTTACGGTGACGGAAATCGTGAGGAAACCTGAATACACCTGGAAAGAAACTCAGTGGTGTGTGCGATGTTGCCAATCCGCAATGGGCCCGCGTGGGAACTACGGCCCAAGCCCTCTCATTCTGAGAGTAGGCCTAGGCCCAGCAGTGGGACTAGCTAAATTAAAAAAATTAAAACTCCCCAACGCAATTAGGTCACAGATATGTTTGAAAATAAAGCAAATGCCCATTATGCGTCTAAGATCCCTTCCGCAGCTAACAAATGAGCTTTGAAATGGCTGAAATAATTTTCTACTGATGTGTTTGAATTCGGTGCCACAGCACGAACCATCAGGTCAGGAGTGATAGAAGCCGAATAGGTAGTATGTAAGACAGTGTATGGTAGATGACTAAGAGCGCACTCAGAGAGCGGTCTGGCTGGAGTTCCGAGTTCTGCGTTCAGAGTTCTGTGTTTTGACCGCTCGAGAGTTCCAGTCGCCTGCTGTGTGCGTTATCGTAAGAGACTTAGTACAGTCAAGGAATTTAATTTCCTACCCACCTAAGTTTGAATATCGTACGGTAAACTGTCACCATAAGAGCTAGCAAACGATGTTGTTTTGACGTGTTGCAATTGACATTTCGACCTTAATGCGTTGCGAATATTACACGACATTTTTACGAAATGGGTAGGGAATTAAATTCCTTGACTGTACATTCGAAAGAACGCAGAACTCTGAAAGCGGAACTCGGAACTGCAGACCATAATTTACCGCATGCTCTCCATAGTAAAGTTTTGACGTTTACGGTGTGTCACTGCGATTCCGTAACGTCACCGTTTTTTAAGCGGCAGTTTGGTCGCACCTTAAGACCACTCCTGCTGGCACTTGTTGAGGCACCGACTTCAAACAGATCATTAGAAAACTGTTGATTTTTGCATAAATCATGCCTGATGAGAAGTGCAGATGAAGCCAAAGGGGCATCTCACTGGTTCAGTTAACAGCCTATTCAGGCTAGTCTTGAAGAGCCCTATCTATCTAATTGGAAATAGGCACAGTCATCGTAATAAAATAATAAGTGATCACTTTTGTACCTTGTCGCTTTCAGTCGTTACATTAATTTCGTATGGCTTTCCAAAGATGACGTTAAAGTGACAAGGCACAAAAGTGATCACTTATTTATGACGTTGACTCTAAAGACGACGGGAGCAAATACGAATTTCCGTGGTTTTTAGAGTGGGCTTAATTTTTATTTTATGACTTTTTGGAACAGTAAGTACTTCGTCAAAGACTGAGCTTGGATGACAATGCAAGTACAGTCAACAAAACACACACACACACACACACACTACAATATGCGCTCACATCTTAACCATTGACATTTCTGTATTGTACCTACTACTTTAGTTATTTGCCTGTATAGGCTTTCCTAAAAACACGCAACTGTAAACTAAGATGTAAACCAACTCACTGGGCCCCAAGATACAGGCTCAGCCTAGTTTGGGGACCACTGTATACTGCTAATAATGTAATATTGCTTATGTGTAATAAAAATTTTCATTTCAAAAAAATTTTCATTTCATTTCAAAAAAGAACAGTCAGCTAAAAAGCGTTCTTTAAAAATGAAATTTTTAACAAAAACTTACTATTATTATTCTTGGTAACAAAGACTTTATTATTTTGTTTACAGACGGAAGTGACACGTGTATAAAACAAAGAGACACTTATATAATTTCTACGCGACTCTTCAAAGAAAGGAGTGTATTGTTTTGTCACCTTTACACAAAGGTCAGTAACCGGTGACATTGCCTTAACAAAAGATAGTCACAGAGTCAAGACAGATATGTCGGAAAGTTCTTTTACTCGTGTTTTATCCGTTTAGGTTCATTTCGTCCACATTCCCATTTCGTCCACATTCTCATTTCGCCAACATCCCATCTCGTCCACATTCCCACTTAGTCAACATTCCTAGCCGATTTTATGCGGTTTTCGCTATCACTTAGCTTAAAAAATAAGATTTTATTTTGTGATTATTATGTGAGGTATTCATGTTAAGAAAAATACTTGCTAAGCACGGTCAGGTGCGGGTTGATACTATTCAGATACACTACCAATCACGTTACTATTCTGTTACGAAATGGGAATGTGGACGAAATGGGAATATGGACGAAATGGGAATGTGGACGAAATAGGAAAGTGGACGAAATGGGAATGTTGATGAAGTGGGAATGTGGACGAAATAGAAATGTGGATGAAATGTGAATGTGTACGAATTGGGAATTGATTTTGGACGAAGTGGGATTGCTGACGAAGTGGGAATGTGGACGAAATTAACCTAAACGGTTTTATCGTTGCACTATTTTTAGAGTTTTCAATGGACGCTGCTATGTGTTTATTTTTCTTGATTTTTTCAATGCATTTGGCCAGACGGATCAGAGTAGGTCGCATGCAGGTAAGAGTTTATAATCAGAGCTCGGAACCGCTACCGAAAATACCGGTATATGCATATAGGTTTTCTTCGTTTCGGTTCCAGAGAACCGCTTAAGAGAAAATACCGGTATTAGCACGGAAAAATGCCGGTTCTCTATAGTGGTTCTTAAACGTGTAGCCCAGCCCAGATTAGACCTGTATGCTTAGTATAAGTTTTACTTCACCAAAATACATCTCGATCGCGTTTACGTAAAAAAATCAATTACTATGGAAACAAGGACAGCGTCTCCGCGCGCGCGCGTCCATGTTTCCATAGAATTGAAATTTTTACGTAAACGCGATCGATAAGTATTTTGGTGAAGTAAAACTTATACTAAGCGTACTGCAAGAAAAAACTTGCAAGTTGCATTACATTGGAGCGATCGATTGACCACTTCAAACTCGTTCGCTTTATAGCCTCGCAATGTAATGCAACTTGCACCATTTTCTTGCAAATCGAAACTGGGCCTATGTGTTATGCGGTGCGGTGCGATGCTAGTGCGCGGTTCCAGTTTCCATAAAAAAAACGTGGACCGTCATAATCCCAACGGCCAAAGTCATCCTTCAGGGTCTAAGTGACCCAAACTCGTGTATTATTTACTTTGGCATGTTACTCTATGCGGTACCACAGAATATATAATAGTACTGACGTACAGAATGGAAACGGTCCGCCCCGCACCGGTTCGAATTACCCCACCCCTCAAGGCGCAGATAGCCGGAAACCGCCAGAAACCAGAAGAGTGCGCGCGCGATGTATGTAGGCGTACGCGTGTACAGACGTCGTCGTGCTTATGTAGAGGTAGATTCAAGAACGCGTATTTGAACGTCGTGTCCGCCGCGTGGCGGTACATAAACATTCAAAACTTGGATATTCAAATATTTGGTTTAATAATAGCGTTTGTTTGTTTCTATGCCTGATATCGTATAATTTACACATCGCGAAGATGACGTCCTCACTAAATTCACTATCTATTTGCATATCAAACATTTTTAATAGGGGTGGAGATGCCTTACACGTAGTCTGGACTTTTTGAACTATGCTCATTCGCTTAAGTAAGACTACGATGCCATTGAGTTAGTGTGTCATTCAACCGGAATTGTGCTATGAACATAGCGGGTACGTATCAAAATATATAAAGTTTAAAAATAATTATTGACGAAATACATAATGGTCATTTGATATAATCCAATTTTTTTGGAACTTCTCAACTTTACAGGATTTTCATAAAATAAAACTAACCTAACCTTAACCAACCAACCGATTACACGATTAAAAAAGTTCGTTTTTTATAATCAATAATTTCATAGAAAATTTTAGTATACATAACTAATCATGTATTTCGTCCCTTACTCGTTTTAAACTTTATATATTTTGATACGTTCCCAACATAGCTGAGCACCGTATCAGATGGGTATGTATTACAATACCGAAGTACGAAAGACCGAAAGTATTAAAACATCGAATGGGTCAAAAGACCGACACGATTTTTTTCTGAAACCGTTAACTTTTTAAGATTGTTATAAAACAAACCTAACCTAACCTAAGGGTTCTGTATGATGCCGTTTTAAAAACTTACGGTTTCAGAAAAAAATCGTGTCGGTCTTTTGACCCATTCGATGTTTTAAACATTCGGCCTTTCGTACTTCGGTATTGTAATACATACCCTATCAGATAGTTAACGTCGTTAATCGCTAATCCGTTACTAAAAAAGTTAACTTCGTTAAACGTTAAAGCTCTACATTCCGGACAATTTAATGCAAGTTAACGTTAATCGTTAATCCATTAACATGTGATATTTAAGAAGGCCAAGCCCTTAGAAGGACGAAATTTTGCAGAAAATAATGACAGATTTGTTGATACCCACGGGATAGGGAATGACCGGAATTCATATATTCTCTAACTGATACGAAATAATCTTTGAAAAATGGACTAAAAAAATTCACTAACAAAATTTGGTTGGTGGTTACGAGAGCAAAAATGAATCGCCAAATGTGTTACTATGCGCAAAACTCGAGAACTATTTTATCGATTTCATTCGACTTTTTTCTTGATGTCTAATACTTTGTATAGGGCTCTTGCAGAAAAAACCCCACCTGATAAGGAATAAACGGGATATATAGGTAACACCACCAGAGTTGAGGCCACGCACACAACCACATCTCATGTAATGACAGCGGGATTCTGACGATGTGTTGTCGTTAAACGTCAACACAACGTTTAACGACAACACATCGTCAGAATCCCGCTGTCATTATATGAGATGTGGTTGTGTGCGTGGCCTCAACTCTGGTGGCGTTACCTCTAATATTCGTTTTATAATTACCTTATCTCTGTAGTTGTTATAGAGATTTGATCCTAGGGTAGGGTATGTTTTAATGAGGATTATAGAGGTGGAGTGAGAAGAGATTTTTGGATTCCCGCGGTATACTTAAACAAGGGCATTGAGTGCCAACTACGTAATATTGCAGTAGTTGATAATGACCGAGGCCAGCTACGCAATATTACGTATACGTAGCATTGCGTAGACAGACCTCCATGGGGTATAGTTTTGGTGCCAGCTACGCATTTAAATGGTGGCCACCAATTCCTCACCTTCGGCACTCAATGGCTTAAATTATATTAGCATTAGGTTTATTTCCTGTAATGATAGTGTAAGTGTGATGATAATGTTAATAACGACCGCTTTAGCCTAGTTGGTAGTGACCCTGCCTACGAAGCAAGAGGTCCTGGGTTCGAATCCCGGTAAGGGCATTTATTTGTGTGATGAGCACGAATATTTGTTCCTGAGTTATGGATGTTTTCTATGTATTTAAGTATTTATTTATCTATATAAGTATGTTTATCGTCGTCTAGTACCCATAGTACAAGCTTTGCTTAGTTTGGGACTAGGTCGATTTGTGTAAGATTGTCCCCTAATATTTATTTATTATTTATTTACTTTAATTAAATAAATAAATATCACTGCGTGGAAGAGGTCGCGAAAGCTAGTCAATTAAAAAAATTATACCTACTCATTATCAGCAACCCTGGCGATGCTTGGATCTTTATATGTATAACTTGTGTTTTTATATTTCAGTCATTTCTTACACCGTTCAAAGGCGATACCTATGTAACCATGATATTATAAACAAACATATTTAGAATTATTTTGATATCGACAAGTGAAAAAATGGAGATGGACATTATCAAAACGAAACCCGAGTCTGAAATAGAGACGAAGAAAAAAGGACATACTTATGTCCAATGGATAATGGCAATCATTGGTAAATAACTTTGTGTTATTTTCTGCTACATTTATGATTTACCATGAGTTTAGAGAGTTAAGTGAACTACACACCTGGGGCTAGATTCAGGAACGGCCAAACACGGTTTGCGACCGGTAATTCAATCGTTTGCGAGAGGATAAGAATAGGCTGAGCTTGGGATGTCAGCCTTAGTTTCCTGTTAATTCGCTTTGTAAATATATGAAAAAATGTAAAAAATGAAAATATTTATTTTCGTTTACAATTGTGCATAAATAGTGTCAAGGTTGGGACTTCCTAGTAAGTATTGTAATACCTGTAGCAGGAAGTCCCGCTCCTCCAAAAACAAGACAGTTGTTTCTTAACAAACGATACTTATAAAGCTAAAGTTAAAAGGAATTTACATTTTAAACAGTTATGAAAAATCGGGCTTCACGAATATTTGTCGTGAGCCTGTAATTTTGAAAAGGTGAGTGTGTGTGTGTGTGTGTGTGTGTGTGTGTGTGTGTGTGTGTGTGTGTGTGTGTGTGTGTATGTGCAAATGCCACAGAAAACGCCAGTAACTTTGGATATTATTAACAACGGGATAAAGTGAAAACTTTCAGGCGCATCTACGACGTCAGCCATAAGTACTACTTATTAATATATATACATGAATAAATAAATAAATTATAAGGCTCATCCCAATCTTAGCCCAAGCCTCTCGCAAACCAGTGATTTTTGGCATTCCTGAATAGCAGTTTATTTCATCCCTATCCTCTCGCAAACGATTGAATTCAAATCATGTTGGGCCGTTCCTGATTTAGCCCCTGATTTCATCAAAGTTATTATTGAAGCTGTCCCCAGTCGCTGGGACAGACCCTTAAGTGGTATAATGTGCTGGTGAAGATGAAAAATCACAATTTCAATAATCCGAGCAACACGTTTATGTATCCGACGACATTAAAATATTTGTAGCGAAGCGTCAAATTTACCTTTTTACCCTCCGTTCACCTGCTTATTTCTATATATTTTTTTGAATATCGGAGAAGTTATTTATGTTTGTACCTTGTTTACAAAATAGGTATTACTTAGAAGGCCCCTATATACCAACGAAACGACACATACACA
This sequence comes from Archips xylosteana, assembly GCA_947563465.1. NCBI lineage: Eukaryota > Metazoa > Arthropoda > Insecta > Lepidoptera > Tortricidae > Archips > Archips xylosteana. The sequence continues at coordinate 1,745,783 of OX387365.1, forward strand.
CAGCGACAAATCACATTAGTTTCGTTCAATTCACTTGTGCCAGCATTTGTGAAACGACCTATAGGTACGTGTAGAAAGAACCAAGAAAGACATTCGCAATGCCGTTGATACTGTCTTGCTATTGCTTACATCTCGTTCTGTCACCCTCTCATACCGTTTGAGAGAATGAAATAGTGAAAGCGACGGCAAGAGCTCGCGCGTTAAACAAACAGACCGAGCGCGCGGTATAGGAGCGCATCACTACCAAACATTCCAATTACAAATGAACTGAAAAAATTACTTTACTCACCCGCGACCTTACGATAGTTATGTTTATGCAAGAAATGCGTGTTCATGCAGTTCCTCCACCTCCACACTGTACTGTATGTATTTTTATTTTATTATTGTTTTTGTTTTTGTTTCTTTTTATGAGGGTTGTGTTAAATGCTGTGTACAATTATTATTCTGATGTAATGCGCTGTAATGTCTTACATTAAGTCACTAATTGTAATTTCGTTAGCTTGTTTTATGTTATTGTACCCAAGTTAATAAAATAAAATAAAAGAAATCCCTCTTTCCCCAGCAAACTCCCCGCTCTTGACCTACGGCTTACTAGCGGGCTGGATCTCCCCCACCACCAAAACGCTGCAATCCCAATCGTCACCTCTCGGCGCGCCTCTCTCGGACTACACCATGGGCGTGGTGGCCAGTCTTATGCCTATCAGTGCTTTGCTCTCAGTACCAGTCTTCACTTACATCGCTGACAGATATGGGAGGAAGAAGGCGATTCTGCTGATCAGCGTGCCGCACTTTGTGAGTCAAATTTTTGCTACTGTCGAATCATACTTCTTGAAATTTCATAATGTGAGCGCGCGTAGACTCTGCACTTCACCGAAAAATAGCCAGAGGTGGACCTTTATGCGTAAGTAACACAGAAGAGACCTGAGATGGGGGCGCGTCGTGGTTGCGGCACCCCTTGAATCGGTTTTCATACTAAACGTATACATTGTGCCCATCAGGTTTCCGCGAGAGTCTAACCACGCATTCCAGAGGCCATATGGAGTAATAAATTCTATGTGTACCTAGGTCCAATTATGCTTTTTAACTTTTTTATTTTTTCATACATAATAAATAATAATAAATAATAAATAAATATCACGGGACAATTCACACCAATTGACCTAGTCCCAAAGTAAGCTAAGGAAAGCTTGTGTTATGGGTACTAGGCAACGGATAAACATACTTATATAGATAGATACATACTTAAATACATATTAAACACCCAAGACCCGAGAACAAACATTCGTATTTTTCATACAAATATCTGCCCCGACGCGGGAATCGAACCCGGGACCTCAAGCTTCGTAGTCAGGTTCTCTAACCACTAGGCCATCTGGTCGTCTAAATACGCAATCCCAGCACCTCCACCACTTTCATAGTAAAATTTAAACATAATAAAAACGGCCAAGTGCGAGTCGACTCGCGCACGAAGGGTTCCGTACAATTATCTATAAAAATCACGTTTGTTGTATGGGAGCCCCCTTAAATATTTTTTTTATTTTAATTTATTGATTTATTTTTAAAGTCAATACATAATTAAATATTCTGTGAATATTTCAAGCTTCTACCTGTTGCCGTTATCAATATCGAGCAAAAACGAACAAAATAACTATATACTAGCGCCACCACATAATGTGTGCAAAATTAGAACTACTGAGGTGATTGGTTGTCAACCGGCATCGATTGTTAGTTAATTAGCAAGCCATCTAGTTCGGCAAATACATTGTAGATGGCGCTGTAATAAACAAATCATGTTTGTTGTATGGGAGCCAGCCTCCTTAAATATTTATTTAATTCCATTTTTTAGTATTTGTTGTTATAGCGGCAACCAAAATACATCATCTGTGAAAATTTCAACTCTCTAGCTATCACGGTTCCCGAGAAACAGCCTGGTGACAGACGGACGGACGGACGGACGGACAGCGGAGCCTCAGTAATAGGGTTTCCGTTTTTACCCTATGGGTACGGAACCCTAAAAATGGAAATATCTTAAAAACTAAGCATATTTCGACCTAGGTTCAGATAGCATATTTTATTACTCCATATGGCCTCAGGAATGCGTGGTTAGACTCTTGCGGAAACCTGGTGGGCACGTTGTAGATAGGTCGCGATCCAAATGTATGTGTGTGTTAATGGGTACCCAACTGCACGTCACACTACATGTTGCCTAGAACAGGCACAGATGGCGACACACAGTGGCTGTACACGACAGACAGGTAGCTGATTCCACGGTGACTTCATGAACCTCAGCAATGAGAAATACGAATCGAGGAGGAGGAATAATGTAGCTCATATAACTCGTCCCATTCCATCTAGTGACATTTAAAAGCCAAAACCTTCGTCTTTCAGATAAGCTGGCTCCTCAAACTGATTTCACCAAGCTCCACCACCCTTATAATAGCCAGAATCTGTTGCGGCATTGCCGCCGGTGGCTGTTTTAACGCCATCCCCATGTACACCAAAGAGATCAGCCAGGATGACATCAGAGGACTCCTGGGCTCTCTTCTCATCCTCTTCCACAACCTCGGTATCTTCCTGATGTACGTGATCGGAGCATATCTGGATTACTACACGGTTCTTTATGTAGTGGTTGGATTGCCTGTGCTGTCATTTTTGCTGATGCTGGGATGCCCGGAGTCGCCGGGGTATTTGGTGAAGATTGGGGAGTATGATGTAAGTTTTGTTCTATAAGTAAATTCGAAATCACTAATCAAATTCATTTTCGAAATTAATTCCCTTTCTAATACTACAAAAAAAATTTATTGTTCATCCAATATTTTACAGTAAATTTATTGAAATGATTGTTTTTAAAATGATAGAATAAAACCTGTGGCTGTGTGATCATCATCATCATCATCATCTCAGTCTATATACGTCCCACTGCAGGGCCTAGGCCTCCTCTCAGAATAAGAGGGCTGGGGTCGTAGTTCCCACTCGGGCCCAGTGCGGATTAGGAACTTCATATACACCATTGAATTTCTTTTCAGGTGTATGCAGGTTTCTTCACGATGTTTTCGTTCACTGTAAAGCTAATGGTAAATTACAAATGTAATTTCGCACATAAATTATGAAAAACACAGAGGTGCGAGCCCGGACTCGAACCCAAGACCCTCTGCTTGTGAAACCATAGGTTAAACCTCTAGGCCACCACAGCTTTTCAGTATCTGTGTGATGGGATGCTCAAATTTCCAATGGTACGTGGATAAATTCAGCGTTTTACGGTGCTTAATTTTTCGTTATTTCGTCATGTCAGCGATTTTATTTAAAACTACCGTAAGACACTTGTTAACAAAGTAGTCGTGACAATCCTTTCATTGTGAAATAATCATGGCTAGGTATGGATAGGGCGAGCGTGACACGGGTGCCAATTCCTACGAGGCGCTGCGCAAGTCGACTACAAATAAAAAAATTAGAACAGGCCTGTACAGGCTGATTTTCGCACCCCGGTGGCCAAGACTATCTTGACCATGACGACGACGGAGGTCCCGATAACTTCGCTTATTTTGCAGGAAGCTCTCAAACTATTACGGTCACTAAGGGGATTGGAAGCTGATGAGAAATGTATCCAAAACGAAGTAGATGCAATGAGGAAGGAAGAAGAGTACTACAAGACGCTGCCATCTTTCTCTCTGATGGTGATACGTGAGTATTTGACACAAATTAGATTAGATTGTTTGTTTGTTGTTTTGAGGGGTTGGTTGCGGGCAGAACAAGAGCGATCGTAGTGAAGCTCTTTGGAGGAGGCCTTTGCCCAGCCTGCAGTGGACAACTTGTGGTTGACATGATGATGATGAATCTGAGGGATATTATTGTTTAGGTTCCCGTCATTCATGTAAATACAATACCTATGGAAAAAGAGAAATTCACTTACACGGGTCATCTCTGGAGTTGAAGGCCACTCGCAGTATCGCCATCTTGTGCGGGCGCGGACATCAGATTTAATTTCTTACAGAATTTATTTTATTCGGTCAATTGATTTTAGCAGGTCGGAACCTATATTAATGGATCCTGTAGTGCCTACTATAATATTAGTGCCACAATGACAACCACATTTAACCTCCAAATGTTGTACGTCTTCCAGTAAAAGACCGTGCCTGGCGCAAGGCATTCGTACTGGTTGTCCTCCTGGTAGGAGTGCAGACGTTCAGCGGGAACTTCGCCGTGGTTACGTACGGCTCCACCATCCTGGCGGCGTCAGGGGCTCAGATGAACGCCGAGCTCCAGGCCATCAGCTTCCCTGCCATCATGATGATAGGCTCCATCGTATCCATTATTGTCGTGGAGAAGATTGGTAGAAGGGTAAGATTGCCTTGAAAACTACCGCGAAAGAGAATTAGAGTTGGGTGCCACGGTAAAGTAGATTGCCATTTCTATGTAAATGAGATTTTAAACGAAGCAAAGAGGAACTTGTGGTGACCCTAGCGCTGCCCATAAATAGTCATCTTTAACCATAAAGAAACTGCTCCATTCCATATGCCATCAAACTTCCTCAACTCAGATGCATAAATACAACCTCTAAAGTCTCTTCCAACGGGCTTAATTTGTTCTCTTTTATTTTTTTGGTTTAGAAAACATATAATACAGACTGATTGAGAAATAAATATGGGGCTTCTGAGCGAAATAGGGGCCTCGCGTGACATCTGGGGGCACGGCTTTGCCCCTGCCTAGTCGAGCAAAAGAAAGGCACGGCCGTACCATCCTTTTCTCGAAGCTGTTTATCTCTATGTCTCTTATTATAACTTAATTTTGTGATGGTTATGGACCTTCACAAAATAACGCTTGATTCGATAACTGAAGACTTTGTCAACAGGTGATCTTGGGTTTGTCCAGTGTCATAACGGTTGGTGCTCAAGTTGGCTTGGCGACAGTTCTGCTGCTGCATACCCTGGGCTACAGTACTCCTGGGTGGCTACCTATGCTCTTTATAGTCATGTCCATGTTCGCGTACGCCTTTGGGATTCTGCCCATACCGTACATTATTATGACGGAGGTATTCAACATACAGGTAAGTTAAGATATTGTTTTTTACGGTTCTGTACACGAAGGGTGACAAAGATACTTACTATAATAATATTTAATTACTTTGTTGAGTTTTCTGCCGGATCCTTCTCAATAGGGTTTTTCCAAACCGGTGGTAGTTAGATTCTTCGACATTCATAGGAGCATCGATTTATGCCTAAATTGAATAAAGAATTTTGACTTCGACTTTAATGTCGCTACACTGTCCATCTGTCTGTCTGTCTGTCACAGCTCTGTGTCTCAGGAAAGGCAGCTGTTTTTTTACATAATGTGTATTTCTATTACTTTCGTGTCGTGCGCACGCTCCGCGCTTCGGTGTGTGGAAGCCTTAAAGGTCGTAGCAACCCACTTGGACGCGGGCAGAGCGGGATCACTATTTGGGGGAGGTCTTTGTATGTACAGTATTGGACGTCTTTGGCTGATATGATGATGATGACTTGGTAACAACTTTTAGCCTAATATTTCGTTTGTTTTCAGATCAGAGCAAAGCTGATGTGCATAGCTGTGGCCCAGTCGTGGGTAATGACATTTTTCCAGCTGGCAACCTTCGCCCCTATAACCAGTGCCTTCGGCATGCACACTTTGTTTTTCTTCTTTGCTGGAGTAAACCTCTTTGGTCTCTTTGTAGTTATTGTACTGATGCCCGAAACGAGAGGGAAGAGTGTAGAGCAAATAGAAAGTGTACTGAGAGACAAATAGTTTGTTACGTTAGGACTAGGCAGTTAATAAATTATATTTCTACTTTATCTATTTGTTTTAATAAAACCTAACGCGAACTAAAAGTTTAATTTTTGTAAAAAAATAAATTTCGTTCATCTTTTTTAATGTGACATCAGCCATTTTGTAAAAATATAACATGAATATATAGGTAACGCCACCAGAGTTGAGGCCACGCACACAACCACATCTCATGTAATGACAGCGGGATTTTGTCGTGTTGTCGTTTGTCGTTAAACGTCAACACAACGTCAAAATCCCGCTGTCATTACATGAGATGTGGTTGTGTGCGTGGCCTCAACTCTGGTGGCGTTACTATTGAAGCTAATAGCTTGAATTGTTGGCAGTTCGAGTTTCGAGTTTTTGTAAAATTTAAAACCTAAACCAACGTAAATCAATAATGGATCCCCTACCACAGTCCAATCATTTAATTTCATTTTCATTCTATTTCGAACGCGTCTGAATCGAAAAAACATGAAATTCAAACGGAACGCAACCAATTCCATTGTCACTGTCACACACATTGATTGACAGTTTTGACAGTTGCGTTAGATTTATAGATCGGCTTGATTTGTGAAGCGAATTAATGCTTTATCTCTGGATATTTTCTTCAATTTGGCATTTGAACTAGCTATTTCGCTAATAAATAAGACAGTTACTAGATGAAGTTGAACTTATAGTGGTTTCAAATAGTAATTAAGTCACAATGGGGTTGTTATCGGACCCAGAATATAGGTCTGTGAAATGGGTTAGGGTGTTGAAAAGGATTCATAGACCGCTCTGCTTCTTGTGCTACGTTGGCGCTTTGGTATGGTTCGTGATGCTGGGCAACAAGGAGTTCAACAATGAGACTTATTTCTCTGAGAACGCACTGCTTCCCGGTTTGGTGACAACGGAGTTTAACGGGGAGAGTGCCGCGAGCAGATTCTTCGACGAACTGTCGGAGGAGATTCAGGTATTACTGCTTAAAGTTAGAAAAATCAAGTAAATACATTCATTCATGTAGTAGAATTCATCATCATCATCATCCTAGCCTATATACGGCTCACTGCAGGCCACAGGCGTCTCAAATTAAGAGCGCGCGCACACAGAGAGCGGTCTGGAGTTCCGCGTTCTTTCAAATGTACTGAGTCCCTTACGATAATGCACACAGCAATCGTAAGTGACTCAGTACATTTGAAAGAACGCGGAACTCCAGACCACTCTCTGTGTGCGCGCGCTCTAAGAATACTTGGGGCTTAATTTCCACGCGGGCCCAGTGCGTATTGGGAACTTCACTCGCACCCTTGCATTTCTCTGTAGATGTGTGTGAGTTTCCTCACAATGTTTCCCTACACCATGCTCTTCGTACATTTCAAATGTAATTTTGCACATAAATTAAAAAAAAGTCAGAGGTGTAAGCCTGGGATTTAAACAAAAGGACATCTTTGAGACTGACATCCCTTAGCTCCTCCTCCCTCAGCTCGTCACTACCGAATACATCACGCCGCGCTGCTGCGTACATAACACACTCGGCTAGGATGTGCTCACTCGTTTCCTCCTTCCCACAATGTGGACAGGAGGGGTCACTTTTTATACCTATTACGCTTAAGTGTCTATTTAACAAGTTATGGCCAGTAATTATGCCAGTTATAGTTCTTAAGCTACTCTTACCAAGATTTAGGAGATACCTAGTTCTTCTGTGGTTGATACCATCCAGCATCATCTTCGATTGTCTGCACCAATAAGAGTTAACTGCTAACCCAGGGTTAAGAATATCAAAATGTATGGAACTGTCATTCTTAGCCCACGGTTACCGATTTAATTTTTTAACCCTGATCTGTGCAAGTGGCCCTAAGAATGTCCGATGGCGTTTGCCATGGTGGAGGTGTCCGTGTTTATAGGAGCCACAACCAATAAAGCAATTGGTTTCAAACTGCTACCACAATATAATAATAATAAATAATTTATTTAGGTATTCACAAATCAGTCACTAAATGTGTAAATAGTGTTTAAGGCCTCCTAGTAGGTATTACATACCTGTATCAGGAGGTCTTGCTAAATATGGAACACTACTTATATAAATGACTCAATTATACAGAGGTTATTAGTAAATCAACCTATTTCTGTCAAGGGGTCATGAGGAACTTATTTTATTTGCTTATGTACAAAGTAAAGCGACTGTTCTTAAGCAATATTAAAAGTAAAATTATCTGTACATATAAGAACGCTTGTTGGTTCAACATTCCTAAATGACACAAAAACACAAAAATTAATTTGACATTATACATAGAACATTTATATGTACCTGTGTAGCTTTCTGACAACCTATTAAAACTATGATTTTTGTAAATGGTTGCTGGAAAAAAATTATCATAAAATATACAAGAAGAAAATCATCTCAGAACATTACTTAAAATTAACTTTTTAAATCTACCTACCAATCTAAAATCTACCACTCTACCTATTTGTACCATATGTTCTGTAAATAAACTGTTCATTCATTCATTCTATCGACAATAACTGTTATAAACACAAGTAATAACAATAGCTAATGTAAAAATAAGTTATTAGTTAAGAATGAGACTCTTTGGCGACGGATACTCCGCACCAGGAGACTTCAAGGCACCACCGTTACGTCAAATCATCCAATTTATAGACGGCGCGACAAAAGCGATGGAGTAAGTGCGAAAAAGGAGTAATTACACAAAATATTCCTAAAGGTTGAATTGTATCCGATAGGACCCCTAAAAGTAAGATAAGATAAGGTAAAAGTAACAAATTGAAACAAAAAAAAACAACCGTCTGCTTGAGAGGACACATAATGTACAGTAACATTACATAAAGTTTACCCCTGACAGATGGTTTGCCTTCATTTCATATTCAACTTTAACAACCTACAAATAAAGCCAATTTTAGAATACTGTTACCCACGTTTGCAGATTTTGTAATAGCTACTTTATTTGTATGGTGTTAAAGTTGGAAATTAAATAAGGCAAGCCATCTGTCAGTGGTAAACTAAAAGTAAACGTATTGTAACACTAAGTTAAATTGTTTGCAGACTAAATACATGGACTCGGAGGAGATGCCGGTGCCGTGGCTGGTGGCCAAGATGTCTCAGCTACATCTAGAGGTGTACACGCACAACTTCACCCTCGATTACCCTATGGGGGAGGGGCAGGTCAGTTGCAGTATAAAAAAAAGTTTATTATTAAGTACCATTTACAACAACATCTTCTATTAGTCACATACTAGGTGGCGAAGAGAATTTGGGGTACAAATACTTTATGTACTTGAATAAACTTAGAATTAAAACTAAAACTTGGTAAGGTTACAACATAAAAGTATCCTAAATTTAAACATTAGCTTAATTAACCCTTAATAAGGCCCCATTTACTGGAGCATACTACCACAATAAAAAGCAATACATACTACCTGACAAAGGATATTTTTAAATCTAGTACTTAGTATTTTCTAAAATTACAGTGGATATTGTAACTTATCACTAAAACAATAAGGTTGAATTTCCCGGTCAATTAATGTGGTCGCTAAATCGCCTCTACCTGATTATTGATTAAGGCTTAACTACCCAAAACTGTGGAATCAATGTCTGGGAGTAGAGTTTCCAGACAATTACAAAATCAGAGCTTTCAAGAAAAGAGTTTAATACTTCCTTAAAAGGCTGGCAACAGATCATTGACTTGTTGTGTTGTTGATATTATTTCTCATCAGATGACCTGCTGCTTGTCGTCTCCCGCTCATAATAATAAAAACCGGCCAAGAGAGTGTCGGACACGCCCAAGATAGGGTTCCGTAGCCATTGCGAAAAAATCAAGTAGGTAATATTTTTCTAAGGATTTCGTATGTGTACGGAATCTTCCAAGTTTAAGTTTGTACTTTGAAAAAAGCTCGTATTTCACAATCGATAATCTAGCTAAGTGAACTTTATTACGCGCGTATCAAGGTTCAGTTTTGTTTACATGCTGATTTGAGATACGAGCTTTTTCAAAGTATTGACGGTATGTTTTATACTTTAGGCTACTATTTACTCTTAAACTACAAATAATTCCCAAGCAATCTTAGCCGCTATAATTTTCCTTGTAAATTTAATATATTTACTACCATTCTGATTTTTTTCAAATTTTTCCTCCCAACAGTTTATTTTAGAGGGGGGGGACGGTCGATTTTAATGAAAATTTTCACTTTAAAGTTTAATATTTCGCAAACAGATCACTGAACCAACCCCCCAATGGTTTTAAAAGACCTATCCAACGATATCCCACACCATAAGGTTAGTTGAGAAAAAAAAATCACCCCCACTTTACGTCTATGGGAGGTACCCTAAAAAAAAAATATTTTTCTATTTTTTATTTTACCACTTTGTTGGCATGACTGATATGTATATTCATGCCAAATTACAGCTTTTTAGTACTAACAGTCTCTGAGCTTAGCCGCGGACGGACAGACAGACAGACAGACATGGCGAAACTATAAGGGTTCCTAGTTGACTACGGAACCCTAAAAAAGGGAACTTTAAAGGGCTTTTTACATTGATCATGAGATCATGGTTGGTGATGGAATTGATGGATGATGGTTTGAATAACAAACAATTTACCACATTGTCCCTATGAGCCAAGCAGTATATTGAAGTTAATATTTCAGCAAATTAATAGTTAATTAATGTTTATATTTAGGTGTTGCTTTATCACTGCTATAAGTCAAAAAATCGTGTCTATATCCTGACCAGCTGTGGTGTAGGGGAAAAAGCATGCAGCACAGTATGCTGAGGAGCTTTGATACCTGGAGCTGGTCTTTTTCTACTTTTTTTCTGTGCATTTCTATTTGTATTTAGTATGAAATATATTTTATGGATTTCACGGGATGACCATAAAAGTAAAAAAAAATAGAGTTATATAAATCTGTTCAGCGGTTTAAGTGTGAAGATGTAACAGACAAACAGACAGACACACTTTGGCATATATAATATTAGTTTAACGACCGCTTTAGCCTAGATGGTAGTGACCCTGCCTACGAAGCAAGTGGTCCTGGGTTCGAATCCCTGTAAGGGCATTTATTTGTGTGATGAGCACGAATATTTGTTCCTGAGTTATGGATGTTTTCTATGTATTTAAGTATTTATTTATCTATATAAGTATGTTTATCGTCGTCTAGTACCCATAGTACAAGCTTTGCTTAGTTTGGGACTAGTCGATTTGTGTAAGATTGTCCCGTGATATTTATTTATTTATTTAGTACGGATTTATGTACCCAAAAATGTCCATCAGGGCCCAGTTGCATAACAAAGTAGGGTCAACAGCATAAATAAGTGGTTATTTCTGTACCTTGTTGTTCTCAATCGTTTGACAATTTTTGTATGACATTTCAAACATGACGTTAAAGTGACAAGGTATAGTCGACCAAGCAAGTGCTTTACCATTTTTTGTGACAGTTCCTCCATCAGAATAAAAGCAATAAGGCTGATTGTCACATTGACTTGTAAGTGAAAATAGCCTTTGATGACTTAAGTCATACAACTGACATTGAACTTTAGGGTGGTAAAGGAGTTTCTTGGTCGACTATACATACATGATCACTTATTTTTGCTGTTGACTGTACAACTTATATTACAAGCGGAACTCCCTTTCTAGTTAATATAACTGAAGCGAGAGTTCCGCTTGAAATATTAGTTTTACTTTGTTATGCAACTGGGCCCAGCTTTCGGACCACAGATGAGCATACATCGTTATCGCGGGACCTAGAACAAATCAGTTAAAGAACACATATAACAGAATGTCTGTTTACTGATATTATTCTGCCTACAAGTTCTAAGCATCTAAGAAGTTTTAGTAGCATGAAGTTTTCGCTGGAAAAGGTTGTGTCTACTTGAATAATAATAACCCAGCAATGTGTGTATTTTTTATTAACGTATACAGGGTTATTTTTAATTCACTGACATCCTCTTAACCCTGAATTCCTATCACTCAAACAAATGTTTTTAGTTTTACGACTTTTTAAAATGAAGCACTTTTTTTCCCATACAAATACACAGAGTATCGTAAAAACAAGAGGAAATCTCAAATTTTCAAAACGTTATTACACCAAAAATATTAGGTTATGACAAAAGCCGTCGAACAAAAAACATTTGTATAAGTGGCTGGAGTTTAGGGTTAAAAGGATGCTAGTGAATTACAAATAACCCTGTATTTACTTGGATTTTATTTGGATTTCGTAATAGATAATAAATAATTATGTTGTGTACACAATTATTATTACGAATAATTAATAGATGACAATGTCAAACAAGATGAATGGCTGAAGAGTTTGACGTTGTGATTGCGTAGGCAATATTTTTAAATATGTATTTAGTAACCAAGTCAAGTATGAAGGTCTGGTATTAGAAATAAAGTTGATAAATTTCGAAGTCGTAGGCATAAACGTTGCTTGATATCAGTGTCACTTCTGTTATTGCTTATTTGTCATAATCTTTCAGTACTGTCAAATCGTTTTTGCTCCCGCGATAACGATCTATGCAGATGAGGGTCTGCCTGACTCCCTGCCCTCCCGGGTATGTATTACAATACCGATGTACGAAAGACCGAATGTATTAAAACATCGAATGGGTCAAAAGACCGACACGATTTTTTTCTGAAACCGTAAACTTTTCAAAATTTATTAAAACGGCATCTTACAGAACCCATTAGGTTATCTTATCTTATCTTACAAATAGGGGTCCTTGCGGATACACTTCGACCCGATCTTCGATCTTTTGTGTAATTACCCCTCCTTCGCACTTACTCCATTGCTTTTATCACCTCATCCATAAATTGGATGATTTGACGTAGCGGTAGTGCCTTAAAGTCTCCTGGTACGGGGTATCCGTCGCCAAAGAGTCTCAATCTTAACCTGGCAAGGGCGTCACATTCACACATAATGTGTTCCACCCATTAGGTTAGGTTAGGTTTGTTTTATAACAATCTTAAAAAGTTAACGGTTTCAGAAAAAAAAAAATCGTGTCGGTCTTTTGACCCATTCGATGTTTTAATACATTCGGTCTTTCGTACTTCGGTATTGTAATACATACCCGCCCTCCCCGTGTTGCAGGTGTTCAGGGGTACCAACGTGTACGGCATCCTGCGCGCGCCGCGCTCGCCGGGGCTGGAGGCGCTGGTGCTGACGGCGCCGCACCGCGCGCCCGGCACGCACCAGAAGGGCACGGCCGCCGGCATCGCGCTCATGCTCGCCTTCGCTCAGTTCGCTCGCCGTCAGTATCCTAATTTATTGAATCAGGCGTAAGAGCTCGTTCCCACTATGTCGTGTGTCGGATTCCGATTTTAATCGGGTGCCGGCGTCTCTGTTCACACTGGTCGGCTGTCGGCCATGACCGCACAGTCATTTGGAGACTTCTGTACACGATTTCCGGACGAGGGCTGACAAAACACAAGATATTTTTTGTCGGATCCGACACAGAATCGTTGTCGGACGGGTGTGAATAGCTTCATATAAAATGTTCTGCCACTGGAACGCCTGATTCAAAAACGGACCGACACACGACATAGTGGGAACGAGCTCTTACTTTGCGGAGGTCCATATTAATGAACTGAAACGATTACTTTGCTCACCCGCGACCTTACGATAGTTACGTTTATGCAAGAAATGCGTGTTCATGCAGTTCCTCCACCTCCAAACTGTACGAACACACACAAATCACACAAACCCAACCATCACCACCACCAAACTACATTGACGCGTTTCGAACCCAACCAGAGCTCATCTTCAAATGTTAAAAGTGTTAAGTGTTAGTTTAAAAGTTCTTGTTGTACAATGTATTATTTTTTGTTAACAGCGCAAAAGTACTGGGCCAAAGACATCATATTCCTGATAACCGAGCACGAGCAACTTGGGATGCAGGCGTGGCTGGAAGCCTACCACGGCATCCGTCGGGACTCTGAGACCTTCTACACGAGCCTTGGCGGTTTCTGGGGCCCCGACATGCCGGCCCTGGATTTAGGGTCCTGGGCGAGCCTGGGGTCCCTCGGAAAAGATCTTCATAAGAAGTGCTTGAACCCTGGCAAGTTGGCTGGACGGTCTGGGTCGATACAAGCGGCTATCAATTTGGAGTTCCATACGCCTAAAATAAGTAAGTGGTAGATAGGTCATTTTCAGGGTTCCGTACCCAAAGGGTAAAAACGGAAACTCTATTACTGAGGGTCCGCTGTCCGTCCGTCCGTCCGTCCGTCCGTCCGTCTGTCACCAGGCTGTATCTCGGAAACCGTGATAGCTAGACAGTTGAAATTTTCACAGATAATGTATTTCGGTTGCCGCTATAACAACAAATACTAAAAAATGGAATTAAATAAATATTTAAGGGGGCTCCCATACATGTTTTTTTGCTCGATATTGATAACGGCAACAGGTAGACACTTGAAATATTCACAGAATATTTAATTATATCGACGACTGTAATCTAAATTGGCGTAAGGGACAAAATAGCGAAAATGAGTTATGAATCCTAGTGCAACTTGTACTACAATTCATAACTCATCCTCGCCACTCTGTCCCTTACGCCAATTTAGCCTACAGTCGTCGATATATTGAATTTAAAAATAAATCATTAAATAAAAATAAAAATAATATTTAAGGGGGGCTCCCGTATGCTGTATACCAAACGTGATTTTTATAGATAATTGTACGGAACCCTTCGTGCGCGAGTCCGACTCGCACTTGGCCGGTTTTTATTATTTATTTTTACCCTTTGACTTTTTTTTTAATTTCGGAATATTATGTGTGATTTCTGCTCAGAAAAAAAATTTAAAAAAGTTTCCCAAAACTTTCATATAATTTTCGATTCTTCCATTCCGTTACGGTCATATAGTCTATGAAAAATGGTAACAGAACGGAAAAAAACTTGGGACACTTTTTTTTCTCCTAGTAGGACCGAAAGAGCTTGTGATTCTGAGCAGAAATCGTTTAAAATTTTCTGAATTAAAAAAAAGTTAAAGGGTGCAACAAAATAAATAAGAATCAATTAAATCAATAAAATACATAAGAAATACCTTTGTTTCATCGAAAATTTCATTCATAGAAGGTTTCCTTTCATAGAGTTTTATTATTATCATTTTAACGACCGCTTTAGCCTAGTTGGTAGTGACCCTGCCTACGAAGCAAGTGGTCCTGGGTTCGAATCCCGGTAAGGGCATTTATTTGTGTGATGAGCACGAATATTTGTTCCTGAGGTAAGTATAAGTATGTTTATCGTCGTCTAGTAGGTACCCATAGTACAAGCTTTGCTTAGTTTGGGACTAGGTCGATTTGTGTAAGATTGTCCCCTAATATTTATTTATTTATTTTTATTATTTTATTGTTCCTTATAAACACTGAACTGATTAAAAGTGAACTTGTTAACTATTAACTTTTCATTGTCTTCATGTCATATCTCTTATTTCACATTTTCAACTACTCAAAAGTTCGCTCGATCGATCGATCCGAACTCTACTAATATTATAACCATTACCCTTTGCTAAAACGATCAAATTTTTCGTAGAGTACATAGAAGTAAAGATGGAAGGCTTGAACGGGCAGCTCCCGAACTTGGACCTCGGCAATTTGGTCCACAAGCTCTGCGTCAAGTCCGGCATACACCACTCATACAAAAACAGGTACAGAACTACCGTGCACCACCTAAACTCGAGACCAGTATGTATGTAAACTCTTTATTGCACATAAAAATAAAAATACAAATAAACAGAGAAGAGAACAAAGGCGAGCTTATCCCTAAAAAGGGATCTCTTCCAGCTAACCTAGTTAAGAGAAGACAATTTAATATATAATGGATAAGCAGACGTGCGGTAAGAAGAAAAACAGAAATACTCAAAAGAGAAAGGAAAAAATAATAATAATAATAGTAATAACTAAATAAGTACAAAAGAAAGTAAATACAAAATTATTTACATTAAATGCAACATAAAACACATAAAAAATATTACAAAAACATATTACAAAAGCGGACACAATCTCGCCTCAGATGTCAGTGTCAAGCCATAATTTCTTTAACCTCTCCCTGAACGAGGCCACAGACGGAGATTCCCTTAAAGACAAAGGCAAATCGTTCCACAGCTTGACAGAATGGATAGTGAAAGATTTAGCATAAGAGCGCGCGTTGTTAGGCGGGAAGGCAAGTGTAAGTATGGAACCTCGACCGCAAACGGTGTCCGCTTCCAGCGGCCATGTAGCTAAATCTTTCAGATAAGTAAGAAGGAGAAGCAGGATTAAACAGGACATTATAAAGAAGGCAAAGAGTATGAATGTCCCAGTCATCATTAGGCTGCGTATCCACCAGAGCTGAGCGAGGATGCGTTGCGAGGGATGCGTTTGTCATGAATAGACCCCGTTATCTTGTCGCATTGAAATTGTTTTTCAGTAGAGCGTGAATGTTTTTTTATCGACCTTCTTGATATCGATGTTTATATAATGGAATTGAATTTTCGCCTTTTAAGTATATGCTCAATCTCAACGTCAAAAAAAGAATTACAGTTTCTAAAGATAACATGTCAATTTTATCGCAAGCAATCCCAAAATTAGAGGAACAATCAATCGAGCTTTCAGAGTCAATTGCTGTAGTAAGTGATGTAAAGAAGCAGTTGTCGAAGTTAGTTTTGCATGAAAAAAAAATGTTGGATTATCATACATTGCAAAAAGTTTATATGCTTAATCCAGAGGCTTAGAAATAAAAGTAATGAACGACGATCCATGCAAAGCCAGCCTCCTAAAAATCTCTTTATTTAAGTACGCTCCCGTTACATCTGTCGCAATGGAAAGAAGTTTTTCATTTTTAAAATGGATATTTTCAAATAGAAGACGCAGAATGACTTCAAAAAATTTAGAGCAACTTTTCTTTCTTCGTTTATCATTATGTATATTTTTATACAAAAGTAATAGTAACTAGTGACTCCTCTTTGAAATGTGACATACAGTATCGACATTTAGATAGTCGATAAAAAAAATATTCACGCTCTACTGAAAAGCAATGACAGTGCGACAAGATAACGGGCTCTAGTCATGAACCAATAGAAACACTTCATTTAAAAGGTACTAAGTGAATGAAGTGTTTCTATTGGTTCATGACACACACATCACTCGCAACGCATCCTCGCACATCTCTGGTGGAAACGCAGCCTTATCATCGTATCCAGAGGCCGTATCGTCTAAAGCCGCTCGCGGTCGTATTTGGCATCTCTTATTTTGTCTCTTTCCGTATGGTATACAGAAGTGTGGAAAGCGATTCCGAGTGCGTTAGACGCTAAGGCCTCATATTTGCCCATGACTCGCACTTGCCCTTTTTTTACCTCCGTGTTAGTGACTTGGCTTGTTTTTTCCTCAGTTACTCTTGGATTCGCAACCGCAACAAGGTCGATGAATGGACGAACGGAATATACACACTGATGGGGCAAGTGGTCACACAGATTGCTGGGGTGAGTAGGTATACACCCTTAGCGTTTTTAGGGTACCGTATCCAATGGTGCCAATGGGCAGAGGAGTCTCTAGTCCATGTACGATAAAAAAAATAAAAAAATAGTAGGGGACAATCTTACACAAATCGACCTAGTCCCAAACTAAGCAAAGCTTGTACTATGGGTACTAGACGACGATAAAAATACTTATATAGATAAATAAATACTTAAATACATAGAAAACATCCATAACTCAGGAACAAATATTCGTGCTCATCACACAAATAAATGCCAGGCAGGGTCACTACCGACTAGGCTAAAGTGGTCGTAAACGTTTACTTTTAGTTTACCACTGGCAGATGGCTGGCCTTCATTTCATTTCCAACTTTAACACCATACAAATAAAGTAGCTATTACAAAATTGCAAACGTGGGTAACAGTATTCTAAAATTGGCTTTATTTGTAGGTCGTTAAAGTTGAATATGAAATGAAGGCAAACCATCTGTCAGTGGTAAACTTTATGTAATTTTACTGTAGCGGCCGTGTGCAATCATTACTTAATCAGCTGCAATAAGTGATTAAGCAAGCTGAGATGTGTGATGCGTAGGAAAAATTTGTGTCTAAGTCCCGACCAGTGGTAGTGTAGGGGTTTAGCACGCAACACGGAATGCTGAGGACCTTGGTTCGATTCCCAGCGCTGGTCTTTTTTCTGGGTTCTGAGCATCCATGTTTCAGTATTTTGGAGAACTCAGTCACTGAGTACAGACGTGTCGATAAATTGTAGAAATAATTAAATAATCACATGCTGAGTCGTGACCTTGTTTGTTAAGTCGATAGAAAACAAAGTCATGTCATCCGTTTCGGTACCTCTGTGTTAAGTGTTGTAGTGTTTTTACGTGGACTGGATATAGGAAATGTTACTTTGTGACATCTCAAATATTTAGTCATGGAAAGCAGTCCGTTTAACCGGAGTAGCAGGACCGCTCGCTCCCCGCCGCCCACGCTTACTCCCCCGCACCGCCCCGCAGCGCCGCTGCCTCACCAGGAAGACGGTGGTGAGGCAGCGATCCTGCCTGCTCTTATTTCTACTCCAGAAATACAAAACTGGATGACAACTATTGAAGACTGCCTAAATGAGGTGTGTGCCGTTGCTGAAGCAGGAAAGCTGAATACGGAACAGAAATTACGCATCAGTAATTTATGCCGAAAAGTAGGACATGGCACATCTCAAATGGCAGTGGCGTACCAGTCCCTTAAACAGAAAATCGTGCAAGCCTATTCATCTGTCCAGACCTTCCAGGGAGACCTTAAACTTTCACAGCAGCTCCAAGACCTCAAGTTAAGTATTCAAGAGTCAGTGAAACCATCCACGAAGGGAGCTTCCTTTGCTGATATGGTTAAAAAAAGTCCTAGTCATTTCATTCAGCCGGAACATGATAATTCTGTAACCATTTATCCCGAGGACAAATTGAAATCTAGCGATGAGACGAAATCTCTTGTCCAGAATCTAATAAACCCCGAGCAGATGAAGCTGCACGTCACAGGTTTGCGCAAGACTCGAAACGGTGGTGTCGTAATTAGCACAGAAACAAAAGAGGATATTGAGAAACTGAAACAATCCGACCAGATAAAAAAATCAGGCCTTACGATCAATGAAACGCAGAAACGTAGGCCTAGAATAGTGATTATTGGAGTGCCCACATCTATGTTGGAAAACGACGTTATTTCCTGTCTGTACCACCAAAACTTAGCCGATAATCCTCAGTGTACTAGTTTCGATACGTTTCTAAACACCATTAAGATGAGCCACAAGTCGGGAAAAAAGGATTCCGATACTAGTAATTATGTCATAGAAGTTCCTGCTGCTGTACGAAAAGCCCTAATTACTAAAGATAAAGTCTTTATTAATTGGTCATCCTGCCCTGTTAGAGACTTTACTTTGGTCACAAGATGTTATAAGTGTCAGCAGTATAGTCATGCTGCCAGGTTTTGTCGGGAGTCAACAGTCACCTGCGGCCACTGTGGCGAGCTAGGCCATACCATAAAAGAATGCCTAAAGAAGGCAGACGATCCAAAGTGCGCTACTTGCTTGCGTTTTAAAAAACCGAGCAACCATACAACAGGTGCTGCTGTCTGTCCGGCAAAAATTATGGCTGAAAAACGTTATATCAGTTCAATAGATTACGAAGGCAACTAATAGCCACTTTTTATATCTCTATAGTTTTTCATGATAATTGTAATGAAATGATTTTACTTCATTTTAGTTTTTTGTAAATTTACCACTATATAAAACAAACGATGGCCACATTGCTGACCTAATAACATAAATTATAAATTATCAATATTATTTATTTTTACCTTAGGCACGAATATGTAAAGTTCTTAGTCAGCAATTTTCGCATCGGCTCTGACCTGGATAAAAATTGCTCTGGTAGTATAGTTTATTCGGCCTTAATACCTACTTATGTATGACGGATGATGTATACGTGCCTATTTAGATTATAATAATCAATTGATTTAGTTATACTTTTTTGTAATTACTTCTAATAATTTGTTATTTTTAATGTTTCTGGATTTCACTTTATTTTATATCTGCATATTTTTTGTAAAATATTTGCACTGTTAAGCTTAGCTGATTATTTTTTTATTTTAATTATTTATGTTAGCTCGTCTTGCCTGCGACACAGAGTTCTCAGTAACCCTAGTGCAGGCATACGTGTTACATAGACTTTTGTAAAACATTGTATTCTTGTCATCTTGCACTGCAAATTATTGAATAAATTATCTTATCTTATCTTATCTTATCTAGTATGTATTTAGTGTGATATACAGGGTGTTTGGTAGCTACGTGCAAAGCTTTAAGGGGTTGATAGCCGAGTCAATATAAATTAAAGATTTGGTTTCCAAATTAACGATCATGGGGGCAATATTGACTCGTGACTATCAAATTCTGGGTAATTTCCTGAAATTTCTAAGTCTTCAATTTAAAAAAAATGTCAAATTTCGGCTAAGACATATATGGCTAAAAATGTTCAAAAATACCTCTGCTATTACCCCCCTTAAAGCTTTGGCCGTAGCTACTAAACACCCTGTATAAGATTTTGTCTTCTAGGTGCCAAATGGCAACCACGGCTTGTTCCATCGTTTCGGCATCGAAGCCGTGACCTTGGAAGGGCGGGACGCCCAGGACCCAGCCGGGGCGCCTCCCAAGGTCAACGCCCTCACATCGGCCAACTTCTACAGGCTCGGCATAGCGTTGGAAAGCATACTGCGCTCCCTCAACAACTTGTTAGAGCGGTTCCATCAAAGCTACTTCTTTTACCTCATGGCGGCTACTAACAGGTTTATTTCTATAGGTAAGTTATTATACTTTTAGATACAGGGTAATTTTTTAATCACTACACAAATTTTGATACGTGATTCAGTATCGTTGATAGATCACGATTATCAGATCAAGATTTTTTTTTTATTTTTGAAATTTGGGTTGTTCATAGTAATTCATCCAATAACTGGTCGAGTTACTATGAAAATCAAAAAAAAAATAAGTGATTAATATTATAACGAAAAATACTGAAATTTGTTATTTTAACGACACTGAATCACATATTAAAATTTGTGCAGTAAAAAATACCCTGTATATGTATACAGGGTGATCAATCCAATTTAGACGACCAGATAGCCTAGTGGTTAGAGAACCTGACTATGAAGCTTGAGGTCCCGGGTTCGATTCCCGTGTCGGGGCAGATATTTGTAAGAAAAATACGAATGTTTGTTCTCGGGTCTTTGGTGTTTATTATACGTATGTATTTAAGTATATATCTATCTATATAGGTATGTTTGTCCGTTGCCTAGTACCCATAACACAAGCTTTGCTTAGCTTACTTTGGTACTAGGTCAATTGGTGTGAATTGTCCCGTGATATATATATATATATATATATATTTTTTATTTATTTTAATCCAAATGGGTCAGTATAGAGAAATCAGAAACTATGAGAGATAGCGAAATCTGTTCCTAAGAACCATGGCTTCGATTTTAGATTTAACTAAAATGGCATTCAAACATTTTTTTAAGTCTCATACATAACCAAGAATTGAACCTGGTCAAAATTTATTTTATAGTTTATTTGTTGTTATCATACGTCGCACAGTTTGGGGGCAAAGTAAGGTTTACAAAAAAAATCTTAACTTACGAGTATTATAATGTACTTAGTATTTGTAACATAGTTAATTAGTTACCCATTATCATTTATTAGTCTTTAATGTATAAATACTCTTTGAAGTGATAACTGATAGCCCATTTAGCATTTATTTGTTTAAGTGTTTAGAGACAAAATAATTTTATTTTTGAATTTTTTTTTTCGCAATGTGATGGAAATCATTGTGATCACGGGCAGTAAGGGGATTACAAACTCGAGTCATTAAAAGCCCTCCGCCTTCGGCGTCGGTCTTCTAATAGACTCTCGTTAGTAATCCCCTACTTACGTCCCTTGATGCACAATATACTATACTAACATATACTATGCTAACTCAGTGAAGTATTTTGCTACCACTGTTGGAATTTTTCAGGTCAATACATGCCGTCCTTATGCCTCCTATGCGTGGCGATGCTCGTCAGAGCTCTATCTCTTTGGGTGACCACACAACAGGAAAACGATGAGGACAAACCGACAAAACCTAAACCGAAAACCGACACCGATGTACCAGGAGAACATGAGTCCAAAGAGGTTTCTACGCAAGAAGAGACCAGCGTTCGTAGAAGGAAGAATTCAAATGAATTACCAGGAGAAAAGGCAGCGAAAGAGGTTGCTAAAGTCAAGAAGACTGTTAAGAGGAAGAATTCGGATGGGACACCAGGAGTTAAGGGGTTGAAGGAGGAATCCAGTATGAGCATAGTGAATATTGGAGCTAATTATTTGTTGGTGCATTTCTTGGGTTACGCTGTTATGAATTCGCCTGTGTTTTTGAGTCAATTTGGTAAGTTAACAACTCGTAACTAATTTATAAAAGGTATCATCTCATCAATCATATCAAAGGAATCATCATCATATCGCAATGATACCAGAGATAATTTATTTTTTACTCATAAAAGGGTTTAATAATTTATTACGTCTAAACAGTTAAATCAAAAATGATTTTAACTACGTATTAATTAATGATTTATTACATTATGTCAAATTTTAATGTGTATAGTAAGGAATTTGTGCTCTGTATTTCCTAGTTTTTGTTTTATCTCGTTTAAATTTTCGGGAAATATTTTTGCCTAGTAACACTAAAAAATTCCACGAAATTAAAAATCGTAGTTTATTGACCCTTACTTCGTTGTTTATTTTCAGGGCTTTACAGCAAAAACTACGGCGAAGGCTCAGAAGCGCCTGTATTCTACGGCCTCGTAGCGATATCGCTTGTCCTTACCCTCGTAACTCCGTACCTGCCAGGGCTTCTCCGCTCGGGCCGCATGACGTACGAGGAGCTATCTCTGGTCAATATACTGCTGCTCGTGGAACTGGCGACTGTCTGTCTGTCTGTCGGCATGCATAACTACCCGCTGGGATTGGCCATCGCTGTGTTTTATACACCTTTGGCGCTAGTTATTGGTGTGGTGGTCAAAGGACGTGGAAAGAAAAGGTATGGAAACATGGGGGTTACTTTTGGGGGTAAATAAGAATAGTACATTACTGCAGAGGCCAGGAAGTAAGGGGTTGCCGGCCGAGTAGGTTAGTAGACCGAGTAGGCATGATACGAGGCCGGCAACCCCTATACCGGCCGAGGTTTGTATACTGTTTTTCTCAAATATGCAATGAAATAAATAAAAAACTTCAAGAAATTAAAATTGACAACATTTCATATTTCTAAGACTATAATTTGATTCGTTCTGTGTATTCTGTTTGGAAAGAGAAAGACGCTGATAGTTTTAAATTTTCACTAGGATTATTAATTAATTTGTTACAATTTTTTAAAGATGTGCTTATTCTAAGAGAGCGCAACGATAGAATAGATCCATTACTTTTGTCTAGTCTCTATTAAAAAAAAGTGATGACGTAAATTTGACGTTAAGGTTGTTATCTAATTTAAAATTATGACAGCTCTTTTTTCTAGTGAAAAGGGTAAAGGAAACATATCTATTCTGTGGATGTATTTGTAAGTACAAATATGTTTTTAAATTTGTTGTATTTTTTTAAATATGGAGAAATAAATTATAATAAATATTTTTCCGTGTTCAGGAGGCGAAACTCTTTCGATTCCTGCAGTAATTTTCAGGTGTTAAAAAAATGAAAGGTTGTCAATTGCAAAGAAAGCTACTATTGCTTATGTTTTTTTAGGGCTGAATACCATAATGCCATAGACCTATAAATAAACTTTTTTTTTTTAATTTATTCAAGAAAAAAGAAAATTAATTATAAACAGCGAGCGAAAATCGCGAACGTTTTATCTGTCGCTGATTGTAGCACGCTTCCAGCGCATCGTCAACATCATATGGCTAGATAGTAACATACTTATATTAAGGTGTTATTCTATGGTCTCACAAACAACACTTACTGTTCTAAACTACCTACTTAGATAGATAGATAGATAAAGACGTTTATTTGGTACTGCAAGCACACACAATCAAGATTAACAAAAATACAAAAGTCAGTACAAACTTAAAAGTAAAACATTATACATATATTGTCTGTATGCGCTGCAGTAGTGCAAAAGGGCCATGGCTCAGTGGTCAACATTGCTCATAGGAGCAAAACACTGATATTCTGCCACAACCAAGAGGAACGAGAACAAAATATTACTTACTAATTCAAAATAATTATACAACAAAAGAAAAACAAAACAAACAGTGCTAAGCATCATTAATACCGACAATAAAAAGCAGATTACACTTACAACAAAAGCACAAAACAAGCCATGCCACCCGAGACGTCCCCAAAACTACCCGAGCCGGTACGGCGAGGGCAGACAGACACGTCGAGGGGAAAATGGGTCCAATGCTCGACACTCTGCTCTTCACTTCGATCACAAGGAAAATAAACAGCAACATTGGAAACCATTTATTTACAAGCTGCACTTATTTGTCTAACAACATTAATTTTATTATTTGTTTACTTTTTAGTGGGTTATTTGCTAGGTTCTCACAAACGTTATCAGGCCATTCATTAAGGTTCGTTTTCGATACATATTAGTACACGGAGGCAGGATATATTTTGACAGGTACAATACCTTTCGTAGGTTTTGAGCTCTAATTCTATTTCTTAGTAATGGCAAGTTTTTAATTTCGTCACATATGATCATCATTTCACACTTATCATATACATTCATCAATTTGCAGTAACCAAAAAGTTTTCCATCATCATTTTTGTGTTTTTTTCTCACCCAGTTTGGCACAATTATTTTTATCATACGTCGATGATGCTGTGCCACATGAAACAATAGACGATCGCTTTCCCGGCCTAAGCCTGCAATTCTGTATGAAAATCCATTACATAGCACTCCGAGCACTCGTCTAACCGCGCCCGCAACGTGATACGTCCCGGCCTATTTTTTGGAACGTAAAGTTAACATTTCATTGCATCTTTGAGAAAACGTAATTTTACTTACCAGTGTAAATGTGGGCTTAAGTGGGCCAATCAACTTTTAAACCGACGTTTTAGGCGTCTCCTGCGTTACCAAAATTGTCTCTGGCGTTACCAAAAAATCGTACTTCCAACAAGATATTTCACGGTTTAATAGGTTAAACTTACGTAGGACGGCATGTATTCATGCTATTCATCTATTAAATTACAGAAAAAACATGTTTACTTACAAAAATCTGCAATTGTTTGAAAAATGTCGCGGACAGATTATAGTCGGTTTAAAAGTTGATTGGCCCAAGTACGCGCTAATTTTATAAAAATAAAAAAAAAAAAACCATTTATTGCCCACAAAAAAAAGAAGAAAAAGAAAAAATACACAAAATTGTGGCAAAAGGCTCAGGCTCAGCATGGGCGGTGAGGATTACTCATCACCGCGCTGGTTTTCAGCCTGCGCCCTTATAGCGTGCTGACATTGCAAAAACAGGCGGGTAGGACGATAAAAAAAACGTACAGCGGTATAGTCAACCAAGAAATCCCTTCACCATCCAAGGTTCAATGACAGTTGCATGGCTTAAAACATCAAAAGCTATTTTCACTCACACACAAGTCAGTGCGACAACCAGGTCCTATACTACGAAGCGCGAAACCCGAAACCCCGTTTCGTGCCGTTCCGCTCACGCTAATGGTATTTATTACGAGAGTGAGAGGGACCGCACGATCCGAACCTCGAACTTCGAATTTCGCAGTAACCCCCCAGTCCTATTGCTTTCATTCTGATGTAGGAACTGTCATTAAAAATGGTAAAACAAGTACCCGGTCGACCACACCTAATAAGACAAAAACAAAACAAGAATAGGTAAACATTTTCAATACAAGCTTACAACTTATCCACTTACATTATTCCAATTTAGATTAAGTAAATTAAATTAAATTATATAAATGCAATAACAATTATGTAAGGCGTCATGGACACTAGACATCAAAAATGCAAACAAACAACTGTCAATGACAAAGTGACGTTCCATTCCTGTCATCACTTTTAACCCCTGACACAACAGCCTGTCTGTCTGTGTGTCCGTCTGTGTCATCATAGCTCTTAAACGGGTGGACCGACTTAGATGCGGTTTTTAAAAATAGAAAGCCGGTTTCTTGGCGATGGTTCTTAGACATGTTTCATCAAAATCGGTCAAGCCGTTCCAAATTTATCAGCTCTTTTGTTAGCTGCGGAAGGGATCTCAGACGCATAACAGGCATTAACTTAATGTTCAAACATACGAGTGACACAATTGCGTTGGGGGCTTTTAAAAATTTCAATTTATAGTTATAAACTACTTACACCACTAACTAGGTACTTACAATCTCGTACTCATTTAACTTTACACTCTATTACGGTCCCGCAGGGATGGCCGGACGAATTGTGTTGCTAAGCATAAAGTGCACCTTTATATCCACAGAGACAACTTTTATTTCTTTCGCAATATCCCTTATTCGCTCTTGTCCCCAGGGCCATGGTCCTACTCCTGAAGCGTGCCTTCTGCCTGGTCCTCCACCCGCTGGCCGCAGTAACACTCTGCATGATGGTGTACAGCCGATGCGTGTTTTATATCCACAGGAGAGACAACTTTTGTTCCTTTCGCAGTACCCCTTATTCGCTCTTGTCCCCAGGGCCATGGTCCTACTCCTGAAGCGTGCCTTCTGCCTGGTCCTCCACCCGCTGGCCGCAGTAACACTCTGCATGATGGTGTACAGCCGATGCGTGTTTTATATCCACAGGAGAGACAACTTTTGTTCCTTTCGCAGTACCCCTTATTCGCTCTTGTCCCCAGGGCCATGGTCCTACTCCTGAAGCGTGCCTTCTGCCTGGTCCTTCACCCGCTGGCCGCAGTAACACTCTGCATGATGGTGTACAGCCGATGCGTGTTTTATATCCACAGGAGAGACAACTTTTGTTCCTTTCGCAGTACCCCTTATTCGCTCTTGTCCCCAGGGCCATGGTCCTACTCCTGAAGCGTGCCTTCTGCCTGGTCCTCCACCCGCTGGCCGCAGTAACACTCTGCATGATGGTGTACAGCCGATGCGTGTTTTATATCCACAGGAGAGACAACTTTTGTTCCTTTCGCAGTACCCCTTATTCGCTCTTGTCCCCAGGGCCATGGTCCTACTCCTGAAGCGTGCCTTCTGCCTGGTCCTCCACCCGCTGGCCGCAGTAACACTCTGCATGATGGTGTACAGCCGATGCGTGTTTTATATCCACAGGAGAGACAACTTTTGTTCCTTTCGCAGTACCCCTTATTCGCTCTTGTCCTCAGGGCCATGGTCCTACTCCTGAAGCGTGCCTTCTGCCTGGTCCTCCACCCGCTGGCCGCAGTAACACTCTGCATGATGGTGTACAGCCGCTGCGTCTTTTCTGACGACAGCGCTTGGGGCGCGGCGGGGCGCGGCCGGGATGCCGCCATGCAGGCCGTCATGTTCGCCGTGTCTGACTCCCTGGTAAGTTGCTCATTCCCAGGGCCCCTACTTCTCTAGGAACCCTTATGGGTCGCGCACACCTACCGAGTACAGTGGCGAGTCAGTGCCCTCGGCCGAGCGCTCGGTTGGTATAAACACTTTAACGAGTGCTCGGCCGAGTACTAGGTCGAGCAGAGAGGCGAGAGAGTCACTGAGTCACTAGAATCCCAATCTGTTTACTAGGCCGAGTACCCACCTCCCCGCTTCATTCGTCTGCCCCCGCAGCGACTCGGTATCCCGCTCGGAACGCATGAACACGCACTCGCTTGTCACTCGGCCATTTGCCACTCGTTCGTTCGTCACCCAGTGTGCGTGTTGTTTTTGTTTTCAAATTAAAATTTAAATCAAAACTGAACTGACTCACCACTATACTGCTGTGCTAAGCCAAAAGGGCCAATGTCCGTTTTAACGGTTTCGAGAAAAACGTGT
Source organism: Archips xylosteana (assembly GCA_947563465.1). NCBI lineage: Eukaryota > Metazoa > Arthropoda > Insecta > Lepidoptera > Tortricidae > Archips > Archips xylosteana. Next base: position 1,773,485 of record OX387365.1, read on the forward strand.
TTTTATGTTTTTGTTTCTTAGTATTTGAGTGAAAAATAAGGCTTTCTTGGCTATTTTTAAGGCACTTCTAATAAAAATAAGACTTTTTCGTTAATAGAACTTTATTCCTTATAAGCTAAGGAATCCAACGCAAAAAAAAAAACAGAATTTGGTTATTTTCGGACATAGCCCCTTTTGGCTTAGGACGGCAGTATAGTAAATACGTGTTACCCACCCACTCGGTTCGGCGACTCTCTAGGCTGAGAGCTCATTTACTGACTCGCCACTGTACTCGTTAGGTGTATTCAATCCTTTAGATAATTTAAGACAGGATGAGCCTTTCCCCCCTCTGCCATGCTCTAAGTACATTTGAACGTCATCGTTTATAAAAACCAAAGTTGGCAGGGACAGGTTACTCCCTGGTAAGTTACTCGTTCCCAGGGTCCCAACTTCACCAGGAACCGGATAACTCTCTCCTCGATAAAAGTCTTTCATCATCATCATTTCAGACGAAAGACGTGTGGACGTCTTTCGTCTGAACATAGGCCTTCCCCAAGGTTAAAATAAAGCGTTTTTTGCTGGAGTCACTTAATTTTTAATGGCGTCAACATCCCTATTATGTCCTAGCAATTTTTTTTTGTAAAATCAATAGTTACGGCGTACAAGCGGATCCTCCACTGTGATGCGATATTCTAACAATGGCCTCTTTACAGATCTATGGCAACTGGCTCTTCAACGTGGCTTGTACGACGTTGCTGCCCATGTGGATCATATTCTGGCAGATTATGACTAACCCCGTCCACGCGCCTGCTTAGTTACAATAAAACAACAACAACAATGACAACAAAAGCGACAACAACAACAGTACGACAAGTACTCTACAAAATTTCAGTTCAGTTTATATGTGCTAGGAAAATGTTGCCATCATCATATCTTTATTCAATTTAGGCCGTAAAAAGCATGTATGAACGCGCACATATTACTTATACCAATTTTATGTCTGCCTAGTATCTATTAACGATCAAAAATTAAAAACAAAATTTGGACTAGCGCTCCCAGACCGTTTAAATGAGTCCTCTCCCGCACGGTACGAGACGCGCTCGCCGCCCGCACCTCTCCCGGCCCCCTTTGTCGTCATACCCCCCAATACCACGCGGGCGAACCTCATTTAAACGGTTTAGCTATAGCGGCCACCAGACGGCGGTACGCCCCCGTCGAAAACCTATGCTCTAGATGAAGTAATAATCGATTGCAGCAGACAGACTAGGCGACAAACAATTGAAAAAAATGTATTACACACACAAATATAAATAGAATTAATTAAATTACATAATAAACTGACTCAAAACTATATTTAAAATCAACTAAATTAAAACTCGAAGAAAATTGCAAATGGCTCCCCCCGCGGCGTGGAATGAAATATTCTGATACGTCGTGCGAGGAAGCTGCCAGCTCTTTGAAAAATAGTTTCTTTATTAGTCTGACCAAATATTTCAGAACAAATAGTTCTTGTTTAGTTTTACGAGACAGATTATAAAACTTACACTGTAACAGAAAAGATTAACTTGTGTTTGTGTAAGGTTTACTACGATATTATGTTTATGTACAAGGTTAACAATTATTGTAATAAAGAAAAAGTATTATTTTGTTAATTTATGATTATTGTTATGACCAACGTTTAACCCAAGGGTTCCCAAACTGCACTACACGAAGGTATTTTAAAGTATGACATGCAAAGACAGTCACATTAAAATAAAGATTGGGTGCCGGTGGAAACGTACAGTGGTGGACCGCCATTCATCGAGATGGTGACGATGGAACCAAAACACCGATTACTTACACGTTAATTCTGGCGTCAATTCAGTGCGTCATTCTGGTCAGAATGACGAGAGAATCATCGTGTAACCCTCTCGGACTGAGGGACTGTTGGCCCGAACTGATGAAAATTAAATATTCTAAATAATATTCGTCAATCCGTTGCGAATGACAGAAAACTAGGATACACAGAACTGATGACGATAGAATTAACGTGTAACCGATGTCTTACACTTTCGGTGTATATTTTATGTAGGTGCCAAATAGCACCAAAAAAGTCACACTCAGCATGACGTCACACATATAAAGTTATACAGTCTAGTATCATTGCTTACATAATGTTTGTGTATGTGTGTAATAACACGTTTGAACATATATGATGCTGTATCTGTCATTTGGACATGTTTATAGTTGCCAATATTAGCTCTTTGATAAAGAATAAACTATTGTATTGTGTGGTACTGTGATTATCACGCTATATTTTAAACAAATAGAAAACGGAGAAATGTGTACAACCTGTTGTCTCATATTGGAAAAGTTCGACGCGAAAACTGACAGCCATATCCGCTGAACTGATTTTAAAGCTTTTTATTAAGAGGATACGATGGCTGAGAGACTTGAGAAATAGGTATTTTAATGAAATGTCGCTGTCTCGCCCGAACCCCTCCGTGTTAGTACAGCGAGAGCGGGACAACTGCAGCTCAGACCGTTAATAGGCGCGTAAAATTGATCAAAACAGCATTTCGTAGTCCCCTGTTTTCTTCTTGAAAACTGGACCAATAAAATTATTTTTTTTCAACAATAATTTGATAACAGATTTAGCTATGCCCCTACGTTTTCCTTTTTTTTGTTTAAGGGCCAATCAACTTTTAAACCGACACTAATCTGTCCGCGACATTTTTCAAATAATTGCAGATTTTTGTAAGTAAACATGTTTTTTCTGTAATTTAATAGATGGTGTACATGAATACATGCCATCCTACGTAAGTTTAACCTATTAAACCGTGAAATATCTTGTTGGAAGTACGATTTTTTGGTAACGCCAGAGACAATTTTGGTAACGCAGGAGACGCGAAAAACGTCGGTTTAAAAGTTGATTGGCCCTTATATCAGGGATTCTTTTCTGATGAGTGTCTGAAAAAGACGTTGAAATTGGGCATTTTTTTTCAGTTTTTGAAAGCTCATATTTCTTATGTTAATTGAAATATGGAAAAAAACGAAACATAGGGGCATAGCTGTGGTAGATCACACAGTAAAGAATATTTGGCTCTAAAGCCATTAACCAGGGAGGAAACAGGGGACTACGTTTGTATGGAGAAATGGTTCGCATCGTATCCTCTAAACTTGCAATGTATGTATACAGGGTGTAACATTTACATCGGTCAGTATGGGAAAGTCTGAAGCTACATCGGCGTGAGGGACGCCTGGCCAACTTTCGGACCATTTTAACCCTTTCAACGCCAACGACACATATAGGTGTCACAAAGTACAGTGTCAAAGTGATCTTGACACAATGACATAAGATTCAAAGTTTTAACGACCGCTTTAGCCTAGTTGGTAGTGACCCTGCCTACGAAGCAAGAGGTCCTGGGTTCGAATCCCGGTAAGGGCATTTATTTGTGTGATGAGCACGAATATTTGTTCCTGAGTTATGGATGTTTTCTATGTATTTAAGTATTTATTTATCTATATAAGTATGTTTATCGTCGTCTAGTACCCATAGTACAAGCTTTGCTTAGTTTGGGACTAGGTCGATTTGTGTAAGATTGTCCCCTAATATTTATTTTATATTTATTATTTATTAAAGTAGGTTTACGTTTTGTCGAGACGTGGCGTTGAAAGGGTTAATAAATCTTGATTTTGCTGATTCGGACTCGCTGATTTTATGATCACAGGAGAGACGACTTTTGTTTCTTACCCTGTGTTACAATACGTTTACTTTTAGTTTACCACTGACAGATGGCTTGCCTTCATTTCATTTCCAACTTTAACATCATACAAATAAAGTAGCTATTACAAAATCTGCAAACGTGGGTAACAGTATTCTAAAATTGGCTTTATTTGTAGGTCGTTAAAGTTGAATATGAAATGAAGGCGAACCATCTGTCAGTGGTAAACTTTGTGTAATTTTACTGTACCCACATACATACAAATGTGAAGTTAGGTAAAAACTTGTAAAAAATCACGTCAATTTGTTGTTGTGTAAATAAATACGGGCACTTTCGCATTTATATCAAATGTTGGTGGGATTTTATTTTTATTTTTATAAATTAGGAAACATTATGTCATTATTAAACTTAAAAGTCATTCCAAAGACTTGCCTAATGAATAAATAAGTTTTTAAGTACACTTTTCTTTTCATTACCACGTGGGTGAATCAACTTTTTTGTGTTGTTTACTCTGTCCCGGTTGTCCAAGTGACACTATACCGTTTCATAGAAAAATGCTTAGGTTGTCCAAGGGACAACATTTGTGTATAGTATAAATCTTCCCAGGTGTTTTTTTTTGCTTCGAGCCCTTATCTTTCAAAACAAACGGTATCGTCATAGTATTAAGGTTCAAATTTAATGTAATGGCTCGAAGCGAAAAATTCACCTGGGAAGATTTATTTATACTATAGCAACGGGTGGCACTAAAAGTTGATTCACCCACCTGTCCGTTATCATAGTATGAAAGTTAACCATAAAATAGTACCTAGTTATGAGTAATTTTGGTGTCAACTACTATTTATCAGGGACCCAACGGATTAGTCGCTTGTAAGGATGGCGTTAGGGAAACAACCGATAGGTCTAACTAAGATATGATTTACTATAGGTAACGCCACGAGAGTTCAGGCACGCACACAACAACATGTCATGTAATGACAGCGGGATTTTGACATTTTTTCGTATCGATAGCAAGTTCAACAGACTCGACAGTGAATTACAAGATTGACTAAAAATTTCTTCAATGGTTATGGTCGCTAAATCGCCTCTACCCTGTTAAGGGTTAATGCTATTATAAAAATCGAGTTAAAACGCTGTAAAAACACGTTTATTGTATGATGCCCCGCTTTAATTTTCAACATTATTTTATATGTAATCTAATACGCACGTTTATAACGATACTGACACTATACGAAATTATTTTCTTTTCAAAAATAAACCTCGTGTTAAAAGAAAATCAGGTTTATTTTTGAAAAGAAAATAATTTCGTAAAGTGTCAGTATCGTTTTAAACGTGCGATATATAAAAATCTCGTGTCACGGTGTTTGTGGGATCTAGCCCTAATGTGGAGTTGTTTAATTAAAAGATGAACTGTAAATTAATTGTATAATACTGGTTCTACAATATTAAAATAAAATGAAAATGTCTGGGAGCGGACGCGCCGCGTGCGCGAGCCGAGCAAAGAAGAGAGAGGGGCGCGGGCGTCGCGCGCCGGTATTGCCAGCGGTTTGACGGCGGCCATAGGGATGCAGGTCCACGATGCGCAGACATGGTCCCCGGCTTGAAGACGTTGAGGATTCAAAGGTCTTGGTCTGGAAGCGGGCAAAGGTTGTTGTATCCTCTTCGCAGTGTCCCTCGCCTTGTTTTGATGTCTGCAACACGGTTGATGCCGTCGGGGCCTGGGTACAGTCGGGTCACTCGACCGAGACACCACATCAGTGGCGGGTTGACCTTGTCTTTAACTAGCACAAGGGAATCCACTCTTAGGTTATGTGTTGACTTGTGCCATTTGCTTTTCTGTTGGAGTGTACAAATATATTCATTAGAAAATCTGCGCCAGAAGTGCTGCTTGATGACCTCTATGCGCTTGTGTCTCTGGAGCAGGTTGATATTGACGTCGTCGTCGATCTGTGGGCATGGCACGGAGGAAAGAGATCGTCCAATCAGGAAGTGGGCAGGGGTTAGTGCTGACATGTCTGTAGGATCACTGGATAAAGGAGTCAACGGTCGTGAATTGAGTATAGCTTCAATTTGAGTGAGACAGGTGGACATTTCTTCATATGTCAAATGAGTTAAAGTTAGAATACGTTTTAAATGATATTTAGTACACCGAACTGCTGATTCGACTAATCCATTAAAGTGGGGCGAATATGCTGGGGTAAATAGGAATTTAATGCCTTCATCGGCCAAGTCTGATACCAAATTGGATTTGTTAATTAATGAAGTTAATTCGTTACATGCACCGACAAAGTTGGTTCCATGGTCTGAGGTGATTGTCAGTGGCTTGCCACGACGTGAAATAAAGCGCCGTAGAGCGGCAATGTACGCTTCTTTAGTCAGGTCCGTGACGAGCTCCAAGTGGACAGCCTTTACTGCGAAACACACGAATATACACAGGTAGGACTTGAGCAATTTACAACCACGGCCTTTCTTATCAGCTATAAGCACTGGCCCAGCATAGTCAACTGAGCAGTTGAGAAATGGAAATTCAAGTTTAGTTCTAGATGTAGGTAATTGGCCCATAATGGGTTGTATTGTTTTACCTAGTTGCCTAATACATGGAATGCATTTTCTAACAGTTAATTTAGCTAAATTTCTACCTCCTAGTGGATAATACTGTTGACGAATATTAGCTAAGAGACCTTGAGGGCCTTCATGTAATAATTTAACATGTTGGATTTGGAAGATAGTTTTAGTTAGGTGATTTTTGCCACATAGTAATATGGGATGTTTTTGATCATATGAGTATGGGGAGTTATCAAGCCTACCTCCTACTCTAATAATGTCATTTGAGTCTAAAAAGGGGGTAAGGTTTAATAATCTATTTTTAGCAGGCAATTCTTTTTGTGATTTGAGAATCCTGTACTCCTCAGGAAACATTTCACTTTGGCTTAATTTTATAACAGTATTTTGAGAATCATGAATTTCATCTGCAGTTAGATGACCTTTATACCTATTTTGTTTGTCTCTGCAGTTTGATATAAATCTTTTGATATAAGCTATTGTATGAAATAAACATGTCAGATTGGAATGTTTATGTATGAGCGTTAAGAGTGGGTTAGTGCTACTAGTATTAGAGCTCTGCGCTAAGTGGCATATAATGTCAGGCAAATCTCGCTTCTCGTTAGGCATTTTAGGCCATTTGTTTTCATTACAAAGTAAATATGGTGGTCCCGACCACCACAGCGGCGAAGAGCTGATGAGGTCAGCCTTCACCCCGCGAGAAACGAGATCCGCCGGGTTGTCAAGAGACGGCACATAACCCCACAAGCCATTGGCTGTGGTTTCGTGTATCTCATTTACACGGTTGCGAACAAAGGGTTTTAGTTTATGACCTGGTGTTGACAACCATCCCAGAACAATAGTTGAATCGCACCAGTATCTGCAATCAACCTGTAATGTTATAGAATTTAAAACTTTGGCTGTCAATTTAGCACCTAACAGTGCACCGCATAATTCTAGTCGCGGTATAGTAGTTGGTTTGATAGGTGCAATTTTATTTTTTGATGTTATTAATTGCACATGTATGCCACCACACTGGCTTATTGTGCGGGCATATACACAAGCGCCATAGGCTTTTTCGGAACTGTCGCAAAAGGTATGTATTTCTATCTTTATATAATCATTTTGCAATACCCAGCGTGGAATTTTAATGTCATTTAAATATGGCAGTTTGCTTGCGAATGAGGACCATTGTGTTTTAATGTCTGTTGGTACCTCATCGTCCCAGCCAGATTTAAGTTTCCATAGCCTTTGCATAACCATTTTTGCCTCAACAATCACTGGGCCCACAAGGCCCAATGGGTCAAAAATTTGGCTTATGACAGATAGTACATGGCGTTTTGTAATTTTTTCATGTAAATCTATATTTATAGAAAATGATAAAGTATCAGAATCACAGAGCCAATGAAGGCCAAGTGTTTTGGCAGACATATTTGGAGCAGAGTCAGACAGTTGCAATACATTATTTATTTCTGGTTTGCCATCTGTTATTGCTTTCAAAATGTCTAAGTTATTAGACTGAAATTTTCGCAAATTAAATTGTGCTGAGGCCAAAATGGAAATGAGTTCCTTACACGTTTGTATGACCTCTTCTTTCGATGTTCCTCCTCCTAAGTAGTCATCAACATAAAAATCTCTTTTAATTGCATTTTTAACTTTCTCATTACTTGTTGCATCAGCTAAGCTTGTGAGACACTTTATAGCTAGGTACGGCGCAGAGGCAGTGCCGTAGGTAAGTGTGTTTAATGTGTACGTTTTAAGAGGTTCATATTGATCAGTGCGAAATATAATTTGTTGCAGAGGGCGCTGTACAGGATTGACTTCTATAGCACGGTACATTTTTTCTATGTCACCGGACACAACAAATTTGTGTTGACGAAATCTGATAAGAATTGACAGTAAATCATCTTGTACTGTTGGGCCTACCATTTGCAGGTTATTAAGAGATACCCCTGACGTAGTAACCGCTGATCCATCGAACACTGCGCGAAGTTTAGTCGTGGTACTCGATTCACGTAGTACACCATGATGAGGAATAAAACATGAGACAGTATTATTATTAGCACAAGTGTTCAATAGAGGCGGGGAGGTAGAGTTTAGTGTCATGTGACCTAATTGTTCATACTCTTGCATAAAGTCAATGTATTTTTCTTTAAAAACTGGGTCTCTAATAAATCTACGTTCAAGTGAGAGGAATCGCATCTTTGCCATAGCATAAGAATCACCCAACTCACTCGGATCTTTTTTAAGAGGTATAGTTACTACAAAACCACCGTTTGAGTTGCGGTAAGTGTTAGCTTGGAAGCTTTCCTCACAGGCACGTTCCTCAGCAGTGAAGGAGTGCCGCGCAGGTATGGTGTCTAATTCCCAGAATTGAGTAATATTCTCATTTTTAACCGACTTCAAAAAAAAAGAGGAGGTTCTCAATTCGTCTGTATGTTTTTTTTTTTTTTGTATGTTTGTTACGCGATTACTCCCTCAATTGTAAACCGATTTTCAAAATTCTTTTTTTGTTTGATAGAGTATACTCCTGAGGTGGTCCCATTGGCACCAAGTCAAGATCTGATCATGGGATCCTAGAGAAATCGAGGGCAACCTTCAAATTTTACAGGCAAACCTATGGTGATTTTAGCATTTCTAGCATCAAGTGAAGTATTTGCATTCAGAAAGTATCATTTGGTAAACTGGACCTGCTGAAGAAGACTGTAGATGGCCAACGGAACTCCTAAACGGGTCAAATCTTGCAAGTTAAATTTGAACCGGTTTCCAATTGAGCTGAAATTTTGCAGGCATATGTAAATTGGATGACGATGCAATATTATTATGACATGGAGCTGATCTGATGATGGAGCTGAAAGATGGCCATAGAAACTCTGTAATAAAGCGATACGACCGCATTGAGTTTGGGCTCATTTGATTTGTCTTGACGAGTACTTTGATCCTAGATGGTAACTATAGGATCTGAAAATGGAGTTAGAAGGTGACCATAAGAACTCCGTAATAAAACGACATAACCCCATCGAGTTTGAGCTCATTTGATTCGTCTTGAAGAGTACTTTGGTAACCAGGGTCAAAAAGTACAGTCAGCAAAGAGTGCCTGTTGTATCGCATAATGTTGATTGTTCTAAAAATTTCTGGCCAAGAATGTTTGGCATACTGTTGAAAGTCCTAAAGCATATTTGTTCGTTCTTTATTGATAACAAGAACATCGGATTACCTACAATATTAATTGGCCAAAGCAGTCCTAAGAGTTGTGTAAGTCATTCACCTAAACTATAAGTAGGTATGGCACCTACAAAGAAAAGGGGGCAATAAAAAATACCTACAAACCACCTCCCGTTTAACTTGGTTAGGTTCGTTAGTTACCTTGAGCTCTTTAAAGCGGAATAGAGGAGGAGCTCGGGGGGCGGAGCACCCGCTAAAAAAAATACTGTCAAATCGCCTCCCGTTTAACCTTACCAGACTCGTTAGTTACCTTGCGTCTCTCAGAGTTAAAATTGAAGCCTTGGTACTGGAAGGGGGGCTCGGGGGGCGGAGCCCCCCGTAATATAAAACACCTTCAATCCACCCCCTGTTTAACCTGGCTAGGTTCATTAGATCTCTAGTATCTTACGTCGCTCAGAGTGGAAATTGAAGCCCCGCCCTTCGAGGGGGGGGGGGCTTGGGGGGCGGAGCCCCCCGCAATAAAAAATATTCTTACACCACCTCCCGTTTAACCTGGTTAGATTCGTCAGTTATCTTGCGTCCCTCAGAGTGGAAATAGAAGCATCGCTACTGGAAAGGGGGCTCGGGGGGCCGAGGCCCCCGTAATGCGGAATAGAGGGGGGGCTCGGTGGGCGGAGCCCCCCGCTAAAAAAAATAGTGTCAAACCGCCTCCCGTTTAACCTTACCAGATTCGTTAGTTATCTTGCGTCTCTCAGAGTTAAAATTGAAGCGTTGGTACTGGAAGGGGGGCTCGGGGGGCGGAGCCCCCCGTAATATAAAACACCTTCAATCCACCCCCTGTTTAACCTGGCTAGGTTCATTAGATCTCTAGTATCTTACGTCACTCAGAGTGGAAATTGAAGCCCCGCCCTTCGAGGGGGGGGGGCTCGGGGGGCGGAGCCCCCCGCAATAAAAAATATTCTTACACCACCTCCCGTTTAACCTGGTTAGATTCGTCAGTTATCTTGCGTCCCTCAGAGTGGAAATAGAAGCATCGCTACTGGAAAGGGGGCTCGGGGGGCGGAGCCCCCCGCAATAAGAAATACCCTCAAACCACCTCCCGTTTAACCTGGTTAGGTTTGTTAGTTATCTCGTATCCCTCAAAGTGGAAATAGAAACCTCGGTCCCGGTAGAGGGGCTTGGGGGCGGAGCTCCCGTAATAAAAAAAACCTTTAAACCACTTCTCGTTTAACCTGGTTAGGTTAGTTAGCTACCTTGGATCCCTCAAAGCGGCCCCCCGCTATAAAAATACTGATGATATGGTTCCAGCGGAAGACCAGCGTCAGCTGCATAGCCGACATCATGCTGAGTTGGGACCATTTCGTGATAATGTTGTATCTGTTACCGTGCTTTCACCTGTTAATTTAAGATTATGTCACGAATAAATATTTTTTCTTTCTTTCTTTCTTTTTTCTTTCTGACAAACCACCTCCGATTTAACCTGGTTATATTCGTCAGTTATCTTGCATTCCTCAGAGTGGAAATAGAAGCCTCGGTACCGGTAGAGGAGCTTAGGGGGCGGAGCCCCTCGTAATAAAAAAATCCTTTGAAACCACCCCCCATTTAACCTGGTTAAGGTTAGTTAGCTACATTGCGTCCCTCAAAGTGGAATTAGCAGCCGCGTTCTTGGAGGGGGGCTCGGGGGGTGGAGCCCCCCGCAATAAAAAATACAGACAAACTACCTCCCGTTTAACGTGGTTAGATTCGTCAGTTATCTTGCGTCCCTCAGAGTGGTAATAGAAGCCTCGCTAATGGAAAGGGGGCTCGGGGGGCGGAGCCCCCCGCAATAAGAAATACCCTCAAACCACCTCCCGTTTAACCTGGTTAGGTTTGTTAGTTATCTCGTATCAACGTGGAAATAGAAACCTCGGTCCCGGTAGAGGGGCTTGGTGGCGGAGCTCCCGTTATAAAAAAAAAACCTTTAAACCACTTCTCGTTTAACCTGATTAGGTTAGTTGGCTGCCTTGCGTCCCTCAGGGTGAAAATAAAAGCCCCGCTCTTGGAGGGGGGGGGGGGCTCGGGGGGCAGAGACAACCCGCAGTAAAAAATCTGTTAAACCATCTACCGTTTCATTTGGTTAGATTCGTCAGTTATCTTGCGTCCCTCAGAGTGGTAATAGAAGTTTTGATACCGGAACGGGGGGCTCGGGGGGCAGAGCCCCCCGCAAAAAAAAAACCTTCAAACCATTCCTTGCTTAACCTGCTTAGGTTCGTTAGTATCTCGTATCCCTCAGATTGGAAGTGGTAGGCTTGCTACCAGAGAGTTGGCTCGGGGAGCGGAGCCCCCCTGCAATAAAAAAATACCTTCAAACCATCCCACGTTTAACCTGCTTAGGTTCGTTAGTTACCTTGCGATCCTCAGATCGGAAACAGAAGCCGGGCTTCGTCTACTGGCTACGCCTACGCATCTCTTTTATACCAAAGCAACTAAAAAGCCAAAAATAAAAAATTTTAAATAAAAAATAGAACCGCCTTCAAAAACACCCAAAAAATATTATTTAAAAATTTCACCGACTATAATGAGCATTATAATATCTTTCTACTAATCTGTTTGAAGTCGGGCCTCAGCTCGAGACAGCAGGAGTGGACCTAGTAATTAAATTAATAAATAAATATCCCGGGACAATTCACACCAATCGACTTAGTCTCAAAGTAAGCAAAGCTTGTGTTATGGGTACTAGGCAAAGGATAAACATACTTATATAGATAGATACATACTTAAATACATATTAAACACCCAAGACAAACATTCGTGTTTTTCATACAAATATCTGCCCCAACGCGGGGACCGAACCTGGGACCTCAAGCTTTATAGTAGTAATTTAACTTACCTACATAGATAGATACCTACTATCTATTGGGCGTCTACTACTCCTGCTAGCTCGTGCTGAGGCCCGACTTCAAACAGATTAGTAGAAAGATATTATAATGCTCATTATAGTCGGTTAAATTTTTAAATAATATTTTTTGGGTGTTTTTGAAGGCGGTTCTATTTTTTATTTAAAATTTTTTATCTTTACTGAAATGACAGTGATGTTGATTACTAGAGTTAGTAGTGCTGGCATGTGACACATAACCTGACACTAACCATCCTAATTTTGTTTCATATAATTTGGGTTGTTTTTTACCCAAATCAATGGCATTGTTGCAAATAACACTCCAAAAAATTTCTGCACCAACAAGTATGTCTACCCCTGAAGGAACATTGAAAGAAGGGTCAGCTAACTGAAGGCCAGTAGGTATAGGAATATCATTGATATTAATTAGTTTAGATGGCAAGGACCTAGTTATTTCATCTAAGACAAGACAGTCTAGATTTACTTTAAAATCACTATATAGTGAGTACAGCGTGAGGTTGCACAGTTGTGTACTTTTACTAGATTGATTGCAGATACCTGATATTGTTGACCGTGTACTGCGTCTTGACAGACCCAGCTTACCACAGAGCTCATGTGATATGAAGTTAGCAGTGCTGCCGTTGTCTAGCAGCAGCCGGGCTGTGTGCTTATTACCGTTGGAGTCGTACACCTTCACCATCGCTGTGGATAGAAGTATTTGCGGAGCAGTAGTATGCTGTGTGGTGTTAGTTGACAAGGTGACGTTATCTGTAGGAGAGTCATAGTGGGTCTGAGAGTTGTCCACTGGTAATGCGACATTCTCTTGTATTGTGACAGAGTTATAATCATTTGGAGAAGAATCCCGTTTTTCTAAATGCAGCAGTGTGTTATGTTTGTAACGACAATAACGACAGTGAGGAGACTGACATTTATTTTGTGAATGACCAGTGCGTAAACAGTTTAAGCAAACATTAATCTGCTTCGCTTTTGTTATTCGATCCTCTATACTCAAATCCCTGAATACATTACAATTGTAAAGTGTGTGCTCACCTTTACATAAGAGGCATTTATTGTTATTATAATTTGTTTTATTATATTTGCCGGAACTAAAATAATTTTGCTGACTTTTCTGATTATCAGATACAACGATGAAACTTTTGGATTTGGATTGATCAAATTTGGAATTTCTAGATTTATTTTCTTCCAACGTTTCCAATAAGTCTGCCCTGTTTCTTATGAAAGTACAGAAGTCAGTCAGCGTGGGAGCTTCAGAACCAGTGTTCCGGTGTTCTTCCCACTTAAGATTTGTAATGGGATCTAATTTTGTGGACATCATATGAATGATTATTGTGTCCCAATGTTCTGTCGGTTGGTTAAGAGTGGTCAGAGCCCTTATATTTTTATTAGTTACATCAACTAGATATCTCAGTGACCTACTAGATTCTTTTGAAATGGATTCAACATTAAACAGAGCTTGTACGTGGTTGTTAACTAATAATCTTGAATTGTTGTACCTATCGCACAACAGATTCCATGCAATTGTGTAATTATCGTTAGTGAAATCAATATTCTTAACAATCATTGCAGCATTGCCCTGCAGGGATGCTCGCAGATAGTGAAATTTGCTAAAGTTGTCTAATTCACGGTTGCTATGAATCATTGAAGTGAATATGTCTCTAAACTCGAGCCAGTGCTGATAGCTGCCATTGAAAACGGGGATGTTTATTTTAGGCAAGTTAAATCTTTTTGTGTGCTCATACGTCCCACCTGATTTATCGTTTGACCGAACTCGTCCGAGACGGCTTGATCGATTTCTATGAAACCTTTTTGTCTATACTCCGTAGGTCTGAGAATAGGTCGTAGGCTATTTTTTATACCCCTAGGTGATATAAGGCAATACAACGTTTGCCGGGTCAGCTAGTAAGATAATAAGATTATTATGCATTGACTTGGAAATTCAACCTTATTGTATTAGTAATTAGTTACAATATCCATTGTAATTATTGAAAATACTTCTAGCTTTTAAAATATCCTTTGTCAGGTATGTATTCGATAGCCGCTTTCGGTTCTTTGGATCGCGCTCAGTGGCGTGCCAAGGGAGAGGCCTATGACCAGCAGTGGACGAGCATAGGCTGATGATGATGATGATGCTCCAATAAATGGGGCCTTTAAGGGTTAACTAAGCATTAACTAGATAGGGTAAATCGCCAATAACTGGTCACCCTTCAATAACTGGCATACTGAAAATGAACTCTGTTCCCCTACAAACAGTAATTAACACCTCATACTAAAAATGAATTCTATTATGGGTGAATAGGGTTCATTTTTTAGTATGAGGTGGCCAGTTATTGTACAGTGGCCAGTTATTGGCGATTTACCCTACTTGAAATTTTCAAAGAATTATAATAATTCTGTAGATTTTGATGGGGCTTTCAGTTATACACATATGAGAGGTCCTATACTCTATCATTATTATTATAAATAAAAACCGGCCAAGAGCGTGTCGGACACGCCCAAGATAGGGTTCCGTAGCCATTACGAAAAAATCAAGTAATATTTTTCTAAGGATTTCGTATGTAATGAACTAAAACAATTACTTTGCTCACCCGCGACCTTACAATAGTTACGTTTATGCAAGAAATGTGTGTTCATGCAGTTCCTCCACCTCCACACTCACCACCAAGCTACACTGACGCGTTTCGAACTCAACCAGAGCTCATCCTCGGAGTTACCACAACCGTATGCTATGCTACCAAATGTTAAACTAACAAACCAAAACAAATGTTTTAACTTGTCACTGTAACTTCACAAGTACCCACTTTATTTTTCTTATTCTCAAACTACCCCACAAAAATTAACTTTTATTGACATATTATAAAACTACCTTGAATTTTTGTTTATTTATTTATAAGGCATATTTTATTAATACTAACTGTTCAAATTAGACCCAAGCCGCAGTAAAGGAGAAGATACTAAATTTACCTGTTCATTTATTTATTTATTTATTTATTTATTTATTTTTTCAGTACATCTACATCATATATATTACAATCCGAGCCATAAAAACTAGTTACATGTATATTATTCTGATATATACGACAATTACAGAGTACATATCATTGACCATAAAGCGAGACGTCTGTTAAAATTACAAAAATATCAAAGTTAAAACCAGAAAAAAAAAACTATAAATAAATTCATGTATGTTCATTAATAATAGACCCCATAGTGTTGTACCTAATTATTTCCATGCATTCCAGAGCATCCAGACGCAACCCCTTGCCGCAATAATGTAACACTTCATAAGAATCTGAATCTAACAATGAATGATTTGATTCCAACAAATGTTTTGCAAAATTCGATCTATCTGGATGCTCATTCCTATATGCCGAAACATGCTCTTTAAATCTAGTATTAAAACTTCGGCCTGTCTGTCCTACGTATATCCCATTGCAGTTATTACAAGTAAGCTTGTATACCCCCGATCTATTTCCCTTATCTACCTGTTCTTTGTGGTTACATAGCCTAGAGTACAAAGAGTTGTTAGTCTTAAAGGCAACATTAATATTGTTTGATTTTAAAATACCATAAATCTTATCAGACAAACCCCCAACGTAAGAGATGCTAGATCTATATTTGTTAGTAGACTGAGAAGGTAACGCAGCGTAAAGCATGCTATTTACTAACCGTGCCTGCTTCTTTTGAACTAAACTATCTACCATTGATTTTGTATAACCATTTGAGATCGCTATCTGATAAATAGTACTCAACTCTAAATCAAAATGTTCCTTAGAAAGAGGCACAGTCAGCAATCTATTAACATAACAATGGAAAGCAGCCAGTTTATGCTGCCACGGATGATTAGAAGATGCTGGTATAACAACATCTGTGTACGTGGGCTTACGGTATATTTTAAATTGATGTTTGCCATTTAATTTTGAAATCGTTAAATCCAAAAAGTTCAACGAACAATTTTCCTCCAATTCTTTTTTGAACTTTATCTTTACGTGCTTGTTATTCAAACCATTAATAAACACGTCAAGCTGTCTCATACTCCCCCTCCAGCATAGGATCAAATCATCAACATACCTAAAATAGTACACAATATTACTATTACCCACAATATACTGACTCTCAAAATGATCCATAAATATATCTGCCATTAAAGGACTCAGAGGTGAACCCATAGCTAAACCATCACTCTGTAAGTAATAAAGTCCATTGAACCGGAAATAATTTTGTTTCATGCACAAAGTTACCAAATCTATTAATTCACAAACTTCACCACAGAGACAACTGGACGAACAGGCACATGTTCGTCCAGTTGTCTCATACGTGAGTGCTCCAGCATATAAATTGGCGAAGAAATTAAATAGTATTATTCGTGGGAAGGCTTCCTTTAAACCTTCTTATAGTTTAAAAAATGGTTTAGATTTGGTTAGTAAAATTAAGGACATCAGCATACCGCCGAATGCAACGTTGCTTTCATTGGATGTAGACAGTTTGTTTACTAACGTACCATATAGTGAGACACTAGAAATTCTAAAAAACCACTTAGAAAGGAAGCGGTTGCATCCGGGTGAAGTTTGTGAATTAATAGATTTGGTAACTTTGTGCATGAAACAAAATTATTTCCGGTTCAATGGACTTTATTACTTACAGAGTGATGGTTTAGCTATGGGTTCACCTCTGAGTCCTTTAATGGCAGATATATTTATGGATCATTTTGAGAGTCAGTATATTGTGGGTAATAGTAATATTGTGTACTATTTTAGGTATGTTGATGATTTGATCCTATGCTGGAGGGGGAGTATGAGACAGCTTGACGTGTTTATTAATGGTTTGAATAACAAGCACGTAAAGATAAAGTTCAAAAAAGAATTGGAGGAAAATTGTTCGTTGAACTTTTTGGATTTAACGATTTCAAAATTAAATGGCAAACATCAATTTAAAATATACCGTAAGCCCACGTACACAGATGTTGTTATACCAGCATCTTCTAATCATCCGTGGCAGCATAAACTGGCTGCTTTCCATTGTTATGTTAATAGATTGCTGACTGTGCCTCTTTCTAAGGAACATTTTGATTTAGAGTTGAGTACTATTTATCAGATAGCGATCTCAAATGGTTATACAAAATCAATGGTAGATAGTTTAGTTCAAAAGAAGCAGGCACGGTTAGTAAATAGCATGCTTTACGCTGCGTTACCTTCTCAGTCTACTAACAAATATAGATCTAGCATCTCTTACGTTGGGGGTTTGTCTGATAAGATTTATGGCATTTTAAAATCAAACAATATTAATGTTGCCTTTAAGACTAACAACTCTTTGTACTCTAGGCTATGTAACCACAAAGAACAGGTAGATAAGGGAAATAGATCGGGGGTATACAAGCTTACTTGTAATGACTGCAATGGGATATACGTAGGACAGACAGGCCGAAGTTTTAATACTAGATTTAAAGAGCATGTTTCGGCATATAGGAATGAGCATCCAGATAGATCGAATTTTGCAAAACATTTGTTGGAATCAAATCATTCATTGTTAGATTCAGATTCTTATGAAGTGTTACATTATTGCGGCAAGGGGTTGCGTCTGGATGCTCTGGAATGCATGGAAATAATTAGGTACAACACTATGGGGTCTATTATTAATGAACAGGTAAATTTAGTATCTTCTCCTTTACTGCGGCTTGGGTCTAATTTGAACAGTTAGTATTAATAAAATATGCCTTATAAATAAATAAACAAAAATTCAAGGTAGTTTTATAATATGTCAATAAAAGTTAATTTTTGTGGGGTAGTTTGAGAATAAGAAAAATAAAGTGGGTACTTGTGAAGTTACAGTGACAAGTTAAAACATTTGTTTTGGTTTGTTAGTTTAACATTTGGTAGCATAGCATACGGTTGTGGTAACTCCGAGGATGAGCTCTGGTTGAGTTCGAAACGCGTCAGTGTAGCTTGGTGGTGGTGATAGTTGTGTTTATGTGATTTGTGTGTGTTCGTACAGTGTGGAGGTGGAGGAACTGCATGAACACACATTTCTTGCATAAACGTAACTATTGTAAGGTCGCGGGTGAGCAAAGTAATTGTTTTAGTTCATTAATATGGACCTCCGCAAAGTAACGCCTGATTCAATAAATGATTTCGTATGTGTACGGAATCTTCCAAGTTAGGTATCGTCAATACTTTGAAAAAAGCTCGTATCTCAAAATCGTTAATCTGGCAAAGTGAACTTTATTACGCGCATATCAAGGTTCAGTTTTGTTTACATGCTGATTTGAGATACAAGTTTTTCAAAGTAGTGACGGTATGTTTAATACCTTAGGCTACTATTTACTCTTAAACTACAAATAACTCCCAAGCAATCTTAGCCGCTATAACTTTCCTTGTAAATTTAATATATTTACTACCATTCTGAATTTTTTCAAATTTTTCCACCCAACAGTTTAGATTTTAGAGGGGGGGGGGGGGGACGGTCGATTTTAATGAAATTTTTTACTTTAAAGTTGAATATTTCGCAAACATAACACTGAATACAAAAATCATGTAAGCAACCCCCCAATGGTTTTAAAAGACCTATCCAACGATACCCCCCACACTATAGGGTTAGTCGAGAAAAAAAAAATCACCCCCACTTTACGTCTATGGGAGGTAACCAAAAAAAATTTTTTTAGTTTTTTTTATTTAACCACTTTGTCGGCGTGACTAATATATATATTCATGCCAAATTACAGTTTTCTAGTACTAACAGTCTCTGAGCTTAGCCGCGGACAGACAGACAGACAGACAGACGGACAGACATGGCGAAACTATAAGGGTTCCTAGTTGACTACGGAACCCTAAAAACTGTATCAGAATCTTCAGCCATTTCTTAAAAAATGTGACCAGAACAATGAGGCGATTGGAACGCTAGAATAAAATGCCCTGGTATAGCCACTATTACAAAAAGTAACAAAAATAACCCTACCAGTACTCGACGAGTCTGAGTACCCAGACTCCGCTATCCGTCCGTATGTCTTTCAATCTTCACAGATGATGCATTTCTGTTGCCGCTATAACAACAAATACTAAAAAAAAACAGAATAAAACAAATATTTAAGGTGGCTCCAATACAACAAACGTGATTTTTTTGCTGGTTTTTGCTCGATATTGATAACGACAACAGGTAGACGCTTGAAATATTCACAGAATATTCACTTTAAAAATAAATAATTAAATTAAAATAAAACAAATATTTAAGGGGGGCTCCCATATAACAAACGTGATTTTTTAGCCGTTTTTATAGATAATGGATGGTAAGTACGGAACCCTTCGTGCGCGAGTCCGACTCGCACTTGATCGGTTGTTCCGCAGTAGTTATTATCAAACCGCAATCAGAATGGGACTGTCAGAACTGTCATTTCATACATATTTTGACGTAAGCATATAGAATTACTGTCAACTCCAATCCCTTTCTAATCGCGGGCGAATAATACCACACAAACAGAACTACAGTCAGCATTTTAAAATAGAACATGATCTATGGCGATGATATATGATAAGGCATGCATATAAAAGGTGTAGGTACTTATCTCGCAAATATGAGTCTAATTCCTTATTCTGATATATTTTCGTATTTATACAAGGATTTTCTTAAAATCTGCTGATACAATCGCGGAAAAAAATATACGGGTGTTAGGGTTCCGTAGCTTGTAATAAAAAAGTTCTATTTGATCAGACAGAACCCACCAGTGGCAGTGGGCAAGGCACATCGCCCGTAGATGACGGCCGATGGGGCCGAATCTCGAGTGGCGTCCGCGGACCGGAAGACGCAGTGTAAGTAGGCCTCCAACAAGATGGAGCGACGACCTGGTGAAGGTAGCGGGAACGCATTGGATGCGGATGGCGCAGGGCCGATCTGTTTGGCGAGCCTTGGGGGAGGCCTATGTTCAGCAGTGGACGTCTTTATTTGATACTAAACACAAACTGAAACATGGATGCACAGAAAAAACCCCAGAAAAAAGACCAACGCTGGGAATCGAACCCAGGTCCTCAGCATTCCGTGCCGCGTGCCATTCCCCTACACCACCACTGGTCAGGAGTTTAGACACGATTTTTTCCTATACATCCATATCTCAATCTGTTAGATAATCACTTGCAGTGATACTCCTTTGGCCACGCTATAGCTAAACCACTATAGCATATAAGTATATGTAAGCATCACTACAGGCTGAAATCAAAATGGTGATACAAATGAGTACCTATTAGTCTTATTAAATTTGAGGTGTCTATACATTGAGTTCGTGATTTCATTTCAACTCAATGCGAACATCATAAATTTTAACAATTGAGTTAATGATAAATGATAAATGATAAAAGTTTATTGTACGAGAAATGCTTAAAAGAAGAATCATTGACACTGGATCCTGTGCTAGGGGTCCCTGTGTTACAAGATCCAGGTAAAAAAAAAAAACACCAAATAATGAGCACTGTACATCGTACAGAAAAAGTGAATACAAAGATACAAAACTATTTGCTAATCATTTAGGTCTACTTATATCTAACCTAAAATTAACATATATCTATTTCTCCACTGCGCGTGTGTGAGTGTACATTTCAGGGTGAATGCGTGGATGTTCATGTGAGTGAATTTGTGTGCACAAAATGGACACCAACATGATGGCCACCGGGGACAAGATAAACCAAGGTACGACCAGTCTTCGTCACTGTGTAACAGTCAGAAGCATTTCAGTCTCATGATAGTTAATGCAAAACAAGTTTTATATGAAGTATCTTTTTGTATTTTTTTTTGCGCTGGGAATCGAACCCAGGTCCTCAGCATTCAAAGCCGCGTGCCATTCTCCTACACCACCACTGGTCAGGAGTTTAGACACGAATTTTTCCCATACATCCATATCTCAATCTGTTAGATAATCACTTAATTATATAGCAGTGATACAGTGCCATCTACGTTTACACCCTCATCGAAAGACTTCAACACTCCTTCGGAACTATCCGCTCACCCGGACAAGAGATGTCGCTACCAAGCCAAACTTTAACAAGTTTTATATGAAGTATCTTTTTGTATTTTTTATTTATTTTATTTATTCAACTTAATTTTTTATTACTTTTACGGTCAAAACAAACTGAAACATGGATGCACAGAAAATTATATGAGTTAATGCAATATGTTGCCCGCATTAACCGAGTAAGCAACACTACTTTTGTATCACTATTTTAATTTCATCCTGTATAGCTAAGGCACACGAGGCGCGCTCGCCGCCCGCACCTCTCCCGGCCCCCTTTGTCGTCATACCCCCAGCCCATATACCTCTCAGGCGAGGACTCATTTAAACGGTCTAGCTATAGTATTAAGGGCCTACCGAGCTTTTCGCGCTAATAGATTTTGGGTGGGCGATTTCGGGCGAGGGGGAGGCACGACGGTTCAAGATAGGTTGGTTGGACTGCGCGTGTTTTTGGGTATTTCATCTTATTACTAAAACAAATACATATTTTAAAAATGTAGCAACACTACGTCCTAGAAAACATGTTATTTTATTTTTTAGAGACGACGTTGGATTTTTTTTCTATCGAGCGAACTATTTGTATAATCGTGTTTCGTTCGATAAACACGGGTCGTTCTCTGAGCAAGGCAGCTTTGCGTGACCTTCGGTGGTACGATTTTTTTTTATGATTATCTGACTTTTTATAATTACATTGAAAACTAGTGTTTTTTGAAATGTTTTGCAGAAGGAGGCACCATTTTAGTCCTCACAGTTATCGAGATAATTAACTTCAAATTTTCATATGTCACCGAAATCACAAAACTGCGAATAATCGAAGTAAATTATTTTTATTGTTTAATATCACAATGTGTATAACTACAAACTTACAATGATGGACTTAAACTATAATTAAACAATTATCACCATATTTTTTGGAACGTTTCACTGGTTAAATAAGTATCTAAGTCTTGTAAGGTAATAGGCTAGACGACTAAAAAAAACTGTTTAGTTCGTCAGTTAGATTATTAAAAAATATTGTACACGTATTTTTTCTTCTGTTTGACAAACAAAAAATGACGAGGATACAGTGCTTAGAAGTTTCGAGTGACGTCACTATATGGTACAATTTTTACCTAAGAGTGACGTCACAAGCCCCCACTCCAGAAGTTTGATGATCTATGCCTTTGTCGATTTTTATTAATTTGATAAACCAAAAAATACGTGTCCCATATTTTTCCATTATCTAACTGACGGACTAAATAGAATGACATATTTATAACCCAGTCGTCATCCCTATTACACAACTTTGCTCTCGTTCAAAAAGCTATTATGCTTTAAATAGTAGTTGTTATTATAATTATTTAACGTAGTTAAAGCACACATTCATAAAAACAAATAATCTCTTAAAAACAATAATCATTCCCTGCTTAGTATTTAATTTTATTTCAACAGTATTTATGATATCAAAAATCGGCTAAACACTAAACTAAATTTTTTTTGCGAAACAAATAAATAATGAAACAAAAAAGATATAAATTTCAGAAATATTTGACCAATATTAATCCATTTATTGAATTAGGCGTTACTTTGCGGAGGTCCATATTAATGAACTAAAACAATTACTTTGCTAAAGTCGCGAAGAAGGAAGTAGAAGAAGGTCGCGGGTGAGCAAAGTAATTGTTTTAGTTCATCAATATTAATCCACCATCAATATATATTATCAAATAATTATTTAATAAAAGCTGAAAACACGTTCAAAAATCAAAGTTTTTTTTTCGTAAAATCATTAATATTTACCGATATTATCAACTGACTTGGATTATTTTACATAAATATGTACAGGAAGTAAATTTAACAGTTTCAAAAATCCATGACTAATTGTAATACCACCGGATTCATTCAAATCACCGAATTCACCGCCACCGAATTCACATGAGCAATTTAGTTTTTAACGAATTACTTCAGAACGGTTAACAATAGAAACTCCATTTTTTTTCTAGAAGTAGTAATAACACTGTTTAATATGCCAAATTAATTTGAGATCAATATATCAACAAATCAAGCGAGAAAAAATGGCCACTGATATCACGTTCAGAGGTACCTAAAATTTCATACGTGATTCTTACTCTCATAATTCGGCAGTGACGCAAAAAACCTTAAGTCCGCCCTGTTCAGCCGACACAACGTGGATGGTTCTTTCTGGCAAGCCATCATCAAATGTTCTTGAAGTGTGCGTAAGAACAGTATGACGAGTTATATGAACGAAATTGGATAAGACGCTTTTCTCGGGACATTTATGTAATATAGTTTAAAAAAAAAGGTAAAAAGGAATATTTAGATAATTTAATCTAATTCATAAAGTAGTTGGCTTGCTGTGAACAGTAATATTTATTGGTTTTCTTGCTTGGTTTTTGAAATAAACAGTAACACATAGATAAAATTGGAGGTGGGACAAGGCCAAAATGGGGAACCCAGCGACTTTAGATTTTTTTTCTACCATTAGATATAGCTTTTATAAAACTGTTAGAAGTTTTTTAAGCAGAACAAAGTGTTAACCATATGAGGTATTTTAATAATAAGGTTATCTGTTAAAATTAAATTTTTACAACTACTTGAAGTTGAGAACACGAAAAAACGTGAGATCAGAGAAAGACCTTTGTCATTAGAGTGAATCCTCAAATATCTTACACATGAATTTCAAGACTATAGCTTTACTTGTAATGATACAGCACGAGATTAGATTATTAATGCAATAAATGCGCCAAAAACATGGTAGGCCCTTAATACACCGTCGAGCAAAAATAATGCCACTGTATGAAACTCTCAAGAGTGACCGTTATTTGTTTTGTCATTTGTCGAAGAAACCCTATTTAGAGGGTTCCAGTTCACAATAGCGAGCAAATAAATTGTTTGATTTGTTAAATACCATCATTACCTATCTCTCTTGTGTACCTAGTAGTTAAGTGAACAGCTTCTGATAAATATTACATTACTGTTAAATAAATGGTGTGAAGTGGTTATTCGTTAATTTATTTTTGAGAGTAAAGTGTGATAATAAATATGTCGATTTTACGACAAGCGCTATGCACAGTTATACGTAAGTGATAGTTTAAAAGTTAAATGATTCACGGTTAATTCCGTTAGTTATATTTTCTATAGTTTTTTTGGGATCCGTTCCCAAAGGGTAAAAATTGGGACCCTGTCACTAAGACTCCACTGTCTGTCTGTCTGTCTCTCACCAGGCTGTATCTCATAAACCGTGATAGCTAGACAGTTGGAATTTTCACAGATGATGTATTTATATTGTCGATATAATAATAATAATAAATAAATAATAAATCTTTATTTGGAACAGTAACAATTAGGTGCATTACAAAATATGAAAAACGATGTCACCCGCAGAAGTTAAAAACTGTGTCGCAGGTAGCAACGCCCCCCTCCGTAAACAAAGTGATTTTAGTTCCAAAAAGTAATACAAAAGTTTAACTAAAATTTAAGTAAATACAACAAATAGTAAAAATATATGTACAAATAGTAAAAATATATGTACATAGAAGCGTAGATGTAGGTAGATGTGTATACTCTGTAGACTAGCCTTTACCTTCGGTTTTGCTAGCGAATACCATCAGATCTGACAGTCGAATTGAAATTCCCATAGGAATTTCCAAATATATCTAACGTTGTCTTTTACGAGTATGTTAACGAACACCCTCCAGACTCAGTGGTTAAGATTTTGAGATTTTACATTTTACATGGATCTCGTGAGAACATCGCGATGGAAAATAAACTATGTTCTATTCTTCCAGGCGTCCAGCTACCTCTCATATATCAAATTCCACCCAAATCCGACCTGCTATTTTTGCATGAAAGAGTCCGTCGCCCATTATCGCCTTCGGCACGGCTGAGGATTTTAAGTAGCAAATAGCCAATATACATTAACATCATGACAATAAGGCAGAAATTTCCCTGATATTACGGCCGTAGTAACAAAGATACCGCTTCGGTATGCTTGAGGCTGCTGCATCGGCAGGCTTGAGGATGCTTCGGGATACTTCGGCATCCTTCGGTACGCCACCGCCCATTATCGTCATCGGCAAGGAAAAGGATCCTTCGGCATCTCTACATGCAAGCGAAATTTCTACTTTATTGGCATAATAAATACGGGGCACTGTAACCGGTACACGCGCGCTGCCCAACTGCTCAGACCCTTCCTCCAGAACGCCTCGACATCCATAAAGATGTTGCAGCATGCCAAGCCATAGTTTCCCACTTTCCCTCGCCGATGCCATAAAAATCATACAAACATTCGTATTTATAATGTTGGCGGGATTGTTAATTGTTTCAGTGTGCTGGATCCGTATGAGCCTCAGCATCACCTTTTCCTGGCCCTCCTTCACGGTCAATCTCTTCAAATCCGAGAACACTACTCTCCATCGGCCCATGACAGAGACAGAAGCTGCGCTGTTCGGTAGCCTCTCTTCCATCGGCGCTATGATTGGGGTACCCATAGCGGGTCTACTGCTGGATGTACTAGGGCGGAAGAAATGCGCGCTGATGTCAGCACTGATACATGTGGTGAGTTAAGGTTTCCACCCACTGGATCAACCATACCAACCATACCGTATGGGAGGGGTGTGGGGGAAGCGTGTCTGGTAACATAACATTTTTAGTCATAATTTTTTTCTATGTCCAACCGTAAATTTTTCAGAAATTTTAATGGTCGTTTTGTAGTTCTTTATAGGTTAGGTTAGGTTTATTTTATGGGCATTTCTATTTGTCTTTGTAACCAATTAATAAATTGTTAATAAGGAGTTAAAATTAGTCCGTATAGTTACGCACTTTTTCAAGCCTTTACAATAAATAAAAACGTAACAAACCGGACAATTCTTCACTTCTTGTTAAACATTGTTAAACTTGTCCGATTTGTTACGTTTTTTATTGTAGGCTTGAAAAAGTGCGTAACGAAACGGGCGAATTTTAACTCCCTATTAACAATTTCTTAATTGGTTACAAGGAAAAGTAGAAATGCCCTTATAACAATTCTGTAAAATTAATGGATTCAGCGTAAAAGGAATGATAAACAACAATACATTATGACAAACTTTACATTATGACCTTTAACGATTATGCAACTCGATATGGACCCCGTACTTTGACCCAATGGAAGTTAATTATGAGCCATTCAAATACCACATTAGAATAGTCTGATAAAAGACAAAAAAACGTGTGGCCAACTAAAACCAATCATCATTATCAATATCATTATCATTATTATTATGTCACTGTGCCGTCATTTCAATGTAATAAAATAATAAAACCTGGATTAATAATTCTGCATCTACTTTCATATTATTATTGAGTTACAATGAGTCGCAGCCTACTACAGCGATACTTCACAGACATCGCACGGTACTGAACGTACAATAGTTAAGATGCAGGTATAGTTTTAGTTTCTTAACTAAGGGACCCCACACATCTCTGTATTTTATTTTATACTAGCTTTTGCCCGCGACTCCGTCCGCGTGGAATTAGTAATTTGGGCAGCTTATTTTTTTGATCCAATTTCCTTTTTCATCAATTATGGCTCTCCTTAGTTCCTTGATATAAAAAACCCCCCCCCGCATCCCCCTCCCAACCCCACCCCGCCACCGAACCCCCACCGACACCCGCGTTCACATTTACCACCGTACTCCCAGCGTGATGATTTATATAGCCTATAGCCTTCCTCGATAAATGGGCTATCTAACACTGAAAGTATCGTATCTTTCTTATTTGTCAACCGATTCAAATGAAACAAACACTAAATGTTGTTTTGCTATAAAACAACTGATGTAACCGCTTCTCAAGTGAATAAATAAAAAAAAATGTTAATCCAAGTAAATACCAACATATCAGTGAAAACCGCATCCTTCTAGGTTAAGCCGTTTCTGAGATTAGCGCGCACAAACGCACAGATAAACAGACAAACAGATAAACAGACAATAATTCTAAAAATCATTGTTTTGGGTTCTTTTTCGCTAATAAATAGTGACAGTTTTTTTCAAATATCTTCAATGTACAGACACCGACTTGTTACAGATTTATTATATGTATAGATAGATATAGATAAGATAGATAGATAATTTATCTTTAATTCTATAATTGCATGTTTTTTGTTTCTTTACATTTCTTGACCCTCGCTCTGGGTTGTTTCTGAGTCGTTTTAAAAAAAATTGTACACAATAAAGAGATTTAATTAAAACAAAATTTAATTGATTCCCTTGTGTAACAAAAAAATGTATAATACATAAAATAATGAGCAGTGTTCCCAATATTTTAAAGAGATGGCTCACCACATCTTCAAGCCTTCCCTGAACGATACGCAAAGAGAAATCCTGAACCTTCCCAACGTCTTTGCATTTCAGCTCGCGTGGTCAGTCATTGTGTTCGCCAAACGGGTGGAGATCCTCCTCGCGTGTATGTTCGTTGCCGGCATCGGCTGTGCTGCCTTCGTGGTCATCCCTGTCTACATCAGCGAGATCTGCGAACCATCCATCCGAGGAACCATGGCTTCCTTCATGATCGTCTCCTACTGCTTGGGGATGCTGTGGTCTTATCTGATCGGAGGGTTCCTTAGTTACAACCCCATGTGCTACGCGTGCTTGAGCATAGCTGTCGCTGGATTGGCAATGGCTGTGTTCTTGAAAGAGTCGCCTGTGTTTTTGATGCGCAAAGGAAGGGAAGAGGTAATTTTATCTGTATTGTGGTTATAAATTTTGTGATTGGATAATTTTTTTTATAAAAAAGTTTTCGTCTTAGACGTGGTAGCTTAGTGGTTTGACTTATGGTCTCTCAAAGAGTGCGGGTGGGTCGTGGGTTGGAGTCCAGGTTCGTACCGCTACGTGTTTCGGAATTCATGTGCGAAATTACTTTTGAAATATTGACTTTAAGCAGTAGGGTGAAGGAAAACATAGTGAGGCAACCATCAATCATCTTTTTTTTTTTATGTTAGATAGGCCAGACAAACGAACTAGTGGGTCACCTGATGTTAAATGAACACCACTGTCCATAGACACCCGCACCGCTTTACACGATGCCAGTGCGTTGTCGGCCCTAAAGGAGAGGGAATAGGGGAAGGGGGAGAGGGAGGGGGAGAGGGAAGGGGTGAGGTATTGGGCCCCCGGCACTCTCACTGACCGTACGAAACGCAAGCAGGATTACTGCTGCTTCACGCCAGTGTTCTGTGAGAGGGTGGTACTGCCCCGGACGAGCCGGCCCATTCGTGATGCAGCGGCTAGCTACAACATGGCTCTACCACTACAAAAATCTTGGGCATTACAAAAATATTACACATCTTAAGACATACAATCATAATAATACATATAATAATCAATTTAACAGTACAAAAATATGTCATAAACCACAATAAAAAAATCATACACATACTAAAACACAGTCAAACAACATCAATAACACTCACATAAATTCAATAAATTAATCACAATTAAAATTCCTAAATAAAATTCAAATAAATAGCTTCATAAAACAAACAAATAAAATAAAAACGAATAGAGAAAAAAAGGCCCAAAGCACTGACAATAACAATTCATCTCAAAATTAAATTTTCATTTGTAGGTACATAATATTGTAATTACTCAAGCTATGATTGATTCTGACATTTATTTATCTCCGTGACCATAATCCAGACATTACTTTGCGAAGGTAGGTCCATGTAATATACTTACTTTACTTTTTGTTTAAAAATATGGATGTTGACATTAAAAGCCAACTGGCACAGAAGTTGTTCGACTACCGTCAACCGGGATGACTTTGAACTGCGGAGCGACTTTAAAAAGTAGTTTGCCGACCAACTCACGCATTTCTGTTAGCATTTGCTACTCCTTATCGATGTCTTCATCTATCTTATTTTTGTCTGCATGTCTACCATTTACTTTATATGGCAAATGTCGACTTTATAGCGATTTTAAAACTATCAATGTTGCCCCAATTTGATCAAAGGTTTACGGTAGCGATATTTAAAGAAATAGTCCTTAACTGCAGGAAAGCCGAGTATCCTCAATTTGTGTAATTAAAAACGGTCAAATAGCGTTTTATGAATGATCATCTTTAAACAGAAAGATGAAGTAGCACATTGTTCTGTAATTTGAAGTTAAACGTGAAACTGTTTCTAGGAAGCGGCGGACTCAATTGCATTCTATAGAAATACAAGAAGAGACTCCAAGACTGTGGTACAAGAGGTTGATGCTATAAGACGAACTCTAAACCCGGGAGAAGAAGGTAGCGCCTACATTAGCCATTGTGTACTTTCATTAAAAAGCCTATGAGGAAATTATTCACTGGAGTTTATACCTTTTACAGAAAAAACTGAAGAGGAGGAAAATCTTAAGCCAGATTCTACGACTGAGAAACCTAAGGAGAACGTATCAAGCCTGAAATTCTTTAGTAAGTAGCTATATAAATACTCTTTCAAACTAAACAATAATCATGAAACTACCGTGAGACTCACTCATAGTGAAAATAAACGGATCACTCACGTCTTCAAACGAGTTTAACTAGTTTAGTTGTGCGCGTTTGGCAGCCGCCGTGACGTGTGACTCTGATAAGAAGGGCTACGGATTAGCCCGAAACATGTCGAGTAAAACTCGTTTTAAGACGTGAGTGATCCGTTTATTTTCACTATAAAAAATAATTTTGATAATCGGTCCACAATTGGCCGAGATATCGATGAACATACATAGAAAAAAAGATACATACAATCGAACATATACCCTCCTCCTTTTTTTGAAGTCGGCTAAAAAGATAACAACATATTTATTCACTCACTTTTAAAAATACCAGCGCTTTCAGAAGGCCATCTTTGACAAGAAGAATGAGCCGCAAGAATCTTGGCAGAAAGTCATTAGTATACCTAGACATTTTTCTGGCACGAACGACATGTGGTTAGAGTTTGACATATTTTAATTTTACAGAGAATTCCCTGTCTACTCGACGAGCAGCTACCCTGGCCCTCGTCTTGATACTGTGCTCCATGTTCCAAGGCTACGTGGCGGTGTGCGTGTACGCCGAACCCCTCTTCAAGGGGGCAGTTCCCGAACTATCACCAATTTTGTGCAGCGTGCTGTCCGCTATCGTTGCTATCATAGCCAGTCTCAGTTCGGCGTACTTGGTTGACGTCCTTGGACGACGGGTAAGCTTCGAGTTTATGATTGCCTGATACACATTAATTTACAAGTATATTGTGTACCACTTATCTATAATGCGTATTGTATGTTTTTGGTTGTTTTTAAATACTACTTATTTTATATTGCATCACCTGCTGGAATACTTACATTCCTTGCGTTCTTTCTGTTTAAAAGTTTGCCTGGAAGAGATCGCTTCGAAGCGATAAGGTCGTTCATTAACTTACGTTATATTTTTTCCCATGTAGGTACAGTCGGGATAAAAAAGCTTCGTCACCTTAGAGTTGACATTTGCTTGCGCCAATGAAAATCTTCATACTCTTCGAAATCATAACGAATAACATTATCTCTTTTCAGCCCCTCATGCTGTACTCTTCTCTCGGCTCGGGTGTCTGCTGCGTGCTACTGGGCTCCCAGATCCAATTGAATTGGGGTCCGCCCATTCTGACAGTCGTCATCATATACTCTTTCTGTTTCATTTACACGCTGGGAGCCGGCGCAGTACCTTTCGTACTAGCCGCTGAACTATTCTTGCCCGAGGTAAGTGTTTTGGATTTATGAGCTCCTGGTACTTCAATATATTTAACTTCTCGTATTATTAAACCCCTAACAGTTCCAAATATTTTGATACACTTAATTCTCTGGGTTATCAGTTTAAACCGGGGTTAAAAATAATTATAGTCCGCGCATGCCCTGCTAAGAGCCATTTGCGTGGTCTAGGGTTAAAAAATTAAATCGTTAACCCTGGGTCAGGGATGGCAGTTCTATACATTTTTACAGTACTTGACCCTTTGGTTAACAGTTTAACTCGAAGTTAAAAGTTAATTCTGGTCCACGCAAACCTGGCTAAGGCGGACACAATGAGAGTTTCTGAGACAGGCTAGAGTGGCCGAAAGTACCTACTGCGAGGTCCGTTTGACAACTTTGACATATTTTGTGTCACGTTTGGAATGGGTTTAATGAGCCAATTGTAAGCAAGACTGTAACTTCAAACGGATCTTACGATACCATCTAGCGATGTTCCACCTGGCAGAAAACCCTGGTTGCGAAGTGATGCAATGCGTCATGCATCATCTACCTGTTAGGCCTCTCTTATGGCACACCACTGAGCTCGATCTTCATCTCTCCTCCAACTCCTTCCCGGCGCCTTAATAATATCATCGCTCCACCTAGTTACAGGGCGCTTTATAAGTTTGCCGTTACGCAGTCTCTACTCAACCAGTCTGCCCCAACGATCGTCAGACGGCATATGTGATCTGCCTATTGCTAGCGGTATGCGTGGTCTGGTAATTGTGCTTATATTAAAATTACGCATCTTTCTTTTGCAGATCTCCAGCGTAATGTCCATGCTGATATACGAGCTAGCTTGGTTCTGCACCTTCGTCGTCCTCTTCGCTTTTGCACCCCTAGTCAGCGTATTTGGCTTAGGTGTATTGTTCTACATATTTTCTGTGGTCTGTTTCTTCACCACTGTCTACACTTACTACAAACTGCCTGAAACCAAAGGATTGACGATAGACGCGATACAAAAATTGTTTTTGAAAAATGAATAAAATCATAGAACGCGAAAAATGAGATTGAACTGTGTTGACTAAAAGCCGATGAAGGAAATGATGACGATGAAGGTGACGATAGTGATTCCTTTTTTGTGTACGGCTCTCAGTTTAGAGTAATACAATACATGGATGTAGTACATGCGCGGAACGAAAAGGTTTGTCAGTTTTCAATTACTGATTTGTTAATACTTTGCAAGCACATATTACTATTACCTGGATTATTAAAGGTAAAACACCAGACTGTTGCATAGAAAATTATGATTAACTGTTTGACAACAAGATTAAAATTTACTCGAACAAATGTTCCTTGACTTGTCTGCACTTATATAATGAAGATATTAATTAACATAGATTGACTTATGATTATATTTGTTCATTATATAAACTGACGAATACTACACTTACTTACTCTCGAATGGTGCCCGTATTGTAATTTTATAATAATAAATAAATAGTACACCGCTGTATTCGATTTCTTTCACCTCATTGTTTTCATACGAAATTCGTTATAACGCACAACCCACAATCGATGACCACCACTCCGTCAAGAATATAGCGACTAAGAAAAGAGAAAATAATGTTATAAATGTTAATCACAAAGTAAAGCACCAATTGTACGTGGCACGAGACAGAAATCCCAGACCGCTGGAATTTCCACTGTTGTGAATACGATACCGAAAAAACATCGTAAACAAAAGCGATTAACACTTATTGCTGTATGCTTTGCAAATGTTTACTCGATAACAACGTCGAAAGAAAGGGTTCTTGTTGATTATATCATAATATTGATAAGACTAGCCTTAACCACGGCTATGTTCGCGTGCTTTAGATATAGCAGTTGAATTAAAATTCCAGTGATTTTATAAATTCCCGACGTTGTCACGAAAAACACCCAAACTCATGTCCAAATTCATGTCTCCGAACTTAAATATCGAATGAGATTTCCGGATTTTACATTTTTGGGACATTCATGGAATTATTGGAATAATAAGTTTTTTATAAAAATGTCATTAAGGATTTTTGCTCACGTCTTAAAATGAGTTTCATTCGACATGTTTCGGGCTAATCCGTAGCCACACGTCACGGCGGCTGTCAAACGTGCACTATGCGACGCGCTACCACTCTGCTCGCGCAGCTGCTCGACGTGTTCCAATGGCAATTTTTTACACTTTGGGTTTTTGAACTGTTGATGTTGGTTAGATGATTGTTAAATATTTTTTGCTGACTAAGTATTGATATTTACTTTCGTTATGAATGTTATGATGCAACAAACTTGAAACAAATTAAAAGTCACTGGGACCATTGGAACTGGCTTAAATTCTTGTAAAATTTGACCTCGACAAACAATCATTGCGAGTCAAATAAAGCGTATAAAAACACCAAGCCAAGACAAACTTAGAAAATCAGAAATAACCTGAAAACCATAATCCTTTTTAATGGTTACGGCTCTCGCTATTTGTATTGTTGTACATTTAATATTAGCGCCGACAAAATCTTTGTCAGTTACGGACGGAGGATAGTTCCGTGAGTGTAAAGATAAAGAATTCCTTCAAGATGTCTTTGCTGAGGCAGGTTCTCTGTACTTTGATAAGTGAGTACCTACAATCTACACAGGCTGCATTTTTCCAAATATCCCTCTGGTGATAATAATTGTACTAAGTACATCAATCGATCGATCGCCAACCGATGCCATCAATCGATGGTAGAATTAATTAGTCGACGTTGATCCACAGTTTCTTCTACATCATAACCTCCTACATTAATCGATAGACGTCGAACAGTAGCATCGATTGCTTATCGATCAATCGTTTATTGACCCGTATCCTTTGATCAGCCAAACCTATACACTCATAAGTAGACTGTATTAGACTGATGACCTTATGAAGGTCCCAGGAGTCAGTTGTATGTGAGTGTTGCAGGACTGGTCATTATAGTGTTCTTTAGGGAAGACTTATGTTGAGAAATGAACGTTTTTCTGCTGACTATGATGACGATGTCGGCCTAACTGACTGTAACAGAAAATATAGTAAAAAGTTCGATTAGGTATCTACTATAGATTTTGGGATCAAAATAACCGTGGCGGCCTTCGGGTTTCACCTATGGCCTATTAAGCCAAAGATGATTGTAGGTTTTCTGAGTTTTTCTATTAAATATGCGCGGAATTACATTTGTTATCATGAGGTTTTTGGTGAAGTAAAACATAATGCGCATGTAATAGTCCAATGGGTATATGAAGTGTCTAATCTGCACAATACCCACATGAGAACTACAGTCCAAGCCAGAAGAGGCCTGCTTTCAAGAGCAGATTTTGATAATTTGTTGTACTATTGATTTGGCATCATTTCATTTCATATTTAATTTCATTTCAATGAACTTACCTTTACCTGCGACCTTACGATAGTTGGGTCGTTCTCAAAAAAAAGCACCGCTGAATTAATTTTGCATTATTTTAGAAAATACTCAATTTCGCATTTATTTTTTTAACTACCGCTAGAAATATAGTCAAATAATGGATATCACGTAAAGGGAAGTAATTTATATCATTATTTAAGAAGATACAGGTATTTGAAAATATGTGGTGAACAGGTGAACGACATTGATGTCAGGTGGACGACTATATGGTAGGCAGGTGAAGGACACGGGTGTCAGGTAAACGACAATGGGTGCAGATTAAATGCAAACTACAAGAAATTGATAGCGAGAGCTTTATTTTTAAATTCGTTATTACGTATCAAAGACACCATTAAACTAAATAAAAACAAAAAGAAGTGTCTTCCTCGATACAAATAATTGTTTTCTTCTTTAAATTACTTATTATTAAAATCAGGTGAATGACGCATGAGGCAGGTGAACGACAATTCATTGAAACTTATGTACTGCATACCAACGGCAATTTAGTTTTATGCCCAAAATGCTTTACATCATTTTGAAAAAGAGCTGATAGGCTTCAAACTAGTCCATTGATTTTTACCAAACATACATAGCCAAGAACCAATTCAAGGAGACGTGCTTTCAGGTAAAAAAAACCGCATCATAATCGGTCCACCCGTTCGAGTGCTACGATGCCACACAGGCTCACAGACAGACAGACATTGGCGTCAACTTATAACACCCCTCTTTTTGCGTCGGGGGATAAAAAAAGGATATTGATACAAGAATATTTGGTATGCAGGATATAAGTTTCAATGAATTGTCGTTCATCTGCCTCATGCGTCGTTCACCTGATTTTTTTAGACAGGTGGACGACATACAGGTGATGGACAAAATGATGGTTATTTCATCAATACTAACTTAAAAACTAGGTTAATGAACTGCATATTTGTACACGTAAAAGTAAACCACGTTGCACATGCTATACACATGCTAAGTTCACTCAATCATCAAAATATGAAAGACAGAAGAACGACCACTTACCCATTACAAACTCCCGCTTGCGTAAGGAGTTCGTTTGCAACTCTTGACAACGGTACAACAACGACGTGTTACTTCTAACAGCGTTAGCTGGTGACCAAAGGTCTCGATTCATGTGGGGTAGGGCGGGTAATTCGAAATAGTATAATCACAGCGGTAGTTTCTGTCTCATGACAGGTGAGCGACAAAAACTGCCGTGGACAAACTTAAATTGCTAATAATTCTTTATATAAGTATAGTATTACTATTCCACAGTATAGTTTTAAATCATGAGCATAATATATGAAAATAAAATAAATTACTCGGACTAAGTTATATTAATAACTAGCTTTTGCCCGCGGCTCCGTCCGCGAGGAATTAGTCATTTGGGCAGCTTGTTTTTTTGATCCAATTTGCTTTTTCATCAATTATGGCTCTCCTTAGTTCCTCGATATAAAAAATACCCCCCCGCAACCCCCCCCTGCACCCCGCTCCCAACCCCCCCCTACCGAACCCTCCCCCGCACACCCGCGTTCACATTCACCACCGTACTCCCAGCAAGATGATATTATAGCCTTCCTCGATAAATGGGCTATCTAACACTGAAAGTATCGTATCTTTCTTATTTGTCAGCCGATTCAAATGAAACAAACACTAAATGTTAATCTAAGAAAATACCAACATATCAGTGTTAACCGCATCCTTCTAGGTTAAGCCGTTTCTGAGATTAGCGCGCACAAACGCACAGACAAACAGACAGACAGACAAACAGATAAACAGACAATAATTCAAAAAATCATTGTTTTGGGTTCTATTGCGCTAATAAATAGCCCTAGTGACAGTTTTTCTCAAATATCTTCAATCTACAGACACCGACTTGTTACAGATTTATTATATGTATAAATAGATAGATTTATACGTTTTTATTAACTCGAAACACAAGTCCCTCGCGTTGGGACACTGCAGGTGAGCGACAAACCCCACAATAACGCTTAGTGAAAAAAAAGTCCTAAGAGAAACCATTGACAGGTGGCGGTGCCACTTTTTTGAGAACGACCCAGTTACGTTTATGTAAGAAAATGCGTGTTCATGCAGTTCCTCCATCTCCACCCACACTGCATGAACACACACAAATCACACAAACCCAACAATCACCACCATCAAACTACACTGACGCGTTTTGAACTTAATCAGAGCTCATCTTCAGTTCATTTCATTTCAAATTCAAATAGCAAGAAACACGGCCAAAGAAAACCACCAAGATATCCGAATGATATTGGTGAAGTGGAAAGATTATATAAGTTTACGCAAAAAAAATCTCCGTTTCGTTTGAAATAGTTTGATTATTCACAGCCACAGGAGCAAGTAGAGGAGTGGTACTGGAAATGTACAATCACGATTTTTAAGCAGATAGTTTTGGTTTCCACTCCACCGCTGAGAATCTCATTGTGGTCTTCTCATGTCTCCAGTATGCTACCTCTGCATGAGTATGGGCCTAACATTCACATTCCCTTCTTCGACAATGAGCCTGTTCATATCAGAAAATACGACCCTGCACCGAGCTATGACGGAGTCGGAACTTGCTCTCTTTGGCAGCCTCTCCTCCGTAGGTAAGTAAAGAACTTTAGTACTGTAATATCAAAACAAAACAAGTCACAATTCTTTTATCCGTTGACTCAGAAGTAGAAATATAACACAAACAACAACAACCATAAAAAACATCGACATTAGAACATCGATATCTTCAAAAGTGAAACATCGATGTTAGAAATATCGAAGGCTATGAGCGATATATCGATGTTTTTATCACCATTTAAATTTTAAAAGATGTATTGATTTTTCAACAGAAACAAACAAAACAATGGTAATCGCTGACAGTCGAGTCAATGTGGGCGAGCTAAGAAACTGCGTCAGCTATATTACAGAGCGAAAGTGACGCTAAATAGAAAAATCTACGCTTGTGACTGAGATAGATAATTATGTGGGTAGCTCACGGATGACGCTATAAAACATCGTTTGTAAAACATCGCTCATGAAGAACAATGTTAACCCCAAGCATAGCCCTCTCCACAGCTCGTTGAGCGACTCTGAGCCTATTCATCAGGCCTATAGTGAAGTACCACGTCTCGGATCTATATGTCATCACTGGCAACACACCCTGGTTAATAATAATAATAATTTATTACGGACATTAAATATCCATAACAAGGGTTAAAGGCTTTCGTGTTAAGGCAATGAGGTATTTGAGGGATTGAGGCCTACATCTGTGAGGGTTTAATTTTATTTTATTTATAATCTTAATTGCACTTTATTTTAATTATTTCATGATTCATTGTTATTTTTTATTTTTTCTTTTATGTAAGTAATAATTTCATTGTTTTGTTAAGCTCATTGTTTTCAAGTTTAGGTTTCATGGCGCATTGGATGTTCTGTAAGGTCATGTAACCATAATATTTTCAAATAAATAAATAAATTTTAGACGAGAAGATAAGAGTGTTTGTCTTAAATTTAAAATTTCAGGAGCACTCATCAGCACTCCAGTTGCCGGGTTTATGCTGGACTCTCTCGGTAGAAAGTACAGCGCGACCCTATTCTCCTTGACTCACGTCGTAAGTACGAGTACCTTTGTTATATATAGCTAAACCGTATAAATCAGGCTTCACCCGCGCGGTACAGGGCTGGGAGGTACGACGACAAAGGGGCCGAGAGAGGAGCAGGTGGCCAGTGCGCCTCGTGTGCCTGCCGCCCGCGGTTTAGCTATAGCTTTCTTTGGTTTCCCACTGTTGGGATCATGTGTCTTTCCAACAGAGATAGGTACACAGCGAGATGGAACGCCTGCCCGAGAAAACGTGAACGAGATACTTAAGTAGCAACTATGCAAAAAATCCCCTAAGCGCAACGAAGTAGCAAATTCTCAGTGTCACTATAAGATAACGAAGGAAACCATTTTTTCAAAATAGATTTATTTCTGAAGCTGGTACATGCTTTTAAGTTACAGATTTTACTGACTGCATTGTACACAAAAGGGTGTATGTAAAGTGGGGATCGCTTAGCAAGCGCCGATTTGACTATGCTATATATATTATTTATAGATATCTTAATTCAAATTTTTAGCAAGCTTAGTTAGATAAATGTAAACAATATTTATGATATAATTGACATAAAGTGACCTGGACATAAAACTAAGCAAAGCTTGCATTATGGATACTAGACAACGGATAAACATACTTATATAGATAAACACATACTTAAAAATATCTAAGACACGAGAGCAAAAATCCATCTTTTTGACACAATATCTGCCCCCACCGAGAATCGAACTTAGGACCTCAAGGTTCATAGTCAAGTTCTCTATCCACTTGGCTATTCAGTCAGATTAGATTTGGTATAATTTTAGTTACTATTCCTAATAAAATCTTGTAAATATGTACAAATTACAAGCGATAAGATTAAATATCTTGTCTGCAACAATAAGATAACAGACTTACAATGAGAAAAAAATGTCTATATGACACGCAATTAAACAAAGACATTATAATTATTAAATCATCATCATCACGTCATGTTACTGATATTAGTTAGTAATGAATTTTGACAACGATAACAAAACTATGTCAATAGGTAATTTAACAATAAGTCATTAACATTATTTACTGATTGGCTTCGATCATATAATACGTAGGTAGATGCAAGGTCCTATACAAAATCCAACTCAAAAATCGTCCCCGTCGCGCTAATACCAACTGACTTATGACAATACTGACAGATTAAGAGGCTGTTTCACCACCCATTGATTAATTTTAACTAACGGATAAATTTGATCAATGGATGGTTTGAAACACGGGGGGGGGGGGGGGGGTAAGAGTAAATAAATAAATAAATATCATGGGACAATTCACACCAGCTGACTTAGTCCCAAAGTAAGCTAAGCAAAGCATAGCAACTGATAAAAATACTTATATAGATTACTATATACTTAAATACATATTAAACACCCAAGACCCGAGAACAAACATTCGTATTTTTGATACAAATATCTGCCCCGACACGGGAATCGAACCCGGGACCCCAAGTTTTGTAGTCAGGTTCTCTAACCACTAGGCCATCTGGTCGTCTAAAAGAAAGAAGAGTGATATAGTTAATGTAGTATATTTTAATATATACCTTAATTAGTAGAACATAGCGTCGTAAATCACCTGTTTGAGTGTCAGTTTTGTCATCTTTTGTTACCAAAAAGTGGAATGACAACATTGAGAAGGCCATTAGGTAGGCCTCCAACAAGATGGAGTGACGACCTGGTTAAGGTTGCGGGATCGCGTTGGATGCGGATGGCACGGGACCGATCTGTTTGGCGAGCCTTGAGGGAGGCCTATGTTCAGTAGTGGACGTCTTTCGGCTGAAATGATGATGATGAAAGAAGATGAAAAAGATAAAGGTATTTTACTAGAACGTGCTAATAAATTTTATTTTTTTTCTAGCTTTGCTGGGCCATGATAATCGCCTCCAACCGCGTCGAAGTACTTCTGGCCTCCATCTTCCTATCAGGCATTGGAGGAGCTGCCTTCCTGGTTGTCCCCATGTACGTCAGCGAGTTCTGCCAGGAGTCCATAAGGGGCGGGATGACCTCTTTCTCCTTGATCTTCTACGCTGTTGGCATGATCATCTCATACGCTATTGGAGGGTACATGGACTACTACCCCATGATATATGTCTGCCAGTCTATTGCTGTGGTTGGAATTGCGCTGTTGCTGCTTCTGAAAGAATCCCCACTGTTCTTGATGAAGAAAGGAAAGGAAAAGGTAATCTTAAACATGGGAACGTGAAATTGTTAGTTTTTTATAGTGTTCAGCAGTGGTCGTCTTTCGGCTGAAATAAGAATAAGTTTGTTTTCACTTCTCATGCTCTTAAAATGTTACTTTAGTCTCTGCATATCGGGACTAAAGCTCTTTTTTGATCTCAAGGGATTAAAGTAAACACGAATAGGAAGATGGACACGATTTGATTTACCTTTCATATAAAATTCGTCCTCCTAAGATTAAGCATAAAGTTCTCTTGCAGCGCAGTTTTGGACGAATGGACACTGATTTGCTTCGTAAGGATGCAGCGAAGGTTGATTGAGGATCTGTATCCGAAGCTGACACGGTTGATGAACAAATCGAACTTTTTAACTCTCTTCTCATCAAGCTTTATGACGTGCACGCTCCGGTCAAACCCGTTAAAGTTAAGCATCTTCCTGCTCCTTGGCTCACAGATGACATCAGAACGCTGATTAGAAGGAAGAATTTAGCCAGATCTTGGTACAAAGTTGACCCTTCGGATAGGAACAAGGATAGGTATCGTGCTTTGCGAAATCGCTGTAGCACCGTTTGTCGAGACGCTCAAAGACGCCATATTCATAAGGCAGTGGAAAATGGAGATCCTGCCAAAGTATGGAAATTCCTCAAATCACTAGGAGTTGGTAAATCTCAGCAAACATCTATTCCGATCGATATCAATATGGATCAGCTCAACCAGCATCTCTCTTCTTCAGCTATTTTTAATAGTTCTGCTAAAGACGCGACACTGACTTATCTTTCAACACTGGCAACTCCTGATACTTCTCCTTTTTATTTCAGTCAATTTACCGACAGTGATGTTAAGAAGAGCGTATTATCCATTGCTTCTAATGCTGTTGGGGTGGATAGTGTGAGTCGTGCTATGATTCTCCCTCTTCTCGATATACTCGTCCCTGTCATCACTTCCATACTCAATAACTCTATTTCATCGAAGGTTTTTCCTTTAGTATGGAAGGATGCTGAAATTATTTCTTTACCTAAAAAATCCAGTCCATCGTCCTTTTCTGATTATAGACCCATTTCGATTCTTCCTTTTCTGTCCAAAGTTTTGGAGCGTCTAGTGCACCAACAGTTAACATCATACCTAACCAGAAACGACCTCCTAAATCCTTTCCAATCA
The DNA here is from genome assembly GCA_947563465.1 of Archips xylosteana. Classification (NCBI taxonomy): domain Eukaryota; kingdom Metazoa; phylum Arthropoda; class Insecta; order Lepidoptera; family Tortricidae; genus Archips; species Archips xylosteana. The sequence goes on from OX387365.1 coordinate 1,814,812, forward strand.
GGTTTCCGTCCTGGTCATAGCACTGCTACCGCACTTGCGAAGGTCACTGATGATATCCGATTGGGCATGGATAACAGGAAACTTACGGTACTAACCCTGTTAGATTTTAGCAATGCGTTCAACACTGTTGATTTCGACATTATGCTTGGTATTTTACGCTCTCTTAACATATCTCCTGTGGTTATTGAATGGTTTCATAGCTATTTAGTGGGTCGTCGGCAAAGGATAAAGGTGGAAGATTCTCGATCTTCTTGGTGCAACACTTGTGCTGGTGTACCACAGAGTGGTGTATTGTCCCCCTTATTATTTTCTATTTTTATTAATTCTATTTCTCATAATCTTCTTTCTTCGTATCACCTTTATGCTGATGACTTACAAATATATTCACAAGGCGTGCTTGACGATCTTCCGTCGGTTATTGAAACTATTAACCTGGATTTGAAGAAAATTTTAAAGTGGAGCCAGCGATTTGGCCTGAAGGTTAATCCGACAAAGACTCAAGTTATTATTATTGGTAGCTTGAAGCTTATCCCAAGGGTTGATTTTGCATCTTTGTCATCAGTATTCTTTGATGGAGTTCTGATACCGTACGCGCATCAGGTGAAGAACCTAGGTGTTATTATGGACCGCACTCTGTCATGGTCTCCACATGTGTGTGAGATAAGTAGGAGGGTATTTGCTGCAACGGGATCCCTGAGACGCCTTCAGAATTTCCTTCCATTTGCTACCAAGGTTGCGCTAGCTCAGGCTTTACTGCATCCCATTTTCGATTATGCTGATATTTGTTATCCTGATCTTTTAGAAGAGCATCTAAATAAACTTGAGCGAATTCAAAATCTGTGCATTCGGTTCATATTTGGTCTACGTAAGTACGATCATGTTTCTTATTTTCGATCACAGCTCAAGTGGCTCCCAATCCGCCTTCGCCGAAATTCACACATTCTACACCTTCTCTACGGCATTCTTTTTAATCCTGTAACTCCCTGCTACCTCAAAGAGCGATTTAGCTATGTTACTTCTGTTCGATGCTCTCAGAACTTTCTTCTTACTGTTCCTCTTTCCAATTCTAAATTCTATGTGTACTCTTTTACTGTCCAGGCTATTCGGTTATGGAACTCCCTACCAATAGACCTACGGCGTGCTAAATCTTTGCCTATTTTTAAATCTATGCTTAAGCAGCACTATTTATTATCCTGTGCTTGAAAATTGTATTATAGTCCTTTTATTTACAAGTATATTGTATATCACTTATCTATGTATGTTTTATGATGTGTATTATTGGATGTTTTCAGTTGTTTTATTAAAATGTTTGTTATTTTGTTATTATTTATTAAATTTTATATTGCACCACCTGCTGAAATGCATTCCTTGCTTTCTTTCTTTTTTTAAAGGTTGCCTGGAAGAGATCGCTTCGAAGCGATAAGGCCGCCCATTGCTTACCTTATTTCTTTTTTTTCATGTACTTGTTTTACTGTATTGTATTATTTGTGGTGTACAATAAAGAGTCATTGTATTGTATTGTATTGTATTGTAAAATTTTTTTAATTGACTATGGAAACCCCTAAACTGCCAATCACGGTGTTTGTGAATGGAGGATTATCGCCATTTTCAGTAACTGGGTATAGACAATTTTAAAGCTTTCCACAGACCGAAGCGCGCTGCGGACGCACTGTAGCGCCCTGCGCTTCGGTCTGTGGAAGCCTTTAGGGCGTGGAAATAACCTCAAAATGACAACTGTATAAAAAATATTTAAAAAATAATAATTTCGTGAAACACATTGAATAATTACGAATATTAATCTATTTAATTATAAAATATTAAAGATGAATTCATTTTATTTTGCACGTAAAGAAAGATTTCCTTTAGCTTAGGTGTTTTTAATTTGTTTTCTTTTAAAAACGCTGTCGGCAAAGCAGTTCCCTGCTCTGTCGATAAAATAGCAATCCGCACTGTCGGCAAAGCAGTGCTGGAGTGTACGGTAGATAGAGCAGTTACGTTTGAATGTTAATATGGCGTGACTTCAAAATAATGCGATGTCAGTTGCATTTAATAGTAAATAGAAAGTATAATAAGATATAATTTAACAAAGAATTGGCATATAGAAAATAAACTTAAAAAGTCGTTTCTTTATTCACGGGTAAGTGTTTCAGTTAACAATATATTTTGTGTGTGAACTTAGATCAATTAGGTTAATTTATTTGCCGATTCTAATGAATGAACAATTATCATTCTTACATGCATAGTCCAATTAGTTAAGTTAAGTTAGAATCTGTTGGCTAATTATGCAAACATTTAAAGCGTCACTTTACAAAAAAACATAAAAGAAAAGAAAAGACAGCGGTATTTTTTTGCTATTTGAATTTTGAACAGATGTCCATTGCTCGTATTGAGCATACGTTGTAAAAAAGTAATTTTGTACGTCGTTGTTTCCTCGCATTCAAAGTGAAAAGTAGAGTGTTTAACGCGGGACTAAACTACCATAATGACAACTCGAATTATAGCATCCCTCGCTATCGCTCGGGTGGCTAAATATCTCGTGTCATTATGGCTTGTTTTAGTCCCTTGTTGAACAATCTACTATTATTAGCAAGATAGTCAATTTTAAGTTTTCAGGTCAAGCTATTAATTGTACAATACTGGGAGTAACTGTTATTGGCCTTATGTATCAATTTTAAATTAGAATAAGTTTGATTGTAACGCTGTTGTGCTCCTTAATAAATAAATAAATAAAATAAATGATGATAATGATGATATAAAATTAGAGAAAATTGTAAGATAACATATAAAAATGACCTTTTGCTTGCATAATATTTGGGTCTCAGTATATTATGAGGATGACAACTGGTGATAATAACGGTAACGATGATGAAATACGGATACCATGAGCTATTTTAATAATTTTTGTGTATTTTTTTTTCAGGAAGCCGCACAAGCTTTGGCATTCTACAGGGCTGCAAAGGTTGATTCCAAAATAGTGGTACAGGAACTGGAAGTAATTCGTCGCATTCTAAACGCAGGGGACCTGGACACGCCTGGTTAGTTACTTTGCTAGTCTTACTCGTAAATAAGATTGGCCGGGACTTTGAAGCGTTTCAACCATCGTGAAACGTTTCTCGCCATCGTCGTGAGTCGTCGTCGTCGTCCCATCGTCGTCATCGTAGTTTCTTAATTCGCTCCTTTAGAAAAATTGCAATTGGTTTTAGTTGATGGACGTCCTTAGATTTCCGCAACACACGAGATACGGCGGTTGTGCTTACAATATTGACACTGTCTAAAATAATTACTATCAAGATAATACCAATTTTTTTACTTAATAAAATTATAAGCTTGATACTCTAAAATAATGGTCACCCTACAATAGGTATTTGCTAAAGATAAAACCTCTGTAACTGATACGATAACGTCTTTTTTCTCTGATTAGGTATGAAGAAAGTAAATCGTTATTATTTTGACCATGTCAATGTTAAGTAATTATAGAGTGACCATGCACTAAGAAAATAATTTGTTAGTTTTTCTTCTCAACATTAAAAAATCATTACACTTCCTTTGGTTTTTCCGTAGTCGTGTAAAAAAAAGTTAATCTCTTTAATACTGGTACGAAATAGTAGCCTATAATGGACTGAATCCGGTAGGGCTAGTCCTGTTCACATCTCCCGAAACACCGGTATAATTTCACATTTTTCAAATTGTCATCGTTACTTTTGAAGGAGTTCATTTATCTCTCTTATTTGGAAACCCAATACGTTTCAAAATTATGTTTTCAACATTATCATGCGTTAAAGCCTCCATTTCTTCCTTCCTATTAAAATTTCAGCTCTTAAAGTAATTAGCGGTATTAAATCCCAAATATTTTTCATTCTTGCAGATACTCCTGAAGAAGAAGTGAAACTTAAGGTCGAACAAAAACCTCCAAAGTTATCGACGTATCAGTTTATAAGTAAGTTTATACAAGCTTTAATGATGATGAAAGGCTTTTTAAGTCTTTTTTTTAAGTCTGTAAAAAGCCGTCGTTGTTAGTAGTTCCTAATAGTCTCTCACGCAGAAGATCGTGGGCTTAAATTTCAAAACGAGCCAGCAGGAGTGGTAGAAGCCCAATAGTATGTAGGACTAGGTCCACTACTTGCTGAATTGTGCTGAGGCACCGCCATCAAACAGATTAGTAGAAAGATATTTTAATGCCTGCTATCCTTTGATCAATTATAACTGTAGATCCACAGTCGCGCGCCCGAAAATGTCCGAGCCAAATGAGCGCCACTTTGATAAAAGTAGCCTTCTTTTTTCTCAGTACGTTGCGTGAAATTGTCAAGTTTAGCTGTCAAGTGTCAACCGAAATTCGACTGTAATGAAGTAAAGACTAGGTTCAAATTTCTGTGTAGGTGATGATTTTAATTGTTACGCAAACAAATAAAAAAGTTCGGACATTCTTTGAAGGGGATTTTGTTCGGCAATGTGTATCTTCAGTTATAATTGATCAAAGCTGCTATCTAATTTTTATTTTTTGTTTTTTAGTATCTGGGTGTTTTATGAAGGCGGTTTTATTTTTTATTTACATTTCTTCGTTAAATACTGTCTTGTAACCATTTAGTGAGTTTTCTTTTTATAATGCATTGTGGTTGTGGATTGTAAAACAAATTGTAATCTGTTTTTTAGAAAAACAATTTTTTTTGCCAAGTTTCTTGCGGCGCATTTTTCTTGGTAATTATAATTATGGTATTTCCAAAAGCGCTGGCAAACTAAACAAAAATACTTGTAAAATGGCCCTTAACAAGCTACTTACACATTTTTTGTGTATTGGATTTTAACGAAACATTAACTTTTTTTCAGAAAAATCCTACCCGACTCGGCGCGCTCTCTTCGTGTCTCTTACCATCATGACAGCATCAATGTTCCAAGGTCTGGTCGTGGTCCAAGTGTACGCTGAAGCCCTGTTCACAGAAGCCATCCCTACCATGTCTGCTACTGTATCCAGTATACTGTTTTCCATTGTGTCTGTGGTAGCTGGATTTCCTGCTGCATATCTTACTGATGTAGCTGGAAGAAGGGTGAGTTTTTTACGTTTATGAGATACAAGTTATAATGGTGTCTAACATTTGGTAGCATAGTGTACGGTTGTAGTACTTACATGAAGGTGAGCTCTGGTTGAGTTCGAAAACTCGTCAGTGTAGTTTGGTGGTGGTGATAGTTGGATTTGTGGATTAATATGTGTGTTCGTAGTACAGTGTGGAGGTGGAGGAATTGCATGAACACGCATTTCTTAAATAAACGTAACTCCGTAAGGTCGCGGGTGAGCAAAGTAATTGTTTCAGTTCCAAGCCCTATTACTTAAATAATATCTGTTTGTTAAAATTTTAAATTATTTCCAGCCCCTTCTGATCTACTCCTCGATCGCTTCAGGAGTGTTTTGTGTGCTTCTTGGTTCCCAAATTCACGTACACTGGGGCCCGCACGCTCTCACTGCGGTCTTCATCTACTTGTTCTGCATCGTCTATACTCTAGGAGCCGGCACTGTTCCCTATGTTCTTTCTGCTGAGTTATTTTTACCCGAGGTACGTATTGTTTCATTAACTTGTACATTACATAAATAAATCACGAGATTTTCTGACTTTTCTAATAATTTATTTTCTGTTTTCAGATAAAAAGCTTAATGTCGATGTTGATCATCGAGTGGCTTTGGCTATGCAGTTCCATTCTCCTCTTCATCTTCAACCCCTTGGTGTCCGCCATGGGCCTCGGCCAGGTCTTCTACCTTTTCGCAATCATCTGTTTCGGCACTGCTGTCTTCACTTTCTTCTTCTTGCCGGAGACTCGAGGACTACCTGTTGATGCCATCCAAACGCTGTTCAGTAAAGTAAACAGAAACAAACAACAAAACAGTAAAGAGAAACAGTGTTCCTAGTCATGCGTGATTTTTAGTTAGTAATAAATGTTTTATTATTATTGGTGTCTTTAATTTTGCCTTGTTTGATTCTTTTGTTGGTACCTTTCTTGATATCTATATCGCCATTAGATTTTTTGTTTATTATGTATATAGGATATTATGTCTAATTGTTACTTAGGAACAACTGCTCTTATTTATATTTTTTTGTCGTCTTCGGAATTGTCGGTAAAAGAAGAAAATATTGAAAAAAAACATAATGTGTAAGCTGGTACTTCAATAAAAAAAAGTTGGCTATAAGCTTAAACAGGCTATGAATTACACTAACGATCAAAGTTAACGGATAAACAGTTTATCCGTTGTTTTGGCACATCAGTATTGTACTCTGTACTGATAACTTATCAAGTACCATAGATACAACGAGGCTATCATACTGATTACCGTTTTGGATAAAAAATTGAATCATAGCTAGTTATAATCTGTGTCTGATTACTATAATTCAATAAATCAGACGGTATTTCGCGAATGTTTAAACTATGCGTAAAACATACAGCATTGTATAGACATAGGTGTCTTGTACGAGTGTTGTAGTCAGACATCATCATCATTTCAGCCATAGTCTACTGGTGACTTCGTTCGCAGTCCCATTTCGTCGCTTTCTTGAATCGTCCACAGTGCCATGTCATCAGCATACAATTCCCAAATCGTCACGTTCCTAACCCGTCCATTTTCTGATAACGTCAATATCCCATTTTGTCTACATTTCTATTTCGACCACATTGCCAACTCGTCCACTTTTTTATATCGACCACATACGACGCAGTAGTACTCCGTAGTAGCAGTACTCCGTAGTAGTTAGTAGTAGTTATTAGTAGACGTAGTAGTAGTAGTACTCTACTTGGTAACCAATGCCAACTCGTCTACATTCCTTTATCGACCATAGTATGTATGTAAACTCTATATTGAACAAAAAAATACAAGTACATAGAGAGGAGAACAAAGGCGAGCTTATCCTTAAAAAGGGATCTCTTTCAGCTAACCTAGTTAAGAGAAGACAATTTATTATATAGTGGATAAGCAGACAGTTAAAATTACGTGCGGTAAAGAAAAAAAACAGAAATACTCAAAAGAGAAAGAAAATAAATACAAAATTATTTACATTAAATGCAACATAAAACATATTACAAAAGCGGACACAGTCTCCCCTCAGATGTCAGAGTCAAGCCATAATTTCTTTAACCTCTCCCTGAACGAGGCCACAGACGGAGATTCCATTAGAGACAAGGGTAAATCGTTCCACAGTTTGACAGAATGGATAGTGAAAGATATAGCATAAGAGCGCGCGTTGTTAAGCATAGTGCTGTTTGGTATAAATAGAAATGTTGACGAGTTAGCACTGTGGTCAAAATGGAAATGTTGACGAGTTGGTACTGTGGCCCACGTAGGAAAGCGGACAAGATAGGAAAGTGACGATGTAGGAATATTGTCGAATCAGAACAGTAGACCAAATGACAATGAGGAAAATTTAAGGTGACGAAATGGGACTATACATAGGCATCCCTCATTGATAGCCAATCATTACGGTTGGACGCAGCTTGCATCCACTGTGAATCTCGTTGGTGGACGTCCCACTCTGCGCTTGCCAGTCTGTAGTCTCCATTCGAGAACCTTTTTGCCCAAAAGGCCAAATGGCCTCCCCATTGCCAGTTCAACGAGCCAATACATGTAGCCGTGAGTTGTAGCCGCCAGGTAAATTAATTGTTTTTTTTTATATGTCATGTTAAAATCATGTTGCAGAATAGAGTCAGCATGGCCACTGCTACATAGATAGCTAATGTGGGTGTATATGTGTGCATGCATAACCACAGTTAAAGCAAAGTTATGGATGTTTTCTATGTATATAAGTATGTATTTATCTATATAAGTATGTTTATCGTCGTCTAGTACCCATAGTACAAGCTTTGCTTAGTTTGGGACTAGGTCGATTTGTGTAAGATTGTCCCCTAATATTTATTTATTTATTTTTTTTATTTTATTCTAAACTCAAATGCAAGGGTAACTATCATTTTATCGAAAAACGTTTCACAACTGATTCGTTTCGCAAAATTATCGTTTCAACGAATGCATTTTTTCATAAACTGTATAGTATATTTCAGGATTTTTATAAAACAAACCTAACCTAACCTATAGGGTTCTACACGATGGTCTTGAAATTAATCCTGAAATATTTACAGTTTCAGAAAAAAATGCATTCGTTAAAACGATAATTTTGCGAAACGAATCAGTTGTGAAACGTTTTTCGATAAAATGATGAAATACCCAAACGCAATATTTTACGTATTTTCAACATACATTTGAACATTTTTTTTGTACATTTGAAATTTACCATGAGCTTTACGGTGAAGGAAAACATCGTGAGGAAACCTGCATCCACCTGCGAAGAAATTCAATAGTGTGTGTCAAGTTCCCATTACGCACTGGGCCCGCGTGGGAACTAAAGCCCAAGCCCTCTCATTCTGAGAGGCCTGTGACCTGCATGCAGTGGGACGTATGTAGGCTGAGATGATGATGATGATGATGATGAAAATTTTCTGACTGGTTTCCCATTCGACAAACGACAACGTGCCGGCTGTGCTAGCCATACCCACTTTGGTGGAGAAACCAGAAATAGGTTAACGTCTGAATTCCTCAATCATAAAGAATACAATGCTTGCATGCGTATGATGTTAATACCTTTGATCCATTCGTATTTACATGGTTTTATAGTGGTTTAACTATTATACTAGACTTCAGTCTTGAGCCAGTGTCGATCTATCAGATGAGTAGATACGGCTGAAAGGAGAACAGTGACAGAATTTTAGAAAAATGGGATCCCTCGTACGACAGACTCTTTGTACTGGAATAAGTAAGTATTTTTTTAATTAACTTTATCGTCCCATCGCTAGGATAAATTTAACATGATCAAGTTGAAAATGTATAGACGACCGATAAACTCCTATACCACCGTAAGGTTCAATCTCAGTTGAATAAAACATCAAAGGCTATTTTCACTTACAATTCAATGTGACAATAAGCCTTATTGTTTTTAATTCTGCTGTAGGAACTGTCATTCAAAATGGTAAAGCACTTACTTGGTCGACTAAATAAACTATCTAATTTACATATTTCATTAATACTACAAAGATTTGTTTCGCTATCAATCCCAATTCAATTTACATTTACTACATTGAAACTGAACATTTCCGTTAAAAATATCTTACCTAAGTTAATCCATATTTCATTAAAAATCATTCACAAACGTACATATATAACATAAGTAGGAAATAGAATTTGCTCGGTAAATAGGTAATGATTTATTTGCTCCAAAATCAATTGTCACAAATTGTTATGTACGCCGATATTTAATCAATCTATGAATTGATTTGCTGGTGTGTTTGTTATGAAATTTAAGAGTTAGTTTTATTTCAAGTGCTTGGCATTTCAAATAATTTGTATTCTGAATGCGAATTAATCGTTTATTGAACGATATTTAGGTTTATATTAAATAACAAACTATTTACAAACACAAATATAAATAAATTAAAAGTAATATATTAGTTACTAACAATAACTGAAACTAAACTAAAAGTAGAAAAAAATATAAAAGATTCTTCCTTCCGCGGCATGGACCAAACATGCTGGCAATATTTCTTCGCTGTATACGATTAGCAATGCTGATACGTTAATGCTGATCAATACGGAAACTGCCATCTCTTCGGTACCCTGTGGTAGGGTAAGTGTACCAGTGAATGAACACTTAAGGAAATTTTCGACTTTGAAAATTAATTTTAGGCTGTTGGGCATAGCTTATTTAAAATATTACTTTTTGTATAGCACAACCAACTACTCTAGTTGGCTAACGTCATCATTATTCAACAGTATTACTGCACAGTTTGAAGATATATCACTATTCAAGTGAAAAAATGGATAATCACCAGTGAATGAACGCAAAATTCAAGTGAATGGACAAATGAAACCAGTGAATGAACAACTTTGAATATGATGTTTTGTTATACTATAATTATATAAAAGCGAAGTTATATTAACACAACTACATTCAATATACTTAATTGGTCGATTCTGTGTTCTAAAACAATTAAAATACAAAAATAAGAGTATTGTTCATTCACCAGATCTTGGAAACTAGTAAATGAACTAGCTATAAGTGACAGTTCATTCACTGGAAAACTTGAACCAGTTAATGAACGTATATTTTACATTTGTTCCAATACTGGCCTTTCGGTAGATAATATATTTGGATCAATGTCACTAAAAACGAAATCTTAATATGACTACTAGAAGAAAAGATACCTATTGCACAAATAGAAAATCCTGCAGTCCCAGTGAATGAACACCCCCGATCATTCACTGGATTTAGGCGATTTGGGTTCCAGTAAAAAAAAAACTGGATTAAAAGGTATTGTTTATAAATAAATTACATAAAACTAAACTAAATTAAACTAGGTATTCTAATTTGCGAGTTCTTAAAAAACCGTTTTTGTTAAAAAAACTTGTTAATAATGTTGTTTGTTATTTTGTATCTGAAATCCTGGTGAAGGAAGGCGCAGATATACTTAGTTATTGGATATGATAGCAGTAACTAGTTAGTAGACACTCGAGGTATACATTATGTGTGCCAAGTTTCAGCGGGTTGGAGAGTGCGTTGATGTATCAGTCAGTCAGTCAGCCAGGACTTTTATTTTTTTAACTATAGATTCTTAAGCTGATGGTTGTCGGTTTTTCTGAGTATTTGTGAATTCACGTGCGAAAGTCCACGCGTTATGATGAATTTTATGCTTATTTCCACAGTATGCTTCCTTTGCATGAGCATGGGCGTGACGTTTACGTTCCCGTCGTCAACGTTGACGCTGTTTAAGTCCGAGAATACGACGCTGCACAGACCTATGACGGAGACGGAGTTGGCTCTCTTTGGCAGTCTTTCATCTATAGGCAAGTAACACCATTGCGAAAACTAAATGATACTTGGCGTACAGATACACACTCACTCATGCACACACGCACGGACGCACACGCACATAAAATTACTTACATATACGTGCCTAAGACCGCCTATTGTCTGCCTCAATTTTTATTTTGTTAATTTTTGAGCACTGTTTTTGGTGTTTAAAGAATATTTGTATTGTACCTTTTCAATTTGCTATATAGTGTCCATGTAGTGTAATATGAAGATGTCACATATAAATTTAGTTATGTTATAATGTTATAAAATAAATAAAATGTATATTCAGGGTAATTATTAAATACTGAATTAATAGCCGCATATTCTGGTAATTCTGTTACGTCTGGATCTCCGCGATACAGCCTGTGCCTTATTAGTGTGGGGATCACTGTCTTGTATCGTTTAATGTATATTTTTGTGGCAATAAGTGATTAAGTGATTTCTTTCTTTCTTTCTTAAATGGGAATCCCCAATTTTTTTCATTTTAGATACTTTACTTTTAGTAATACAATACATTGACTCTTTATTGTACGCCATACAGAATACAACGCAAAAAAAACAATACTTTGTGATTTTTTTATATAAGAAATACCCCTAGACTAATATGAAGACAGACAGAGAAAGGCTTAGGCCATCGGGCACCCTTTGGATACGAAACTCCATGTTTTAACAAAAACCTAATCACTTTTAATCTCAATCTACAGGGGCTCTCATAGCTACCCCTGCAGCCGGTTTTCTCCTTGATGTCATTGGCAGAAAGTTCTGTGCAACTTTGTTCTCTATTATGCATCTGGTAAGTGTTATTATGTGTAACTCTTTACTGTAACAAAAAACACATGGAATTAACTGATAATAAGAAAGCCTTTGAATGATTGACAGGATATGGAAACAAGAGCAAATAAACACGCAATGAAAAGTTATTACATTTTCACGACACTGCTCGAAAATGTGGCCATAGATAACCTAAATCCAGTACTCAAAACTGCCTATATATGTACATTTAACAGCTGACTCATTTATGGCGCGCAAACACGACAACAATGTTACACTAATCGAAAACAGGACGTATCAGTATATGTATTTCATAATACGATACGACTTTTTGAAAGATAAATTCTGAATTTCATTCCTGGCGTGCTGAAACGACTCTATTGGACCAATCAAAAGTAATCGTCTGCTGCATGTGATGGATGGATGGATGGATGGACGGACGAACGGACGGACGGACGGACGGACGGACAGACGGACGGACGGACGGACGGATGGACTGGATGGACGGATGGACGCAGAGACGGATGAACGGACGGACGGACTGGATAGACGGGATGGATGGGATGGACGGATGGACGGAATGGACGGGATGGACGGGATGGACGGATGGACGGATGGACGGAATGGACGGGATGGACGGGATGGAAAGATGGACGGGATGGACGGATTGGACGGGATGGATGGGATGGAAAGATGGACGGATGGACGGAATGGACGGGATGGACGGGATGGACGGAATGGACGGAATGGACGGGATGGACGGATGGACGGATGGACGGAATGGACGGGATGAACGGGATGGACTAGATGGACGGGATGGACGGGATGGACGGATGGACGGGATGGATGATTATGATGATGATGATGATTTCCTCGCATTAGTCGTGAAAAGCCCAATGTTTAGTCTCGGCCAAAAGTGCAATAGATGGACTCGTACTTTCGAGGGCCTCCGCTACGCGTCGGCCCTCAAACAAACTCGTCCATCTATTGCTTACTTTCCAGCCTCTACAACAATGTACTATTCTTTCTCTCATTTATAGGATTTAGTTGGGTCAATCAACTTTTTCTTGTAAATTTCTATTTACTCCTTTACAAGTAACTCTGTAATCTCTGGTTAGTGAAACCATGATTTTGTAGTAATTAAATAAACTGTTTATCATAGTGCGTATGTGATAACCAGAAAAAATAAGTATTTCTATGAAAAAATCCGGTCACCCAGGGGACATACCACTATTTTCATACAAATTTCGGGGACATCATTGTCCCCTGGGTCACCCACGAAATAGAAGCTAAACAAAATAAAATAAATATGGCAATTATACCATTATTGACTACAACAATCTAGCGTTTTGAAAAGTATACTTTAAATAAGGAAATATAATCAGTTTTTTAATTATTTCGGTTTTCATAGAAAGTAGCAGAAAATCGTTGACAAAAAAAAGTTGATTGACCCAGTTTGTTTTGTTTGTTATCATATGTTTTTGTTTTTGTAGTTTCCGGTTGATATGGCAATGTAAGACGCAAGCCACACAGACGAGACGTGGGACGGAGGCGCGTCGCAGTCCGCGTCGTTTGTCCGCAGGCCGCCTCTCCGCCCCGTCTCTTCTGTCTGCTTTGGATCGCGATGCTTCTATACATTTAGTGTGAAAACTGATTCAAGGGGCGCCGCGACTGCGACGAGTCTCACGTCACTTCTGTGTGGCTTGCCCCTAAAGGGCACATTACATACAAAGTTAATTATTCGCAGTATTTCCGAAGAACTGTTAAGTAAATACAACAATAAGATACAGATGAGATTAAAGAGATAACACTTCAGACGCAAAATCATTTATGAGAAGCAAGATTATGAATATGATTAGAACTGTTATCTTGTTTAATGATAATGACGTCAAAATTACAACTATGTTGTGAATTATGGCGTTTGACGTAACTTTTATTGGGAAGGGAAACAAATAGTACCTACATAGTTTTAGTTTGGAATTAAATAGTTACCTAAGTGGCACAAAGATTGGCAATAGGAATTATCGCAATTGTTCTTACGATCTATATATACTTAGATCTTCGCATGTTTTGAGAAAATAGTTTTGCATGCCGTGGTAGCAAAGTGGTTTTACCTATGGCTTTAAGCTTTCTTATGAGGCCCATCGATTGCGGCCACGTCTCAGTGTAATAAGTCATCACTGGCTACACACACTGGTCAAAGACTCTTGGCTAGAGACATTGCGGTATATTGGATGACAAGTGACCAGTAGTATGTAACATATTTTGCAGATATGCTGGACCCTGATCCTGGCATCTAACCGAGTAGAAGTACTCCTCACAGCCATCTTCATATCAGGCATCGGCGGTGCTGCTTTCCTGGTAGTTCCACTTTACGTCAGCGAGTTCTGCCAGGAGTCTATAAGAGGCGGGATGACCTCTGGCTCTATGATCTTTTATGCTGTTGGCATGATCGTCTCATACGCTATTGGAGGGTACATGGACTATTACCCCATGATATATGTCTGCCTAACCATTGCCGTGGTTGGGATAGCGCTGCTGTGTTTTCTGAAGGAATCTCCTATGTTTCTGATGAAGAGAGGACGGGTGGAGGTAAATAATAAAACCAATTTTATTAAGGGGTTACTGGAACTGATAAATAAATTTAGGTAATTTGCTGAAGAATGAAAAAAGAATTATTTGTTTATTAAAACTGAACTGAAACAATTACTTTGCTCACCTGCAAACCAAAGCAATCAAAGCAAAATCGGGTGAGCAAAATTTCAGTTCATTGATATGTGGACCTTAGCAAAGTTATGCCTGATCTGATAAATAATTTATGTACTATAAAACTTACAAACTGATTTGATAGTAACTAAATGGAATACTTATTTTGCTTCTTCGCATAAGCAGTGAGGCCAAGCCATGCAAAACAGCTGAGTTTGCGTTTAAAATATTCTTTTACATGCAATATTCCCGCCATTTCTTCTCAATAAATAAAATAAAATTAGCCAACGGAAACGTAACCAAACCTACAACCAAGAGAACCACCACCACCACAAATAAAAACTCAGCCACGTGTTTCGCTTTTTTCCGAAGAATTGATCCTACGACGATCAATCAAAGAAAGTACTTACTACCAAATTCGCGATTAAATAGATGTAAAAAGTAGAACATGACTAACCGAAGTACGGTTAAGTGCAAAAATAAGTATTGATTTAATCCTCCCATCGTTACATACCTTTACCTTAATTCGACGACATAAGAGCTATGGGACATATTTATGAGCAAGTTGTGTGCACCCATATTTTTACACTTGACTGTACATGCGGAATCCCGCCCTTATTCACTTCCGCATAAATCAACACAAGTTAAACTGACTCAAACTTGTTGATAAATGGAAATAAATAAACTGAAGCAAAATGTTAACGCGTTTCTAACTCTATACGAGTTCGTTCTCAAAGCTTTGTGGACGTAGAGGCGGGTGGAGGGATGAGATAAAGCACATTTGATACTTAACTTGTATTTCAGGAAGCTACAAAGTCATTGGCATACTACAGAGCCACGAGCGTTAATTCCAAAGTTGTTCAGCAGGAGATGGCAACAATTCGTCGAATTCTGAATGCTGCTAACGTGGACGAACCTGGTAATAATTTTAATTTTTTAAACACAATCAACATCATCATTTCAACCGAAAGACTTCCACTACTGAACATAGGCCACCCCCAAGGCTCGCCAAACAGTTCGGTCCTGCGCCATCCACATTCAACGCGTTCCCGCAACCTTAACCAGGTCGTCGCTCCATCTTGTTAGAAGCCTACCTACACTACGTCTTCTGGTCCGTGGACGCTACTCGAGAACCTTTCGGCCCCATCGGCCGTCTATTCTACGAGCGATGTTCCCTGCCCTCTGCCACTTGAGTCAGGCGATTCTTCGTGCTATGTCCGTTCAGATGAATTATTATGTCTAAAGTCACGGACATTTGATGAAGAAAAAGATTTTTGTAACGATGTACTACTAGATGTACTAGGTACTTCAACGTTCTGGGAAAGTGCCCACAATTCACGTTTAAAGTTAAAATAATCATCCCACGGGAACTTATTACCGGGATGGATACTAAGTATTCCATGTCTCAATTCAGATCTTTCGCCAAGTTTATCGCATGATTGACCAAAAAACATACAAACATCCAAACAGTATACATACAGTTTAGTAGTGGTAGAGCCATGTTGTAGCTAGCCGCTGCATCACGAATGGGCCGGCTTGGCCGGGGCAGTACCACCCTCTCACAGAAAACCGGCGTGAAGCAGCAGTAATCCTGCTTGCGTTTCGTACGGTCAGTGAGAGTGCCGGGGGCCCAATACCTCACCCCTTCCCTCTCCCCCTCCCTCTCCCCCTTCCCCTATTCCCTCTCCTTATGGGCCGACAATGCACTGGCATCGCGTAAAGCGCAGCAGGTGTCTATGGACAGTGGTGATCATTTAACATCAGGTGACCCACTAGTTCGTTTGTCTGGCCTTTCGTACATAAAAAAAAAAAAAAAAAAACATATTCACATAATTTCTCATTTATAATATTAGGTAATTAATTAGTTAGTAGAACAGAACGGATTCTTGGAGCTATGATAGTGGCTCTATATAAAAAAAAAATATTTCAGGCAGAACCCAAAATAGTGAATTAATTCAAACAAGCCGAAAGAAAAAATTTAAATGAAATTAAAATAATAACAATTAAAATTGAAATTAAGAAAATTATAATTGCGCGGCACTGAGCGAAGATCGTCACTTAATTTGACCAGTGACGATCTTCACCCAGTACTTTGTCATAGGGCAGTCCAGGCGGGCGGCAAACATTATATTATAGTGACAAAGATACGAGTATCCCTGTCTTATGTAATATGTTACTACAGGAAAAATAGCATATTTTGGCGGCAAAATATGCACCTCAATGAAACTTTGTTTACAACTTTATCTTGGCACTAGAAATGAGGATCTTGTCGAGTCCTACCAAAATTTAGGGGTCTTACTCCCTGCTAGGGAGTATGGGCAGAAGGGGGAAAATTAAAAAAAATGAAAATTTTACAAATTAGGCAAGTAAGATGTCATTTTTAACACCCGACACAAAAAGAGGGGTGTTATGGCGGTTTGGATGCGGTTTTGTTTTTTTATTTCTAAGCAGATTTTTTCTTGGCGATGGTTGTTAGACACGTTTCATCAAAATTGGTTCAGCCGTTTCAAAGTTATCAGCTCTTTTGTTAGCTGCGGAAGGGATCTTAGACGCAGAATGAGCATTCTACTTTATCTATACATATAATAAATCTGTAACAAGTCGGTGTCTGTACATTGAAGATATTTGAAGAAAAACTGTCACTAGGGCTATTTACTAGCGCAATAGAATTAATTAATTAATTTATTGTCTGTTTGTCTGTTTGTCTGTGCGTTTGTGCGCGCTAATCTCAGAAACAGCTTAACCTAGAAGGATGCGGTTTTCACTGATATGTTGGTATTTTCTTGGATTAACATTTAGTGTTTGTTTCATTTGAATCGGTTCACAAATAAGAAAGATACGTCTATTTTAAGAATTTATAGAACAGTTTTTAGAAGTAGTGACCTGGGAGTAGGTACGGTGGTGAATGTGAACGCGGGTGTGCGGGGGGGGGGGGGGGGTTCGGTGGGGGGTGCGGGTAATTTTTTTATATCGAGGAACTAAGGAGAGCCATAATTGATGAAAAAGCAAACTGATAAAAAAAAATAAGCTGCCCAAATTACTAATTCCACGCGGACGGAGTCGCGGGCAAAAGCTAGTTTTCAAAATATGTGTGACCATATTGCGTCGGGGTTTCTAAAATTTTCAATTTATTTAGGTATTATTTTGCGCTGAATCGATTGAGACCATACTCATACTTATAGGATCAATATTTTGCAAGATATGATGGGTTTTTGCATACCATCCATAGTTTTTCATGATGTGAATGTGATGGTAATACTAATTGGTCTCAGTGATCCTAAAAAGCTTATAAAATAAATATAAATATTAGGGGACAATCTTACACAAATCGACCTAGTCCCAAACTAAGCAAAGCTTGTACTATGGGTACTAGACGACGATAAACATACTTATATAGATAAATAAATACTTAAATACATAGAAAACATCCATAACTCAGGAACAAATATTCGTGCTCATCACACAAATAAAAAAACTACCCGCGCTACCGTTATGTAAACATAAGCTCTGTGTTATATTTAATTATAAAATAGTAAAAGTAATTAGAAATACGTTAATTATAGTGCATCTTGTATATATAGCTTAATAGTTTATGTGACATTGTTAATCGGAACACAAGATTGTGATTTAAGACTAAATTCAGTGCAAAACTTTTTCGTACTAAAAACGACTGAATTTTATATTTATATATTTTTTTTTTTGATCTACGAGTAATCAAGGACATTGAAATCAAGCGAGATGGCACCGCTATGCGAGAAATGTAAACATGTCATTAACGAGCGAGATTTTCTAGTTTGTGCACTTTGTGAGTACCACTATCATTTGAAATGCACATGCATATCTGATAAACTCTTCGATATAATGACGCCAGAGAGCAAGTCGAAGTTCAAATGCCTTCAATGTCGAAATAAGCTAGTTGCGGATCCATATCATACACCACTCACGCGATCTGAAAGCCCTTCGCCACATTGTTCTCGGGACTATGTAACTATGCGGAAAAAGAAAGTCATAGTCAATGTTAGGACAGAAAACTCTTTTGAGGGCCTACCCGAAGACGAATTTTCAGAGTCTAGTCTATCAGAGAATTCAACTCCGAAGTATGACTTAAATAGGAGCTACACTGAATTAAGGCTGAATAATAGCTATATCGTGGATGAACTAAAGGATAAAATTAACACACTAAATGTGAAACTAGACTCAGCTGAATTGGAGATACAAAGGCTATTATCGGAAAACTACACTCTCGTTAAACGTATTAATGACTGTGATTTAAAGGTTCAGCAATTAACAAGCATATGCAAGTCTACAAGGCTTAAAAGTGTATCATCAAGATCATCGGAAAAGAATAAACGCAAATCTCTAAACCGTACTAAATTGAACTTTTCCACGGAACCAGAAGAGCCTGCATGTACTCCAATATCAGATGCTACACCAGTAAATAAAATAGCTGACACTGTCTCGGAGCCAGCGATAAATATTGTGGCACCTGTATCACCTGTACTGCAGTCACAAACAATACCTACTCAATTAATTAGAGAAAGATATGTCCCACGGACATTATCATGTAAATCTACAGCTCACCGTCACCCTGCGTCAAAAAAATATACTCTTAATTATAATAATATACACGAAATCCAATTCCAAGATGACTTACAACAGAGACAGAAGGCTGGTTTATCCAAAAGAAAGCTTGTAATTATTACAGACCAACAGGGAAAGAATCTTGGGTCACTGCTCAATAAGATGTACGGGGCCTACTTTGACGTAATGTGCCATTCGAACCCCGGGGCAAGTACAAAGAATGTATTACGCTCAATACATAACTATGAAAGAAGTATTGGTTCCGATGATTTTTTAATTATTCTGACGGGAATGAATGATACGGACCCAAACGATTTATTTGCAAACCTTTATTACGCGATCCAACAGCTAAGTTGTACGAATATTCTTTTGTCACAAGTACCTTATCATCAATACCTTAATGAGCGAGCATTGAATAAAATGTTGTTACAAATTACAAGCCGTTTCTGCCATTGTGAATGTTTAAGTCGTGATTTAAGCACAGGAAAAAACATAGCGACACCTACGAAGACATTGGCGGTTAAAATTGCCAATAAAATTGCTAATAAACTTTATACACCACAGTACCATTTTGAACTGCTGCGACGTAACACTGTAGGAACATCAACAAATTCCGAGCGCACATCCGATCCTGGCGGCGTCTGCGCCACTACTAACTCGGCAGTGAAGAAAAATCAAACAATAATAACAAAGCCATTGAGAGACAATAGGTTTTTTCGTGCAAAATCATTTTAAAAACTGTGTCGGTATCTTGCACCAGAATATTTCTGGGGCAATAAACAAGCGGGATCTGTTCAGTTCTACAATATTAGATTTAGAAAAAGAAGGGGCACCTATAGACATACTGTGCCTAAGTGAAACGAACATTCTACGTGGTTCAGAAAGTAACTTAAAATTAAATAACTTCCAGCTAGCGGCTCACTTTTCTCGTAAGCACTCAAAAAGGGGAGGAGTTGCTATTCTTGTCCGGAATGGTTTGGATTTTATTACTGTGAAAGAAATTGTTCCTCTTGCGGAATCATATATTTTTGAATGTTGCGCTGTGACTATCCGTACATATAACATGGTTGTAATTTGTGTCTATACGAATAAAACTCCAACTTCACCTTTATCTCCATTCTTTCACAAGCTAGAAGAAACGCTTCATATTTTATGCCAAAATAAGAGGAGAAAGTATATAATATGTGGGGATTTTAATATAGACACAATTAAAGGTTCACATATCTCGAAGGAATTCGAGCAGACTCTAAATTGTTATGGCTTACAATTAACCAACTTTAATATACCTACGAGAATTACAGCTCACTCAGAGACTTGCATTGATCATATAGCGACGAATGTGAGGGACGGCGAGGTACAAATACTTGACTTAGGTATTTCTGACCATACCGCGCAATTGTTCCATATGCCTGTTCGAAAACGCGTCCCACCTCCAGTAAAGTGGTGGTACGAAACAAAGAGAGACTATAATAAGGAAAACCAGTCAAAATTTTTGAAGTGTCTATCATCTCTATCTTTTGATGGCATACTAAATGATAATGATGCGACGCAAGCTTTTACCAATTTTTACGACTTATTTCTCCTTTTCTACAATCTCTGCTTCCCGGTTATTAAAGTTAAGGTTACAAACAAATCGGTTAGTACAAAACACCTAACAAAAGGTTTGCGTATATGCTGCCGAAAAAAAAGGGAATTATATTTATTAGGCAGAACAAACAAACAATGTTTAATAAAGTATAAAAACTATACGCGCTTGCTTAAGCGTTGCATACTATCGCATCGAAAAAATGAAAATTTGAAATACCTTAATAAAAATGAAAATAAATGTAAGGCAGTGTGGAACATAATTAAGAAACATACAACAGCTGACTGCAACAGTAAATCTGTAGAAACTCTAGTAGTAAATAAAAAATATATTGATAATGCTCAAGAGATAGCGGAAAAATTTAACAATTATTTTATTGAATCTATAAATAAAAATGTAAATTCTAATAACACAAGTGACATTTGTATGAACAATAATGATTGCACAATGTTTTTTAATCCTGTAAGTATTAAAGAGCTCATCAAAATAATTTCATCACTTAGGAATTCTTCGGCGGTTGGTTATGATGACGTGAGAACTGATATTATAAAAAAATGTATGTTTATCATAGCAGAACCACTTGCTCATGTAATAAATCTGTCGATAATGCAAGGATTGTTTCCGGAAGAACTAAAAAAATCTGTGGTTAAGCCCTTATATAAAAACGGGGACAAAACCGAAATAAGTAATCATAGGCCTATTACCTTAATACCCATTTTTGCAAAAATATATGAGAAAGTCGTGTACATTAGACTCCTTAAATTTTTTGAGGATACTAAAATAATTAATGAAGAACAACACGGCTTCCGTAAATCTAGGTGCACTTCTCTGGCGGCATTCAAGCTGATTAGAAATGTAATGGATTCCATGGACAGTAAAATACCGGTCACTGTTCTTTTCATGGACATGTCGAGGGCATTTGACTGTGTGAGTCATAAACGCTTGATTGCCAAATTATCTAGGTATGGAATACGAGGCCCAATATTGAATTGGATTAAGGTTTACCTTGGTAGTAGACAACAGTGTGTGGAGATTCAGAAGTACTGCGACAGGTCTAAAACTGTAAGGTCGTGTCGTTCTTCATATGTTAATAATGATTACGGGGTGCCTCAAGGCAGTATTTTAGGACCATTACTATTTTTAATGTACATTAATGATTTGCCATGCCATTTACCCCACAAATGTATTTTATTTGCAGATGACACGTCAATTATAATAAAATGTAATGATTTACTGACATACAATAATGATATAAATACGACATTAGCTTTAACAATTGACTGGTTAGAAATTAACAACCTCAAGGTTAACATTAAGAAAACTAATTATATTCAATTTCATACAGATCGCCATAAATCACAAACTTTAGATGTCCGATACAATAACGATCCTATTGAAGAAGTAAAACATACGAAATTTTTAGGAATCATTATTGACTGTCACTGTAAATGGAAAGAGCACGTGGATAAAGTCTGCTCCAAAGTAAACAGTTTCGTGTATGCCATAAGACGAATTAGGCAGACAGTCTCTTTACAAGCTGCTTTAATGGCATACCACGGCTACGTTAGTTCTACGATGCGATACGGGATAGTAATATGGGGTAGCTGTACAAAAATGGACCAACTTTTCATTGCTCAAAAACGCTGCATCAGAGCTATTTTTGGAATTGGGCGGAGAGGATCGTGTCGACCTTACTTCACTGATTATAATATTATGACAGTTCCTTGCCTATATATATTGGAAGTCTGTATGTTTGTCCATAAATATAAGAACCAGTTCACGGAAACACAAGACATGAGCTCACGTAAGGTTAGGTCGCAATATAAATATAGACTATATAAACCACCTGTAAAGCGGGCATTGACATCTAAAAATAGCTATGTTATGTGTATTAATATTTATAATAAACTGCCTGATGTTTTTAAAGATAAGAATTTAAAGTCATTTAAAAAACTGGTGATGCAATGGTTGATTGATAAATGTTTTTATAGTTTACGAGAGTTCTTTGATAAGTAGTTGATGTTTGTTGGTTTCTGTAACACAATTGATAATATTAAAATTAAATAAATGTAATTAATTATAAATTTGTACGTCAGTTTGTTGGCATAATGTGGCGATCTTACGACTACATAATTTGACGACCTTTATGTAAACCCACCATTAACAAATAAAATATTCATTTCATTTCATTTCATTTCATTTCATTTCATTTCATTTCATTTCATTTCATTTCATTTCAAAAAATAAATGCCCTTACCGGGATTTGAACCCAGGACCACTTGCTTCGTAGGCAAGGGTCACTACCAACTAGGCTAAAGCGGTCGTTATATTGATGCTTAAACCCAAAATTGGTCGAGTTAAAAGAAAAATATTTTGTTCAACCAACCTTCAACAGCAGCACGTGAATGTTAAAGATACTCACAGCACATGCATTTTCAGGTTTCAGGCCCTATTTTGAGTTAAAGAAACAATATGGGTTATTCAGGATCACTGAGAGAAATCAGTATTACCATCACATTCACATCTTGAGAAAATATTTTAGGTAAGTGATGTTTAGATTGTTCTATGGCTGTTCAACAAAAACCCATCATATCATGCAAAATATCAATCCTATAAGTATGAGTATGGTCTCATTCAATTCAGCGCAAATAAGAAAGTGACACCTCACTCGCCTAAGTTGTAAAACCTCCTGCCTATACCCCCTGGCCGGGGGTAGGACCCGAAAACTTTGGTAGGACTCGGCAGATCTTCATTTCTAGTGCCAAGATAAACTTATAAACAAAGTTTCATTGAGGGAAGATTGAGGGATATATTTTGCCGCCAAACTATCAGATTTAGTCTTATTTTACCTGTAGTATGTAGCTATAAGTATAAATCATTTAGCGACTTAGATATAAACAGAACTCAATTATTCATTTAACTCGAGGTATTTTTGTGTTCTGATGGATTAAATAACTTTGTAAACAAGAGATAGCAGTTAATGCCGCAGTTTTACCTCGTTAGTTAAGCTGGGAAACCCGCTTCTGTCAAGATTGTTCAAATGACAAGTTTGTATTGTTTTTTTGGAAATAAAAAAATCTCTAACTATTAAATTCACTCAAAAAGCCATGGAGCGAGCTTATGATCGGAGTTTCCCGGCGTGATCGAATCATATTTCAATTATTATATATTTTCAGTGGATAAAATCTGCAAACCTAAAATTGCTTAAAGTAGCTTCGAAACGTAAATGTAACGTTTCGTGTGCTCTACGTACCCCCTTTGGGAGTACAGGCGTGATGTGTGTATGTATATTATTGACTCAGGCGTTACTTTGCGGAGGTCCATAATAATGAACTTAAACGATTAGTTACTTTGCTTACCCGCGACTTTACGATTGCTAATTTCGTTTATATTAGAAATGCTTGTTCATGCAGTTTCTCCACCTCCACGCTGTACGAACACACACAAATCACACAAACCCTACTATCAACACCACCAACGCGTTTCGAATTAAATCAGAGCTCATCTTCGGAGTACCGCAACCGTTCACTATGCTACCAAATGTTAGACTAAAAAATAAAAATATTAAAATGTTAGACTGTGTGTATGTATGTAAAATTTGGGGCTCCAATTTCTATTCTGCACCTCGGTCCTGAGTTACATAGTTAGGTCAGTGGACTGGGTTGGACACGTCTGTCATACGCACCCACAAAGTGCAAGGTGGGTGCCAGACAGTGCCAGCGGCGAGGCAGACAATGCGCCAGCTGACCGGGAGTTGTGGAAGTCAAGAGGGGCCTTTGCCCAGCAGTGGGACACTCATCCCAGCCTATATACGCCCCACTGCAGGGTCTCCTCTCAGAATGAGAGAGCTTGGGCCGTAGTTTCCCTTCACCGTAAAGCTCATGGTAAATTTCAAATGAATTTCGGACATAAATTCCGAAAAACTCAGAGGTGCAAGCCGGGATTTGAACCCACGACCCTCTAGAGAGGCCATAGGTTAAACCGCTAGGCCACCACGGCTTTTACACACAACACATTGTCATATGACAGCTAATAATTAATGTATTAAATACTTCTTTATTTATATTTTCAGTCTCCCCCGAAGAAAAGAAGCTGCAACCGGAGAAGCCGGTCCAGAAACTATCGGTGCTCCAATTTCTGAGTAAGAAGTCAAATAATATTTATAACTAGCTTTTACCTGTGGCCTTGCATACGTCAATCATTAGGTTTGATAGTTGAACTGAAATTCAAAAAAGTCCCCTTAGGCACGGTTCCGTAGATAAATACTTAGCAGCGTTCCCTCTTTGCATAGCTAAGCTATTTCTTTGCCCGAGAAAACTACCAGCCCGTAATCTATTCTAAAATATAAAAATCTCGTGTCACGCTCTTTATTATCGAACTGCTCCGAAACGGCTCGACCAATTTTTATCAAATTTTTCTCTAGATTTGGTAGGTATGAGAATAGGTCGTACGTAGGCTATTTTTTATACCCCTAATATGGCAAAACAGCGTTTGCCGGGACAGATAGTATCTATATTAGTATATTTTTTCCGATAGGTACTTAGATTAGTGCACAACACAAGCTTTGCTTACTTTGGGACTAGGTCAGTAAAATTAATATCAAGTATCCCGTGAAATTTTAATTTAATCCTCATTCTCAATTTTCCAGAAAAATCCTACACCACACGGCGAGCCATGTGCGTATCGATGGTGCTTACCACCGCTTCGATCTTCCAAGGCCTGACCGTGGTGCAGGTTTACGCGGAGCCTCTGTTCTCCAAAGCCATCCCCACCATGTCAGCGACCATCTCCAGCATACTGCTGTCTATCGTGACCCTGGTTGCTGGCTTCGTGGCGGCTTATTTGACCGACGTTGCTGGAAGACGGGTGAGTCGCTTTATCCTTTTCGACGTCAACAGAAAAAAAATAGTGAATTGTGATCACAAGCCTAAGCGTGTTAGATCATACGGCCTCAGATCTTGTCAATAGTTGAAGTAGAATAAATTGTTCAAGCTGACGCATCAACAGTATTTTTTCTATTTCAGCCGCTCATGCTATACTCCTCGCTCGCAGCAGGCGTATGCTGCGTGCTGCTCGGCTCGCAGATCCACGTCCAATGGGGCTCGCATGCCGTGACAGCTGTCATGATCTACTTGTTCTGCATAGTGTATACTCTTGGAGCTGGCACCATTCCCTTTGTACTTAGTGCTGAACTCTTCTTGCCGGAGGTGAGCTTTTATGTATTTTGATCTGATCCGCTAAATAGAAACAACAAAAGGAAATGGCATTTCAACGAGATACGCTGATCGATCATAAAAAAGTTCTACTGAGCATAGTGACGTCAATTTTACTGTCAAATTTAGTCAAAGGTTGTTCTGCAACCATAGAGTTCATTTTACAATGAAATATTTAAAAGATCTATAATTGTGTGACAACTAAATTTTTATAAACAGTTGTGTATTATATTTCCGCTATTCCACGCTAGGTGACCGCACGCTGTGTGCAATTTTCGTTTACAATAAACTTTCAACTATATACCGTTGTCGTAAAGTTCTAATTATGCTACCGGTTCATAAGTTCCCAATTATCGCCTAGATAACAAAGTGTACTTACTATTTTAAACTTTCGTGATTATAACTAATAATTATTATACTAAACGGGATTTATCACGTAAAAAAAATTTACCTCGACGTTTCGGCCACATTGCAGCAGCCATGATTACGAGTTGACTCAGGTAAATATTGTTTGCGTGATAAGTCCCGTTTAGTAAATAATTATTTCATAGTGTCTTACGAAGATACAATTAGACGATGTAGAGCAGGCAGCAGCTGCTTTTCACTTTCAGCATAATTTTTATATTTGTGGGTGAATTATGTGGTGACTGTGGCGGGGGAATTAAATAGGTTAACAAAAATTATAAAGAGGCTGTTCGTGTTTTCTTTAAATGAATATTTGAGAAAATACGAGCTTCAAAAGCACTACGAGCTAGTAACTCGTACTCGTACCCTTCGTACACAAGACTACGCAAATCTACGATACCAGACGACACGTGTACTCGTAGGTACAAACCTCTATGAATTTGTATTGCAGTACTCGCTTAGATACCAAAATGGTCGCGTACGAAGTGCCTTGGAGCGCAGTTTTTTCCGTAATTAGATTATTTTACTTCTTAACAAAGTTATTCGTGTATTCCAGGTCAAGAGCATAATCTCCATGCTGGTCATTGAGTGGACGTGGTTCTGCAATTTCATCGTGCTCTTCATTTTCAACCCTCTCTTGGCGGCCATTGGACTCGGCCCGGTCTTCTATCTCTTCGCCGTCGTCTGCTTCGCTACTGCTGTCTTCACATACTTCTTCTTGCCGGAGACCAAAGGGTTACCAGTGGACGTCATCCAAACGCTGTTCGCTAGGAAAAGGCACCGTGTGCCTAATCATGCCTGAGATATTATTAAATGTTTTTTTTGTTGATACTGGTTGTTTTCTTGTTATGAATAGGCTAAGTTACATTATTTCTTTACATTATTTGAAACGTGTAATTCTTGTATTTGAGCATTTTCAGTCTAAAATGTAGGGTACTTATTACTTTGTTGCGAAAAACACTGGAACGGTTTTAAATGTTTTTAATTAATGAATGAAAAGACTGGACAGTTGAGGTCAAAATATTTTTATACTTTAGTATTTTGTCACTGTATTCCTTCTGACAATTTTGGATAAAACTTCAAACACGAAGTGACAGTCACAAGGTGACAATTTGAAAGTACGAATGAATATCTTCGATCTCGAATGTACTTAGATTTTACTACTTATCTCTTACCTTTTTTCAAAATAAGATTATTTTTGATTTTTCTCAGATTCATGAGAACTGTTTAATTGTGATGAAGAAAGAAAAGTAGTGTGTGGGAGTGTGTGTCTTCAATTAAAAATGTGTCCGTTTTGTGATGAGCCATGCCTATATAGTAAACTGTGTGAATAAAAAGCCACAAAGCTTACTCGAAAAAAATATGATCACTTTTTCTTTATCTTACTACCTGTGAATAAGTAAGTTTTGACGACCAGATGGCCTAGTGGTTTGAGAATCTTCCGAAGCTTGAGGTCCCGGGTTCATTCCCGTGTCGAGACAGATATTTGTATGAAAAAATACGATATTTGCTCTCGAGTATTGGGTGACATACATATTAAAGTATTTAAGTATGTTTATCCGTTGCTTAGTTCCCAAAATACAAACTTTGCTTAGCTTACTTTGGAGCTAGGTCAACTGGTGTGAATTATCCCATGATACTAAAAAAAAGTAACGTGGCTGTCTGAAAGGGGGTCGCCCTATAATTTTTAAATTTATTTTATTTTTGTTATTTGTTGTTATAGCGGCAACAGAAATACAACATCTGTGAAAATTTCAACTGTCTAGCTATCACGGTTCATGAGATACAGCCTGGTTTTTCATGACAGACATACAGACTGACCGAAAGACAAACAGTGGAGTCTCAGTAATAGGGTCCCGTTGGCACACCTTTGGCACGGTCTCGAAAAAAGGCCTCCGTGGCATGGTGCCCCAAATTCTGGCAGCATTCCCTCGTTGAATGTTTCGTCACATCCTTTGGTCTCTAACTGCGTCGAACAGGCGGTTTTGCACTACTGTAGGTAATAAGTTTGTGTGCGCCGGGACCCCATGGACCCATGGTCTCAAAACCGACAGCAACGAAATTAGTAATAATAATAATAATATCACGGGACAATTCAAACCAATTGACCTAGTCCCAAAGTAAGCTCAGCAAAGCTTGTGTTATGGGTACTAGGCAACGGATAAACATACTTATATAGATAGATACATACTTAAATACATATTAAACACCCAAGACCCGAGAACAAACATTCGTATTTTTCATACAAATATCTGCCCCGACACGGGAATCGAACCCGGGACCTCAAGCTTCGTAGTCAGGTTCTCTAACCACTAGGCCATCTGGTAGTCTATATATATTTTAATAAGTTCCTATTTAGCTATCTAAATATAACCGACCTTCTACAGTGTTTTGGTGAACGTTATCCGCTTCTTTACAGGGCCCATTCAATAATATCAAACCGCTAAAACTACGTTAACGTATCTGGTTGTCTGTAAAACCCACATTCTTAACATCTTGACGTTTGCCTCGCTAAATCTCTTTACATTGTCGTATAACTAATTGCTGTTTGCCTTACTTAAGAATAACTAACTCAGATAATAAATATGAACGTCATTTCGAAGTACAGTGCTGACGGGGGCGGCCAAAGAAAGGTTTTCAGGAAACGCGTAGAAAATAAATATTTATATATTTTTACAAAAAATAAATAATACTATTAGAAAAATGTCTATAATCAGGCAATTGATGTGCACTGGCGTGGGTAAGTTTCAAGGAATAATTGACTTTTGAAGTGTTAAAGCTGTTGTCAAAGCTTCGAAATTTAATAACAAGTGCTGTAAATTTTCGGAAATGCGTACGAGTGGAATTAAAAGGGTACGTATGAAAATACATACAGTTTCGAAAGAATAATGGACAGAATACGTAATGATAATCTACATATACATATAAAAACGAAAGTCCTGACTGACTGACTGACTCACCAACGCCCAGGTTGCTGAAATTTTGCATTGAGGTTACCTTTATAATTATAGCAGGCAAGAATGGATTTGTTGAAATTCCCGCGGGATAGGGAATAAACGGGATCTAGATGTTCGTTCCAGAGTAACTGCATCTCCGTAACTATGATTACTATTTTTTTAATTTTTCCTTTAAGTAAGTAATTATAACAGTAAAAAAATAATTTCAGGATTTTTGGGAATTCTCACGGGATAAGGGATAAGATTTTTGTAAATCTGTTGCATGTTAGTTCTTAAGTTATCCATGCTAGTTTTAAAGTCACTTTATCATTGTGATAGACGACATTTTTCGTTTTATTATCAGGCGCAAGAACAAATAACGCAGATGGTCTTCCGACCCGTGAACATGCCACATAATTGACCATGGGAAAAACGTGGATTTTCTAAATTCAGACCACAAACTTTCAAGGATTGGCCTTGTGATGGTCATGGCGAATGCAAGATGGATCGGAAATGGAAATCGTTTAAACTCAAACGGTATATCGGTTGGGATCATCGGGATCCTCGGAATGAGAACTTCCTCACCTTCAAATTTTCCTTTGAGTATCGTCGCGTAAATCACATCGTTCATTAATTTACTTACCACCAAACGCGTTCCCTTGCACAGTTTTGGTTGGTTTTTGTTTCGAAGCATGATTACTACGGAGCCAACCTTCTCATTCTGAATTATGTAGTTTAAGTCATCCAAATCTTTATTCTTAGCCGCCAAAATTGCTCGCTCACTCAACCATTCATTATTTTTGTGGTTAGTAATGATATTAGGGAATACTTTGTTGATGAGTTCGTCTTTCGATGAGAAAAAGTTACAGAAATTCGGAGGAAATCAAATCAATCCGCTCGATTCGTCGACTCTCAATACCTATTTGTTGTCAGCTGAAGTTTCTTCACATAGCGTCATAGAAACGATGATTTGAGGCAAGCGTTTATTTCGTCGGCAGCAGTTGATCTTGGAATTACTGGCAGTGTTTGGTGGAAATCGCCTGACAGTAAAATCATTGCGCCTCCAAAACGAGTCATTGCGTAGATCTTTCAATGTTCGATTGAGGGTGATTTGAAGGGTGTTTGGTGTGGATTTGTGAGGCCACACGAGCGTAATTTTGTGAGTCGTGAGCCGCAGAATTTTGGTCCGCGCCTTACAATATGCGTGCCATCACGCGATACTCACGTGACACAATGTATGGCGCAACCGAAATTCTGCCGCTCCCAACTCACAAAATTACTCTCGTGTGGCCTCACCCCAAGTGCTTCCAATGCACGTTTATGCGCCATTGTGCATTCGTCCCAGATGATGATTTTCGATGCTGATAAAACTTTGGCCATTGCGGAGTGTTTTGCAATATTAAAGGTTGGTTCTTAAATAGTTTGAAGATTTAACGGCAATTTTAATGCTAAATGAGCCTTACGGCATCCTTCTAACAATGTGGCTGCAATTCCAGAAGAAGCAACTGCAACTGAAATGTTGGATCTCTCACGAACAGTGGCTAAAACTACAGACATGAGGAATGTCTTACCATTTCCACCAGGGGCATCCAGGAAATATAAACCACCATTTCCATCATCAATTGCCTTCATTAATGTAACATAAACTTCCTTTTGTTGGGGAAACACTTTAAAATGTATGCCATGTTGAAATCAAAACTATGATATTGATGCTCACCATTCAATGGATTTTTCATTTTGATATTGAAATAATGTCCATCTTCTCCTTGCCAAAACATCAGCCATATGAACGATATTTGTTGCAGTTGCCCAGTATCGCGACATGTAAGCACAATATCGCGTGTTTCAAAGTTTTCACCAACAATCAGGATGGCAACTTCATCTATTGTTGGAGCGTTAAATGTGCGTTCATGTGTTCCAGGTGGTCGTTTATATCCGCTCTGATCACGACTTTGTAGTCATCATTTGGCATGCGCTCCAAAGCACTCTTGAACAACCTGACCAACGCATGATGTTTATGAAGTAGTTGCTGCAGATCTTGAAGAATTGCTCTTTTCATTGCTGCATTGATCTCTTGACGTCGATCAAGTTGTTCCTTCATGTTGCCCATGAAGTATATTTGTAAAAATGTATGCTGTGCATCTTCGAGAGGTTGCAATGATCCAATTTGATGGTGAATCTGTCCTTGTATCTACAAAATTGTTATAGCTATAGTTACATTTGGATGATGACGGTGGCGCTGGCTGCGTCTAGCGCGATGCAGGCAGTTCAATAGAGGATTTCTAACAGAGTGCGCGTGCGTTTTCTTCCGCCTCCCTAACCTCCAAACTAACAGTGGCGACGTCGGGCCAAAAAAACAACGCGTGTAATTTGTATAATTATGGCCAAACTGTCTTTTGGGTCCATCTCAGTGTTCAATCACGAAGTTCAGGAGTGGTACTTGTTTAAAGACAGGCTAGAACAGTGGTTCCTTGCGAACGAATTGGAGGATTCGGAAGATAAATCTAAACGTAAACGCCGAGCGATCTTATTAAGTAGTTTGTCCGAGAACACATATAAATTAGTACGGGATTTAGCACTACCGACTGTAATGTTGTGGGGACCTTAAACTACGAAGACGTGGTAAAACTCTTAGACGAGCATTGCACACCGGCCACGTGCGGCTTCGCTGAGAGGTTCAAGTTTCACTCTGCGACTCAGCATATGAATGAAGGACTGGCAGAGTGGGCGGCCCGTGTTCGCGGCCTCGCCGCTCACTGCAATTTTCTATCAACGGCTTTGGACGAGTCTCTGCGTGATCGGTTCGTGCTCGGCATGCAGCCCGGGCCGGAGCGCGACAGGCTTTTCACACAACCCATGGCGGGTCTAACGTTGAGCGAAGCGTTAAAACTGGCGGAGGGCATCCGTTGTGCGAGACAAGGAGCATCCCAAGCAGTGCCGGGCGCAGGAGCGTTCGGTGCGGCGCAGGGGCAGGCAGCGGCAGCGCCTGTGCTCAAGATGGCGGCAGCGGCGCCGCGCCGCGAGGACACGTGCCCGGCGTGCGGCTACAGTGGCCACAACACCGGCACATGCAAGTTTACGAAGTACAAGTGCAAGTCGTGCGGCGCGAAAGGACACTTACGCAGGGTTTGCCCGAAGCGTAGTATTAAGCATAATTTTATCGAGTGTGGTGAGAATGATGGAGATGACAGCGATGATGGTAAGCGTCTTATATTTCATATAAAATCTGCCCGCGGTGAACCAATGCTAGAATCCGTGCTCGTGAATGGAATTACCTTACCGTTCGAGATAGACACGGGCGCGGCAGTTACCGTTATATCCGAAGAAACATATGATAAATATTTTTCCAAGACACGCTTGAAATTAAGTAATACTATATTAAAGAGTTATAATGGCAGTACTATTACAACTTTAGGTGTCATCACTTTACCATTCACGTATAGAAATAAAACAGTAAACTTGAATGTGTACGTTATTCGGAATGGAGGGCCGTCCCTTTTAGGGCGTGACTTTATTTCATGTTTTAAGCTTCAGATATCGGCCATTAATTCGCACAGCTCCATAAATATGCCAACTGTCTTACAAATGTTAGCCGCTAAATATCCTAGTTTGTTCTCGGATGCGCTCGGGTGCTGTAAACATGTTACAGTTAAACTTAAAGTAAAAGAAAACTCCAGTCCCGTTTTTTTCAAAGCTCGCCCAGTCCCGTTCGCCCTCCGCGAGCTAGTGGAACAGGAGATAGATCGGCTTGTTAAGCTGGGTATTTTAGCTCCAGTTAATTATTCGGATTATGCTAGCCCCGTGGTCCCGGTGCTTAAGCGCGACGGTACAATAAGGCTGTGTGCAGACTACTCGGTTTCACTCAATAAGCATCTTGAAATAGAGAAATATCCGTTGCCTAGGATTGAGGAGCTGTTCGCAAAGCTGCATGGTGGGCAGCAGTTCTCTAAATTAGACTTGTCCCGCGCGTACAACCAACTAGTGCTAAGTGACGAATCACAAATGTTGACGTGCATAAATACCCATAAGGGACTTTATAAGTTTACGAGGCTCGTTTTTGGACTCTCTAGTTCAGCTGCCATATTCCAGAGGACGATTGAAAGCTTACTGTCCGGTATACAGGGTGTCTTGCTGTTTCAAGATGACATTTTAGTCACGGGAGACACACGTGACGAACACCTACAACGGCTTCATGAGGTCTTTAGTTGTTTACAAGAGGCCGGGTTAGTGCTTCAAAAAGACAAATGCTGCCTTTTTCAGGACTCCGTCACGTACTTAGGTTTTATAATTGACCGTAATGGACTCCATAAATGCCCAGAAAAGGTAAAATCCGTTCTTCAAGCCAAAACGCCTTCTAATATCGCGGAGCTTAAGTCTTTTTTAGGGCTCGTAAATTACTATAGGTCATTTGTCAGAAATGCCTCTTCAATTTTAGCACCGCTGCACAGCTTGTTACAAAAAAATATACCGTGGCGTTGGGAACCCGAGCATGATCGAGCTGTGACCGAAATAAAACGCGTGTTAGCATCGGACGAAGTCTTAGCACACTTCAACCCAGCCGCTGACCTCATCCTCACCGTGGACGCTTCTCCCACAGGACTTGGGGCTATATTAGGGCAGGTTGATGAAAGGGGCAGGGAAAGACCGATTTCCTACGCGTCACGATCACTCACTACGGCAGAAAAAGCTTATAGTCAGATCCAGAAGGAGGCGACGGCCATTATTTATGGTGTACGCAAGTACCACCAATACTTGTATGGCCGCGCCACCCCATTCGTCTTAAGGACCGACCATAAGCCCCTGCTCTCGATCTTTAACCCTGACAAAGGTATCCCAGAGGTCACAGCTAACAGGCTGCAGCGCTACGCTATATTTTTGACTTCATATAATTTTAAAATAGAGTATGTATGTAGTGCACGAAATTCGGCTGACTTCTTAAGTCGCTCCACGACAAGTGAATATGCTTCACAATCGGGTGCATATCGTGACGTTGACGTGCTAGACAATGCAACATACATAAATTTTGTTTATGACGGCGGTCGCTTCTTAAGCATAAACGATATACGCACTGCTACTCAATCAGATTTGTTGTTCTCAACCGTAGCAAAATATGTTATAGACGGTTGGCCACAAAAAATTAGCGACAGTCAATTAAAACCGTTCTATGAGTGTCGCCAAGAACTAGCACTTGAAAATGCGTGTTTAATGCGAGGACCCAAAGTGTGTATTCCTTTAAGTTGCCGCCAACAAATAATTATGGAATTGCACAACGGACATTTAGGTAGCACTAAAATGAAGGCAGAGGCTCGGAACCGGTTTTGGTGGCCGGGCATGTCAGCTGAGATCGATTGTTATGTAGCGGCCTGTGACATATGCTTTCGGCTGCGGCCCTCGCCTCCCCGCGCCCCTCTCGCGCCATGGGCATTCCCTCCCGCGCCGTGGTACCGCGCGCACTTAGACTTCTTTGGCCCAATAAATAACAAGACGTATTTGTTAGTAGTCGACGCATACTCAAAAT
Organism: Archips xylosteana; assembly: GCA_947563465.1. NCBI lineage: Eukaryota > Metazoa > Arthropoda > Insecta > Lepidoptera > Tortricidae > Archips > Archips xylosteana. The sequence continues at coordinate 1,849,401 of OX387365.1, forward strand.
GGGCTGAGTGCTTTGACGTTTCGTCAGGGTACAGTACTCGTGTAGTAATTGAGAAGCTGTGCGAAGTAATGGCCAGGTTTGGGCTTATTCATACAATTTGTTCTGACAATGGAACTTCTTTCGTGTCAGAAGAGTTCAAAGATTTTTGTTACCGTAATCATATAGTACACTTGACCTCGCCGGCATATAGCGCGATCAGTAATGGGCAAGCCGAATCGTATTGCAAGGTAATCAAAAATGCAATTAAACGAATTATTTTATCCGGGTACAATCAGAAGGATTTAGCTTGTAAATTAAATGAATTTTTGTTTCAATATAGAAATTCCATTCACAGCACAACAGGAAAATCACCCGCAGAGGTGTTATTTGGTTCTAAGTTGAGGTGCAGACTAGATTTAGTAAAAACTTGCCCCCCACCACCATTCGACGCCACACTCGACGAAACTGTTAAACGAAATCAGTGCTCGCAGGTTGCTAACTATCGCGGTAATCGTACAGTGGAGTTTATAGAGAATGAGGTAGTTTTAGTGAAAATCAACAAAGGTCAAAAATTTTTTTGGGAAAAAGGCATTATAATTAGGAGATTAGCGGTGACTGTGTACGAAGTTCGTTTATTAAAGTCTAACTTGATACAAAAAAAACATACAAACCAGCTTATAAAGTTTAAAGGGGAGAACGTTGTCAGAGGGTTGGGGGGAGAAAGTGGATCGGTAAAGAAACCTAGTTCCTCGAACGCACTGATTCCACCTGTTATTATGAGGCAGAATGAGCCCACTGATCAGCAGTCTGGACCCATCAGTACTGATGAAGTGGAACCAACCGACAGTAGCAGTGTCGTGAGCGAGCAATGGGCCGAATGTGAAGAGGACTTGGCGCCAGAGAACATGGCGCGCCCGCTCGCGACAGCGCCCGCGCCATTGGCTGCGCCCGTGCCCTTGGCTGTGCCTGAGCCCGCCGCTGCGTCCGTGCCGGCCGCACCGCTCGAGCCTGCGCATGCGGTGCCCGCGCAGACGCCACCAGAAGAGACCGCCCGGGAGCCATCTCTTCTACCACCAGAACCCTCTAAACGGCCCCGTAAACCCGTTAGTTATAGGCAGTATTTTTAAGCTTAAGGTGGAGGGATGTTATAGCTATAGTTACATTTGGATGATGACGGTGGCGCTGGCTGCGTCTAGCGCGATGCAGGCAGTTCAATAGAGGATTTCTAACAGAGTGCGCGTGCGTTTTCTTCCGCCTCCCTAACCTCCAAACTAACAAAGCAAAGCCAGTATTGCTGCTGATTTATAAACACTTTTTTTAGAGTTAGCATACATAATACATAGGAATAAGTATAGTATATTATTCTTCTACTGTATTGTGTGTAAGTACAAAAAAAAAACAACGGGTTGCACTCCGGAAGTGCCGGCAGAAGTAAAAACTAGACGATGACCATTATGTATTTTGTCCATTACTCCTTTTAAAGTTTATGTATTTTTATATATGTTCTCAATGAAAGTTATCAGGAGAGAGCCTTCACGAACGAATATAATAGAAAAGATAATGGAACATTGAACTATGCTCTCGAAAAGGTAACCGTTAGGTTAGTTTACCTACAGTAGATAATAATAATAATAAATGACTTATTGAATCAGGCGTTACTTTGCGGAGGTCTATATTAATAAACTGAAACAATTACTTTGCTCACCTGCGACCTAATCCTCGCCTTTGAATCGCGGGTGAGCAAAGTAATCGTTTCAGTTCATTAAAATAATAAAATAATCAATCTGCAATATTCTTAAGTAACTCCAAAAATGCGTTATAATATAACAGCTTTTCCTTTAAAATTTGTTTTTATTTGTGCGGTTCTTGCTGATTTATTTCCATGCACGATGAGACTTTGTAATAAGTTATTCCTGGACCTATACAACTCAGACATTTTCAAAATGATGATGGCACTCGGGCCTGCTCGTTTGATCTTCTATCTTGTAAAAAAACTAGGTAAAAATTTATAGTAGAGTTGCTGACTGTCTGACTGACAGGCAATGCATTGAATAAGCAAGTGGAGATAGAGACTTGAAATTTTTCAGACTTAGAGGATCAGAGTAGAGTTTATGTGCACTGTAGATGGGAGTTATGGATAGTAAACCCTATTTTTTTTTTCATATTCCAAGAAGGCGAGCTAGCATTGATCGGTTCCTAACCAAATGATTCTCTCATCCTCTAAAAGTTTGATTGGTAGAGATCCTCGAAAGGGATAAGTTTACTTTTGTACATGTATTTCAACGGTTGTGGTGTGTTTTTTTGATTACACGATGACCTGTTAATAACTTTTCCCAGTATGCTACCTATGTATGAACATGGGTGTAGTCTTCACCTGGCCATCCTCAACGCTGTTGCTGTTCAAGTCAGAAAACACGACCCTGCACCGGCCCATGACGGAGACGGAACTTGCTCTCTTCGGCAGTCTTTCTTCTATTGGTGCTCTCATCGCCACGCCAGTTGCTGGCTTCTTACTAGATATTATTGGGCGGAAATACTGCGCCATTATGTTTTCATTGATGCATGTTGTGAGTATTATCATCATTGACATCATTAGTGATCGCCAAATTGCTGCCTCCATCAATTGCTCCTAACTCGAGCGCTAACGTTAGTCCATCTAGTGGGAGATCTGCCAACGCAGCATCTTCCGCTTAGAGATCGCTACTCAAGAACTTTTTTCCACCAACATCTGAAAATCACAATCATCATCGTTATATCAGCTGGAAAACGTCTACTGAATACCTCCCCAAAGATGTCCATGATGAATTTTGTGGAACACGTAATCCACTGGCTTATGCAATATTTACCAGCTGCACTTATGGAACTTACTTGGAATATACTTGCATTGTCATCAACCTATATAATCATATCAGCCAAAAGACAATCACTGCTCAACGAAGGCCTCCTCCAAGGAGTTCCGAAACAATGAGTCCTGCGCTACCCACATACAAGTGGTTCTTGCGAATTTTACCAGATAATCGGTCCATCTTGTTGGGGCCTTTCCACGCCACATCTTTCAACCTACGTAATGTCTACCAAATTTCAAGTCAATCCGACTACTGAAACTGGGTTAAGCTCGACTTTGAAGATTTGACCGATAGGTAAAATAGTGCCAGTCACGATGACGCGTGAAATAGTCAAAATTAGATATTAATGATATTGTAATTAGAAACACAGCATGCGTCATCATGAATGACTCGATCTATACATGGAAAGTTTAATAAAAGCGTGTAAAAAAGGTATTCAGATGCAAATAAGACACATTAAACACCAATATTCTCACACATCTAATGTTTTTGACTTCGGGATGAACTCACAACTATGTTTTCTTTTTATAGCTCTCCTGGACAATGGTTATAGCATCAGACAGAGTAGAAGTCTTGCTCACAGCCATCTTCATATCAGGGATTGGTGGCGCTTCGTTCCTGGTAGTTCCTGTCTTCATCAGTGAATTCTGCCAGGAGTCCATAAGAGGTGGTATGACCTCTGGAGCCATGATATTCTACGCAGTTGGCATGATCATTTCGTATGCTATTGGAGGGTATATGGATTACTACCCAATGGTTTATACCTGTTTGTCTGTTGCGGTGCTTGGGATTGTCTTACTTGGCACACTGAAGGAGTCGCCACTCTTTTTGATGATGAAGGGAAGAGAACAGGTAATTATTATAGAAAGCTGGATTTTGTATAGTTATGATGCCTTACGCCTTGGTGGTTTACAATAATAATAATTTTCGGAATTTTCCGTTAGATAGCCAAGATATAATAGTAGATCTTATGCCTATGTACGAGCCCGTGACAAAGCCCGTTAAAGTATTTATTTATTTTATTTGCATTGAAGTGCAAGATACAATTTTACTCACAGACTGTAGCTGAATATTAAATGACAATTTAATTATTATTAATTACAAACAATCGTCATAACCACAAAGTTATTTTATAGCGTTATAAATAAATAGATATCTATCATCATCCATTATCTCAGCCTTTATAGTTCCCACCGGGGCCCAGTGCGAATTGGAAACTTCACACACATCCTTGAATTTCTTCGCAGTTCGGCATGTTTTCCTTCACCGTAAAGCCCGTGGTAAATTTCAAATATAATTTCACACGTAAATTTCGTAATACTCAGAGGTGCGAGCCAAAAATAGACAGACCTTAAATTAATTTTAAAACTTTTAATTTAGTTTAATATTATTTTTCAGGAAGCCAAAGCATCGTTGGCATTTTACCGAAATACCAAAGCTGATTCAAAAGTAATCCTGCAAGAAATAGAGGCTATACGGCGAACATTAAACCCTGAACTGGACGAGCCTGGTAAGTTAAAAACATGACTATATAGTTTTATTAACAGAGATACATGTAGTTTTGATCTTCAAGGAATACACTTTAATAAGTTAAATAAGTGTATATTTCAGATCAAACACAGTTAAATAAAATCTTCTTCTTCTTCTTTAGCCATTCTCAACCTCTAAGGTGTAGGCCTCCTTCAGTTTATGCCATCTGTTCCGGTCTTGAGCAGTTTCCAACCACTTTGTTCCCGCCAGTCTTTTGATATCGTCGTACCAACGCATCTGCGGTGTTCCTCTCGGGCGTTTCTCACCCCACGGTCTCCACTCTACCACTGCCCTGCACCACGAGCCATGCTTGCGGGCGACATGACCAGCCCACTCCCATTTCAATTTCGCAACCCGTTTAGTTGAGGGTTTGCTCCGAATAACTTTCCTGGATACTTTTTTGTAGAATTGGCAAAAAATTCTGATACAGTTTTCAGTAATCTGGTTGAAGTACAGGATGTCTAACGTCTAACAAATAATGGAGATGTTTTCAGTGTTTTTGGATGTTAGTTCCATGCTTGTATCATCATCATCATTTAAGCCGTAGGACGTCCACTGCTGGACATAGGCCTCCCTCATTGATGCCCAATCATTACGATTGGAAGCGATTTGCATCCACCCTGAACCCGTGGCCTTCACCAAATCGTCCGTCCATCTCGTTGGTGGACGTCCCACGCTGCGCTTGCCACTCCGTGGTCTCCATTCCAGAACTTTTGGCCCCCAACGGCCATCTGTTTTACGTGCTATATGGCCTGCCCATTGCCATTTCAACGAGCTAATCCGTTTGGCTATGTCGGTGACCCCGGTTCTTCTACGGATCTCCTCGTTACGGAGTTCCAAGCTTGTATGCTGTATGCTAAAGGACAATGGCCTAAATTGTTTTTAAAGGAGTTATGGATTTACAAATACTTTTTCCTCCCGAAGGAGTTATGACTTTAATTTTAAAATTTGCAAACAAGTTAGTAGGTAAAAGTACGTCAATCAGACCAAGGAGGTTTCAAGTCAGGCAACGTTTTATTTATAAATAAATAAATACAAATAAATATCACGGGACAATTCACACCAATTGACCTAGTCCCAAATTAAGCTAAGTTATTTTGTTTGTAATTCATAGATGGCGTTGTCCGACGAGCGTTGTGCTTGGAGAATGTTGCCGTAACCTTTTTCATGGATTTCTAACAAGCACGAAGCTGCCGAAAAAAAGCTAGTATATTAATATAGTTATAGTGAAAAAAACGGATCACTCACGTCTTAAAACGAGTTGAACTCGACATGTTTCGGGCTAATCCATGTCGAGTTAAACTCGTTTTAAGACGTGAGTGATCCGTTTATTTTCACTATGAGTGAGTCTCACAGTAGTTTCATGTTTAAAGTATTAATATGCGTATTATGTTAAAAACTGCGCCTGCGCAACCAAATAAAAAATAAATGAAGTTTTATATCTGCAACTACAACAACAGGATTATATTTTATGATTTGACAGACATCGTTAAGTATACATGTCCTTTTATCTTTTGGGTGAGACTACTTGTTCATTAAATTAGTATACAGTTCATTGTTATAATTAGCATGATCAAAATCATCAAAATCATCATCATTAAAAAACTTAATTAAGTATTTTTAGACGTGTTAATTCACTTTCATCTGTTGGTATGTCTTTGGACAAATCATGCACGTCATAATATTATATTATTATTGTTTCAGTTCATTAATATGGACCTCCGCAAAGTAACGCCTAAATTATATAATGATGATATTATCGACGGTGGAAAGGAGAGACCTTTTAAGCGACATTTTGGACGAAATTGGGTTATGTTATGTCGTCGTTGAAATAATTTTTTTTCTGTATTATTTGAGTTATATAACAAAATTTCATCCAAAATGTAGCTTAAAGGGCGTCCTTTCCACCGTCGACATGTATTGCAGAATTTTCGTCAATTTTTAACTCTTCGGCATTTAGACGCTGCGAAAATTGACCTTAATTCATCGACGTCATCTTCCTATATTTCATACTAAATACCTTTGATCAATTATAACTGAAGATACACATTGCCGAACAAAATCCCCTTCAAAGAATGTCCGAACTTTTTTATTTGTTTGCATAACAATTAAAATCATCACCTACACAGAAATTTGAACCTAGTCTTTACTTTATTACAGTCGAATTTCGGTTGACACTTGACAGCTAAACTTGACAATTTCACGCAACGTACTGAGAAAAAAGAAGGCCACTTTTATCAAAGTGGCGCTCATTTGGTTCGGACATTTTCGGGCGCGCGACTGTGGATCTACAGTTATAATTGATCAAAGCTAAATACGAACTGAAATGTGGATGCACAGAAAAAACACTGAAAAAGACCAGCTCCGGGAATCGAACCCGGGTCCTCAGCATACCGTGCTGCGTGCTTTTACCCCTACACCACAACTGGTCGGGTTAGAGGCACGAATTTTTTTCTAGACATCACATGTCTCAGCTCGCTTAATCACTTAATGATAAAACAACACCTATCATTATGTTAATACTCTCAACGAGAGACGTCAACACTCCTTCGGAACTCTCACCCGGACCAAGAGATGTCGCTACTAAGCCATTCTTTTCAAGATTGGTATGAAGTATCTTTTTCCCTGGTTCGATTCCCGGAGCTGGTCTTTTTCTGTGTTTTTTTTTGTGCATCCATGTTTCACTTCGTATTTAGTATGAAATATATGGATTTCACGGGATGACCGTAAAAGTAAAAAAATAGAGTTAAAAAATAAAAACAAAAATAAAAAATACAAAAAGATACTTCATACCAATCTTGTAATTTTTTTCGTTTTTTTTTCATCTGGAATTTCCCAAATTGTTTAACGCAGGTCGTTTATAATGCCTCGTAAAGCATAATTCGAGATAAACGTTATATATATCTTACGAATTAGTTTTTTAAGCCTTCTGTTTGCTAGACTTGTAAAGAGCACTAGCATTGTAAAACAAAAGATAAGTATCTTCCGCGTCAAATTATTTAAAATAATTACGTCGTGGATCCATTGTTTACTTTTAGTTATATTGTTGTAAACAATAATAGTAGGTGTCTGTCCCTATAGCAAGGGCAGGGACATCGTTTATTAGAGGTATGAACTGAAACAATTACTTTGCTGGTGAGCAATGATAAATGTTTCGTTTAATTGATCATGGAGACATTTTACTTACCTGTAAATTTACCTATTGTTATAGGCAGTAATAAGAATAATAGTAGGTGAGGGATTGGCTCCGTGCTGCTTCCCAAGAAAATATCGGGTATCAAAGAAAGATTCCCACTAGTTCAGTAGTCCAGTTCAGTTGACTGAACTAGTGAGATTTTTTCTCGGTTGATCAGTCAACTGAACTAGTGGGAATAAAGGACTGACAGAAATTCTCGTTCTCACGAGGGCAGACCCGTGGTCAACCTACAGTTTGTTTACCTGGTTATCGACAGAGCTCCGCCCAAGAGCCAAGGGCTCCTTTCTCTGGGTATTTTGCCCTGCGGGCAACTGCAGATACCTAACAAACCTAACTTACTCGTACTTATCCACTAGTTCAGTCAACTGAACTACCGAGAAGAAAAATCTCACTAGTTCAGTCAACTGAACTAGTGGGAATAGACTTCAAAGATTTGCGTAGCGTAATGTACGAACGGCCTTACTAACAAGTAGAGCTTGTCTAATTTAAAATGACGCTCGTCCAACCACCGCATTTACGCACGTCTGCCAAGAGAAATATTTCTCTATTGTAGCTTAAATTGAGTTTCAAATCCTGTGCGTAAATGCGGTGGTGGGGCGCGTCATTTTAAATTAGATAAGCTCTACATATTTAAGTACCTAGGTAGGTATTTATTTAGACGGTCATCCGAACCCTTCCTTTTGGGTTACCTGTTGTCGGGTTAAAAGTCACTAGGATAATTTGTTATGTTTTATTAACTTCAGATACACCTGAAGAATTTACGTTAAAGCCCAAGGACCAGCAACAACCAGAGAAGCTTTCCTTGCTGCAGTTTATAAGTGAGTATATTATTTGTAATTTTTTCTACTTATGTACTTTTATCTGCTTTTTACATGGTCACGAACAATTAAATAAGAACATAGATAATATGACTTCAGAAAATTCTGTAGTCTATTCCCCATAACAGCAATTGTGTTGTAATGTCGTTATTACGACACACCTAGCTGCCACAGATTATTAAATGTAGGTTACACTCAACACTGAAGGCCAGTTTAGACCTGCAAGGAAAATCGTGCAAGTTGACTGATGAATGAATGACAATTGCACGACCTATTAGTTCAGATCCTTATGGTAATAACAACAGGGTTTAAATTATCAGGTCGTACTTTGCTGTCCTTCATTCTGGGTTTGACAATCCAACACCACCGTATTGCCAATCGCATAAGGGAGTGTTTAAATCATTTTGACCACCTGTATACCAACACCTATTACGTTGGCAATGTTGCAAATTTCAGAACTCTTTTTACTATTCCTTTCAGGAAAGTCCTACGCCACGCGTCGTGCCCTCTTCGTCGCCCTAGTCCTGATGACAGCCTCAATATTCCAAGGACTGGTGGTGGTTCAGGTGTACGCTGAACCCCTGTTCACGGAAGCCATCCCCACCATGTCAGCCACCGTCTCCAGCGTGCTGTTATCGATCGTGACCGTAATCGCTGGCTTCGCAGCCGCCTACCTTACCGATGTCGCTGGAAGAAAGGTACCTTGCTGGTTATGTTGTCCTAGTACATTTTAATATACCTCATTGTCTCAAATCATCATTATCTCAGCCTTTATACGTCCTACTGTAGGGCACAGGCCTCCCCTCAGGATGAAAGGGCTTGATTGAGCCCACGCGGGCCCAGTGCAGGATTGGGAATTTAATACACCAATGAATTTATTCAAAGGTGTGAGCAGGTTTCATCAAGATGTCTTTCTTTAACATAAAGCTCATGGTCATTTTTAGGGTTCCGTACCCAAAGGGTAAAAACGAAAACCCTATTACTGAGGCTCCGCTGTCCGTCCGTCCGTCCGTCCGTCTGTCACCAGGCTGTATCTCGGGAACCGTGATAGCTAGAGAGTTGAAATTTTCACAGATGATGTATTTTGGTTGCCGCTATAACAACAAATACTAAAAAATGGAATTAAATAAATATTTAAGGGGGCTCCCATACAACAAACTTGATTTGTTTATTACAGCGCCATCTACAATGTATTTTCCGAACTAGATGGCTTGCTAATTAACTAACAATCGGGGGTGACAACCAATCACCTCAGTAGTTCTAATTTTGCACACATTTTGTGGTGGCGCTAGTATATAGTTATTTTGCTCGTTTTTGCTCGATATTGATAACGGCAACAGGTAGACACTTGAAATATTCACAGAATATTTAATTATATATTGACTTTAAAAATAAATCATTACATTAAAATAAAAAAAATATTTAAGGGGGGCTCCCATACAACAAACGTGATTTTTATAGATAGGTAATTGTACGGAACCCTTCGTGCGCGAGTCCGACTCGCACTTGGCCGGTTTTTAAATGTAATTTCGCTCTGCTTGAAAGGCCAAGGGTCAAACGACGAAGCCACAGCTTTTTTCAGCAGGATCAAGATTATTAGAAATTAATTAAAAAAAAAATCTTTCCAGCCCCTCATGCTGTACTCCTCAGTCGCGTCTGGCGTCTTCTGCGTGCTGCTAGGATCGCAGATCCACATCCACTGGGGCCCTCACGCCCTTACAGCTGTCTTCATCTACCTATTCTGCGTGGTATATACCCTCGGAGCCGGCACCATTCCCTATATTCTGCCGGCTGAACTGTTCCTGCCTGAGGTGAGCCTGCATTTTATGGTAACCTGGTAGTTTTATACGCGAAGCAGTACTGAGGGATTTTTGCTACATCAAAATATAAGATCAAAATAATTGAGTATAGGATAAAAGCACCACAAGAACTTTCTTAAATTTTGAAATCTATACTAAAAATCTAGACTTTGTTCATATTTAACTTGATAAAACCATTCCATTAACGCAATTGATGGGTATCACAAAAGAAATGAGCAGGAGCAAACAGATAATAAAACTAGATTTGACACTGAGACGTCGCCTGTTGTCAATTTTTATGAAGAGCCTTCCAACTTGTATGATCGTCATGGTACTAATCTCTTACAGGTTAAAAGCTTCGTCTCGATGTTAGTCGTCGAGTGGGCATGGATGTGCAACTTTATCATCCTGTTCATCTTCAACCCGCTGGTTACAGCCATCGGTCTCGGCCAGGTCTTCTATCTCTTTGCCGTCGTCTGCTTCGCCACCGCTGTCTTCACTTCCATCTTCCTGCCAGAGACCAGAGGATTGCCTGTCGACGCTATACAGCTGCTGTTCAGCAAGAAGAGACGTCATGTGCCTAGTTATGCGTAGATTACAAGTCACGCTCAGAGACGTTTAAGCCTTTTTTAGTGCCAATCGGACGTTAGCAGTGACTGTGGACGTTGGTTGCGGATTTTATGGCTGTTCTCTTTGTTATAGTTCTGTACCTATGGCATTGCAAAGAGAAGTCTCAAAAGATGCGATACATTTGTAAATAAAACTTTTAAATAATAATAATAATAATAATAAAATCTTTATTTCGAACAGCACTGGTCCATAGATGTTAGTAACAATTATGCACTTAAGGTTAGGTTAGTAGGTAATTATTACAAATCATTGCAAAAATGTCAGAATAGAATAAAAAATTAACAAAATTACTTAATATTAAAAATTAAAGGCCTGTCTCCCATGTTGCTGTAGTTCCAGTGCTTCACCACAGGGCAATCAAATTTAAGCAGTACTGCGCTCAGGAGGCTGCTGACACTACCTCGCACTCTGTTTAATAATGAGGCCACCCGTTTCCGCAACACAGCCTTAAATCCATCCGTTTTAGCCTCTAGAAAGATGCCTGAGGCACTGCGCCAGCGAGGCAGTCCCAACAGCATCCTGAAAGCGTTATTATACTGAACACGTATCCTGTTCATAGACTTTTGAGACTTTTGAAATATTTAAAGGCCGTAGCAGGAAAAGGGAAGAAAAAATGCCCTTTTATAATTAAGAGCTGTTTTATTTTTCTATAGTTACCCACATCTAGTAGTACAATTGTGCAAAGTTTTGTTTAAAAATTCCCATTGGTTCAGCCGGAAAAAAATAAAATCCGAATTCATGAAATATGACTTTTCTCAAAAAGTATTAAACTTTATAGTACCACCTTTTTTCATTTTGGTTAACTAAATAGTATATATGTCCTGAAAGAAAATTGAGTCTCCATCTTTAACATTTCTGTAAAAAACACGTAAGATAAAACTTCAAAAAAAATTTTTATTAATTTCTGAATTAGTGACCACTCTAAGTGACATTTCTAAAAAAGCCTTATTTAATGATCTGTCAGTCATATTAGTTTGACGGTTAAAATCGAAAAGCAACAGTGTCAAAATTTGAAAAATATGTTGGTTAGGTTTTGTTACATTTTATTCTTATACCATTCCAACACCGCCAAATAACTTAAAATAAATCCTCTTTGTAAAAAAATAACAATAAAAACAATTTTTGGCATTTACATTAATATTGGCTTGAAAGTTTATTTATGTCATTTGTCGCCTTTTAAATTAAACTTATAAAACAAAAACCTTTATTTTTAAGTTATTTGGCGGTGTTGGAATGGTATAAGAATAAAATGTAACAAAATCCAACCAACATATTTTTTTAAATTTTGACATTGTTGCTTTTTGATTTTAACCGTCAAACTAATATGACTGTCAGATCATTAAATAAGGCTTTTTTAGAAATGTCACTTAGAGTGGTCACTAATTCAGAAATTAATAAAAAATTTTTTTGAAGTTTTATCTTACGTGTTTTTTACAGAAATGTTAAAGATGGACACTCAATTTTCTTTCAGGACATATATACTATTTAGTTAACCAAAATGAAAAAAGATGGTACTATAAAGTTTAATACTTTTTGAGAAAAGTCATATTTCATGAATTCGGATTTTATTTTTTTCCGGCTGAACCAATGGGAATTTTTCAACAAAACTTTGCACAATTATACTACTAGATGTGGTTAACTATAGAAAAAAAAAACAGCTCTTAATCATAAAAGGGCATTTTTTCTTCCCTTATCCTGCTACGGCGTTTAGTATACAACAAAGTCATGTCAAGAGCTCGCTTGGTGCATGCTTTATTAGTGGTTTTAACAGATTGTCCTATTAATATCTGATGTGTAATACTAGTTATAACGCTTTATTGAATCAGACGTTACTTTGCGGAGGTCCATATCAAGGAAATGAAACAATTACTTTGCTCACCCGCGACTTTAAGGTAAAGTAATTGTTTCAGTTCATAGTTATAATGCATTTATGGTAAATTCTCAGTGGAAACTTACTCAATGGAAACTTTATATTTCAAACTAAATACAAACTGAAATATAAATGCACAGAAAAAACCCCAGAAAAAAGACCAATGCTGGGAATCGAACCCAGGTCCTCAGCGTTCCGTGCTGCGTGCTTACCCCTACACCATCACTGGTCTAGAGGTTAGCGACGAATCTTTCCCATACATCGTACATTTTAGTCTGTTATAATCACTTTATGCAGTGATAAAGCGCTTATCTATGTTATGCCCTCTACCGAGAGATTTTAACACTCCTTCGGAGCTAACCGCTCACCTGGACCAAGAGATGGCGCTACTGTGCAACTTTAAACAAGTCAGATATGGGTTCGATTCCCAGCATTGGTCTTTTTTCTGGGGTTTTTTCTGTGCATCTATATTTCAGTTTGTATTTAGTTTGAAATATATGGTTTCATGGGATGACCGTAAAAGTAATAAAAAATGAAGTTGAAAAAAAAAAATAAAAAAAGATACTTCATATCTGACTTGTGCAATGGAAACTTGCTTTTAACTCTCATGAAAATTTCTGGATATTTCCTAGAAGGTTCTGTATCTTGTCGCACTGGAGGTTCTGTGAGTGGAACTTCTGCTAAGAGAAGACACTATGCCCTGGGGCTAAACTCAGGAACGGCCTAACATGGTTTGCGAGCGGTGATTCAATCGTTTGGGAGAGGATAGGAATGGACTGAGCTTGGGATGAGCTTTATTTTCCTGTTAATTCGCTTTGTAAATAAATAAACGTTAATCATACAGTGATTGTCCGTAATTTTATTTAACTATAAAATAAGGTATAAAAACAGGGACTAAGTATAAAATTAACATAACTAAAACTAACTTAAAATAGCTAAACAGAAATTAAAAACTAAAAATTATTATCTAAATTTGGACCCTTAGGTAGCCCAAACACCCATCACGCAGGCAGCATTCCCACGTTGAATTGCTATAGCAAGTCTTTGTGCGAGAAAGCTGCCTGCGCGAGGGTCACCTGTTGCCTCTCTCAGGCGCTTGCTTAGAGCTCCGTAGAGCCCTCGTGCGCCCTTGCCCCACGATCCGAGTGTCTCGACACCGAATGCGACGAACTCGTATTGGGCGCCGAGACACTCGTATTTAATGGCCTTGAGCCGTTCTCGGGTGTCGGCCGCTGCACCGGCACGTCTGCTCGTTGTGGGGAGGTAGGACGCTGCCAAGGTGTCGGCGCAAGTGGCGTCCCACACCAGTGCACGGCCCATCCTCCATGGAATTAACGACATCCCGTCAGGGCGCTTGCCATCACTCCGCACGATCTGGGGCTCCAGAGCAGCAGGAACGTTGGCACTGACGAGCGCTCTTCTGAGGATGTCGTTAAGGGCGGCATGGCGGGACAGGCGGCCGGCACCCGAGGAGCAAGCAAGAATCTAATAAATAAATGAATAAATAGATAATTAAATGAATAAGGCTCATTTCGAGCTCAGCCCAAACCTCTCGCAAACCAAGTGAAATTTGGCGTTCCTGAATAGCAGTTCATCCCTATCTTCTCGCAAACAATTGAATTACCGCTCGCAAACCGTATTGGGCCGTTCCTATACAGGAGCCCCTGGAGAACCACGCAATTTTAAAATAAAATTAACTTTATTTTTCAACGTTTTTTTATGATAAATCGGCGAGAATGAACTAAGTACTTAAAGTCTCTGAGACAGTTGGACAGTAGAGAAATGCGTTGAAATTTCAAGCAGGGTTTTAAGAGGCTGATAACACCTAATTTTGTTGAAATTGATGTCATTTAAACAGTTTTTTAAGAAAAACTGCTTGTTCTAGCACATCAAAAAAATTATATGTTAATATTCATCATATTTCAAAGACCGTGGACGGACTCGATACATAATTGGACGAAATCGGCTCGATAGAAAATAATTGCAAAGATAGGTCTTAAAATCATCATTAAACGGTTCTATGTCTTTATTTTTTTGGCGTATGCGTCTGCAATTAAAAACATGAAGTCAACATATTCATACCTAAACCGCTAACGAGTCATATTTCACAAATAATCCACAGTTTTTTTTTAATTAAATATTTGCCCGATAAATTTCAATATACCCGGCTGCCCAGTAATAGCGGCATCTCGTTTACTCCGATACAAATAGACAGTGTGCGCCGACGTTGGTGTTGACAGCGTCTTAAGTCGGAAATTTTACGTTGCATGTAGCCACCTACTTACCTAAAAGACCGGGGTCACGTGGCGTATACCTACCACAAGATGGACGATGTCACCATCGTGGTAGGCCTAAAAGGTGTTGGCAGTATGAAACACGCACGATTAAAAAATTTAGAGGCTTCATACCTATTTAATATTAATTATATGTAACTCTTTAATTTTATGGATGTACTTGTAATGTATATAAAAAAAAAAAAAAAAAAATAATGATTAGGGGACAATCTTACACAAATCGACCTAGTCCCAAACTAAGCAAAGCTTGTACTATGGGTACTAGACGACGATAAACATACTTATATAGATAAATAAATACTTAAATACATAGAAAACATCCATAACTCAGGAACAAATATTCGTGCTCATCACACAAATAAATGCCCTTACCGGGATTCGAACCCAGGACCTCTTGCTTCGTAGGCAGGGTCACTACCAACTAGGCTAAAGCGGTCGTTCAATGTTCAATGTTCGTATTAATGTAAATGTGTGTACCGTTTATGTCTAGCAAAGGAAAATATCAAAGCAACTTAAAAAAGCCGGCTTCAAAATAATATTGTTTTTTTTTTTGAAATCTGTTACACGAATATAGAATTTTCTCTTTTTGAAAAAAGTTAATTGGTTTAATTGCAAAAATAAATAAAAAATATTCGAGAAACAGTAGTCTTTTTACTTTGTTCTTAATCTTGTAGCCAGTGACCCTAATCATGAAGCTAGATGTGCCGGGTTCGAATCCCGGTAGGTAGGCACTCGTATGATAAATACGAATGTTTGTACCTGGGACATGGATGTAAAAAAATATTTGAACTTTAAAATAATATACAAAAACCAAGAACACCGCTATCGTTTACTCGTCAGCACACCCTATATCTATACAAAATATATAGAGACCGACAATGTTGTTCATACATAATGCGGGCTGCGGTCAATTTGGTTTGGACCGCAGACCGCAGAACGCATCCAATGTGGTAAATCCTTAACACCTCCACCAACGACCACGTTAACTTGTGACCACGGCTGCTGCAATGTGGCCGAAACGTCGAGGTAAATATTATTTGCGTGATAAGTCCCGTTTAGTAAAGTAATTATGAGTGGAAATCACGAAAGTTTAAAACAGTATAAATCCTTAACACCCACCATTGAATTTCGTCGCAGATGTGTGCTGGTTTCCACACGAGGTTTTTACTTCAGATGAAATATTGAACTTAAATTCTCTCTTCTTGCTTCTCAAGCAAGCAGGTCAAATACTAAGTAGATTACCACGACTACGATTACTTATTTCATTTAATTTTGTACTTTATTTTGATACCAGGAAGCTATAAAATCGTTAGCGTTCTACCGGGCCGCGACGAGCAAAGACAAAGCAGTAATAGACGTGATGTCAGAGATAAAGAAGAACCAGGCTAACAAGCAGACTACTATATGGCGCTACTGCCATCCTGCCTGCCAAAAAAGTATCTCGGAAAATTGGGTAGATACTTAGTTCCCACGGGATTACTATAAACGAATTCTTCGCCTACGAAGTCGTGACCAAACAGCTGACTATAAAATTAAATGTAAAACAATAAGTCCTCAAGGACCGGCCTAACTCAAACCGTATTTTATCATTTCCACCAATATATATATATATATATATATTATATATATATATATATTATACGTCCTACTGCAGGGCACAGGCCTCTCAGAATGAGAATTTAAGGCTTTAGTTGTAGTTCCCACTCGGGCTAAGTGCAGATTAAGAACTTCACGCACACCATTGATTTGCATCGCAAGTTTAGTGTGTGCAGGTTCCCTCACAGAAATCTCGCAATGTTTCTCTTCACCATAAAGGTCGTGATAATATAACCGTAGGTACTTAAAAAGTAAAAACATTGCATTTTTCGATTACATTGTTATAGTGAATAAAATATAGTGTCAATATGTATGACAGCGCCATCTACGAGACCCTATGCGAACTAACATGGCTTCTAGATTGATTTGTTAATGAATGATAGTTTGTTGTATTTAGAACTATAAGTAAGTTGTCTGTGTGTTCCACAGAGAGCGCTGATACTAAAGTACTTTTTTTTTCTATTATACACCGAAGAAAGCAAACCTGTCCTCATTCATTTGTTCCTTCCTGGCTTTTGTAATCTAGATAGAGAGCTCCGCGATGACGGAAAAGTCACGTGTGCAAACTAGTCCCTTAATATAGAAAAAAATATTTTATATTAACGCCTGAATGAATATTAATAGCAAAGTAATTTTGCTGAGCCCCCGTAAAAGAATCTAGGCGTTACCTATTAACAGCCGCAGAAAATATGGGGGTCGAAATCGCTCGCGTCCGAAGGTTTACCCTCGAGACCCTACATGTGACCCCTAGGTGGTGCTAAAAGAGCGATGCAACACCGGTGGTAGGCTTCGGCCGTGGCTGGTCACCACCCTAGAGGTTGAGCCAGGCCGCCAAGCGACTCTCGACATGTTCCGGTCTGTTGACTACAGAAGACATTCTAGACGAAGGGTCTGAGCAGTTGTGCAGCACGCGCGTACTGGTTACAGTGCCCCGTATTTGTATTCAAGTCTAGGGTGAATGAGCATTTACTAGACTTTATTTTTGCATTATATAGTGCGGGTTTTCATAGGTACTTACTTATAAAACCGGCCAAGTGTGAGTCAGACTCGCGCACGAAGGGTTCCGTACCATTGTCTATATAAACGGCAAAAAATCATGTTTGATGTATGGGAGCCCCCTTAAATATTTTATTTTATTCTGTTCTTTAGTATTTGTTGTCATAGCGGCAACTGATACATCATCTGTGAAAATTTCAACTGTCTAGAGGTAACGCCACCAGAGTTGAGGCCACGCACACAACCACATCTCATGTAATGACAGCGGGATTTTGACGTTGTGTTGACGTTTAACGACAACACAACGTCAAAATCCCGCTGTCATTACAAGAGATGTGGTTGTGTGCGTGGCCTCAACTCTGGTGGCGTTACCTATAACTCAGCTTATGATCTTGAGATACAGCATGGTGACAGACGGACAGACGGACTGACGGACAGCGAAGTCTCAATAATAGGGTTCCGTTTTTACCCTTTGGGTACGGAACCCTAAAAAAACAACACAGGTGGTACAGACGAATTGAGAACCTTACCTTTTTTGAAGACGGTTGAAAATGGTGAAAATTTCAAGTGTCTTGCTATTATTCTTCAAGAGGTAGAGCCCATTGACAGACGGATGCACAATCAGACAGCGGAGTCCTTTGGCACCATTTAGGTACAGAACCCTAAAAAACCCGAAATGAATGTCCTAGCGCCGAACTTTTTTCTATTACTTTTATTGTCAGTTTCGTCGTACGTTTCCTGTCATATCATATCACACAGTGACGCATCCCTACAAACACGCATATACACACAAACACTTGCACGTGTGTGTGTGTACCGACTCCGGCGCAGCGCAACACTAAACTTTATAGTTGAACGTTAAACAGCGTATCCAGTAGGCCGACCGGTTGCTTTGTTAAGGCGACGCCTTTTACCAGAGAATTTTTTAATCATCAAGAAAACCAAAAACTTTTACATTTAAAAAAGTGAGGGGTACACTTTTTATTGAAAACGTCATAATAGCATGTCATAAACTAATTAATGATTGTTTAAATCTACTAACGATAATACTGCTGTAGCGAATACTAGCGCCATCTAGTCATCACGTAGGAAACTAATTACTTCATTCCTGCATTATCGAAGTTTCTCAACTCAGCTGCATAAATACAGCTTCCAACTTTCATCCATCGGACTTCGGTCCCCAGGCATAACATCTGTCTCGAGAGAGATCTCTCTATTGCAGCTACCCCTAAACTACCATAAATAACAAACCAAAAATAAAATTGTGCTTTAAAGCAGTCGGGTAAAAAAAGGCTCGGTGCTTCGATCAACAAGCTCGGTGACAAAAAAATTAGAATCTGAAGCGTAGCCTTAAATGCCCTCCCGATCTACAGACAGACAGTCAACTAACTAACTAGCAGTACGCAACTGACGCTGGCGTTGCGCACACACATACGGCGATACGGATACCGGTTTCTTAATTATAACGACATAACAGTGCTTTATAACAACATTCGTGAAGTTTAATGTGAGTTTCTTTTTGACAACATTTTTTCCCGCTGCTTCGGACGCGTGTACTAAAACCTATACAATGTACTATATTGCTGATATTAAAAAAGCAGGTTTAATATTTTGTAAAACTTATAAGATTTTACAAGTTTTTGACAGTTTTTTTACAAATTGCAAAGTTTTTTTTGGATGCAATAAAGAAGACAAAGATTATTGAAGGTCTTAAGGTCAATCTGTCAATTCTGTTAATATTTTTAAATATGTCTTTTGTCACTCATTTTTATATGAAGATGTTTTCACTAAAAATATTGATTTTTACGCACAATTTTCAAACAATAACTTTTGTATAAATGTTGTCCCGATAATTATTAAAAATAATAAAAGTAATTTAGGTGTAGCAGTTTTGAAGTGATATTGCTCACATAGGTAGGTACATTTGGATTGGTTTTTATTTAAGTAGAGATATTTAGATAGGATTAAACAATATATCTTTAAAAGAATATATGGGCCATCTACGTGTTTCCAATCGAGGTACTCCCGACGTATTTCGGATCAATGTGTGGTCCTTTATCAAGAACTACGACCGATACATGGGAGTAACGTCCATGTTTTATTGTAAACTGGGTGTAATCCGCGACGCCGTCTGCAAAGAGTTCGATTGTAGCTATCGTTATAAACAATGCTATGTCCTTTCTAGGGTTTCATATATTTCCGTACCAAATTCTATCTTAATTGGTTCAACAGTTATATCGTAAAGTGGTAACAGAGAAACATACTGACTTACTTTCATATTATTATTAAGCATCACCAATTTGGGAATAGGCTAGGAAGAAAGTTGGATGGAAGTTGTATTTATTTTCGGATAGTGCGATGCAGGATATTATAATTAGTTTCTTATGTGATAACTAGATGGCGCTAGTAATCGCTACAGAAGTATGGATGGTTTTTTATTGGGTTTGGATGTTAAAGAAAGGGATGGATTAAATATGAAGGCGACTTGAGAAATAGTACAGTCAAGGAATTTAATTCTCTAGCCATTTCGTAAAAATGTCATTATACATCGCAATACATAAGGTCGAAATTTCAAATGCAAGACGTCAGTTCCAATGCATCCTACCCTACCTGTCATGGCATACGGTGCCGAAACATGGACACTCATGGTAGAGCTGGTCCACAATTTTAAAGTCGCTCAACGTGCTATGGAAAGGGCTTCGGAGTTTCTCTGAAAGATCGAATTTGTAACGAAATGATCCGACAGAGAACCAAAGTTGTCGACATAGACTGCCGCATTAGCACGCTGAAAGTGGCAATGGGCCGGCCATGTAACCCGAAGAACTGATAGCCACTGGGGTAGACGAGATCTTGAGTGGAGACCACGGATCAGCAAACGTAGCGTAGGACGTCCTCAGACTCGGTGTAGCGATGATCTTCGCAAGGCGGCTGGCAAGAGCTGGATGAGAGTGGCCGGGGATCGTGCTCAGTGCCGTGCCATGGGAGAGGCCTGTGTCCAGCAGTGGACGAGCATAGGTTGGTCATGATGATGATGTGAAGACGTAAAAGCAACATCGTAGCACTCTTATGGTACTTTGATGGGTTGGAAATTGAATTCCTTGACTGTACAACTAAGTAGAGAGAATAATTTTCCAAAATAAAAAATTACCAACTGCCAGTCTGCATTGAAATCTGCAACCTACGATGAAATTCAATGGTGTGAAGTTCCCAATCCGCCCGCGTGGGAACTACGGCCCAAGCCCTCCCATTCTGAGAGGATGCCTGTGCCCTGCAGTGGGACGTACATAGGCTAGGATGAAGTGCAAGTCTGAATGCATGTCCTCTTCCGTGTGTATTTAGAATCAATCAAGCCAGCATAATGGTCTGGCTTTAATGACCCCAGTTAGTCGTAAACGTAAATAAATGAATTATTAATATTATTTAGGTACTATAGGTACTATAGCCGTTATCAGTTCATTATGTATGTGGAAGTCATTAAGTTTGCTTGTTTGGAGAAGACGAAAATAACCTGATAACTAAATTAAAGATTACATAATAGTTACATTACCAGCTTAGAAAGAGTACAATGCACCTTGGGTGGATATATGTATAACACTAACCTTCCGTCCGCAGCTTCGCCCGCGATAAATTAATTTTCCCGCGGTAAAAAGTAGCATATGTCACTCAGTGGTAACGTAGCTACGACAAAATAAATTTTGAAATCGGTCCAGTAGTTTTTAAGTTTATTCGTTGCATACAAAAATACAAATCTTTCCTCTTTATAATATTAGTGTAGATTAGGATTTACTCGTGGCATCGCTTGCTTAGAATTTCAAAATTAAAAAAAATCACTCTACCTTTTGTTTTGCATATACAGCGTAATTTATTAATCGGTGCACAAATTTTGATACGTGATTCAGTATCGTTGATAGATCACGCACGATATTCTGTTCAAGATTTTTCTTTTTTTTTTTTTTTAATTTTGAAATTTATAATAATAATAATAATAAAAGTACTTAATAGTCTTTTGTCGGGCGGCAACAAGATGCGCGCCTTCAACGCCTGGGTAATGCCCTTGCTCACTTACTCCTTTGGCATACTAAGGTGGACTCAGACTGAGCTGGATACCTTGGATCGAAGAGTTCGTGTACTACTCACTGCGCATCGCTTGCTTCACCCGCGCTCGTCTGTTATGAGACTGTACATCTCGCGGAAGTATGGAGGTCGTGGCTTTTTAAATGCCAAAGACCTCCACAACCGCGAGGTGTATAATCTCAGGGATTATTTCCTAAACAACGAGTGTGGGGTACATCGCGACGTAGTAGCAGTAGACAAAAACTTCACCCCGCTTTCCTTGGCAAACGAGAACTGGCGCCGACTTAAAGTAATGAGCATCGAGGACCGCAAGGCGGTATGGAAGAGCAAGGAGCTACACGGGCGGTTCTACAAGGCACTCACAGGGCCAGATGTAGATCTGCTTGCGTCGGTGAACTGGCTACGTTTCGGGGATCTCTTCGGGGAAACCGAAGGTTTTGTCTGTGCAATTGCGGATGAAGTTATCATGACGAACAACTACCGGAGGTATATCCTGAAGGACGGTACGGTCGACATTTGTCGGGCATGCCGCCGTCCCGGGGAATCACTCAGGCATATAATTTCCGGTTGTGGTCATCTTGCTAACGGTGAGTACTTGCACAGACATAACCTTGTAGCCAGAATTATTCACCAGCAACTTGCTCTGCTATACGGTCTTGTGGTCTTTGAAGTGCCTTACTATAAGTATATACCTGCGCCAGTTCTCGAAAATGGTCGTGCCACGCTCTATTGGGATCGGTCTGTTATCACGGACAGGACTATTTTAGCCAATAGGCCTGATATCGTGCTGACAGATCGATTGAAACGCCAGACAATGCTCATCGACATCACCATCCCCCATGACGAGAACCTCGTGAAAGCTGAGAAGGACAAAGCCAGCAAGTACCTTGACCTAGCTCACGAGATAACCGCCATGTGGGATGTTGATTCGACGATCATTGTCCCGATAGTCGTTTCTGCGAACGGTCTGATAGCGAAGAGTCTCGACCAACACCTCAAGAGACTCTCGCTAGATGGCTGGATCAAGGGTCAGATACAGAAGGCGGTACTCCTGGACACTGCGCGGATAGTCAGGAGGTTCCTCTCTCTGTCGCCCTAACCACCGATAGCTTAGGCCCCGCCTCGCTGCCGGTGGCACCCTAGGTTAGGTTTTTATAATGATTTTACGTTTTGTATGTATAGTTTTATATTTTACTTTTTGTATAATTATTGTAAAAATCTAACCTAAGAGAAAAATATAAATAAAGAGATAATAATAATAACATCGCAGGGCGGCTTGTGGCGAGCTGTTGGTGCGTAGCGACACCACGAACCCGAGACCTCCAGGGGTACACATACACACATGCGCTTATACACACACTCACACACAGTTACACACCCACCCCGCCTCTAGTTTGCCTTTGTTGGCCGCCTAGAGTGGAGCGCAAGAGCTAAATGCTCGAAGGATGGATGTGTTTGGCCGTAAGTGGCGAGTTGGCATTTTGAAGTTTAAAGTCCAGGGACACCTCTCCATCCTTAGCCGTTCACACCAATGTTGCCGCCTCGTTGCCCCGAGCGGGCAATAGTTTGAGGGGCCCATTTAGTGAATGGCGAGTCACCGCCTACCAAAAGTTCAGTTTATGAGATATTGAAATGGTAGGTGTCCGTTATCTCACTCCATAGCCCGGTAATCCTGTCCACAACATCCCAACCCCATAGCCAATTCCATGTCGCTTCCTACCTGGCAATAGTTTGGCAACTGTGGAGGACTGTCCGCTAGCACATCCTCATGGTGTATTAGGGGATAGACCTCCATAGTTGCGCCCATCTCATTTATATTATATGGTACCAAAGGCCTCTTCATGTTGGCTTCGGCCCCATGAATGCCTTTCAAATGACCGGGTCCCCATGGGCCCGTGATCGGAAATATAATAATAATAATTTATTTTCAACTTTAATTTGGGTTGTTCATACTCATAGTAATTCATCCAATAATTGGTCGAGTTACTATGAAAAACAAAAAAAATAAGTGATTAATATTATAACGAAAAATACTGAAATTTGTTATTTTAACGACACTGAATCACTGCACTTAACACTGTTGTGCACTTAATAAAAAAATACCCAGTATATCACTACTAGCTGATGCCCGCGGCTGCGCCCCCGCTGAAGTAGATTAAAACGTGTTTTGCCGTGGGAATTAGATATTTTCCCGTGGTAAAAAGTAGGCTACCTCTACTCTCTACTCAAACCTACTCTCCAGCCTTTCTACTATGTCCATACAAAAAATCACGGCAATCCGTCGCTCAATTTCGACGTGAAAGAAGGACAAACAAACAAATAAACGTAGTTTGACATTTATAATTTTCTTCTTTCTAATATATAAAAATCTCGTGTCACGGTGTTTGTTATCGAACTTCTCCGAAACGGCTTGACCGATTTTTATGAAACTTTTTATCTACATATATTTGGTAGGTCTGAGAATAGGTCGTATGCTATTTTTTATATATCCCTATTCTTCGCAGACGGAGTCGTGGGCAACAGCAGGTCTAATATATAAAAATCTCGTGTCACGGTGTTTGTTATAGAACTCCTTTGAAACTGCTTATGAAATTTTTTGTCCATATTTGGTAGGTCTGAAAATAGGTCGTAGCCTATTTTTTATTTATTAGTATGGAAATATCTTAGATTATTTATACACTAGATAGAGTGTCAGTAGCAAACACTGCGATTCAAAACGTCCAAAAACCCATTTGACAGCTTCATCTTACGATCGCGTTATGTCATTCAGACTGAATAACATAAAAGCCAATTGTTGGCTTATATAATTTTCGGGACATTTTCATGCCGCATAAGAGCCGCCTAAGCTCTATCTAGTGTATAAATAATCTAATCTAAGGGAACTATTAGTATGGATATGGAAGTAAGGATTATTAGTAGCGTAAGGACGAAAGTTATTTATAATGAACAAGGATCAATAACGACCGCTATTCCTAAACCGTTCAATCTTATTTCCAGAAACCTCTGAAACATGCTACAAACGTGATTGAAAAGTACCAGGATGGCAGAAAAGACAGAAGTCCGCTTCGAAGAGGCGGAGCGTAACAAGGCAACCATCTTAGGTTGCATCGCCGTGGTCAGCACGCTCCTGGGATGGCTCTCCCTCGGCTCAGGGACTCTTGTGGCCGCTGTTGCCCTGGTGGCCATGTACCTGATGACCGGGGACCGGTATCAATGGGTCTACATCTGGCACAAGACCGCATACAGGGATTTATTGTGAGTTATATTTAGGTGCAAGCCACACAGAAGGGACGTGGTATTATGGGGTTGCGTCGCAATCCACGCCGTTTGCTCGCAGGCCATGCTTCTGCCCCGTCTCTTCTGTCTGCTTTGAATCGCGACGCTTTTATACATTTAGTATGTAAATTGACTCAAGGGGCGTGACTGCGACGCGCCCTCGTCCCACGTCTCTTCTGTGTGGCTTGCGCCTTAGGGTGCCTTTTCACCAAAGACGTTCTATGCAGCTATGCTGCGTGGATGTGAAAGAGAGCCACACAACTGTGTGGCAATGACAACGCTCCACTAATGCTTAGCTATACCTATAGCCGCTCGAGGAAGACCCAGAGCACTCATCCACAGCAAGCATCCAGACCACGCATCTTTCCATTTGGAAAACTTAGCTTAGTTCAACCTCTCCACCAGTACTATGCTATGCGCACCAATGAATATGATTGGTGGAATCAAACTCACACAACACCTTTAACTCGTGACTTCGCCCTCGTTAGGAATACCTTCACGAAAAATATTTACAATCTTAGAGTATGCACTTTAAAAAGTAAACATTTACGTTTTTACGTTTTCCGGTTATTTCGCCCAACATGATAATTTGGAGAAGGCGATATTGTTGGTGTCAAAGAATATGGCCCAAATTCGCGACTCTGTTTTCAACTTATTGACCGGATTTAATTTGTAGCTTTTATTCACACTCATCTCCTTTTGTTCACCTGAAAGTACACACAAACATGCATTAAACTTATGATACGTTATCAGGGCTACATAGGTCACAGGAACAATGCCCGCAGTGTCGCCTACCGGCCATTCAAGCCGTGTTGCTGTCGACAGTACAAAGTCCGCTATTCTCGAGCTCATGATATCATGGTGTCAGGTGTCGGTCGACAGCCGACTATGCTTTCACGTGGCAATGTATTGAGAAATGGCATTTGAGTTACTATTATTCTACTGGCTTTTGCCCGCGACTTCATCCGCTCACGTATATATGGTCAACTCGATCTCCATCCCGCGGGAAATTCTAAATGAGTAGTATTGTGAGCAGTACTTAATATTTTTTACTACCAAAAATAATAATAAAGGATTTGCCACACTGGATGCGTTCTGCGGTCGCGGTCAGGTCAAATAAAACGCAGCCCGCATTATGTATGAACAACATTGTCGGTCTCTATATAAGTATTTTGTATAGATACGCGATCTGACCGTGCGGTTTATTGTGGCAAATCCTTTATGATCACCAAAATAAGAACCCATTTTAAAGTGAAATTGTAGGTATGCAAAACTTTTACAGTTTGACTTTTTATCGAACTGTAAATTTATACCGTCATCGTATTCATACCTCCATACTTTTGTAAATGCGAAAGCATTTTTGTCTGTCTGTCTATAATATTTTGCCTCTTCACGTTTAAGCTGGTGCACTGATTTAGTTGAAATTTGGTAGGCATGTGTGTGTGATGTGCATGTGAGGTGTGTTTTGTTGGATGTACCTAATGTTGAAGTATTGAAACCACTGAGTGATGCGTAAATACTCTTCATTATAATAACGAAGAGCCTTATATATAGTTACAAAGTGGCAGAGTGTGAGTGTGGCGCAGCTCACACTACAGGCACAGAGACAGTTTAAGACCCTCAAAAGGGTATAGGGGTGTATATAAGGGGTATCCCCCCTGGTACACTCCGTCTTCGAAGAACTCGTATATGTGTAGCTTCCCCGCGGGAACTATGCAATTTTCCTGGATAAAACCAATCCTATACCCTTATTTCCCCCTATCCATACTATAATATTATAAATGCGAAAGTGTCTTCCAGTCTGTCTGTTACTTCTTCACGCTAAACCTAATGCTATCATAGTTCCCTCGGCATTTTTTTTTATACAATATACGCCTGATGAAAAGCGAAGACGAGGCCTACGATGAAGCACGCTTGCCTAGTAGGTAAATGCTCATTCACCCAAGACTTGATTTAGGGGAATAAGCAGAAAGAAGGCATAGTGGTATTGTATTATAGTCCATTTATTTACAAGTATATTGTGTATCACTTATCTATGTATGTTTTATGATATTATTGGATGTTTTTAGTTGTTTTAATAAAATATCTGTTTTTTATTATTATTTATGTTATATTACACCACCTGCTAAAATGCATTCCTTGATTTCTTTCTTTTTTTAAAGGTTGCCTGGAAGAGATCGGTTCGAAGCGCCCATGCTTACCTTATTTCTTTTTTCATGTACTTGTTTTTCTGTATTGTATTATTTGTGGTGTACAATAGTCATTGTATTCGCAGACGGAGTCACGGGCAACAGCTTAGTAAATAAAAAAAATCATTGATAAATACAGTTCTACGGTACTCTCCTTTTCTGTACCTACATATTAATATCGAACGAGTGATACTTTGTTTACATTTGTATCGTGTTTGAAACATTTATTGTTACAATTTGCGGTTATCTTGATGACGCAAAAAAGTCAATGTCCTTTCAATGCCACTGTGAGAATGAGATTAAATGAAACACGAGAACATGCGGAATTGATCCTGATACACTGTCATCAACCCCTCCCCCCCCGTCGGTAGACGACCGGATAGCCTAGTTGTTAGAGAACCTGACTACGAAGCTTGAGGTCCCGGGTTCGATTCCCGGTCGGGGCAGATATTTGTGTGACAAATACGAATGTTTGTGCTCAAGTCTTGGACGTTTAATATGTATTTAAGTGTGTATTTATCTATATAAGTATGTTTATCCGTTGTCTAGTACCCCTAGTACAAGCTTTGCTTAGTTTGGGACTGGGTCAATTGGTGTCAATCGTCCGTGACTGATAAAAATGGTCTCGCCGGAAGATCAGCGCTGGCTCCACCCCAGAAGTCCGCATTTATGCTGAGGTGGGACTTTTTTCGTACACTTTTTAATAAATAAATAAATAAAATAAATATTAGGGGACAATCTTACACAAATCAACCTAGTCCCAAACTAAGCAAAGCTTGTACTATGGGTACCTACTAGACGACGATAAACATACTTATATAGATAAATAAATACTTAAATACAAAGAAAACATCCATAACTCAGGAACAAATATTCGTGCTCATCACACAAATAAATGCCCTTACCGGGATTCGAACCCAGGACCTCTTGCTTCGTAGGCAGGGTCACTACCAACTAGGCTAAAGTCGTCGTCAAATACATTACTTTTTTTATTTAATTTCATTTTTTTTTGTTTGCTTGTTTTTTTTTTTATTTCTTATTGTTTTTTTCATATTTATAAATTGTATCGTCTTAATAGTAATAATTGATTGTGTTTTTTTTATTTTTGTGTGTGTGAAATAAATTTTTTTCATTTCATTTCATTATCTCAGCCTATATACGTCCCGCAGGGCACAAGCCTTCTCTCAGGATGAGAGGGTTTGGGCCATGTGGGCCGAGTGCGGATTGTGCACATTTCCCCCTTTTAGGGGTTGAATTCTCAAAAAACCTGAAACACGAGTTTACTCATTTTTCGTTAGGTGTACTCCTGTGAAGTTTCGAATAAAATGGTCTAACTAATCTTGTTTCCCCGTACAAGCTTTGGACCCACGTTTCATCCCCTTAGAGGGTGAATTTTGAAAAATCCGTTATATGGAACCAACGTGCCAAATTTGGAATCTCTAGATCCAGCGGTTTGGGATGTGCGTTGATCTGTCAGTCAGTCAATCAGTCAGTTTCTTCTTTTATATACCTATTTAAATAGAGCTACAACTCCGGGGGTTGGCTTTTTTTATTGGAAAATCCCTCTTCTTTAAGAATCTTTTCGGATATTTTCTTAAGTATGAATAGTTTTTGAGTTACAGCCAAAAAACGAAAAACCTTTTTTTACAACTTAATTTGTTTACCACAATTGCAATTTTTATGTGCAGTAAAATCGGGAAAAACATTTTATCTTGAGGTCATTCCGAATCTAATAATATTTTTAGGAGCTTATGTTTATTTTTCACGATTTTGAACTTGTGAAGCAAACTATTATATTGATTGCCCATAATTAAAAATAAATAAAATAAATAAATATTAGGGGACAATCTTACACAAATCGAACTAGTCCCAAACTAAGCAAAGCTTGTACATGGGTACTAGACGACGATAAACATACTTATATAGATAAATAAATACTTAAATACATAGAAAA
Organism: Archips xylosteana; assembly: GCA_947563465.1. Classification (NCBI taxonomy): domain Eukaryota; kingdom Metazoa; phylum Arthropoda; class Insecta; order Lepidoptera; family Tortricidae; genus Archips; species Archips xylosteana. The sequence continues at coordinate 1,878,448 of OX387365.1, forward strand.
CATCCATAACTCAGGAACAAATATTCATGCTCATCACACAAATAAATGCCCTTACCGGGATTTGAACCCAGGACCTCTTGCTTCGTAGGCAGGGTCACTACCAACTAGGCTAAAGCGGTCGTTAATACAAAACTTCGCACTTGACCGGTTGTATACAAAGTAGGGAAGTAGATAAACAAAGTAGTATTATTACTGAAAGAAACCATTTCAATATAATTAACGGAAAACAACAATGGCCTAGTAATTATCAAATAGTCTTATCAAATGTTCGTGCCGTCACGGAAGAATTAGTTTTTTTAGTGATTCCATGAATATTGATTGACAAACTGTGAGCAGAGACTAGTGAGACTTAATTGATGATGTTATTATTATTATTATTTTATTTATTCATTAGATAACAATAGATCCATAATTTTGTTAGTAGACAACTTACAAGCTAAGTTAGTTTCAAATAAACAATTCAATAAAATAAAATAAGGCGAAAATAGCATTAAGATCACAATTAATTATCAGTAAAAATTAAATTCAATGTCCAAACGAAATAAATTAAATTAAGTAAATTAAGAGACAAATACATAAACATTTTAATTAAACAACATTAATCAAATTCCATGTCACAAAATACTAGGTACATGTTTATAATAAATAATAGTGATCACATTACATATTACATTTCCATCATGAGACAGTTAAGGTGTTCAAGTATGGGAGAGTCAGGCCTGCATACAAACGTTTGCAGAATGCTGTTGGAGCTGTTCCGCATTCTGCTCACCAGCGAGGCGGCTCTCTTGCGCATGATGGCATGGAACCCATCCGTGCGAGCCTCCGCAAACATCTGTGATGCACTGCAGAAACGGGGCAGCCCCAACAGCGCTCGGAAACTATTATTATATTGAACCCTCAGGGCACCAAGCGCTTTCCGAGTACAGTCAAACCACAGGCTGCTCGTATAAAAGCTCTGGCAGTACGCTTTGAATAATGTAATCTTAACTTGCTCAGAGCATCGAGCAAACCTGCGGGCTAACATGTTACTCCGTACCGCCAGCGCCCGACGCCCAAAAAGCCCAGTTTAGATCGGCAAGAAAAATTGTGCAAGTTGCGTTACATTGGGTGGTCGTAAAGCGAACGAGTTTGAAGTGGTCAGTGGAGCGCCGCAATGTAATGCAACTAGCACGATTTTTCTTGCAGGTCTAAACTTCGCTTAAGATCATTTTCAAACAGTAGATCGTCTACACTATGGCAACCAATACGGCAACATGTATTGGGGTGTAATAAAGAACGTTGTGGCATGAAAGATGAGTTGTGGCCTCGTATAGGGCAAGGAATGTTAAGTTGGTACGGGGATGTAGTGAGAATGTATGAAGGAAGAATTACGAAAGAGATAAGGCGAGTGTAGATGGACCAAGAAGGCCATTCCAGGATCAGATTGGAAATGTCTTGAAAAAAGAGTAACCAAAACCAGCGAGCATAAAAAAAAATATATTATTATTATTATTATTATTTATTCTCAAAAAGGTACATAGTTCTAGTTACATCACTAATTTCGCCAAACTATAATGTTTATTGGCGAATACTACGCTCACTTCAACATCAGCTGTACCCTGCTTAATTAAAAAACTAAAGTATTTATATTATAGGTACATACATTATAATACATACGACCCCGAGCCATGAACCATGCACACATGAGCCCCGGACCGCATGCCATACAATTCTTGTTTCATACTTATACTATCATGCCTATTTTCATTCTACAACTACACTAATCTAACCAGGCAATCCATATCAATTTTAGTTTTGCGACTCAAAATTTTCTAGCAAAAGCTTTTTTAAAACATTTGCAGACTATTACATTCACTTTCCGGAAAAATATTATTGAACAATCTTGGAGTGACATACATTCTCGTTCTTTTACCATAATAATTGTTAGCTTTAGGTTCAACATACATGTGACGCGACGCGTCTCTCAGGTTACATACATACGTCCTGCGAGTTTTGTGCTCAGTTTCCTGATATTGGTCTATTGCTATCAAATACTTAACCTGCTCATGCACTCGCAAAACATTTAATAATCATCGTTGGGACTTCTTAGTAAATACCTGTAGCAAAAAGTCCCGCTCCTCCAAAACAAAACAGTTGTTTATTAACAAAAGCTACTTATCTATAAAATAAATAAATAAATAAATATTAGGGGACAATCTTACACAAATCGACCTAGTCCCAAACTAAGCAAAGCTTGTACTATGGGTACTAGACGACGATAAACATACTTATATAGATAAATACATAAGTATACTTAAATACATAGAAAACATCCATAACTCAGGAACAAAATTAAATATTCGTGCTCATCACACAAATAAATGCCCTTACCGGGATTCGAACCCAGGACCTCTTGCTTCGTAGGCAGGGTCACTACCAACTATGAATGAATGTATAAATGAATAAAATTTATTTCGAAACAACAACAACAAAAAAAAAGAGTATACAAATTTTTTAAATAAGGCAGGGGGCCACGACGCTGATTTTCAGTGGATCCTATAACTAGGCTAAAGCGGTCGTTAATGTATCTAAGTATGAAAATATAAGTATGGTATCTATGTATGAAAAGACTAATGAGTTTTGTGGAAGCGAAAGATGTATGTCAGGAACGTAGCAGGTGGAAACAAATAATCTCTACCTACCCCTTTGCTGGGAATTAGGCGTTATGGTATGTATGTAGACTTATGATTTTGACAGCAGTTATGCAATCGCAACCAAATGGTTGCTTTTGAAGGGCCAACGTTCACTTTAGTATACATAAAGCTAAAATTTGACCATGATACAAAAAAACATCCGTGTTCCAAACACCTGAACTATTCAATTGCTCCGGTAAACAAATTACTACCAGGCGATCAGGAGAGGCCAAGGTCCAATCCAATTGTGACACCTTGGAGCGGACGCAACGAGGTAATAGAGGGCGTCCGGCGGAGAGATTGAGATGTACTAGGGAGCTAAGAGGGCGTTGGAGGGGGAAGCAATTTTGTACGGATTTTGCGAGTTTTTATAATCTTACTACAATACGTTTACTTTTAGTTTACCACTGACAGATGGCTTGCCTTCTTTTCGTTTCCAACTTTAACACCATACAAATAAAGTAGCTATTACAAAATCTGCAAACGTGGGTAACAGTATTCTAAAATTGGCTTTATTTGTAGGTTGTTAAAGTTGAATATGAAATGAAGGCAAACCATCTGTCAGTGGTAAACTTTATGTAATTTTACTGTTATTATTATGAAGCTAGCCGTGGTAGAGTAGTGGTTTGACCTATGGCCTCTCAAGCAGAGGGTCGTGAGTTCGAGCCTCGGGCTCGCACTTCTGACAGTAAGTTTTAAGAGTTTTGGAGCTGAACCTAAACCTAACCGAGTCGGTTTTGCCCTGAATTAATTTTATTACACTTACCCCCTGTTTCACCGTCCATTAATCAAATTTATTTAACGAAAAAATGTGACGCCGTCTCTGTTTGTTTTGTTCGAATATACGGAGAAGGCATCACATTTTATACGTCAGTTACAATTAATCAATGGGTGGTGAAACAGCCCCTTAAAGTTATTGATAATTCCACCAAAACGACCGCTTTAGCCTAGTTGGTAGTGACCCTGCCTACGAAGCAAGAGGTCCTGGGTTCAAATCCCGGTAAGGGCATTTATTTGTGTGATGAGCACGAATATTTGTTCCCGAGTTATGGATGTTTTCTATGTATTTAAGTATTTATTTATCTATATAAGTATGTTTATCGTCGTCTAGTACCCATAGTACAAGCTTTGCTTAGTTTGGGACTAGGTCGATTTGTGTAAGATTGTCCCGTGATATTTATTTTATTTTTATTTATTTTAAAAACATTTTGGTGTAAAATGTTGCCAAGACGAAACCATATTCCTTGCACTGTCAAAAAGTTATCACATATTATATAGAGCCAAGCTTCTTAACTCTACACGCCCTAACTTCACAAACTTTACACACTAGTCAAAATATCTGGCTTGGCCGTTTGGCTACCGTCACACGTAAAGTGACATTTTATTCTTATTTATTTATATGACCCAGCTAATCGCTTATACGCGTTGGTGGAACAGTAAAAAAAGTAAGTAAGTTAAGTATAAACTATCTCGGGAAAATGACTTTTTACCCAAATAGATGCCTCGCGTTTTTAGGTCCTATTATTAGCTCTATGGTGTGAACATACGATAGACACCGGATAGCATCAATTACCATTGTATTTCTAACCATTCTAACACAATTCGAGCATTGCAATTCTAAAATAGCTTATTTGCATTCCCGAAAAACTGTATTTTACACTCATAATTGTAGAGTTCAACTCTGAATGGCAAAAAAACGGAAATAAGATCGTTTGGTATTTCAATTGACTGCATGCGGGTGCTGCATACACACGACTTTATTAATGTTGAGTGGATTTGAAGGACCCTTAAAAGTATGCCGTATATGGGGTGACCAAGAATGAATTGATCAAATGACGAAGAGACGGGGATCTTAGACCAGAGGCCACATTGCCTAACGCCCCCGGAATCACACACAATAATAGTAGTTTGTGCAACGAGGGACTAAAACAAGCCATAATGACACGAGATATTTAGCCACCCGAGTGAGAGTGAGGGTGGCTATAGTTTGAGTTGTCATAAATACTGACAGCAAAAACGCGTCTATTAAACTGAAATTCTTCATAGAAACATTATTGTATATCAACCAGTATCATGGTATTAACACACGGCGGGCACGACGCACAAAATACGCGTTCTTGAATCTACATAAGCACGACGACGTCAGTACACGCGTCAATGTGTGCATAAGATGCACAGGGCTGACTATCGCAAAAAGAGATAGAAAGAGACAGCTGCGGAAAGTGAATGCCGCGCCGTTCGTTGAGCGCGAGCAACGTTGTAATGTAAAATAAAATGAGTAGGTAATCTAATTATCGTAGTACTTATAATTATCGTAGTACTTATAATTAAACTTATCGTTTGTCTAAATTAAGTGCTTAAAAATAAGTGAATGAGTGTATACCTAATTCATTTTGTAAAGACAATTAGAGAATGTCATGCATTGTAGATATTGATGTATTGATAGGAAATAATTAACAAATTAATTGTACAAATACCTACTAATATAAGACGTCAGTCATCATACATTAATAGGTAACAAACTTTTAAACCTAGTTACCTACAGTGTTCATGTTGCAAATTAAAGTTGGTTATCTACCTTCTTTCGTCCTTCGGAAATCGAAAAAAACTCTTTTCCTTATCTTTGGCTGTTGCCAAACACCCATACAATGCACAATATATTACCATTTCGCAAAATTATAGTGCCGTGCGGCCGACATGCATCGCGTTGCGCACCCGACTGGTGAACAGCGGCGTCAAGCAATCGGCGCCTTGGGGGATGGGGTAACTCGAATCGGTGCGGGGCGGAGCGTGGCCATTCTGTACGTTAGTACTATTATATATTCTGTGGTATTAACAACTCTACTTTCTTCTATTTCAGGGGTCTTCGAGTGCTTCTCATCACGATGTTCAAGATCTGGATGTGGGAGAAGCGAGGGACCACCGTGGTGAAGAGATGGGAGGAGGTCGCGAGCTGGTCTCCAGACAAGAAGGCTTTCATCATGGGCGACCGCTCCCTCACGTTCCGTCAGGTGAGAAGGAAGAAATACAGAAAGAGCAACATTATTCGATCATTCAAAATCAATATTTTTAAATCAATTTAGGCTTCAATTTGAAGCCCTTATGAACGTCGAAGAATCGACCACCGGTTCGGAAAGACCCTATTGAGAAGAATATAGCTAGAAACTCAACAAGGTAATTTGTTTGCCAAGAAGAAGGCGCGCCACAAGAAATTTGGCCAAATTAATTGTTCAAAAAAAAAATTATACTACCTACAGTCGAGGAAATTGAATTACGTACCCAAGTAAGTTGACCCGCTATATATCATATTTAATAAATGTCTCAAAACGGGTACATTTCCGACTTGTTGGAAGCTATCATATGTTACACCAATTCATAAAGCAGGATCTAAGTCTCAAGTGACAAATTATAGACCAGTCTCGATACAGTCGTGTTTCCCAAAAATATTAGAAGGATTAATACACGACGTCATCTACCCTAAAGTAGAACGATTTTTGATTTCAGAACAACATGGATTTATGAAAAACAAATCCACAATCACGAACCTAATGTTGTATTCTAATTATTTATTTGAAGCTATGGATAAAAGGGAACAGACTGATGTCATATTTACCGATTTTCGAAAAGCTTTCGACAAGGTTGATCATCTTCTACTTCTTAAAAAACTTGCATTTAATGGTATCCGAGGTGACTTGCTTCGTTGGTTTGTTTCTTATCTGACAAAGAGGACGCAAGTAGTGGTTATAAACGGATTCAGATCAAATTTGTCAGAAGTAACATCAGGAGTAATACAAGGCTCAAAATTAGGCCCCTTGCTGTACATTATTTTTATTAATGATATTAAATCCTGTTTCAGAAACAGTAATTTTTTAATGTTCGCAGATGACTTAAAGATTTATAATGCAGTTAAATGTAGTGATGATGGTAAAAGTCTTCAAGAGGACTTGGATACTTTTCATGAATACTGCCAAAGGAATAAATTACAATTGGCAGTTGATAAATGTATGAAAATGTCATTTACTAAGAATAAAAAAAGGATGATTGAGTTCGAGTATAGGATTGGCGATACTTGTATAAAAAAGGTATCGTTAGTTCGTGACCTCGGCGTCATTTTTGATGATAGGCTTCATCTCGATAAACAAGTAGAAAAAATTATTTCAAAGGGATATCAAATGTTAGGGTTCATAATTAGATCAGCGAAGATTTTTAAAAACGCAAATACGTATTTATTATTATATAAAGCATTAGTTAGACCGTGTCTCGAGTACGCGTCAGTTGTATGGAATCCTCTTTATATAAAATACTCACATTCAGTGGAAATGGTCCAAAAGAAATTCTTGCGAATGATGCATAGACGTTTAAAGGGGTCAAAAATGTCATATAGTAAGTTGTTAAAGAGATACAAGGTTCAATCGTTGTATGTCAGGCGGAAGGTGGCAGATGCCTTAGCCCTCTACAAGATATGCAGGGGGGAGTACAACTGCTCGGAGCTGCTGCAGCACATTAGGTTTAGAGTCCCTGCTCGCTGCACATCCCGCTCGGTCGCCCTGTTCGCCGTACCGCTGTCCGCCAGCAAGGCCGGCGTGCGCGCACCGCTGCGTCGCATGTGCACCGCGTACAATAAAGCACTAGTCTCGGTCGATATATTTAATACTTCTTTGGCTCAGTTTAGAAACCGGTTGGTTAACACAATTGAAGACGAACCGTGGTAGTACAGCTAGCTATGCCTGCATGCCTTTAGCATTGGATCATTTGGGGCTTGACGCCGCCCGTTGTTGAAGGTCAGCGTCGGAATAATTTGTTGTAGGTACTATACTTACCTTACCTTATTGTTTTTTTTTTTTGTATATCTTTTCCTGTATGTGCATCACTGTTGGCTACTGATTGGGAATAATGGTAGAATAGTTGTTGCGCTATTGTCAGTGTACTTAAATGTAGTCATTGGAACTTTTCTATTGTTCATTTTATTTAGTTTTATTTAGTTTTTTTTGTTTTTTTTTTCTAAAATCTTTACAGCACACACTGTCGGTGTCTAATTACATTAATATAATTCTCAGTGAGGGCTGTCGAGGAGGTAGATGCCTGTTATTTATAAAAAAATAGAACATAGGAACTATTTTGTGCATCTATTTCTGTTTGTTCTCCAAATAAAACTATAACTATAACTAAGGTGGAACCTCTTCACAATCAATTTCTCAATAATAAAAACTGAGACTAAGAATTCAGTACAAAGCTTTAACTCAAGGTGAATACTGTTATTTTTTAGGGAGACGAATTCAGCAATCGTATAGCTTGGTATTTTAAGCGACAAGGCTTCAAGAGCGGAGAGGTCATCGCCCTCTTCATGGAAACTCAGCCAGAGTACGTCTTTATCTGGCTCGGGTTGGCCAAGCTTAGGGTCACCACTGCCCTGGTCAATACGAACCTCAGAGGAGCCCCGCTCACGCATTGTCTGAAGATTGCAGGTTGCAAGGCGCTGATCTTTGGAGATGAGATGACAGATGGTGAGTTTCTTAACAAGTTCACGATCAACCCTGACTTTCAAATCCTGATGATCCATTTCAAAGACTGACCCCCTGTTTCACAATCTATTGATCAAATTTATTTGACGGATAAATGTGATGCCGTCTCTGTTTGTTTTGTTCGAATAGACGGAGACGGCATCACATTTATCCGTCAGTTAACATTAATCGATGAGTGGTGAAACAGCCCCTTATTGAATTAAATTAATGGTCAAGTACTTGAGAAAATGAAGGAAAAGATTTCCTGATATGCCAACTCCGAAAGAATCAGAAATCAGAATCAGAATCTCAGAATCAGAATTCAGAATCTCATAATTGCCGCATTCTGTCTAAAAAAAAATGTATGTTCGGCACGCAATTACTTAGAAATTGACTAAAAAAACTGGTTACTTAAAAATACAAAGTTAATCAAAAATGCAGTTTTTGTCAGATGAACATTATTTATTAATTATTTTAAACGATGTCATTGTTATCTTAATTTTAAGTTTAGTGCCTGACATTGACGTGACACATCAGACATTTTTTTTTACTTTATTGTTATAATGAACTGTGTGTGAACGGCTGGTCGTCACGCGCGGAAAATACTCCTCGTTTCGTCTCGATGTGCCGACCGAGAAGCAGAAGATAGTACGAGACTCTAAAAATTGGCCCCACGGTGTGTCTGTGCGATTATTTAATACTGTACAGCCAAAAAACGACCAGGCAAAACGTGTCACAACCAAAACAAAGACTGTACAAAAATAAACACCAAATTCGTTGTTATGCACCAAAACGTTCGATCGATTACTGGTAAAACATCACTATTAGACCTTTTAAATTATACTGAAAAACCGCATATACTAGGATTAAGTGAAATTTGGTGTAAAAAAGGTGAGATTGAACGCGTGAGGTTATGTGGGTATACACTAGCGAATTGTTACTGTCGGACTGACCGCGCGCACGGCGGTGTCGCGCTGTACATACTAGATGGGATTAGGTATAAACAACGTAATGACCTGCAGAGCCTCTCCGTTGAATATCACTTTGAATTTACTGCCATTGAAGTTATTTGTCACAAATTGGTTATTATTGCATTATATAGAACTGGAAATGGTGAACTTGACATTTATTTGGAAAAATTGGAATTATTATTACATAGGTTAACTGACGAAAACAAAAGGTTTCTTATAGTTGGTGATCAAAATGTAGATTATTTATCCACAAATAGTTTGAGACAGCGCGTTGATGACATACTCACTAGTTATGGATGCATGAATACTGTAACTTTCCCTACTCGTGTAACGGCCGACTCTGCGTCATCCATTGACTGTGGCATAGCGAACAACGCTGCTCACGGCATAACTGTGTCACCGGTGGACACCGTTATAAGCGATCACAACGCGCAGCGATATGAGTTTGACTTAACATATGGCAAACTAAATAAAAATATTACTTTTGAAAGACGATTATTTAGTGATTACTCTATTCATTTATTTTATTGTGACATTTGTAATTATAATTTTAATTTCGTTTATGATGATACTATTGACATTAACATGAAATTTGATAAGTTATTTAACATTTTGACATACTATATTAACATTCATTTTCCGATTAAAATGTTAAAATCTAATTCTGGGAGAAACGCATTGCCATGGCTGACAGATGAAATACGTGAATATATTCGCAAACTTAGTGATCTAAATGAAATAAGGCGACAGTATCCTAATAATCCCATAATTTCGGATTGTATTGCACACTACTCCAGTCTCATTAAGACAGCCACGTTACGTGCTCGACAGGCCTACATTGAAACCAGACTGGCTGAGAGTAAAAATCTGACAAAGGAGATGTGGAGGGTCGTAAACGAAGAAGTGGGCACCAAAAGCAAGCCTCAAAACATTAGCCTCAAGGATCCGGTTACAGGTTCAAATGTACCGGAATGCCAAGTTCCTGATGCCTTTAATTTGCATTTTGTTAATTCAGCATCTAAATGTATTGTACAGTCTGACGAGTCTTTATCCAACCAATACCTACAAAATCACCTTTGCAGCTCTGATATACCCACTTTTAGCTTGCCGATCGTCACACGTGATTTATTGGATAAAGTTCTCAAATCTATGATGAAAACTTGTACGACCGTTGATGCATACGATATATCGCCAAATATCCTAATAATTATATGGCCAGTCATTGCAGATATCCTAGTTGTACTTATTAATATTATGTTTGCCACTGGGATATATCCTGATGTCCTCAAGAACACCAGAGTGTGTCCTGTTTTCAAGGGAAAAGGGGATAGAGATGACGTGTGCAGTTACAGGCCAATAAGTATCGTACCGACTATATCTAAAATAGTTGAATCAATTGTTTCGTCCCATTTGATGGGCCACCTTGAGTCGAACGACCTCCTGACGGACAAGCAATATGCATACAGGCAGAAAATGTCTACTACTACAGCAGCACACAGAATTTTCGACTGCATTCTGTCAGGTATGGACGAGAAATTCAAGATGGCTGGTATCCTGTGTGACTTGTCAAAAGCATTTGATGTAGTAAACCACAAAATTCTATTACATAAATTATGTCGGTATGGTATCGAAGGCAGTGCTCATCAGTTGTTCGCGTCCTTTTTGTCTGGCCGTAAGCAGGTGGTCAAGATGTCTGAAAACGGCAAAAGGCTTGCGTCAGACATTTGTGACGTCACGGTAGGAATCCCTCAAGGATCGGCGCTCGGAAATTGCTTGTTTTTGGTCTTCGTGAATGACCTTCCATCATCCATTTCGACTGGTTTATCAGTGCTATTTGCAGATGATACTACAGTAATTGTGAGTGCCCGCTCGTATGAACAGCTCGCTGAGAAGATACAGGAGGCTTGTCAGCAGTTGAAAAGATGGTTTACGGTCAACGGCCTACAACTTAACGTTGCTAAATCAAACGTAATGATTTTCTCTGGTCGTAGTGTTGACCTGCCTCCTTGTCTGCTTAGCGGTCCAATGCCATTATGCAGTGATTCTAAGTTTCTCGGTTTCACGATAGACTCGAATCTGAACTGGAAGTGCCATGTCGACAAGCTGTGTGGCAGACTGAGTAGTGCAGTATTTGCGTTGCGAAAACTTAAGCCCCTTATTTCAGACGCTGCCTTAAAGCAAGTATACTATGCCCACTTCCACTCCCTGATGTCGTATGGCACAATTTTATGGGGAAACTCAACAGACTCAAACAGAGTTTTGTTGCAGCAGAAGTGTGCCATGCGCATATTAGCTGGAGTCGGGCCTAGACACTCGTGCAGGGAACTTTTCGTGACGCACCGAATTATGACTCACTACTCACTGTACTTGTTTGAAGTGATAATGTTTGTGAGGACCAATTTATCCATGTTTTTACGGGTAAACGTGGCTGGCAAGCAAGTCCGTCGCACAGGACGGTTGTGTGCAGTTCCCCGTCGAATGGCGCTCTCGGTGAAGAATCCTCGCGTCATTGGCCCCACGCATTATGAGCGTCTTCCTGCTGAACTGAAAAATGAGCCATCTGACGAAATATTTAGACGCAAACTGAGAAACCTTTTGTTGGATAAACCATTATACTCTGTTAGTGAGTTTGCTTGCAGACATTGAATTATAGTTTTTTGACATGTATACTTATTTTATATTATGGTTTGACTTTGTATTTTACTTTTAATATTTTATTTGACATGTAATTCAATAGGTTGATCCCTGTTTGTGACATCATTATTCTTATTAATGTTTTATTTATTTATTTTTATTTTAACTATGACGATCCTGTGAGGAGAAAAAATTTAATTGTAATTGTTTTATTGTTATTTATTATTTTATTCAAGTTTAACATTTTGTGACATCCATTTTGATTCATTGATTTAATTTGATTTGTGTGCTTTTGACGACTTCAATATAAGTTCGCGTGACTTGACTTCGTACAATTTATGATGTAATCTTATATTGAAGGAATAAATAATCTAATCTAATCTAATCTAATGACATTAACAAACATAAAATTCAAATCCAACTTAAAATAATAATGCACCCACAAAAAGCATTAAGAAAAAAAAAATAATTAAAAAATATTATAAAAAGGAGTCTTTTTCGGTAAAGTAGTACAATAGGTGGTACCTACCAGTGCTCTTCGGTCTCCTGTGACGTCAACTAACCTTTGCTATTTCCTTCTGCTGGTAGCTCGCTGGACGGATTTGTATGAGATTCGATATGTACTATCGCCCCAAGCGCCAGATAACCACCTTAAAGGCCCAGTTTGCGTGCAGTGGCTAGACATCTGTCCATAACAATCCATAGCAATAAACATGCTGCAAGCAAATTTGTTATGAAAATGGGTATCTGGCGCTTGGGGCGATAGTACAGTCACCAGCATTAATATCTGCCACAACAGAGCGTGCAAAATTATCTGACACGTCCTTCCGGCCCTAGAAATAGAGTCGTATCAGATATTTATGCACGCTTGTTGTGTCAGATATTGGTGCTGGTGACTGTAGATAGCTCGACGTTTGGAACAACACGTAAGCAATTTTGCACTTCAATATTCCGACGAGTTCGGGAGCCACTACCGAAAATTCAACCGTCAAATTTTGCACGGGGATATTTCATACACCGTTAATGAAGAACACGATCTAAATTTTGGGAATTATCACAGAAGTTTTTGGGAAATCCGTACATTTCTATTCGACTTCCTGACCTAAGAGGTAACGTGCGCTAAGCCAGTAAATAATATTCGTGGTATTACACATGCGATGCTGTCTGACGTGTTTTGATCTCAAAGTCTTTCCCTGGCTTATCGAAGAAATTCATGACCGAAATTACATTTCAGCTGTCAAGGAGATCCAAAATGAGATCCGCGACATACCCCTCTTCCAATTCAACTCCGTCGAGCGTGGTGAGACTACTACTCTTCAGGACACGTCTCCCCTGGCCTCCGAACTCACTGAAATGACTTCTGAACCCTTCACTGAAGTAGAGCCGGCGAACCCACGAGACACCCTCATGTATATTTATACTAGTGGGACCACAGGATTCCCTAAGGCTGCTGTTATTACTAATATTAGGTGAGTCATCATACCTTATGCTTCAGTCATAATAGACTTATGCTTGAAGTTAAATTTCTAGTATTTTCAGATCCAAAAACAACAGTGAATTCTAAAGTCATATCGTACGTAAATTCCGAAAAACTCAGGGGCGCGAGCCCGAGCTCAAACACATGACCCACTGCATGAGAGATCATAGGTCAAACCAGTAGGCTAACGTGGCTATTTTTACAAGGCCCTACCATCCACAAAACGCCACTTGCCTCTTTAAAGGCCTTAAAATTTAAAGCTAAGCTTTTTTGGTCCTTCCAGATACTTCTTGATTCCTCTCGGAGTTCACACATCAGCTCGCCTTTCTTCGGAGGACGTAATATATGACCCCCTGCCTTTACACCACACGGCTGGAGGCGTGTTAGGAGCCGGACAGGCCCTTATTTTGGGCAGTACGGTTGTGTTGAGGAAGAAATTCTCTGCTTCCAATTACTGGAGCGACGCGGCGAAGCATGGATGTACTGTAAGTATTGGTGGATTGTAGTAGCTTAGAGTGAGATTTTCCTTAAGGTATACTGGAGAGTGGGAGAAGCTCTTCGTTTGCGTCACGTAATAAATTTAAGTAACCCGGTGGAATAGTTGCAGCGGCACCATGCCACTCGTGGCGTGATGTTTTTGATCAAAAGCATCTATAAATTGCGTCACACCAATTTTGATCATTTTTGTACGCTCCCGTGTCACACTCATTATTTTGCTGTCGTGTATCAAATAGTCAGACTCTCCCCCCTTTTCTAGATACTTCCTATTTTGTTATCATAGACTAAAAAATTCTGGTTAATATTTAATACAAATGAATCAGGACACTTTGGAAGACTGCTAATTAGGGTCAGTTTCATTGAAATGTATTAAATACTCGTTTTTTTTTCTATTTTATGGGCAATAAATGGTATTTTTTTTTAAACTTACCATAACCACACATTGAAAAATGAGAAAAGATAAAGCTGGGCTCCAAAAATCGAACGTGGCTCCTCAGTAATCCTAGATACATACACAAATTTCTCAATGTATTCTCGAAACGGTCACCTACGATTTGTCTTGCAAACTGGAGTCAAAAATGAAACGTACGAATTTCGAATAAAATTGCTCCTCTTACTGTTGCTTGTAGTTTTGCCCGATGCAAGACTGAGACAAAACTATGTTCCTCAAGCCACTCTTCTTCCAGGTAGCTCAGTATATCGGTGAGATCTGCCGCTACCTCTTAGCTGTCCCACCATCGGCAACTGACCAAGCTCACAAAGTACGCGTGATGGTGGGCAATGGACTAAGGCCGCAGATCTGGCAGGAGTTTGTACAGAGATTTGGCGTAGAACGAGTGCTGGAGTTCTATGGAGCTACCGAGGGAAACAGTAATTTAAGTAAGTGGAAAATTTTGGATACTTGTGGAAGAATTTGTCTTAATTCGATTAAAAAGACATCGAAATCATGTATTTCGCCTACATGGCAGCATGCCTAGCGTAATTTTGGCATTCCCTCGCTGCGCAACTATACCTACTCAGCCTCTGGACGAAAAAAGACTCAGCCCAAAGACGACGATTAATTTTGCCCGACACGTCGTGAACAAATTTTGTGGTCCACGATGACCACTATCCTAAAGTTTATAACGCAAATAAACACCCATGTTTGACTGAACACCCATGTAATGATTTTTCATTCGGAACTGTTGTCTCACGCCCTTAAGTAATTTATTACCTAAACACAATAAAACATCCTGAAAAACATTTTAGTATTCAGTTAAAGTTTAAACTAATCCAACCGCTTGATGAAATTTCTGGATGAACTTCGAGACTTGTTTGATTGTTGTTGAAAGTAAATGTTTGTTTTTCAGTTAATTTAGATTCAAAAATGGGTGCGATAGGGTTCCTAAGCCGATTGGTATCCTCCGTGTACCCGCTCACTCTAGTCAAGTAAGTAACCTATACTTTTTACAAGCTTTTTATTAACACACTATCACAGTCCAGTGACCCATACGTGGGGCACTATAGCTCTTATTCCATTGTAATAAGATTCTACTTTAAGGCACGGACAGGGAACGTGTTAACTTGCAATGTTTGTTCAAGTAGAATATTTCAACTCAATTTTGAAGTAGATATCTTCAATTAGATTGAGCTGAAATTTTGCATGCATGTATAAATCCGATGACAGTACAATATTATCATGAGATGGAGCTGATCTGATGATGGAGCTAGAGGGTGGCCATACGCCTGTAATAAAACGACGCGACTGCATCTAGTTTGGGCTCGTTTGATTCATCTTGACGAGTACTTTGGTTGGCATATAATTTGCCTAGTACGAATAATATCTATGGAAGGAGAACGAACTGTTATCATCATCATCATCATTTCAGCCGAAAGACGTCCACTGCTGAACATAGGCCTCCCCCAAGGCTCGCCAAACAGATCGGCCCTGCGCCATCCGCATCCAATGCGTTCCCGCTACCTTCACCAGGTCGTCGCTCCACCTTGTTGGAGGCCTACCTACACTGCGTCTTCCGGTCCGCGGACGCCACTCGAGAACCTTTCGGCCCCATCGGCCGTCAGTTCTACGGGCGATGTGCCCTGCCCACTGCCACTTAAGTCTAGCGATTCTTCGAGCTATGTCCGTGACTTTAGTTCTCGCGCGGATTTCATCATTTCTAATGCGATCCCGCAGAGAAACTCCAAGCATAGCCCTCTCCATCGCCCTCTGAGTGACCTTGAGCTTCCTTATAAGACCCATAACTAAAATACGTAAAATACGTTAGCGAACTGTTATCTAATCCCTAAAATACTGAATACCCTTCCAAAAGATTTTTTAAGTGATGTGTTGAGTGCTGCCGCTGACTCCAAATGGTGTAAAATAACTTTAAAAAAATACTACCTAGCCTGTGATAACCAGGTTTGATCTTATGTACCTATAGCTTAAGTTTGTACGCGGATTGAAACGCGATGACTCGCCTGCTATTACATAAGCCCCTTAGGGGTTTTCAATAGTGGCTCGTAATTTTTCCACTCATTTGTACCTCTTTGATTATATTAAATAACTTAAAAAAAAAAAACTAAGGGAAAATAGCACAATCAGCAAATAAGATTGTATTAAAAATATATTTTTTAACAAAAACTTATTTAGAGTAACTTCAACTACTTAAATATGCTTAGTATTTTATGTGCCACTATGTTTTTCCAGATGCGATGAAATAACAGGAGAAATATTACGAAACAGCGAAGGAAGATGTATCAACTGCGGGCCTCACGAACCAGGTATTTCTTAGTGTACCTTAATTAAAGGATCACTTCCTTGTATGGACAACAAAGTGGCCCCTTGAGGACAGGAGGAGGAGGGTTTTGAAAGACGGCTGTCAAGATCTTATTTCTCAGGAGTCCGTGACTAAGGTTTTTGTAACCGTAAATTAATTAAGGTTCTAAATTTCACGTGATTATCCGTGGGAATCAAAACTTTTAAAATTTGGTACGAAATAAGGCCTTATACTACATGAAAAAAGGTTTTTAAGACATAAGTAAGATTTTTTTTAAATAAACACCGAGCAGATTCTTAAAATATAAAAAAAAATACATAGATCACAGGATATATTTTGGATTTACTATCACAGGGCTTCTTCTTGGCAAAATAGACCCTAAAAAGGCTATTCTGACGTTCTCCGGCTACGCGGACAAAACAGCGTCTGCCAAGAAGATGGTGAGGAACGTGAAGAAGGAAGGGGACTGTTACTTCAACACAGGGGATATACTCGTTATGGACCACTTCGGGTACTTCTACTTCAAAGATCGGACTGGAGACACTTTCAGGTGAGTACTCAAAGCAACAAGAACATACTTGCGCTTGAGTCTCTAGGAAATCTTACTGCTCCGCGGGTTCTCACTTCCGTGAGCCTTATACTTCTTTATTTCTCAGAGTGGTTTCACGCTACTGAATCCGTGAAAATACAGTCTAGCCGATCCATATTGTTTACGAACTAATCCAATCTCTAATCTAAATCCAAGCAACATTTTCGATTAACGCAAAAACATCGTTGGGGAACAATATGTGTATACAAAGGTAAACTGGTTGAATGTCAAGCGCACCCGGAGCCCGGATACAATATGTTGACGCCATTAAAAAATAACTCGAAGACACGACTCCAGTAAAAAACGCTTTATTTTAGCCCTGAAAACCAGATTAATTTTCGACTAACTGCAAAATTAGATTTTTGTTGCTTTAAAATAAATAAATAGTTAGTTGATTGAGTTGGCGAACAAGTGACGTCATAAATTGCTATTGCCATTCAAACTCTATGGGAGAATTGTGTTTTGACAGCTCATAAAAAGTACGTACCTACGTCAGTTGATTGATGGTGTCAACATTCGGACGCAGTGCACGAATATCTCATCAAAACAGTGCTGTAATCTTAATCATTTAATGTTTTGCAGGTGGCGTGGTGAGAACGTGTCAACGGCAGAGGTCGAAGGAGTTATAAGCACCCTCGTGGGGCTCAAAGACGCCATCGTTTACGGAGTTTCGGTAAATATAACTGATTATTTATTTACTCATCGCTCGTAGAATTGATAGCCGATGGGACAAAAGGTACTAGAATGGTATTCACGGTCCAGTAGACCTAGTGTTGGCAGGCCTGTATGCCGGTAAGATAGAGCGATGACCTGGTTTAGGTTGCGGGAATGTTTTGTATGCGGATGAAGCAGGACCGATCTGTTTGGTGAACTTTGGGGGAGGCTTTGTTCAGCAGTAGGTGTCTTTCGACTCAGACGATGATGATGATGATGATGATGGCGACTGCTGGTGCGCTCTGATAGACTTCCACGTAAGTACGCACTTAAACCGAATAGTGGAGATGCAAACATCCATTTAAAGTTGGTGTTGATAGACACTATTTTTGCGTTGAAATTACGCTACCTAGTAAAACTTGGCAGTTGGAATAAGTTAAAAAAGTTTATTAGAGCACTACTCGTTATAGATTACAATCACCTATACCTATAAAAGCATAACGGGACTGACTGATAGACTGACTGACAACGCACAGCCTAGCCAAGACATTGGAGCTAAAGACTTGAATTTTGCAGTCGTGATAAGTATATGAGAATCATAGAAGTAGGTAGGTAGATAGGCTAGTCCAGCTTCACATCTACAAGTTAAAGCTATTCGAACCTAAAATACGCAACCAAGACTTCAGTTTGCCTTTGTACTTCCAGATTCCCAACGTCGAAGGCAAAGCGGGCATGGCAGCCATAGCTGACCCAGAAAAGAAACTGGACTTCTCGCTCCTGTCCAAAGGCCTCCGGTCTTCCCTCCCGGCCTACGCTAGGCCCCTCTTCATCAGGGTTCTCCCAGAACCTCCCCTAACAGCCACATTCAAACTGTGCAAGAAGGATCTAATGGAACAAGCTTACACCATCGGAATTCATGAAGATCCCATGTACTTCTTGGACCAGAAGACCGGCGAATATGTTCCTTTGACGAAGAAGCTGTACGAGGATATTCTTAAGGGGGTTGTAAGATTGTGATGCTTGTCGTTTGGGGTATTTAAGTTTATAATTATTAATTTGTGTGGTTTTGTGAAAATAATTGAATGATGATAGAGACATGCAGCTAACAGGAACAAAAACCAACCAAGTGCAAGTCGGACGCACCGAGAGTTTCCTTCAAATTTGGTAGTCAACAAGATTCTACTTCATGGTGAAGCTTAGAGGGTCGTGGGTTTGAGTCAGGGCTCACACCTCTGTTCGGAATCTACGTACGAAATTACGTTTGAAATTTACCATGAGCTTTGCGGTGATGGAGCCTGCGAAGTAATTCAGTGGCGTGATCAAAGTTTCTAATCCGTAGTGAGGGCGCGTGGAAATTTCAGACAAAGCCCTCTCATCCTGAAAGGACTGTGCCTCACAGTGGGACGTAGAGTTAAGAAAACTAAATTACGTGCCAGAGTGAACCCTTTTCATTACTAATGTCATGTTGACATTCCATAGAACTGCCAAAGAAATCGTGAAATTGGTTGTGCGATGGTTCCACCCTCGTACGCGATTCAGTTTCCTTGACTGTTGTTGATGAAATGATGATAATAATGATGATCTTCGGAATACAAAGCATCTTTTTGCGGATCAGTGATAGATCAGGTACTAGTTCCTGCAAAATTTGTGTTCTTGGGTACTTTGGTTTGGATATTTATTGCACGCCATCTATTGGTGGTTCCGTTCTTATTTATGTAAAGATGGTTTGTGATAATAATGTGATAATTTATGCCAAAATTAAAAGTATTCCAAAATCATTGTAAAAGACAAATGTATTAATAATCTCAAGTAGTTATATTTAATGTTAAGTAAGAAAAATAAATATTCAGTGGTTGATTTATTTGAAATAAATGTATATAAAGGACGCAGTAGTTTTTTTATTTACAATTGTATTGTTCTTAGTTATTCACACTATGCACAGGTCTCCAGCCATTCTCCAGCCTAAACTAGATATTTTAAAATTAATCTGGACCATCAGCATTATGATTAGGTTAGTTTGATTAAGTAGGTATCCTTCTAAAACTTAATCAGTCACGCAATAACGGTGGAACGGGTTTAGAAGAAGCTTGGCGTAAAGATAGGCAAAAATCTGGTTTGAGACATACCCTATTATTCAGTTTAAAGCAGCTGTATTAATTCTACTAGGTACATGTTGTATAATAATATTAGATACTTAAATAATAAATTAACTTAATTTTAATTTCAATAGAATTTGACAATCTCTTATACTTACAGCCAACAGACATGGACGCCTGGCTGTTTAGATTCGTAAAGATATGATTAAAATCGATAACCAGCAAAAAAAAAGGTTTTAATTATACAACGTGCCCACCAGGTTTCCGCGAGAGTCTAATAAATAAATAAATAAATAAATAAATATCACGGGACAATTCACACCAATTGACCCAGTCCCAAAGTAAGCTCAGCAAAGCTTGTGTTATGGGTACTAGGCAAAGGATAAACATACTTATATAGATAGATACATACTTAAATACATATTAAACACCCAAGACCCGAGAACAAACATTCGTATTTTTCATACAAATATCTGCCCCGACACGGGAATCGAACCCGGGACCTCAAGCTTCGTAGTCAGGTTCTCTAACCACTAGGCCATCTGGTCGTCAAACATCAATCGTCTAATCACGCATTCCTGAGGCCATATATTTATTTATTTATTTATTTATTATATAGAGTAATAAATGTTATCTGAACCTAGGTCGAAATCTTAGTTTTTGAGATATTTCCATTTTTATGTTTAAATTTTACAATGAAAGTGGTGGAGATGCTGGGATTATGTGTTTATTATGTATGAAAAAATAACAGGGACCTTCGGTGCCCATATTTGTTGGTTTGTTGTTTGTTGTTGTTATATACTCGTGTCTACGAGATTGTCAAATTCTATTGAGATGAAGTTTACATTGACTTCTATGATCTGTGTGGGTACATGAGTATTTAGGGCTCCCGACACGAAGTGTAACAAATATTCAATAATATTTAAGTTTTAATCGACTATTACTTTAACATATAAAAGTCTAACTGTGATAGTTTTCCTCTTCAATTGACATAACTATTTTTTATGCTTTTTTTACATTTTTCAAGTCAAATAAATCTAGAAATGATTTCAGGATACTTATAATATTTTTGAAAGACATTATCCAACGATATTATGGCCTTAAAAGAAAAAATATATCACTCCCACTTTATGTGTAGGCGAGAAACCCTAAATACAATTGTTTTTTTAATTTAATTTTACCAATTTGACCGCGTGGTCATTGTGCAAAATTATAGTTTTCCAGCTCTAACAGTGTCTAAGTTAAGCCACGGACGGACAGACCAGACAGACAGACGGACACGGCAAAACTATAGGGTTCATTTCAGGACTATGGACTAAAAACTATCCTAAAATAACACCTATTGGCATTTCAAAACGTCTTTAACTCTTCACTGGCGCAGCCCAGCGTCTTCCTTCCCTAATCCGCTGCGCAAACGTCTCCTCGATGACGTAAGGGTTCAAACCCTTCGTCTCGGGCAAGAGATAGTGAGTCAGCAGGGTGGTAGAGACTGCGCAGGCGGCAAAGACGAAGAAGACGACGTCTAGGCCGATCAGTTCGGCTGCTGGCACGAAGGCGAGCAGCAGGATGAAGTTGACCACGTAGAGCCAGAGCATTATGATGGACTGCGCGAAGCCCTTGACCTGAAAAGTACGAGTTTCTAATTGGAATTTTGTTTATAATTATTTGGCTTCTGTTGACGCTACTGCAGCAACAACAGCAGTTGCTGTTGTCTTTGGTTCTGTTGTGCTGTTGTAGGCTTTATTTTGGTACAAAAAATATCGTTCAAGTTGGGGCGTTAGATCAATTTACCAGAATCGTTATTTTCTAGTAAAAAAAATTTAAATTAGCATTTTTTCCCAAATTATTTTTTCCCACAATGATTTTTTACTAAATCTTATTTTCGCAGTAGTAGCGTTTATTCCCAATTAAAATCACACAGAAATAGGAGCTCCACGTTATTGGAGCTCCGTCGACACTGTTTCTGTGTCGATTCAAATTGGAAAAAAAGCTAATACTGTGAAAATAAGATTTAGTAAAAAATCATAGTGGGAAATATATAATTCGGGAAAAATGCCAATGAAAATTTGCTATTAGGAAATAACGATTCTTGTAAATTGATCTAAAAAGCCCAATCGAAAAACTCGGAGGTAAGGCACAAACCCACGACCCTCTGCTTGAGAGGCCATGGGTCAAACCACTTGTCTACCATGGTTTCTATACAATAGAAAATACGTCTACTAAATCGTCTTATAAGCATGAGCTTTACTGGTATATTGTACTGTGGACTACCGTATCTTCACGAGTAAACAGATCTGTAGTAATATCAATTTCACCTCAGGCACAAAAACTTCAGCTAGCAGCACATAAGGTATCATGCCGCCTCCCAGGTTGAAGACGAAGGAGAAGACCAGGATGAACGTGGGCACCAGCCACTCCGGGCCCCAGGACCACCGCACCAGGGTCCCTAGCGCCAGCATGCAAATGCCGTTGATGGTCGCCGCTGACATTAGAAGGATCTGAAAGATTCCAGCAAGACAGTTGAGAAACAGTTCACACTTTACGTCAATAAATAAATTGGGACAACTGACACTAATTGACCTAGTCCTAAACTAAGCAAAGCTTGTACTATGGGTAAACATGCTTATCTATATTATGTCAAAATTAAATATATTTCTCGTTTAATTTTTAACAAGTAATTAATGTCGTTTTATTTATTAGGTAACGTACTTTTGATATCAGTTTAAAGTTTTTTGATAGTATCTGTAATAGTTATGGAATGTTTGCCTGTGCACACGTAACGATTGCACCCTATATTTCATACTAAATACAAACTGAAACATAGATGCACAGAAAAAACCCCTAAAAAAAGACCAATGCTGGGAATCAAACCCAGGTCCTCGGCATTCCGTGCCGCGTGATTACCCCTACACCACCACTGGTCAGGAGTTTACACGCAAATTTTTCCTATGCATCATACATTCCAGCCTGCCATCATCACTTATGCAGTGATATAGCGCCATCTATAAAAACTCAAGACTTGAGCACAAATATTCATATTTTCATACAAATATCAGCACCGACTGGAGCTCGAATTCTTAACCTTAAGCTCCATCGCATTCAGAAAGTCCTGGTAACATTCACAACAATGGTTTCTTTTTTTTCTTTTTATAACAGTCTACCCGAAAATGTTTCTTTAGTATTCGCAACTGTTCTTGTTCAAAAATAGTGAGGTTAATATTGTGTCAACGACTAGGACGTAAAAAATTAGCAGTTTCAAAACAAACTACCATACCAACTTCAACGATAGCAACTTCTGCATCATCATCATTGCCCACTTCAACTACTGTACTTAAGCCTTCTCTTACAACGAGAGAGCTTGGGCTGTTAGTTCCAACGTGGGTCCAATGCGGATTGGGGACTTCACACATTCCGCTAAATTGCTTTGCAGATGTTTGCAAATCCTCACGATGTTTCCCTGCATAAAAAACCTCAAGGCAAATTTAAAATAACGACCGCTTTAGCCTAGTTGGTAGTGACCCTGCCTACGAAGCAAGAGGTCCTGGGTTCAAATCCCGGTAAGGGCATTTATTTGTGTGATGAGCACGAATATTTGTTCCTGAGTTATGGATGTTTTCTATGTATTTAAGTATTTATTTATCTATATAAGTATGTTTATCGTCGTCTAGTACCCATAGTACAAGCTTTGCTTAGTTTGGGACTAGGTCGATTTGTGTAAGATTGTCCCCTAATATTTTTTTTTTTTTTTTTTTTTTTAAATAAAATATTTACCCTTCTCCCAAACAAGTCTGTGAACGCCGCTCCACAGATGCTTCCGACCAGGAGAATAGAACCCAGAAGAACCGCGCACAAGTCAGGCGACAGAGAAGGAGTGGCTTTCAAGAACAGCGGACCACCGTACACTTGGACTGCGATGACCCCCGTAAGTATAGACTGCGTCATCAGGGCGGCTACCACGAAGAAGGACCAGCGTGCTGCTGGCGAAATGCCTGGAAGAACGATTCAGTGATTAATATAATCTTTTCTAACCTGCAGCTTCGCACGCATAAACTATAGGACCGACGACTGCCCACGGGGATGTCTCGAAAATTCAATAATTATCAACAGACATCGGAATTTTGGGCGCAAAATTTAATGACAGGTAAGGAGTTCCTCTACGATTATCTCAATTATCGATGCTTATATAGGTACCTTAAATATACTTACGGAAATATTGCATTGCTGTTACTTTGGCAGGGGGGACGAATGCAGTCTCGGCAAGATTTTGTTTTTCTTGATCTTGAAGGGTCGGTTCTGGGAAAAGTAAGGATTTGGTGATTATCAACAGACATATAAGTGAGAATGGCACATTCGTATTATTCGTATCCAGTATTAATACTAATGAATAAGTTACGTAAAGTAAATAGCATTATTTTCGATGCAAAGGCTGGTAAAAAATAACATATGTCAACGCACAAGAACATCATTTTGAGAAAATAGCAGCTAAGGATTAAGAATGAACTATAGAATTTAGATAGGTATTTAATTATGTCAACTATTTTTACCGTTTTTTGATATTGTAAAGGTGCTAAGTCATTAAAATGTAGAGGAGGCGAAAAGGTACAATTTCGTATTCAAATCTCAAATTTCGAATTTTCGTATATTCAATGTCAAAGTCAAAATTTTTATCCAGTTTAATTGAAGCTGTCATGAATGTCGAAGAATCCAACACCTAGTTAGCTTTTCGTTTTTTTCGATTTAGAAAAAAGCTAAACAGTTCTGACCCGTGAAAAACATTTACAAAATAATTTGAAGTAATGGCAAATAAAAAATGACAACGACATAATTTAAAAAAAAATTCAATAAAAAGACATCGTCAAGATTGTTCACTTCTCTTCTCTATCTCTAGATAGTGTAAAACAAAAAGTGCTCTGGTAATGTTTGCAGGGGTCCAATAAATGCGTGTTGCGCAGGACTGTGGCGTTCTTTAAGGGAGGTATATGTCCAGCAGTGGACGTCTTTTGTTTGAAAATAACGATGTTGTTTAATGGTAATATAACAGCTATTTAGATGAAAGATTACCTTCAGTAGGCACCAACGCAACATTGGTTTGTTTGTTAGCTTGATTGCTCCTTATCTCCGACATCTCGTCTATCACTGCCTTGTCTTTGGACGTCGACGCGCGGTAGAACGACAGCGATTTCAAGGCTTCCTAGAAGCAATAGTAAAGAATTAGATCTATCAACTTCTCTTAACCTAGGAAAAATCTTGTTAATTTTAAAGGGATTGTTTTATTAAGCCAGAAAAGATCATTTCTTATAACTCGATAGATTGCTACTTTTGGATCAAAAAATCATCCAAAACAGAATCACGTTTTGTCCAAGGGATAAACCGTTATTTTCCAAACAAATCGACAACCATCATCATCATCCCTGCTAATATACGTCACACTGCTGGGTGCGGCTCTCCACTCAGAATGAGAAGAGATTAGACTGTAGTTACCACTCGAGCTCAGGGCGGATTGAGAACTTCACACACACCATTGAATTACCCCACAGCTCGTGCAAGGTTTCTCACGATGTTTTCCTTCAATGTAAAGCTCATGGCAAATTTCGTGCATTAATTATGGCAAACTCAGAGGTGGGAAGCCCGGACCCGAACCTACGATCCTCTGCTTAAGAGGTCGTAGGTCAGACGACTAGGCTACCACGGCTTTTTATGTTAAGCGTTACTAATCTAGCTTTAATGATATACCTACAATACGTTTACTTTTAGTGTTTACCACTGAAAGATGGCTTGCCTTCATTTCATTTCCAACTTTAACACCATACAAATAAAGTAGCTATTACAAAATCTGCAAACGTGGGTAACATTATTCTAAAATTGGCTTTATTTGTAGGTCGTTAAAGTTGAATATGAAATGAAGGCAAACCATCTATCAGTGGTAAACTTTATGTAATTTTACTGTACCTCATGCCTTCCTACCAGCGCCAAATACACCGGGCTCTCAGGGAGTACCCACATTGTGAATGCATTGGTTAGCGCCAAGCCAATGTTGATGTACGCTACGCTATGGTAGCTCGTGACCCAACCCAGGATTATGGAGACCAGGGCGCCAAGAGCGTACATGACGGATGGCATCGAAGACATGAAACCTCGAACGGCGTCCTCGGATATCTCAGCTGTGAAGGACCAAGCGACCTGTGGGTAGTGAAGAATATCCATCAGGGGCGTAGCTACCGCAGTATCAGCCGTATCAATGATACGGGGGCCCCGGGCTACAGAGGCCCCTAGCGTGTGTAAGCGAAAATTAGTAAAATGTTATCAGCAAAGTCACTTAATCTCGTGCTTCCCGGGAAAGCGGGAATGCTAATTTTGATACACGGCCCCTCCAAGGCACGCTACGCCATTGATATCCATACTCCATACTAATATTATAAATGCAAAAGTGTCTGTCTATCTGTCTGTCTGTTACCTCTACACGCTAAAACTGCTAAAACGATTTAGATGAATGTCCCGGGAAAGGACAAAGGATAATTTTTATCCCGAAATATTTCACTGTTCACGCGGAATAGCGATAAACAAATACTTTGCAGACGGAGTCGCGGGCAACAGCTAGTAATAAATAAATAAATCATGGGGACCATTCACACCAATTGACCTAGTCCCAAACTAAGCAAAAGCTTATACTATGGGTATTACATACTGTATGGATCTGCGCTAGGCAGAGTTGGACAGGGATAAATACATAGATATAATACTGTGAAGAAAGTGTACCTGGCTTTCACTGCGTCGCTTCTCGCAGGGCCCTGCTTGCATCCACGGCGCTCTTCAGCTCGATCCACTTTTAGTTGGTGTATGGGTGTGTGTGTGTATGTTTATAAGGTATATAAAGCCCGAAAACCGTACTTTGGTATTTAAATATGCGCACTAGCACTCGGCGCGTACCGACCGAATCTCGAGAGCTTTAGAACTGTCACCTTGACAGGTCAGAAGAGTATTTCTGAAGGATACACTGAGAGGTGTATTTTCCTATCAAGGTTGAAAACCGAACACATACTTAAGATGTTAAACATCCAAGACTCGAGCACAAAAATTCGTATTTTTCATACAAATACCTCCACCGACCGGGGGTCGAACCCGGGACCTCAAGCTTTGTAGTCAGGTTTTCTGTATTCACTATGCTAAAAAAAAAATAATAACTAAGTATTGTTCAATAATAAAGAAAAAAAACACTATTGATAACATTAGGGTTTTTTAAGGGATCTTTACCAGAATAAGGCCGGCTTGCACGGACCTGGGTTATCTACTTAACTCCGAGTTAACTGCTAACCCAGGGTTAACAAGTGTCAAAATGTATGGAACGTCATTTTTAACCCAGAGTTACCGATTTAATTTTTTAACCCTGAACTGTGCAAGTGGCCCTAATGGTGTAATTTAAGTATTTGTTTAACCTGATATCCATACAAATAATATGAATGCAAAAATGTGTTTGTCTGTCTGTTTGCCTATCTGTATGTCTGTTACGTCTTCCCGCTTAAACCGCTGAAGCGCTTTAGATGAAATTTGGTATGGAGATAGTTTGAAACACTGGGAAGGACATAGGATAGTTTTTACCCGGAAAATTGGATGGTTCCGGCAGGACAGCGATAAACGAATCTTTGCAGACGGAGTCGCGGGCAACAGCTTGTTATATATATAATAATTATCCGTTGTCTAGCACCTAGCTTTGTTTGGTTTGGGGCTAGCGGCAATAGCAAATACACTAATATAATTACAGCTGTCTCATCTATTATGGTTCTATAGATATTGTTCGTGACAATACTGGGTTATTTGTAATTCACTAGCATCCTTTTAACCCTAAACTCCTACCACTTAAACAAATGTTTTTTGTTTTACGGCTTTTGTTATAACTTAATGTTTTTGGTGTAATAACGTTTTGAAAATTTGAGACTAACTCTTACTTTTACGATACTCTGTGCCGCATTCATTGCCCGCCACGACCGCGGCGCGTGGCCCCGCCCTCGAATTTCATAGAGTACGAAGTTGTGTTAGAAGTATTTATTCATTATTATTTATTAGTATAGAAAAAAAAGTGCTCCATTTTAAAAAGTCGTAAATCAAAAAACATTTGTTTAAGTGATAGGAAATCAGGGTTAAGAGGATGTCAGTGAATTACAAATAACCCTATATACAGGCGGAAAGTGAAGCGAAGTTAATTAAGGTTCCGTGTATCACCCTTTGGTCACGGTACCCTAAAAAAAACTTTGTCGACAATGAACAGGTTTAATCCATTGTATAATTTATTACATCTGCACGATTAGTCAAACATACTTAGCCCATAATCAATCATACCTGCATAAGCAAGCCACCGCTCACTCCAAAAATGAACCTTCCGACCAGCAGCATAGGGACCGTTTTTCCAAGTCCGATACACACCCATGATATCTGTAAACATTGAGAACCGTGTATTATCAGACATTCCTTTATAACTCTCGATTTCCTCGTCACGTAAAATAATCTTTACAACAGTAAAAGTATTTAATTTTTTATCAATAATGACGCCGCTGGAGGTAAAAAACTTCCATACGACTTAGATTATAAATGGCGTGATAAAAACTGCATTTGTTACAGTCTTTTTTGTTATAGTCGAGGTCAGAAATATCTATCACATCAAAAACATTTTCATGTAAAATGTTGCCAAGGCGAGACCATATACTTCGCAATGTCAAAAAGATATCAGATTTAATGTACGCCGAACCCTTTGCCCTAGAAGACTAAATTAGGCATAGAGCTTGCCTTTATGCTGCATTGAACGAATAAGAATTTATTTGTGGAAATTCCCACGGGACAGGGAATAAACGGAATTTATATGTTCGATTCAGAGTGTCCCTACCACCTTAACTGCTACTAGACTTTTCAAATATGGTTTGCATGTAGGTAAGTAATTATAACAATAAAAAACTAATTTCAGAATTTTTGGTAATTCCCACGAGATAAGAAAAACGTAATTTAAGATGATGAATGTTTGGACGATGCCGTTGCCGGATTTTCGTTATATTCAATGAGAGAGACGATAAAGCTTTGCCGCAAATTGGAATTCTGGTGGAAGCTTGTCTTATCTATTTGTTTAATCATGAGTAGAGGGCTTTACTCGTGATTTGCAAGAACTGTAATCTGATAAATTCCTGGTATCTTATACAATAGATATCTGTGACGTCATCAATTACATTTGAAATTTTACCATGAGCTGTACGGTGAAGGAAAACATTGCGAGGAAACCTGCATTCACCTACGTAGAAATTCAATGGTGTGTGTGAAGTTCCCAATCCGCACTGGGACCGCGTGGGAACTACGGCCCAAGCCCTCTAATTCTGAGAGGCCTGTGTGGACTATACAATAGGCTGGGATGATGATGACATTATTAATTGTGTCTTAATGTGTGACAATGCCTGTACCACGTTTCGTGCCGTCCCTCTTACTCTTCTGTTTGATACTATTAGCGTGTACAAACGGCATGATATTATGAAGTTCTTAAAGCGAATTTCGTAGTATTAGGTGCTTGGAGTTTCTCTGCGGGATCGCATTAGAAATGATGAAATCCGCGCAAGAACTAAAGTCACGGACATAAATAGCTCGAAGAATCGCTAGACTTAAATGGCAGCGGGCAGGGCGCATCGCCCGTAGAACTGACGGCCGATGGGGCCGAAAGGTTCTCGAGTGGCGTTCGCGGACCGGAAGACGCAGTGTAGGTAGGCCTCCAACAAGATGGAGCGACGACCTGGTGAAGGTAGCGGGAACGCATTGGATGCGGATAGCGCAGGGCCGATCTGTTTGGCGAGCCTTGGGGGAGGCCTATGTTCAGCAGTGGACGTCTTTCGGCTGAAATTATGAGGCCTTGGACGTATTGTAGGCCGCAGAATGACTATTTAATGCTTTTTGTCACTCTATAATGTTTCTCAATCAATGGTCGCATTATCCCCTTGTTAGGTGGTCGTCCGTTTTTAACAATAACAAGTAGGTATTTATATTTATTTTTAATAGATTTCATTGGATTTTTTGTTCAGAAAATTGTCAGGTTAAAATTAGTCAAAGCCACAGACTGATTGTTTTGTACAGCGAACATCCCAGGTTTCTGAGAGAATATCAGCATTGCAGGTTACTATACGTACAGTACCTACATGCTGAGTCACCGCGAATACGCGACATCATCGCATGGCTCTTAATTTAGAGGATAAGTAACAAAATTATGTGATGGGGTCGTACAAATTTAGATCTTTTTATGAATAATCTGTTGTAAATTATATATCTTTGAGCGTTGTATGTGCTTGTTGTGAACAAGGTTTGTATTCTATCTAATAAGATGCTTACCGCAACAGCAATGCACGTCAGTATCCCGCTGTACCGCCTACCAATCTTGTCGACAATGACACCTCCAAATGGTGAGGTCACAATGCTGGAGATGAGTGGTAAGCTGCCTATGAGGGCTTCTCCCATCAGGGTGATAGGCGCCGAGAGGGGAGAGCTTGAGCTCTGGAGGATGATGATGGCGTAGGATGGCCACACGAAGCCAGAGCCGAGGAGGAACTTAGGGAAGGACACTGGAATCAGAAATAAATAGACATAAAAAAATGTTTAATCAAAATCAAAAGCTTTGTTCTTTAAGTATATAGTTTTTTATGTCTACTTATAGTCTTTTTAAAGCTTTACTTTTCTGTGAGCTGCATACCTGCTCAGCTACTATGTTCGAAAAAGATCAGGTATAGTACCTAATGCATAAATAAATATATTTTTAATTAATCTACAGATTTTACTTGTATTTCGCTTTTATCGGACTATTTCCGTGATTTTATTGAAGTCGATTAAATTTTATTTTCATTTTTTTACGAAAATGTTACAAATAAGTATGGTACTGTTTTCAGGTTATTACGTAGAATAAATGTTTATAATTTCATAATTTTTAGTGTTACTTTAATTTTAATAAAGCCATTATTACAAATCGATTCACAAGAGCTGGCACGAATGGATTGAACGAAATTAATGTCATTTTGACACTTTTGTAGGAAAATGACTGATGCATATCATTTTCGTATTTGTGTGAAGTGTATTCAAATAGGCAACACATGGATACTTTCATTCGCTTATTCGCTCATTCGTGCCAGCTCTTGTGAATCGACCTGTACATTTTGTTTACCAGAATTTTTAACAAAAACCATTATCCATTGTGTAAATTAATTGTGCTTACTCATATTCCTTTAAGGAATAAAAGTAATTGATTTAATAGATATACTTACGCTTACTTGATCACATTATTTTTAGCAGTCATATATTTAACAGCATCGCTTAATTAATATATATTTTATAAGTAAATAAAAAACTTACTGATGGATGATCCCAAAAATTGGCGCATAAAGCTTTTCAGTCTCATTTTTATTTCGTATTAACACTACACACAGAATAACAAAAAAAATAACACAATATAATTTATAATAGCTTTCGCAAAATGTACCAGGAGTACATAAATATTGCGGAGCTCACAGCCACAGCCTTGTGGCGTTGGCGAAGTCACTCGCACTTTTAACAAGCCGAAACTACTGTAAACATTTATAGCTATACTATGTAGGTATATTACTAGTACTACGATTTTCGTATATAATCGAATCAGCGGTAATCAGTGTAATCGGGATAAAAATATATCTTAAGTAGCCTTAATCCGCGGCTATACCTACGTGTTGTCGCTGTGGTCGCGTATTAGTCATGGTAGCTTTAGCCTATCGTCTCTCGAGTGGGTCGTGAATTCCAGCCCGCACTTGCAGCTCAGAGTTTTTTTAGAATTGACGTGCGAAATAACATTAGAAATTTAATATAATTTTAAGCCTTCTTTCTGCTTTCAAGTCTAGGGTTGAGCATTTACTAGGCAAGCGGGCTCCATCGTAGGCCTTCGCTTTCGATCAGGCGTGATTGCGGTCAAACGCAAGCCTATATTGTACAAAAAGAGTCTAAGTTCCATCATGCCCATCTCAATGAATGGTGGTCTAACACTGTGCGTTTTCTAAGGCACTTCCTGCCACGTACAGTTAAATTGTAGAGTCAACTTCCAACAGCTGTGTTTCCTGCCAAATGACATTGGGGCTTTCAAGAAAAGGGTTTATACTTCCTTTAAAGGTCGGAAACAAATCAGTGACTCTCCTCGAGTTATTGTTATTTGTGGGCGGTGGTGACCATTTCCCCATTAGATGATCCTCTTGCTCGTTTGCCTTCATGTCAAAAAATAATATAATAAAAAAAAAGACGGCATGAGACGCTACGGAATGGCTCTTATCCCTTGGAGGCATGGCAGGAGTCTCGTTTAGGATGCTGCGTCGAGACCAGTGGCACCATCGTATATTGCCTCTATTTCCATTCGTGCAGGTGCGGCGGCCACTGCGGATGAACACCTCGAATATGAATAGGGCAGGCTCACCGGTCAAGAAGGCCGCCTGGGTTAACTAATGTTTCGCAAATTATTTTTCCCAAACTGATTAAATTAAAAATAAATAAATAAATATTAGGGGACAATCTTACACAAATCGACCTAGTCCCAAACTAAGCAAAGCTTGTACTATGGGTACTAGACGGCGATAAACATACTTATATAGATAAATAAATACTTAAATACATAGAAAACATCCATAACTCAGGAACAAATATTCGTGCTCATCACACAAATAAATGCCCTTACCGGGATTTGAACCCAGGACCTCTTGCTTCGTAGGCAGGGTCACTACCAACTAGGCTAAAACGGTCGTTAAAAAAATCGGTCGCGGTCGTTATTTGGAAAATGTTTTATTTCCCAACTGTTTATTTTTTCTGGACCTGTAAACTTTTAGACGACCAGATGGCCTAGTGGTTAGAGACCCTGACTATAAAGCTTGAGGTCCCGGGTTCGATTCCCGTGTCGGGGCAGATATTTGTATGAAAAATACGAATGTTTGTTCTCGGGTCTTGGGTGTTTAATGTGTATTTAAGTGTTTATCTCTCTATATAAGTTTGTTTATCCGTTGCCTAGTACCCATAACACAAGCTTTGCTAAGCTTACTTTGGGACTAGGTCAATTGGTGTGAACTGTCCCGTGATATTTATTTATTATTTATTTATTTAAACTTTTCAGGATTGTTATAAAACAAACCTAACCTAACCTACAGTATAGCCCTGAAATATAACCTGAATAATTTACAGTTTCAGATAAAATAAACATTTGGGAAATGAAACATTTGCCAAATGAATCAGTTTGGGTAAAATAATTTGCCATACGGAAGTACACCTATATCACGGGAAAAATCACACCAATTGACCTCGTTCTAAAGTGAGCAATTAATCTTGTGTTATGGGTGGGCAACGGATAAACATATTTATACTAACTAGCTGACCCCGCAAACGTTGTTTTGCCATAATATATCACCTAGGTGAATTTTAGCCTCAGACCTACCGAATAAAGACAAAAAAGTTTCGTAAAAATCGGTCAAGCCGTTTCGGAGGAGTAGGTACGATAACAAACACCGTGACACGAGATTTTTATATATTAGAGTATTGTAGATATATACATACTGAAATACAGTCATATTAAACACCCAAAACTCGAGAGAAAATATTCGTATTTTTCATACAAATATCCCGGGACCTCATACGTCCAAGCATTTGGTCACATATGGGTTATTTAGTTTTATTGTTCCTTTATGTTAATCAATTACCAATTAGACTTGACTTTAATAATGTTGAAGTACCTGTGTTGTTGTTCAAAAAAAGTACATAAATTGTCAGTAAAATTTAAATACAAAAATTCAAAAGGCCGTCATTTATTGTAACCCACGACCACTGCGACGGCAGGCAACCCTTGACTTCAACAAAGTGAGCAATTGATGAAGCATGTGACGTCTATTATTAGCAATGCGTGAGCATCGTTACAACTATAGGGTATATGCCAAGGTAATTTTTTTTTCTCTAAATTCACGTACAAAATAGATTGTCTAAATAATACTAGTGCAGTGCCCCTGTGAGCTGTTAACCTCGAATATTGGCTAGAGCATGATTCTCTGTCAATTTGAAAAAAAAACTGAGCTGACAAGGCTGACAATAATAGCATGAAATTTTCTCGAACCTTCCCAAAAAATATCACAAGAAATATGACCTGTAGAGGAAAAAAGATGGATTATCGGACTAGACAGGATATCCCTATGAAACCATTTATGTCCAACAGAAAATGGAGACGCTTCGCTCATGGTTTGCGGTCGCTCGGTTAATTAAAAAAATACCTGGGCGACCGAGCTCTGCTCGGGCAGAAACTCGGTACCAAGCGTTTTCCCAGAGATAAGACCAAGCTAGATCAATTTTTCATCCCCGAAAACCCCCAAATACCAAATTTCATCGAAATCGTTGGAGCCGTTTCCGAGATCAAATCACCGGAGGGGTGGGGGGGGGGGGTGAGAGGGGGGAGGGGATGCGGGGGAGGGAGCGCGGGGGTATTAAAGGGGGGATGAAAATTTCATTGATTTTGCCGTAGGATGCACCGTTTTCAAGATATTTGACAAAAACACCGGAGGGGGTGGGGGGGGGGGGGGGTGAGTCACGTTAAACTATCGTCCGTAAACCGACTTTACAGACAACCGGCTTTTCCTGTTCTGTGCTCCCAATAGGAAACTTGCACATAGACGGTGCTGCTAACTGGTGCCATAAGGGTGCCATCAATTTGAAAGTTTTACCTTGATAAGTTTGTTTTACTGTCCGCATAGTGTCTCTTCTGTCGCATTAGTGCTGCCGCCTATAGTTACTGCACGTTCCCTATAATACTTTTTCTAACAAAAAAGTAACTTTTTCTCACAAAAAAGTAACTTTTTCTCACAAAAGAAGAAACTTGACGTTTTCTCATGAAAAATAAACTTAAAAAAAAACTAAAAATCATGAAAAAAAACGTGGAATCGAACCGAGGTCGGCTGGATCCGCGACCACCCGATTTCTAATGTGCCATTATGATCTGCTCGAAGTTGGCGAAATTTAGCTTTATATTCTGATGCAAACAAAAATAGCCGGAAAACACGAGTTAAAGCGATTTTCTGAAAATGAAACATAGCTAGATCAGTTTTTCATCCCCGAAAACCCCCACATACCAAATTTCATCGAAATCGTTGGAGCCGTTTCCGAGATCCTGATTATATATATACGTATATACAAGAATTGCTCGTTTAAAGGTATTAGATATATATACATATATACAAGAATTGCTCGTTTAAAGGTATTAGATAGATAGCCACGGCTCGTAACTTTGGGAACGTTGAACTGAAAAATTTGATTTTACGGGCGTGAAATAAAAAAATAGTTATTTTTTTGAACAATGACAATCCTTTGTATTGAAAATAACTACGTATAAATAAAGTTTTACGTAGTCGTAATTTTTACACAGTTATTTTAT
Source organism: Archips xylosteana (assembly GCA_947563465.1). Classification (NCBI taxonomy): domain Eukaryota; kingdom Metazoa; phylum Arthropoda; class Insecta; order Lepidoptera; family Tortricidae; genus Archips; species Archips xylosteana. Next base: position 1,913,723 of record OX387365.1, read on the forward strand.
CGTTATCAATGGAGATAAATTTCGTCTATAAGAAGGATATTAATAATAATATTAATATGTATAAAATAAAAAAAAAAATGTATTAGGGGACAATCTTACACAAATCGACCTAGTCCCAAACTAAGCAAAGCTTGTACTATGGGTACTAGACGACGATAAACATACTTATATAAATAAATAAATACTTAAATACATAGAAAACATCCATAACTCAGGAACAAATATTCGTGCTCATCACACAAATAAATGCCCTTACCGGGATTTGAACCCAGGACCTCTTGCTTCGTAGGCAGGGTCACTACCAACTAGGCTAAAGCGGTCGTTCATATAAATCGTTCGTATAAACTTTTATTGTACCTATATGTATAGGACTAATTGGAGTGGATAAAATTTATCACACCCACCGCTATTTTGTGATTCTAAGATTATTTTTTAATGAGCTGACTATAATACGATTGTTGTTCATCTAACCTAGTCGTATTTCGTTATATAGATAAACCGAATGCGACGTGGAAATCGTACCTACATAAATAAAGACCGGTCCTAAAAAAAGGTTATTATTTACTTTTTATACACGAATTCCCATTGAAAACGATAAAAAATAACTATGTAGATATTTCATCCACGATGACATTGACAAATTTTTCGACTGCAAAAAAAAGGTAACTCTGATTTCTTCTCCATTAGTCGTTCCTTATGTTATCTACTCTCGATTATCCAATTCCTAGTAATGACACCTCATACTTTAAAATGCATACAATCTTTTAGGCATATTTTGCATACATAAGTAGATTCGCTCGAACAACATGACCCTCCTTCGGCATTCGGATAAAATATAGGCAACCAAGTAGGAATTAAGATTTTGCAGTGCTACGCCACCACTGATAAGATGTATTTTTATTGGTTTTATTGGTTGTGTCAAATACCCTTATTCACATACTCTATTGTTGTCAATCGACTCGCGTTTTTCTAATTAGTTTGCATGGTCTTAAAATAAACAGCTCGTGTCCAAACCTTCAGGAGTAAAACGACGTATAAACCGTTGGAAATCTATATTGCTGTGTGATTTTATAAACACGTAGAATAGATTCACTTATAAAGAAGTATCGTACAGTCAAGGAAACTGAATCGCGTACCAGGGTGGAACCTTTTCACAACCAATTTCACGATGATTTCTATGGCTTGGAATGTCAAGATGACATAGACTTAGATAGACATAGATTGATTGCATAGTTCCCGCGGGATACTGATAAACGAATTCTTCGCAGACGGAGTCGCGGGGAACAGCTAGCACCAAATATGTTCCAAACACAGCAAACAAGATAATAATAATAAAATAATGTACTTTAAAATAAATGATTTACATTTGTAGCGACTACTAACGCCATCTAGTCATCACATAAGGAACTAACTACTACAATCCTACATCACGCTATCGAAGTTTCTCAACTCGGCTGCATAAATACAACTTCCAACATTCATCCATTGGACTTCGGTCCCCAGGCATAACATCTGCCTGGAGAGAGATCTCTCTATTGCAGCCTACCCCCAAATTGGTGACCCACGACATTGGACAAAATCGCAATCTTCAGACACACAAGACGATGACGCAGTCTCACAGCAAGCCATACTCACCGCACTGTGCACCATTAGCAGCATGTATCCATTATCTGCCTGGTGTCTACAGTTCGCAAATCCTCCTCCCACTACTTCCACTTGCCGATCAATCAACCAACGCTCGCCAACAAGGCTCCGAGCAATCACGCAACAGGCATGCATCACAAGTAGCAGAGGAACAACAATGCTCGCCGACGAGGCTCTGAGCGACTGGCCCTTGCAAGCGCCCACATGACGCACAGACTGCACTCCACTGCAATTCGTATCGACCTCTGGTCTAAAAAGGGGGGCTGATGTAGCGACTACTAACGCCATCTAGTCATCATATAAGGAACTAACTACTACAATCCTACATCACGCTATCGAAGTTTCTCAACTCGGCTGCATAAATACAACTTCCAACATTCATCCATTGGACTTCGGTCCCCAGGCATAACATCTGCCTGGAGAGAGATCTCTCTATTGCAGCCTACCCCCAAACATTCTTTCTAAACCTTTCCAGTGAAAGTACGTCGTAAACATAAAAAAATAAATAAAAAAAATCTTTATTTAGAACAGTAACAATAAGGTGCATTACAGAATATGAAAAACGATGTCACCGCAGAAGTTAAAAACTGTGTCGCAGGTAGCAACGCCCCCTCCGTAAACATCATCAATAATTTATTAATTCATCATTCAATGCTCTTCAAGGATTCAATAATTGTAAGTGGTCGTACTAAATGTCAAAGAAATACGACTTGATGTAGGAAAACTGTCACTCAACTTCTTGCGCAGTCCGTATTTATCATTCGATCAGGAAAATACACAAAGTAAAGATGAAAGAATATTTGTTAAACAATTTACTGGACAAAGAGTTCCAGAGGTTGCTGTTCCCACTGAACCTGATGCAGACGGTTCTCTTGCAACCTAAATACAGAATTCTCCATGGATTTATCACTCCCATGGAATTACGCGATCATTTTATGTGTGTCTTGGGTGTTATGGTTGTTATATGTACTAACCTGATGAAATTGTATTGCTCCCAATTTTACTACGATACAGACTCAACTAGCCTAAGAACACTACTTATTTCTGACACAGTATTTTACACTTTGTCAAGTTTTATTACGATGACGGTAAACATTGCGCAGAGCAAGAATAATGTGCAGCTAATACTTAAAGTACAGGAAGCGTGTAAACTGATCGATATTAACAATGGCTTGAAAAAAATCCGGAACTACAATTGGATGGCTATCTTAATCTTAACAATAACATTGACGTGCTTGTTATTTCTCAGCATGAATCATGACTATCATTTTTATCATTTTCTATTTGTTCTGTCAACATTTTACTTTGATGGTAACATTGTTTTTGCTATACAAATAATAAAATTCCTAGTGCATGAGATAAAAATGTGGCTGGGTGCGTTAGACCGCTATTGTATAACATGTTCTGAACCCAATCATAAAAAGTTGACGAAGTATTTTTCTGAGATCGAACAACAAGAAAAAAGACTTTTTACAGCGTATTTAGATATAATGGAAGCTTCTAAGCTTTTCAAATACATATTTCAGTACTCGGTAAGTGTTTCGCGCATTTTATGGCTTCGTATACTCGCTGTTGGTTACGGCTGGTCCTGATCACGTTTCTAGTGTCACCCATCCTTCCATCGTGAATTCTGGGGTTATTAGCAATCCATCATCGCTAGGCGACAGACGTCCACTGGTGGACATAGGCCTTTCCCAAAGAACGCCACCCGTATCCATTCGACTTCCGCGACCTTCCCCAGAGGCCATAATATTATCTAAATCGCGGTGCTTGCTAACACATTCACCATCTCTTTCTGTCACTATCTTATACCGTTTAACAGAATGAAATAGTGAACGCGATAGCGCCTGCGCATTAAGCAATTAGCGTGCAGTTCACTTTGTTGATTTCTACTTATGCTGCGTCATCTAGTATGTGGCCGCCACTTAAACTTGGCAATTCTCCAACCCATTTTGAGTTCTTTTGCGTTAGGTATTGTGATTATAATAATAACCTGTTTGTTTTCCAGATACTGCTGCTAACAATTGAGAATTTCGTGCACCCCTTGATGTACATACAAAGTTTTTTGAGCACAAGCTCAGAAAACGAAGAATCTACAGTAAGTCTTAGAATCGTATTGTATTGCTAGCTTTAATCAAAAATGGTTCTAATAGGAAATGTTGTACGGTGACTTTTGAGACATTACAATTTTAATAGTAGATTGTTTAACAAGGGACTAAAACAAGCCATAATGACACGAGATATTTAGCCACCCGAGCGACAGCGAGGGAGGCTATAATTCGAGTTGTCATTATGGTAGTTTAGTCCCGTGTTAACACTCTACTTTTCACTTTGAATGCGAGGAAAAAAACGACGTACAAAATTACTTTTTTACAACGTATGCTCAATACGAGCAATGGACAACTGTTCAAAATTCAAATAGCAAAAAAAATACCGCTGTCTTTTCTTTTCTTTTATATTTTTTTGTAAAGTTACGCTTTAAATGCTTGCATAATTAACCAACAGATTCTAACTTAAAGACTATGTTAAAACTAATTGGACTATGCATGTAAGAATGATAATTGTTCATTCATTAGAATCGCCAAATAAATTAACCTAATTGATCTAAGTTCACACACAAAATATATTGTTAACTGAAACACTTACCCGTGAATAAAGAAATGACTTTTTAAGTTTATTTTCTATATGCCAATTCATTGTTAAATTATATCTAATTATACTTTCTATTTACTATTAAATGCAACTGACATCGCATTATTTTGAAGTCAAGCCATATTAACATTCAAACGTAACTGCTCTATCTACCGTACACTCCAGCACTGATTTGCCGACAGTGCGGATTGCTATTTTATCGACAGAGCAGGGAACTGCTTTGCCGACAGCGTTTTTAAAAATAAAACAAATTAAAAACACCTAAGCTAAAGGAAATCTTTCTTTACGTGCAAAATAAAATGAATTCATCTTTAATATTTTATAATTAAATAGATTAATATTCATAATTATTCAATGTGTTTCACGAAATTATTATTTTTTAAATATTTTTTATACAGTTGTCATTTTGAGGTTATTTCCACGCCCTAAAGGCTTCCACAGACCGAAGCGCAGGGCGCTACAGTGCGACCGCAGCGCGCTTCGGTCTGTGGAAAGCTTTAAAATTGTCTATACCCAGTTACTGAAAATGGCGATAATCCTCCATTTACAAACACCGTGATTGGCAGTTTAGGGGTTTCCATAGTCAATTAAAAAAATTTTACTTTAATCCCTTGAGATCAAAAAAGAGCTTTAGTCCCGATATGCAGAGACTAAAGTAACATTTTAAGAGCATGAGAAGTGAAAAGAGTATTTGCATAGCATCAAGCTTTTATGTGAGTTCAACCTTTTTCGTATAAAATCGGATTGATTATTCAAACGTGTCTCAAAATAAAATGTAGGTAATTTAAATCAAAAGCACTACTACTACTACTAATGTAATGAGTATTGATAACATCTTCGAAGCAAATCACCCCCAAAATAACTTTCTACCCCTTTTTGACCCCGTTAAGGGATGAATTTCAATAAAATACGAAACACGTCTTCCATCAATTCTGTTAAAGAATGTTTACGAAAAAATTTGTTGTACGGTCGGCCTTGAAAGTGGTCTACCAGTTTTGACAAAAGTGACTGTGAGATCTAAATATCGTTAGGATTGACTTTCAAACTGAGTGAAGTCTTTAGCCACTGTCATTATATTATTTGGTAATAAAAGTTTGTGTAGTTTTTTTATAAATTAGGAAATTCCTGATCGACAGAAGATTTTTAATCCAAATCGAATAATTACTAATAAAAAAATTACGCGAGTACGGTGTACCATATGTTAACCGTTTTTTAAATTTTACTTCGATTTATTATGTCGAGGTCATAATAAATCGACCTCGTTGTATTATGACGTGCAAATAAACTTCAACCGTAGGGTGGGAGACAAGAGGGAGACCACATTTTTGGCCGATGGTACCATACAAACTTTGCCCCCCTTTTTATCCCCTTAGGGGTAGAATTTCGGAAAATTCTTTCTTATCGGATGCCTACGTTATACAAAGAACACATCCTCCAAGTTTCAGGTCTCTACGACCAGCAGTTTAGGCTGTGCGTTGCTCCGTCAGTCAGTCTATAAGGACAAAGCGTTTTATATGTATAGATTAAGAAGATCAATGCAAAACTTTATGAGTATGAGTTCCTGTGTGTGTTCGTTACTCTATCAAGTTGATATGGTATACAGATATTATTGCGGGATCAAGTGTAGAGATAAACTACGATAACATGGCCCGCCCCTCCACGTTACTATTTCAATGTGTTTAAATAGTCACATATTTACGTAATATTTTTTATTTAGTAGTATCTGCTTTTGTTTGACGGCTGTCTCAACACGCACGCATACGTTGAAAGTTTTGGTGTGCTTTATAAATAATTTCACAATACATTGAAAACTTCTTGAATTGTGGAGAGGCGGGACATGTTATTGTAGATTATCTCTAGTCATGTAAAATCCGTCATATATATCTGCGATCATGATGCTGGTAGATAAGACCAAAGCGGTTACGACCGTCTGTAAGGCAAGTCGTCTAGTCGCTATAACTTTTCAATTTGAATAAGTACGCTGCAATAGGTCCGGTATTGGTAGTGATCTTTCATAACGACTTCCTTTTGAAAATGGTGTAGTGTTTTCCGTTCCTTTCTACATCGCTCAGATCATTTTATTTTTTGCAAACCTTTACCCGCAGCTTGCTTACGTGAACGATTTGGTCTTGCAGTTAGACAGAAAAAGGAGCGGAATTTTTCATAGCAAAAATCAAACATCAAAGGGATTGAACATAATTTTTATCGACTATCGATAAATATTTCAGCAAATAGTAGGTACTTTTAAAATAGCACTTTTTAAGTTAATTACAATTAAAATATAAAACCTTAAACGGAAACGCAACGAAACTAAAATATAACCTTCATTCAAAATAACAATACAATACAATACAATAGAAATCCATTTCTGTATTAATCGCATTTCTTCATCTTCTCTGTAGTAATAGAGAATTGTCATAATTTTTTCTACTCGTATATTGTCACCCTTCAAATTGGTCCTGTTATCATTGTAGATCTATTTATAGCTTGAGAAAGAGTGTTCTACCTCCGTTGATGTAAGTAAGGGATGTTTTTTATCCATTTGTTAACCGTTTTTCTTTTAGGATTAACCATTTTAATAACACGGGAATGACTTAGAAAAACTCAAGCGACATAAATGTCAATGTGACGTTGACGCGATTTATTTTAATATGGAGATGCAAGTCGCTTAGCAAAGAGGTCAAATGTTACAAATAATGTTAAAAGGCGATAACAAGCGAAGAGTCGATTCGATAACATCGATAACTGGAATAGTCGATAAAACTTATGTTCAATCCCTTTGATGTTTGATTTTTGCTATGAGAAATTCCGCTTCTTGAATCACCTAATACTCCTGAATCAGCAAATATCATGTCGTGCTCTTAATTTACCTTATATCCTCCTGTTTTAGAGTTAAAGAGCAACAAATACTCCCACTCTCAAACTTTATCCCCTCCTTACCCGTGGTCCACCAACTCGTAAGTTCACCTGGGTGAACCACGCGGACAGGTTTATTCTCGTGGTACACTTAGGTTGACTAAGGTCGATAATGTATTGGTGGTTTTACCTAGTTCACCTCTAGGCGAACCACTGTTTATTTTTCTGTATTTTTACTCTTTGGAGTTTTTGACGTTTTCATTCATATTAATAGGATATAAATAAATTAACCTTTGTTTATGTTTTCAGGTAATCAGTTCATTTGACGGCTTAATAACGTCTTTGTGGGTAGTTAAAAACTTCACTTTGTTGATTATCCTTTGTGTGGCTTGCCAGCAGTTTTACCTAATCGTCGAAGAAGTAGAAAAAGCAACCGCTGTCATCAGCAGTAATCATGCGTTGTTTACTCGTAAGTTTATATGCCTTATATGAGCTATTTTTATCATCATCATTCGCTATGTCCACACCAGTGCGCTTTCACGTTCATCTTGCGTTTTCCTTTGACGCACGAATTTCTGCACGCCGATCCACCGGCGTTGGGTAGACATGCGCTAGCGGCGGTTACGTATCAAAATATCTAAAATTAAAAACCTAACGTAAAATAACCTAAGTTCAAAATACCTAAAATCTAAATACCTAATGATTTTTTTCACTTATATTCAAAATACTGAAAGCTTAAAATGCCTACGTATTGCAATGTCTAAAATTAAAAAACCTAACGTAAAATAACCTACGATCAAAATACCTAAAATCTAAATACCTAATGATTTTTTCACTTATATTCAAAATACCGAAAGCTTTCGTATATCCTAACTGGTATCTCGCTGGCAGCGAGCGAGCGAAGCGAGCGAGCAAGACTTTTTAAGGCAGAAGCGACTCGGATAGGTTAGGTTCAGAAGGCTAAGGCGGGAGCGAAGCGTTGCGAAGCGTAGCGTAGCTCTCGTCTTAGCCTTCGATGTTAGGTATTTTTTTTGTAACAGCACAGAAAATGATTATTTCCATTAGTTATTGTTATTATTGTCTTTAACATTATGAAATGTACCTAAATGTAAATCATATACCAAATTTTATCAAACAAATAAGATTTTTCACGTGGTAATAAAAAAAATAACTAACACCAAAGGCTAATCCGGGAGCTTCGCTCCGCTACGCTCCCGCATTAGCCTTTGAACCTAACCATTCCGAGTCGCTTCCGCCCCGAACCGTCTTGCTCGATCACTTCGCTCGCTCGCCGAAAATTAAGCAATGTTCGTTTCATTTAGGTATTTTGACCATTTGATATTTCAAATGTTGGTGTATCAAACTTAGGTGTCATAGCTGTTGATATTTTAAACATTAGACATTTACTCCATTAGGTATTTTAAACATAGGTAATTCGTAGGTAGGTGTTAGTTGCTTAGGTATTTATAATCATTAGGTATTTAGATTTTAGGTATTTTGAACGTAGGTTATATTACGTTAGGTTTTTTAATTTTAGATATTTTGATACGTAACCGCTAGCGGCACGCGCTGCTGTTCGATTAATTTTGAGGCATGCGCTATTGCATGCGCTATGGTTGCTCGGGCATGCGTCAAAGGAAAACGCAAGATGAACGTGAAAGCGCACTGGTGTGGACATAGCTATTCATCATCTCGGCCCATATACGTTCCACTGCAGGGCACAAACTTCCTCTCAGAATGAATGGGCTGTAGTTTCTATGCGGGCCGAAAGTGGATTGGGAACTTCACACACACTTTTTAATTTGTGTAGGTTTCCAATTGTAATTTCACACATAAATTTCGAAAAACTCAGAGATGTGAGCGCAGGCGTGAACTCACAACCCTCTCCTTGAGTGGATATTGGTCAAAATATTAGGTTATGAGGCCATTTTTTAAGCGGTTAATGTACGTCCAGGAATACAGTTTGCATATTACATACTTGCAATGGCATACTTGTTATTAACTTTTAGTATTTTTTTAATAAGTCAAACTAAAATCAGATAATATCAAATAACTTTAAATGGACCAAACAAACTCACGACCCAATGATCACTACGCATTTTTTCTAAGTCTATATTTTGTTTCCCATTGGTGCGCTTTGCCTCTCGTCTTGATCTCCACATCTTCCCATCCAGCCAGAGTTTAAGCCACTTCACTTACCACGGTTTTTTCATTAAATTTAAATTCCCATACACCTAAGTGCTTTTTTCGTTACATTTATTGTTTGTTGTAGTTAACATACAGAAGTTATGCAAGAACGTGAGTCGTGTCACCGTGTGCGCGCGCGCTGCGGGCCGGCTGCGTGCGGGCGGCATGTTCGCGGTGGACGCGGCGCTGCCGCTGCGGCTGCTGGCGCTGCTCGCCACATACACCGTCGTGCTGCTGCAGTTCGCTTTCCTCTAACTCACAACAGTTAATATTTATTCACCTTAACAAGGAAGTGATAGTTAAATTCTAAAATCGGACAATAGATTCTATGTTCAATGTTTTTATAATCTATGCAGTAATTGGTCCCTTATCATATTAAAAACAGCTACTTGCTTTGACAGAATCTTGCTTTTACTTTGTGAATGAGCATTAAATTTACTAGGCCATCGCAGGGCTCATCTTCGCTTTCCATCAGGCGTGATTGAGGTCAAACGCAAGCCTATATTGTATAAAAAAAAGAATGAAAGAATGAAATGAAAGTCAAACTTTATAATCTGATAATATCTCTAGTGATTGATCCATAACCACATTAAATTAACGTTTTTAGCCGACATTTCTGGATTATACAGGTCCAAGGGGTGGCTGGTTGTTGACGAGTCAGACAGTTAATCAATTAGGTTTTTACTTTTTATATAGGAGACTAGCCTATGAATACGGCTTGGTGAGTGGCTTCATCCAATGGCATTAAAATGTGTAAATCGAAAATGTTCGGCTTGAGGTCTGTCGTTTGACATCTGATTATTTTTAAATATAAATTAAATGGTATGTCACAAAAGTGTTTTTCAATTTCCAACATCCACCAAAGTATAGAATAATTAATTTTTTTTTTTATTTATTCAGAAAGAAACAAACAGTCACATTGGTACAATAGTAACCATAAAACAATGAGTAGAAAATAGACCTATAGTTTCCTTAATTATATAGATACAATAACGTTAGCAAAAAAACGCGACACAGCAACCAGTCAAGCAAACACAAACAGTAATTAATTAACTGAATGGAGATGGAATACATTATTACTATACAATGCGTGTCATATGTATTTGCTATTATAAATGTTACACAAACCTGTGAGTGAACGATTCTAATCCAAGCTGTAATTTTCTTAATTATTAACAATGAAATAACCTACTAAAACTATTAATAACTTATTATCGATTTGATCAGCGTTAACAGCTGGAGCTAACAGGACGAAGAGCCTGCTTAAACGCTTCTTTTAAAGATTTTAAAGTGCAGTTAAATATGTCAATGTCCTTGAGTGTTTCATTTTCATCAAAGTATTTACAAGCACGCCTAATAAATACATTTCTAGCATAACAGGTTCTACTTCGTGAGAAAAGATGTTTTCTTCGACAAAGACGCTCACGTCTACGGGGAACTCTAAAATTGATCTTATGTAGTAATGAAGGGGCTTCTAATGTACAATGCAGGATTTTAAATAGTAAGGCAGAATCGACGCAGTCACGGCGGTCGCTAAGCAATTGGCTAAGTAAAGTTTTATGAAGAGGTGCTAATTATATTTTTTTTCGACAGTCGGCGTTCTGGAGATCGAGAAACTGCAGCTGTTTTATTTTTATCTCCTGTTGTTTACTGGAAATATTTTTTTAAGTGTTCGAGATGACATTTGTGAGATTTTACGGCTGACAAGCGGTTTGTGCTCAGTACTAAGAAGAAATAGAAAAAAAAACGAAGTCAACTGTCAGTTCTGTCAATGTCAAATCTTTTGCGTTTCGTTTGCTTTGCGTTTTGGTGTGCTCAGTGTGATTTATGGACTATTTTTATCGACCTCCGCATAAAATCCGGACTTTCAATTTTACCGCATTTCTCCACGACCTATGCACGTTAAATGGATCACGATTGAATACTTTCGATCACTATTTTGGAACTGCTTCTTGGACAACGCAAAGCAAACGAAACGCAAACGGTTATATTTCATTTGACATTGACAGAAGCGATAGTTGACTTCGTTTTTTTTTTCTATTTCTTCTTAGTACTGAGCACGAACCGCTTGTCAGCCGTAAAATCTCACAAATGTCATCTCGAACACTTAAAAAAATATTTCCAGTAAACAACAGGAGATAAAAATAAAACGGCTGCAGTTTCTAGATCTCCAGAACGCCGACTATCGAAAAAATATATAATTAGCACCTCTTCAAAAAACTTTACTTAGCCAATTGCATATTGTGATGTTTACAGGAGTCAATGTAATCTTATCAAATGTTAATCATAATGGAATATCAATTACTATGGTAATTAATTAATCAACATTTGTAGCAATTAATCAACAGTTTCATGCCACGGGAGCTTTAGCTTACTTGTCTTTACCGAACCAAAAAAAAAGATGAAGGAATATCTTTTAAATAATAAGATAGATGATGAGTTTCAGCAGATGATGCTTCCACTAAATTTGTTGCAATCATTTTTTTTGCAATCAAAATTCAGAATTTCGAATGGATTTGTTACTCCTAATGGCTTTCTTGCTCATTTAAAGAGTTTTCTCGGTGTGATTCTTGTTTTAAGTACCCATATTATAATTTCGTATATACGCGTGTATTACAATAACATTGACACTTATTGGGATCATTCTGTAATTTTATTTGATACTTTTTTCTACGGTATATTCGGTTTGGTACTTTTTGAAGTAAATGTTGCTCAGAGCCAGAACAATGTGCAACTAATACTGAAAATGCAACAAGCTTACAGATTGTTTGACGCTAACGACGTTTTGAAAAGATTCAAGAAGTACAATTGGATTTTTATCACAGTGATATTGTTAATATGGGGGTCATTTTTTTGTTATAATTCCATTACAAGCTATATTGATTGTTTTCGATATGTATACATATTGTTCTTAGCCTACTTTGATGTAAATGTTATTTACGCAGCGCAACTCATCAAATTTCTGGAATATGAGTTGAAGCTGTGGCTGGTGGAACTGAACCGTTTTTTTGTTAAGTGTTCTGAGCCAAATCACGGCAAGTTGATGAAGTATTTCAAAGAGATTGATCATCAAAGGAAACTGCTTTATTCGGCATTCGTTGATATAATGGAGGCTTTCCAACTATTATCCTGTGTTTTTAAATATATGGTAAGTATATCATTTGTAGCTTTTCCTATTACCGTTGACCTTGATTTTAACTTTGACCTTGACTCTGTTCGTCTGTCAAGATCCTTTTTCTCAAGACGCGAACGGGTAGAGTTATTACTTATCAAGCTGAAATTAATTTAATTACTCATATTTGGAATCAATTAAATGTGTAAAAAAAAATTGTCTTCTAAATAAACCAATCAAAAAAAAAACAATAATTGAAAATTTTGTTTCCACCCAAATTGCCGAGGAACAAAAACCTACAGGATAATTTCATTATAACATTTGTAGCTTTTCCTATTACCGTTGACCTTGACTTTAATTTTGACTTTAAATCTGTTCGTCTGTCAAGATTCTTTTTCTCAAGATCGCGAACGAGTAGAGTTATCACTTATCAAGCTGAAATTAATATAAATACTCATGTTTGCAATCAATTAAATGTGTAAAAAAATTGTCCTCTAAATCAACCAATCAAAAAAAACAATCATTGAAAATTTGTTTCCATAGAAATTGCCGAGGAACGAAAGCCTAAAGGATAATTTCAGTTGTCCTAGAAACTTGAAAGTTGATAATTATGGAGGTAGCTCTTATAGCCACAACCAATGAGAAATATACGGAAATCTCAGTGCGCGAGTGCAACTCACATTTCTTTAATAGAGAATTTAAAACTTTGAAAATTTAAAAATTTCATTTTAGTTATGAAATTTAAAAAAACTGTAATAATTTGATTATTGTTATTTACAGATTTTTCTGCGAGTGATTGATTGTTTTGTACACCATTTGATATACACACAAAACTTTTTGTTAATGATGACAAGTAACAATTCCTCCGTAAGTATTTACCTACTTATTTTATTTATCAAATAAACATAACTTATGCTTATTTTTAATGAAAATAGTCTGTTTGTTTATCTTTCTGTCTCGTAAAACTTGGCATAACATTATTGCGCATAACTCATAACCAGACATAGGAATTTAGGGGGCAAAATTTCATGACAGGTAGGGAGTTCCTTGATCGATAAACTCTATACTTTAGACTTTTAGGTATTTAAAAGAATGTAAACAAACGGGAGCTGTCAAAAATTACAGATTCAGAGGTTGTGAACCTTTATAAAGGTTCAAGACCAATATTATTCAACAATGGATAGATAAATTATGTACATGTTTACAGTTAAATGAACAATATAATATTAATTTAATTTAATTTTATTTAATTGTGACATATAATATTGTAATGAGTAATTTAATTTAAATGATGTATTGTAATATTTGCAATGTTATGGATTTTAATTTACTAACATAGTCGTACAATATATTTAATGTTACTAACCATCTATGGACATGTGTTTGAAATAAATGAATTATTATTATTATTATTATATTATTATTATATATATTATTATTTATGACGAGAATAAAAATTAAAAATGTAGCTAGCACTAAATACGCTATTAGACTTCTTATAATGATCCCTTTTTTGCCGTTTTTTGGGTTATGTCGGTTTTGGATGGATATCTATCTTTTGGCCACGTTTCTTCAACATATTTAAATATGTTCACAAGCACATTCTTTTCCGATGATGTAAGTTGTCCTGCCTTAGTCCGCTTCTTCTTCGGAGAAGGAAATGTAAGCAAGGAACTAGCCCGGGTAGTTCCCGGCTCGCCATCACCCATGTCTTCGTAAAATACACAACTCCGTAACAAAACAACAAAACAAGCAAGTTCAACAAAAAATTAACCAGCAAAGACTTCGCGTCTTTGGCCCCTCTGGCGACTCATTCAAAAAAAAAAACAAAAAATTAACAGAAAACAACAAACTTAACAAAGAATAACAATAAATGAAATCTCGAAAACACCACAAATATTGCACTCGCATCAGATGACAACAAGCAATGGCAAATGTCAAACCGACAAGTTAGAAATCACGTAATCAGGTGTTGCTGCATTAAATACGACACTTTCTATTTTAGTCACATTACATTCTGATTAGATCAGACCTTGCGTTTTAAACCTCTGCAAGATTGGGTATTTTTTAGTGTCAATTTACAAAAAAAAATTAAATATTCATTTAACATGATAAAAATATTTTTGTAATCGTAAATGTGTACATATTCAGTAAAATTAAGCGTAACTATATGTTATTAGAACTTAATGGACTGAAGTAGGTTGCTCAATTATTTTAAAATAATAAATATTGAACAGGAACCAAACATTGTCTTAGAAATAACCTCTTTAATGGTTTGTTTACATTCTTTTAAATACCTAAAGGTCTAAAGCATAACTATCGACGCCTTTCCCATATTTTATGGTAGTGATTGCCCCGCAACTTTGTTTGTAAGTTTTTATTATTTTCTAATTCTTATTTCGGTGACAAATATGATAAAGTTTACACAAAAACTTAAATGACAGAAACGGCTAGACCGATTTTATGAAACTTTTTTTTCTGTATTCGGTATGTCTGAGAATAGGTCGTAGGCTATTTTTTATACCGCTACCTACTCTTCGCGGACCGGAGTCTTGGGCAACAGCTAGTATTTTAACATAATTTAATTTGGCTGTATGACCTAAAGTTCCCCGGTCCATTCTAAGGTTGTAATTAGTGAAACAAAGTTTCAAAGTAGGTAGCGTGAATATTTCTAACTAGTGGCGTGACCATTGGCTGCTTGACAGGCTGGAACGTCTGCAGAATGTGTGTATCAGGTACATTTATGGTCTACGTAAGTATGATCACGTCTCCCAATTCCGCGAACAGCTTCATTGGCTACCTATTCGTCGTCGCAGAGACATTCATACCCTTTGCCTTCATTATAATGTCCTGTTTAACCCTGCTTCTCCTTCTTACTTATCTGAAAGATTTAGCTACATAGCCACTGGAAGCGGACACCGTTTGCGGTCGAGTTCCAAACTTACACTTGCCTTCCCGCCTAACAACGCGCGCTCTTATGCTAAATCTTTCACTATCCATTCTGTCAAACTGTGGAACGATTTACCCTTGTCTCTAAGGGAATCCCCGTCTGTGGCCTCGTTCAGGGAGAGGTTAAAGAAATTATGGCTTGACTCTGACATCTGAGGGGAGACTGTGTCCGCTTTTGTAATATGTTTTATTTGTTTTATGTTGCATTTAATGTAAATAATTTTGTATTTTTTTTCTTTTGTACCTATTTATTTTCTTTCTCTTTTGGGTATTTCTGTTTTTCTTTTTCTTTACCGCACGTAATTTTAACTGTCTGCTTATCCACTATTAATAAATTGCCTTCTCTTTACTAGGTTAGCTGGAAGAGATCCCTTCTTAGGGATTAGCTCACCTTTGTTCTCCTCTCTGTGTACTTGTATTTTTATTTTTATGTGCAATAAATAGTTTCGTATTTGTGTTCGTTTATAATATGCATATTCTGTTACACGGATTGAAATTATGCATGTTAAACATTTTCAGATTAGATCTTTTAATTTTACGCAATTAAATATACCTAGAGCTATTAACACACTCACTCTTTTTCCACAACTTTTGCTTTGAAAGGTAGCAATTGAACTAAAACTGTACTGTAGGTACAACTTTTCTGAAATAATTTTGTCCAGTAGGTACTGTTTTTTTAAAGGAACTTTTTTTCAGAATTATGTTGTATACTTTCTTGTGATGCCTTTAATGTGGGTGGCGAAGAATTTTGCGCTGCTAATATACCTGTGTGTGGTATGTCAGCAATTTCATCTGGCCATGGCTGAAGTGGACCAGACCTGCACAGTCATACAAAGCCAGCACGAACGTTTGTATATGTGTAAGTTCGTATATGTTTAAACTAATACATTTCTCATATTATTTGTTTGTATCAGCAGTACGCATTCCAAGATTTTTAAAAATGAACAAGTTTTTCAGATACATCATTATAAATTGACTTGTCATGTTCTAGCAAAATGGCCGGTTCCGTCACTTATTAAGGCCCACCGAGCTGCATTTATTGCATTCATTTAATCCCTTGCTGTATCATTACTAGCAAAGCTTTACTTCTGAAATTCATGTGTAAGATATTTAAGGATTCGCTCTAGTGACCAGTGTTTTTCGAAACACGATTCCTTGTAGTTTGCTCCATAGAAAAAATATCCAAAGTCGTCTCTAAAAAATAAAATAAATCCTTAGTACGGCGTAAATACTGCACGGCAAGTCATGACATTATGAATTTTAATAAAACAAGATGTTTTTTAGAGCCTAGTGATGCTATTTTTTTAAAATATGTATTTATTTTAGTAATACGATGAAAATACCTAAATACACACGCGGTTTGACCAAACCTATCTTGATCCGCCGTGCTTCCTCTTTGTCCGTATAGTTAGTTGCGTTAGTTTTCCTTCGGCCATCGGATGGGGAAGTTGTGTCGCTGGCGCTTAGCACGGTTTTGATTCTAGCCGCTCTCACGCACACATACACTAGTGCATAGAATACTTAAAAACGATTAGCGCAAAAAGCTCGGTGCGACCTTAAGGTATGTACTTAGTAAGAGAGAGATGAAACGATTACCTTGCAAAATTAGAACGCACGTATTAGCCGTTCCGTAATCTAAACTAAATAATGGTGCTACGCCTTTGCTCCGAACTTTATTCACTTGGCAGTCAATTTTTCGACGATAATAATTTATGAATGGCAAATTTTTGTATGATAATGTTGATAATGTTACATTTGGTAGAATTATTTTAAAGCAGATTATTATAATGACTTAAAAGTTTTTAGATACCTATCATTTAGCAAATCTTTCACTTAGCCAAAAATATGCAATTGATAACTTCTCCTCAGTGGATTTAGGTACGACTAAGGTCAGGAAATAAAACAAAATCTTTGATGAGTTGATACTTGATCGCAATCTGATAATCGGAAATGCAATTTTCGATAATAATTTAGAGAAGGCAAAATTAAACTGCCGTTAGACTTTTTCTAGAATTGGGAATTTCTTAAAAAAATACCTATATTTTTTGTATACATAGATAAGTCAGTTATAAGAAACGAATTTCAATATTTTTTCATTTAGTTCACTACTTTTTTCAATATAAATTATTGAAACTATTTTGGTTGATGACGTCAGATTATAATTGAGGGCTCTCAAACAGCAATTTTCTAAACCTATTTAAATTCTAAATTCGTACGATAAGGGTAAGACACACCGATTAAAGTACAACTTGGACCGTCTACGAAATTTACTTCAATGTCAAATGAAGGTCATTGCTTATTTGTTATGTAATTTATTGAATCAGGCGTTACTTTGCGGAGGTCCATATTAATGAACTAAAACAATTACTTTGCTCACCCGCGACCTTCTCCTTTTAAGGTCGCGGGTGAGCAAAGTAATTGTTTTAGTTCATTATTTGTTATGTGTAATTAAATGCATTACATTATATTAAAATTAAATAACAACAGAAAACAATTTAAAAAGCATTTATCTCGAAATGGTTACAAAAAATAGACATCCCCAATTATAAAAAAATTGCATTCGAGTCACTTAGTCAACTGAAAAAAAAATGTCGTTCCTGATAATTATATTTTTTTCTAGTGGATGTGCAAAAGTTGTGCAAGAACGTGCGTCGCGTGTCCGTGTGCGCGCGCGCTGCGGGCGGGCTGCGCGCGCGCGGCGTGGTCGCGGTGGACGCGGCGCTGCCGCTGCGGCTGCTGGCGCTACTCGCCACGTACACCGTCGTACTGCTGCAGTTCGCTTTGCTATAAATCATAATAGAATATTAATTAGTCAGTTTGGTTAACTTAACTTTTAATGCACAATGAGAATAAAAATATACACGCACAAACTGGCTCACTTATAAATTGGCTACAGCAGCTTTAAAATGCACTAGTTTTGGCCTGCGATTTCGTCTGTGTTGAATTAAAAAAATATACCTAAAGTTTCTTCTTTTTTTTATTGAATAATTCCGGCGAAACAAATTCCAAACATCCATCGGATCTACAATTCTTCATCATCGGTTTTTTTCTTATCCCGTAGGAATTTTAAAAATCCTAAAATTACATGGTAATAAAATTAAGTTAGTAATGGCAACAGTTTCCAGTAATAGTTTATACATTTTTTTGCTCAAAAAGTTAACACATGCCAATTTTTAATTAAGTTGAATATTCTGTAAGGAAGAAAGAATGAATGTTTTACTTTTATTATCACGTACTGCAAGCCAAATTTGAAGAGTCTAGTAATTTACTCTTTATCCCTATCCCCAGGGTTAGGCCTGGGCGTTGATGAGCAAGTCAGTCAATCAGTCAGTCAGACAGGATGTATAGATTGTCTCATCAATCCCTGAAATATCGACTTAGAGTTATGTTAAAATTACATAGAATATCAACAAAGCTAACGCGTTTGCTGTCAATCACCAAGAAAAGTAGTAGATATACTTATTATAATGTTCATATTTCAAATGTTTATGTAGGTCTATATAGAGATACTTACGTAAAATTAATAATTATACTAATGGTGACAAGCATTAACGTGTCAACCCACAAAACTCAAAAATTGACATCAAGACCCTTTGATTATTTGAGTAAGGCCGCGGAGCGTCTCGACCGCCAGTACTTTTATGTAACAAATTACTGGTAAATAAAGTGAAAAATGCCACTGAGTTTTACAATTTAGTTAGATGGAATGCATCTTTCCGTATTTTCTTTCGTACTTTATGAATCTTTTTACTTACAATGGACAACAATCGTTACATAATTATAAGTGCAGCGGTTGAAACGCTCCGCGGCCTTACCCATTTATACACTAGATAGTGTCGGTAAAAAACTATGCGATACGAAACGTCCAACTTTTTCTCGCTTGTGTACGTGACGATCATTTGACAGCTTCTTCTTATGCTCGCGTTACGTCATTCCGGTTGTCACTGTGTGCGTGCAAAATGATACCAGTTAAATAATGTCACATTCCCCAAAAGGTGGGAAAAAATTATCAGATTTTAACTAATGAAAAGAACTAGAGATAATTGAAAAAAATGAATATAACATTTTTAAGCTTAAACGCCAGAAAAATTGATAGTTCAGATTGACGCGTAAAATCGATACGTATTCGTACTCAATACAAACCTTTTAATAAGATTTGGTGTGAATTTCGGGAAATTTTGCACTAATAACTGGTATCACCAATAAAAAATTTCAAGCAATACCAACCTAACAAATTTATTTTTTTCTTACGTAATATTATGAATTCAGATTATAATTTATAGGCAAAAGTGCATCAAATGTGACTTTGTTCTTCCAAAAATTTAAATAACAAAAGGCATATTACCTTACCTTTAAGCCCTCGTTGCTCCAGCAGACGATCACTTCACTCGCGGGTTGTCGGGCAATTGGCCAATAAGATTTTGTCGCGCCAACATACACCAAAGAAGCGCACCAATAAGACAAAGCCACTTTCGCCTTCTGTCGATTTAACGCGGTATTTAATGGATGTCTTTGTCCCTCCATGTGAAGATATAGTTTTTAGAACTTTCTGTATACTTAACTCATTTTTGGATTTTTCGACAATTGTGCCCTTGTCTCACCGAAGGTGCGATATGGTACTTACCGATTGAGAGTAATTTTATTGGTGGTAATTTCATTTCGTCATTTTAGGCACTTTTTTATACAAGTTTGATGTGTCTGCATGTGTATGTGTGTGTGTGTGTGTGTGTTTG
Organism: Archips xylosteana; assembly: GCA_947563465.1. Classification (NCBI taxonomy): domain Eukaryota; kingdom Metazoa; phylum Arthropoda; class Insecta; order Lepidoptera; family Tortricidae; genus Archips; species Archips xylosteana. The sequence continues at coordinate 1,933,856 of OX387365.1, forward strand.
TGTGTGTGTGTGTTTGTGTGTCTGTATGTGGCATCGTAACTCCCGAACGGATAAACAGATTGTGATTTTGTTTTTTTTTTCTTTGAAAGGTGAATTAATGGGAGTGTTTTTAGTTATGTTTGATGAAAATCGGTCCAAGATGGCCGCCGCCACACAATAGCGGATTACATATGTTTTCACAACTCCTTCAATATGGATATCAAATGAAAGGGCTTGACTAATAGAATACTATTACACTATGATAAATTACAAATCCAAGATGGCCGCTACCATAAAATGGCGAATTGCATATTTTTTTCAAAACACTGTGTGACTTAAATTGCGTTGAGGATTTTTTTTTAATTTTTAAGGCATTTTTGAATCGCGCACTCCGCATACGTGTCTCACGCTGTCACAATGCAGACTGAGGCGGCTGCACCATTTCAAAACATAGTAAGGGACATTCAGCTAATTTTACAGGAGAGCGAAAAAACATGTTTTGTCTCAGCCGTACAAAATTTTGCAATATAAGTTCAAAAAGTGATACTTTCTTGGTTAACTAGATTAAGACGAATATCTAGGTGCTTATATTTATGTTTAATTTCTTATATTACGTGTTTAATCTAAAAATATGTACCATACTGGCTTTTGAAATGAGCGTATTGATTATCGTTTGACCACATCACACCTAATAAGCCTCTCTGGCTTTTTCAAAACCTAGTATAGGTAACGCCACCAGAGTTGAGGCCACGCACACAACCACATCTCATGTAATGACAGCGGGATTTTGTCGTTGTGTTGTCGTTAAACGTCAACACAACGTCAAAATCTCGCTGTCATTACATGAGACGTGGTTGTGTGCGTGGCCTCAACTTTGGTGGCGTTACCTATAAGTGCATGCGACATATTAGGTTTTTGAAATAGTTTTGTGCTATACTAGGTTTTGGAATGGTAAAGCCGGTTTTTTTGTGTACTTACTAGGTTGGAGGTACTCATATCTGTGAAATTGAGCGAGATAGGCCTCTAAATGTTTTTGTATCCTGTCGGCACTTACTAGAAACTATATACGTTATATTATATGCAAAAATCAGAAAATTGTTTTTTTGAGAGTTACTAGGTTTTGAAATGGTGCAGCCGAGGGGCTGAAAAGTATATTGTATAAGCCAAAAATTGGCTCATAATTTTCGACCGTTTTCATGTCGCCTAAGCTCTATCTAGTGTATAAATAATCAAAGCAAACCGCTTAGCATGATGTTAAAGTGACAAGGTGCATAGATGATCACTTTTTTATGCTGTTGACTGTACAAACTTAAAAATTAGTAATATATTTAGATATGAGCCCGTAAGCTTATAGTTTTATTAATATTTTTAGGTTATTCGTTATAGGATCCACTGAAAATCAGCGTCGTGGCCCCCTGCCTCGACTCATGCTGAGTGGACTCCTTTTTCGAGACAACTGCCTCAATACATTTTTATACTTAAAAAATTTGTAAACTGTTTTTTTTTTTGTTGTTGTTGTTTCGAAATAAATTTTATTCATTTCATTTTATTTCTTAAGTCTCAGTAATTAGGGTCCCGTTTTTATCTTTTGGGTACGGAACCCTAAAAACTATGCCTGTTTTTTATAGTAGAGACTTCTTAACGATGTTGCAATATGCTTAAATAACAACCGCAGATTCGAAACTTACCACTTCGTATTTTAGCCGTGTAATGTAATGTAAATCGCGTTTAGCCGCTTAGGTATACTCGTTTATCCTGATTTGCATTACAGGGCTAAAATGTGAACGGTGGCAAGTGGCTCATCAATTAAAGTCCGTGACTGTATTTGTGGATAATAAGGCTTAGGGATATTTGTAATAAAATAGAAAACATCCAGTTTAATAAATAATTTTTAATTATTACACTCTTTGATCAATTATAACTGTAGATCCACAGTCGCGCGCCCGAAAATGTCCGAGCCAAATGAGCGCCACTTTGATAAAGTGGCCTTCTTTTTTCTCAGTACGTTGCGTGAAATTGTCAAGTTTAGCTGTCAAGTGTCAACCGAAATTCGACTGTAATGAAGTAAAGACTAGGTTCAAATTTCTGCGTAGGTGATGATTTTAATTGTTATGCAAACAAATAAAAAAGTTCGGACATTTTTTGAAGGGGATTATGTTCGGCAATGTGTATCTTCAGTTATAATTGATCAAAGATTACACTACTTGAGTACATTGTATTTTCTTTAAAATATAGCAAATAAAACATGCTGACCTACATTCTCAAAGTAACCTACAGTTCAGGTGTGGTGGTGCACCACAAACAAAAACAAACTTAAACACTTAAAAAACATTACAACGTAGTCTTAGATTATTTATGCACTAGATAGAGCTTAGGCGGCATGAAAACGTCAACTATTGACTTATAATATGTCATTTGCGTCATTTGCGTCATTTACAGGGTTGCCAATAGTAATATGCTAAAATCCCCAAACGCATTGTCGAAATTCCCCACGTGTGGGGAAAGAAAAATTATGTGGGCCGAGTGACTTAGTTTAGAGCTGTTGCGAATAATGAATTGTAGGAAATTAATCAACACTAGCAGAAATTTGATGTCAAATGCCGCGTACCTGTGATCATACTTAAAATCCCCTCATTTTCCCCGAATTGAAGCTCTCCCCACACATTCCCCAATCAGCTTCACTTTCCCCACATTTTGGGGAATGTGAAATTAACTGGTATCATCAAGCACGCACACAGTGACAACCGGAATGACGTAACGCGATCGTAATATGAAGCTGTCAAATGGATTTGTGGACGTTTTGTATCGCAATGTTTGCTACTGACACTATCTAGTGCATAAATAATCTAAGAACGTAGTATTATTTGTTTTACTGTGGTAATAAAGCCTAGTTGACCGTTATTAAATAGTAAAACTATCGTCCCACCCTACAGCTTTCATTATCCCACTGCAGGGCACAGGCGATCTCTCACAACGAGAGGGCTTGGGCCGTACTTCCCACCAAAAACATTTCCATGTTAAATGTTGCCAAGACGAGACCATAATATTATCAAACCGCGTTTAGAAAGGGATTTAGCTCATATGTAATTTTTGAAGTAATGCATGATATGTATGACATTATCAGGTGGTAGAGTGTGCAGATAAAATAAATTGTTATTTTAGCACAATGAAGTTCTAAAGCATGGAAAAACATCAAATTATATTATTACTCAAATAAAATACAAATGTTGTAAATAATTACTTTTAGAAAGACCATAAAAATTATTCAGTCATAACACAATCGTCATCAGAGCTGTCTGTATCATCACCTGTTATGAACAAAATAAATGGATAAATTGGTGGATACGAGTAGGTTCTATATGTATATTTGACATTATACAAATAGGGGTAAACTACCAGTGTTAACAATAACTTCGTTTCGAGGAATCGTATTTTAATCGTTTATAAGTACTGTTGTGCTAACGGTACTCTCGAACCCCTTTCTAAACGCGGTTTGATAATACCTCGCAGTGTCAAAAACTTATCAGATCTCATGTAGAGCCAAGCCTCTAACTCTACACGCCCGAACTTCACATCTAGGGGCATACTGAAAGTTTCTGGAACTGGCCACTTATAAAAAGAAAATTAAAAAAGCAATAATAGGATTTGAAAAAATAACTCTCTGGCAGTATATTACTTTTTAATTTACGAGACTGTCATTTGTTTTTTCATCGTGGTGTTGGATTGAAATTTGTGTGTCGCTGTTGCAATGAATTTAAGTCGTGAAAATTTTCGATCCATGATTTTTTACGATTTCCGATGTGGATTAAGTCAGCAAGAGAGTTGTCAAAGACTTCTATTAGCAATTGGTGATGAAGCCCCATGTCGTAGCTCTGTCTATTCGTGGTTTAGTGAGTTTAGACGAGGACGTGACCATCTCCATGACGATGAACGTGAAGGCCGGCCAGCAACTGCGGTTACCGATATTAATATTAATACTGTACGACAACTAATTGAAACTGACAAAAAAAATTACATGTCAGCAAATTCGTACTACCTTAGGAATTGGAATGAGCCAGGTCCAAAAGATATTGCATTTGCGTCTGAAGGTTCGGAAACTTTGCACCCGATGGATACCGCATGATTTATCGGAAGACCAGAAACGACTGCGTGTAAGAGTGGTGCCGCAAAATGATAAAAAAATTTGACGGAGGACATTTAATGGCTGTATATAACATCGTGACAGGTGACGAAACCTGGGTATACTGCTTTGAACCGGAAAGAAAAAGTCAATCGGCTGAATGGGACTTTCCTTTTGAAGATTTGCCGACGAAAGTAAAAAAGAGTCGTAGCACAGGTAAGAAAATGGTTACTTCGTTTTTCGGCAAATCGGGAGGGACATTACACCACTGTGGCACTTGAAAACCAAAAGACAGTAACTGCAGATTGGTATGTGAACACGTGCTTGCCCAAAGTGTTTGAAAAAATTCGTGAAAAGCGTCCCCGTAGCAAAATAGTCCTTCATCACGACAACGCGTCGGCACATTCCGCTAAAGCAACGAATGCGTATTTGGAGGCCTCAAATGTAGAATTAATGACTCATCCGCCATACAGCCTTGATCTTGCACCATGCGATTCCTTTTTGTTCCCAAAGATTAAAGATAAACTTAGAGGTTTACGGTTTACAAGTCCGAAAATGGCAGTGAATGCTTTCCACGAGGCCATCGAAGAAGTCCCTAAGGAAGACTGGACCCACTGCTTTTCACAATGGTTCCAGCGAATGCAAAAGTGTGTAAATAGGGAGGGTATATACTTTGAAAAACAATAAATGTGTCATAACGATAATGCGTAGTCTTATTTTTTAGAATCCAGAAACTTTCAGTATGACCTAAGTACGCCTTAGTCAAAATATCTAGCTTGGCGGTATCGCTACTGTCACATGTGGGGAAGGCGAAATATTTACTAACAATGTTATTTGATGTCTGTTAAAAAGTGCTATGATTGAACGTGTCTAAAGGAAAGCAAACTGCAGCAGCACTACTGTGTAAGTGATCACAGCGGCTAGCAGACGCAGCGGCAGCGTTGAGTCTACTTGGAAAACACCGTAAGCCGAGAGTTTCCGAAATGCCGCCCGGTTGTACCGTAGCACGTTCTTGCAGGTCTTTCGCAGATCTAGGACAAATAAAATAACATAAAAAAAAATTTAAAACTGTTTAATTCAATAAAAAACAAATACATCACAAAAACCAATAGCTACAAAAATCTTTATATTTTAAGATTGTGGTAAGCTAATAATGGGGGTGCACACAGATACAAAAACGGACCTGTGAAGGACTCGTGTGTGCGTCTTCAAAGTTAAGTACAATCAATTGGCTTACTCAAAACATTATCAATGACTTTTATTGGGAAGCTGTTCAGAGCGTGCGGCAGGTAATTAGACCAATTTCTTCTACCATATTGGTTGTTACTCCTTGGTACAAGGAAATAAGCTATATTGTGCAATTTCCTCAAATTAGATGGTCTTTTATGTCTAACCAACTCCCCCAATCTATCCTTATATTCAACTGCAACAGCCAACTTATAATAACATGTTCAGCTTGTATAATCCCATATATTTTTGTTATACAATATAGGCTTGCATTTGACCACAGTCACGCCTGATGGAAAGCGAAGATGAGGCCAACGATGGAGCACGCTTGCCTAGTTAATGCTCATTCACCCTAGACTTGAATTTAGGGCAATAAGCAGGAAGAAGGCAGTTGAGCGAGGTGTTGCGTGCGCCCCTAAGCAGCAAACCGTATCGCAACAGCGTAACAAATACGAGGCACTGTAACCGGTACGCGTGCGCTGCACAACTGCTCAGACCCTTCCTCCAGAATAGCTACTATAACAAGTTAGACATGTAGTATCTTTTTGTATTTATTTTTTCAACTTCATTTTTTGAGTAAAACAAATTGAAGGTTTAAGACGTATATTTAGCCCCTAGGGCTTTACTGACAGAAAAATAGATCTCGAGGGTCGCGGATTCGAGAGTTGAGTGGGAAAGCGTTTCTTGGCAAGGCTTCCCTGGATTAGGGTCCGAAGTGTAGACTGCCGGTGCTGGACGAAGGCTGGAGACAGGTAGTGGCCCCAGGGTCAGCAAGCGGCAGGAGTAGGCCTTGCCGTAGGAGCAAGGAAAGGTCTTCGGTTCCAGGCAGCCAGCCGAAGAGATAGCGCAGAGGAAGATGTGCGGATGTTGGAGTTGGTACCAAGGTTCCAATCCGTGCTGTGCCGCCCAAATTTGGGCAGAGTGACGCTGAATTTAATTTTTTAAAATATTACCTTATTTTTTTTATCTGTACAGAAAAAACCCCAGAAAAAAGACCAAGCCAACATGGTTGACCATCTTGCGGTGCAACCTTTCCCAGATAATCGGTCTATCTTGAATGTTGTGTAAATACTACTAACCTGTCCTTTCAAGCTGAAGGGTTCTAGCACAAAATTTTTCGGCCACTTCAACGTTTTTGTAGACTTTTCTGCAAGCTTCACTGAGGGTGCCCAGCAAGAAGAAGCTTTTCGAGATCCACAAGACCCCCATCATTTTTGTCAAAGGAGCTATGTACTAAAACAAAGTAAAATCAACTTTATCTTTCTTGAAATATGTATTTAGGGCAACAAACAAAATTAAATACGTACTAATAACAATATTTTTAAATAATCTCAATATCAATTAACAAATTATTACAAATTCGCTCGCACTTTGCAGCGGCTTGAGTGATGTGTATTGCAAAGGGCGAGTGAGAGATCCGATAATCTCCCAAGAGCGAACGAGAGGTCCGAAAACAGGATTTTTGAACCCAAAGCTCAGATGATAGCGACGCTGGTATACCAACGTTTAAGGTATAAGTTGGCAGCCGACTCCACGCAGCAGCAGCAGACGACGTGTTGCTAGCTACGCTAGCTACGGAGGGAATTTCATAGAATAAGGTATAAGTTCGCGTAGCTAGCGACACGTCGTCTGCTGCTGCTGCGTGGATTCGGCTACCAACTTATACCTTTAGAGTGAAGCACTAACAGGCACGCAAAATTTTCAATCCCCTGATTAAACTATCCGTCAGTTAAAACTATCGCTTTCCTTTTCTCAAATCATAGGAAAAAAACCGGCCAAGTGCGTGTCGGACTCGCACACGAAGGGTTCCGTGTACCATCGTTTGTTATCGAACTGCTCCGAAACGGCTTGACCGATTTTTATGAAACTTTTTTCAGTAGTTTTGGTAGGTCTGAGAATAGATCGTAGGCTATTTTTCATACCCCTATTCTTCGCGGACGGAGTCGCGGGCAACAATTAGTTATCTATAAAAATGACAAAAAAAACACGTTTGTTGTAGCATTTCTTGTTATAGCGGCCACCGAAATATATCATCTATGAAAATTTTTACTATCTAGCTATCACGGTTTATGAGATACAGCCTGGTGACAGATGGGCAGACAGACGGACGGACAGCGGAGTCTTAGTAAATAGGGTCCCGTTTTACCCTTAGGGTACGGAACCCTAAAAAGGACAGAGCTTGCATTTTATCCGACAGATACTTTTATCTGGGGATTGAAAAATCGGCCCTAGTAGGATTAACTTACAGAAGGTATGCGTTTTGAATCTAGTCTTGCGTACTCTATGTAGGACTGAACCGTGACAAGTGAATCTCCAAATGTTTCTATGGTGTGATAGAATATCTGCAATTAAATCATTATTATTTGTAGGCCTCAAAATGAGAGGGCATGAATCGTAGTTCCCACTCGGGACCAGTGCTGATTGGGAATTTCTCACACACGATTGAATTTCTTCTCAAGTGTGTGCAGGTAATAGGTTGAAAAAAATGGTAACAGAAATACACACAAATTATCACCTCAATCGCATTATATCTTCTCCGATTCATCGTGGGTAAGCACAATCAGACTGGAAAATCTAAGCATCAACCTGTTACGGCTTCAAGGATAAAGCTCAGGCCTTATACTCCGAAGTGCAAAATTCGAACTTCGTATCGTCCTATTCCGCTCATGCTAATAGTATTTAATGAGAGAGCGAGCGAGACGGTGTGATGCGAACTTCGATTTTCGAATTTCGGAGTAGCCCCGCAGTAGCAGACAGACGAACAGACGGAAAGCGGAGCCTTAATAATAAAGTTTATGATGGATATAAAATACAGATAACCCACTAATACATAATACTGACATGAATTAAACAAAGTTCAAACTTACCACAAACTGAAATACCTTTTCGGCTAAACGGAATGATTTTATAATGTCGACATATGCATTTAACATAGCTTTTCCCGTCAATTTATCTTCAATTTGCTCTCCTATTGATTCCAAGTACTTTTTTTCATAGTAAACCATTTTGTTATTCCACGTCGCTAATTCTTCACTTATAAAAGTGAAAGTTTTAGACGCATTAATAATACTTAGATCAAAAATCAAAACTGGCATCATGAGTATTAAATGGCTGAATCTAAATCTGCGTACGTGCATTGAAGTTATTATGGTGCAAGAAAGGTAGACGCCCAAAATGGAAATGACATTAATCCAATTCCTTTGCTTCATGTTGGACATCATCTGGAATCTATTGGTGTTGATAGTTCGCAAAACTTGCTGGAGTTTTATGATTAACAGTACAGTGTTATCACTTTGGAGAGCACTGACGATGTAGATGACAATGATGTTTACATTGTAATATGCGCAGTCAAACCAAATCAAAGCGAGCAAGAAGAAAGAATTAGCGTCTGTAGACGCTATGGTGACAGAAAAGCGATAATAATTGACAAACATTAAAATCGTCGCGCCGATGCATGACTTAACGTAGTACGAAATCTTGTTATTCGGCGTAATGAAGCTATTTGTTATTTTGTAATTGGAGATCAAAAATATGGAACGGAACAAGTTTAAGGGAAATAATACCGCTTGAAAATCTTCATCAATGATATTATTGAGCAAGCATTCAACTGGTATGCGCGTGATTATTCTATTATAGTTCATTTTTCGAATGGAATTTCAAATCTTTTGAACACCCGAAGCACTAAGCAAGGATAGGAAGCGGGTAGGATACAATAAAAGTCTGAAAGTTACTAATTTAATTAGTTATTTGTTAGGTCCATGGATAATAAGAATGAGGATTTCCTTAATAGAAATTGTCATGTTTTCAATTTGGTAAATTGAAACTTAATGGATTTGTGAGACATGTGCTTATTCGTGGCACGTGATAAATTTATCAAAAGCACCATCGATCGATTGATTCCACCCTTATGTTGTTAATATTCTGGTCATTTACGCAACGCGCTTCGCTTTATCTTTGATGCGGACTGCTAAGGATAGGAATTCACTTCCGTCGCCTGTTCTTACGGATAAGTAAAATTTGTATTACAGCTATTCACGGTCATAATAGATAGGCCGTTACTGTACCAGAATGAGTTATCTACTTACATTTTCTTCTGCACTTTCCATCAGTTGAGATAGAGGTCAATCTAAATAAGCCCTGAGCCATTAATTAGGACGTTGGTACAAAAACTCAAACAAAATTAGACGGCCGGATAGCCTAGTTGTTAGAAAAACTGACTACGAAGTTTGTAGTCCCGGATTCGATTCCCGGTCGGCGCAGATATTTTTGTGAAAATACGAATACTTGTGCTCGAGTCATGGGTGTTAAATATGTACTTAAGTATGTATTTATCTATATGTCGTATCGTAGGTAGGAGGACGCATATTGTCAGGATTAGGAGTACCCATTTTGAGGGTATTATGAAAATAGCTACTTTGATTAAACTCGAAACAATAATATATTGTCACGTTAACACAACACAGACATTATTATAATAATCAAACAGTGAATACAATAAGAACACGCTAAGATAGGTCTATGGACCGTGAGGCACAGTAACAGCCTAGTGTATTATGATATACACCTAAGGTAGGTGTAGCTACAGGGAGGCAGAGTAACAGTATACAACGCATCGATCTGTATACTTTGAGGGTGTATTATTAGTAAACCGATAGGTTTGTCGGGAGCTAGTGCTCTTGAGTCAAGTCTGGGCAAGACTGACAATGCTGCTGTTAACATGGCCTTATATAGGCTTTCCCCCACCAGCATTAACTCCACAACAACCTGTCCAATAGCGCACGGAAGTACGTCACGTGTTTACTAGAAATGAATTGCAAAATAGAACTTAAAACTAGTGTGAATTTACTTCATAAACCATTAAATATTCCAACATTAATTATGGCAAACAAATCAAGAGGTTTTAAATAAATAAATAAATATCACGGGACAATTCACACCAATTGACCTAGTCCCAAAGTAAGCTAGGTAAAGCTTGTGTTATGGGTACTAGGCAACGGATAAACATACTTGTATAGATAGATACATACTTAAATACATATTAAACACCCAAGACCCGAGAACAAACATTCGTATTTTTCATACAAATATCTGCCCCGACACGGGAATCGAACCCGGGACCTCAAGCTTCGTAGTCAGGTTCTCTAACCACTAGCTAGGCCATCTGGTCGTCGTTTTAGAAGCTATAACAAGATCTAGCATACAAAATAATCAACGGTTAGGTTTTGCATTAGACCAAACAACTACCTGCTAAATCTTAATCGAAACTAGATTGTCAAATCTAATTCGTAAATACCTCTTAAATTAAAAAATCAACACGTAATAATACACTGACGAGCAAAAATAAAGGGTCGGTTACAAAAATGACGATAACTACAAACCCGCTGTGATAGCTTCTTCGAGTAAAATGAGTTTAGTTATCGTCATTCTTGTAACCGACCCTTTATTTTTGCTCGTCAGTGTATTAGCTTAAATCTGAACCCAAGTCTATTACATACATTTGATTACGCTTGAATTGAGAAATGACTCCGACATATTATATATTATTTCGTAGACAATTTATCAGTCAGTTAATCAGTTTGCAAAGTCAAGCTAACCCAACTGACTAATAATATTCCATTACGATTTAGAGGAAAGCGAATTGCAGCAGCACGACGGTGTATGTGGCGAGCAGCGCCAGCAGCCGCAGCGGCAGCGCCGCGTCCACCGCGACCACGCCGCGCGCGCGCAGCCCGCCCGCGGCGCGCGCGCACACGCACACGCGACGCACGTTCTTGCACATACGACGGACGTCCCCTAAAATAAAAAAAACCTACTGAAAAACGTTACAAGTATACTTAATTGTACTTTTGTGTTTTAATGTTTATTTGTACAGAAATAGAACATTACTACAGAGACCGGGAAGTAAGGGGTTGCCGGCTGAGCGTTAGCGAGGTGGGATGGTTTATGCGGCTGGCAACTCCATTTCCCGCCAAGGTATGTATTGTGCTTTTCTCAAACATGCAACGAAATCAATAAAAAAAACCGGCCAAGTGCGAGTCGAACTCGCGCACCGAGGGTTCCGTACAAATTTATATGTGTATCTATGAACATCCAGTCTTAGCAGACCCCTGCTCCTATGCGAAATGTGCGCAGTGTGGGATCATTGTAGATTGGTTACTGATATAGATAGACAGACAAAAAAAAAAATGCTTTTCGCAATTTTTCCTTTATCTGTGCTATAAGACCTTGCTTCGTACCAAATTTCAAGGTTCTGAGTTCACGGGAAGTACCCTGTAGGTTTTGATTCCCTTGCGAGTGTCGAAAATGTGCGTTGTTTGCTGATATAGACAGACAGACAAAAAAATTTATGCTTTTCGCAATTTTTCCTTTATCTGTGCTATAAGACCTTGCTTCGTACCAAATTTCAAGATTCTGAGTTCACGGGAAGTACCCTTTAGGTTTTGATTCCCTTGCGAGTTTCGAAAATGTGCGGAAATTTGCGTCATAAACGGCTGTATCTTTTGATTGCGTTGGCTTAGAAGTTTGATTTTTTCACAGCTCGTGAAGTTTGATTTTTTCAAATTTCCTGCAAACAAATAACGTTATTGTCTTCGCGTACGAAGTCGCGGGAAAAAGCTAGTTAAATTATAAAATTACCTTTAGCTTATTTAATGAAATATTTGTACGCTTGCTTGCAAGCTGAATACTAGGACAACACATATATTTATGATAAGACAAATGTATTTTTAGGGTTCCGTACCCAAAGAGTAAAAACGGAAACCCTATTACTGAGGCTCCGCTGTCCGTTCGTCCGTCCGTCTGTCTGTCCGTCTGTCACCAGGCAGTATCTCGGGAACCGTGATAGCTAGAGAGTTGAAATTTTCACAGATGATGTATTTCGGTTGCCGCTATAGCAACAAATACTAAAAAATGGAATTAAATAAATATTTAAGGGGGCTCCCATACAACAATCTTGATTTTTTTGCTCGTTTTTGCTCGATATTGATAACGGCAACAGGTAGACACTTGAAATATTCACAGAATATTTAATTATATATTGACTTTAAAAAAATCATTAAAAAAATATATTTAAGGGGGCTCAAATACAACAAACGTGATTTTTATAGATAATTGTACGGAACCCTTCGTGCGCGAGTCCGACTCGCACTTGGCCGGTTTTTTTACTGTATTCTTACAAATAAAGTTAATTGGAATTTTGAATTTGAATTTGAATTTTGGAGCCATTTAGAGATCAGTAGTTTTTTTTTAAATGGCTGAAAGCTTTGATGCCAGCTCCAAATTTATGTGGAATGGAGGCCTGCAATTTTGAATGGAATTCCATTAACGAGCTCTCGTCTAGCCGCACCTGAAACGCGATATTACGCGAATAGAAAAGATACAATTATTCTTAAACTAGCGGCCCAGTACGTGCTTCGCTACGTATAAAGTGAAATATTAAAAAAAAAAAATTGGAACATCAAATTCATTTATTCAAACAAAAAAATATTTTATTAATTTCTAACTATTTTAAAACTTAATCCAAAACTTTTGAATAAACAATATTTTTTGTTTTTTCCATTTTGAGCACGAATAAACAAACGGCTGGGGTTACCGACTCTGGAACAGGCAACATAAAGTTGGCCATGTGAAAAACATGATTCCTCCAAATTCACACCACAAACGTTAAGTGTTTGCCCTTGAGCCTTGTTGATGGACATCGCAAATGATAAACGCACAGGATATTGTAATCGTTTGAATTCAAACGGCATATCAGTTGGAATCTAGGGATACGCGGTATCAAACAAACTTCTCCTTTTGATTTAGCAGTTAAGATCGTAGCTTCAATCAAATTTGGCAATAACTTTTTCACTGGCAATCTGGTGCCATTACACAGTTTTGGTGGATTAATATTTCACAATAATATAATCAAAGAACCAACTTTCAGATTCAAGCAATGCGGTGGCATACCAGCCGGTTTCAATGAACCAATTTAATCGAAGCACGTCCAAAATGAAATGACCGCATGAATGACATAACAACATGCTCTTACTGTCAACACTGAAAAAAGTTTCAATTTGACAGCACAATCCCCATCTGAAAAAAGTTCAATTTGACAGCAAAATCCCCATTAACAAAATGATCCGCCATTTATTGAATTCATTTGTTACAAAAAATGTGATAAATGAAGAACCGCTCTACCGATTTTGTGCAAACTTCACATAAACCATCTACTAAATAGTCCGAACAAAGCCTAAACATTTGGTTTGGATAGGTGAGCCCGTTCTTGAGTTATAAAATTACAACGAAAAGTGGCATTGATTTTTTTATATATATATATAGATTTACAATACAATACAATACAAATATTCTTTATTGATCACCAAAAACAGTACAGTAACATTACAAAAATAAAAAATTCAGGTAGACTTTAGGCGGTCTTATCGCTAAAAAGCGATCTCTTCCAGACAACCAATTACTCAGAAATTAATAAATATCAACAGACTAATGTAGGTGGCAGAAATAACAGACAAGAGAAACTTAGTATTAATAGACAATAAACAATAAAATCAATACAAATATAATATAAATTTTATAAATAAACACATATATTCAATATAATAGATATACACTACATATACTTAATACAAAATATCAATGGAAAAATGTCAAAAGGCCGCATGTGAGAAAAGGATTTAAAAAGGAAATTAAAGAAACAATATAAACAAAAAACAAAAAGAACAAAGAAGTGTTCAATACAATAAAGAAGTGTGTATTATGTTAGTGACAAATAATGAGCCTTTAGAAGGTTTTTAAAAATGGATTTAAACATAGTTTCAATTAATAATTATATGTAAAAAAAATTAGGCAGCGATTATTTTTTAAAACCCTTCAGAAATCTTGTGAGAGTGGAGTTCTATTGCTAACGGCATCAGTCACAAGCTGTACCTACTGATAAGTTAGAATTAAATGAGCCTGCTGACCATAGTGACTGAGGAATTAACAGAAGTAAAAGCCCACCACCAAACTACACCGACCGTTACGCACTTAACCAGAGCTCATCTTCAGAGTAGGTACACTTACATTTCAGGGTACACTTCAGGGTAGGTACCATACACTATGCTATCAAATTTTAGACTAAATTAAATAAAAATAAAAATGTTGTAAATGTTAACTGATGAACACGCATTTTTAGGGTTCCGTAGCCAAATGGTGAAAAACGGAACCCTTATAGATTCGTCATGTCTGTCTGTCTGTCCGTCCGTATGTCACAGCCACTTTTTTCCGAAACTATAAGAGCTATGCTTTTGAAACTTGGGGTAAGTAGATGTATTCTGTGAACCGCATTAAGATATTCACACAAAAATAGAAAAAAAAAACAATAAATTTTGGGGGTTCCCTATACTTAGAACTGAAACTCAAAAATTTTAATTTTTTTTTTTCATCAATCCCATACGTGTGGAGTATTTATGGATAGGTCTTCAAAAAGATATTGAGTTTTTAAATATTTTTTTCTAAACTGAATAGTTTGCGCGAGAGACACTTCCAAAGTGGTAAAATGTGTGCCCCTCTGTAACTTCTAAAATAAGAAAATTATAAAACTAAAAAAAATATAATATATATGTAAACTTCCACCGAAAATTGGTTTGAAAGAGATCTAGTTTGTCTGTCTTTCTATATCAGTAACCAATCTACAATGATCCCATACTGCACACATTTTGCTTAGGCGCAGGGGTCTGCTAAGACTGGATAATCATAAATACATATAAAATTTGTACGGAACCCTTGGTTCGCGAGTCCGACTCGCACTTGGGCGGTTTTTTACATAAACGTAACTATTGTAAAGTCGCGGGTGAGCAAAGTAATTGTTTCAGTTCGTTAATATGGACCTCCGCAAAGTAACGCCTGATTCAATAAAATAAATAACAGCGTATTAAAAAAAATGCCAAATATCAAGTTTGCACTTAAATATGAAATACTTACTAAACCAGTTTTCTTTAGCAAGTAAGACAGTGCATGCAGCTTCCACGTCTATCATCGCCTCGTGAAACTGCTGGTATGCTGCGCACGCGCAGATTAGCAGCGTGAAATGCTTAATGACCACCAATACTAATACGGACTTGCTAATCATTCCACGTATCTAAAAATTGTAACATCAACCATTGGACAACTTTGTAAAAAGCAAAAAGGCAAATAAAGCGAAAAAACTACAACTTACATGAAGTTCATCAGTTAATGCACTTTTGATTCTGCCTAATTCTATGATAGTCTGGACGTAAACTAGAACGTGTACAACAACTTGTATCATCAGCAGAAAAATCTGAGAAAATAAAAGGGTTTGTTTTATTTCTTACAATTTATATAATTTAAAGAATAAGTAAAAAAATCAATTGTGACACTTACCGACATATGAAGCACACGCTTGCAAATATTAAATGCATCATGAATACACAGAAAAGCCCGAAAAATTTTCTTCTTTTGCATAGTTGAGTTAGTCAAATAGAAGCTATTCATTTTCTTTCTCCATAAATTCAGCAAATGTATCAAAATTATGATCATACGTGTAGCAAACACTATATTTACATCAAAATAGAAGAAACAAATTACTTTAATTAAATTAGATGGACCTGTTGCGATTAAACCAGCAGTAACTAAACCAAAATGTATAACGAATATCATTGTCACGAAAATCCAGTTTTGTTTTCGAAAATCTTTGAACTGTTTGCAGCGGGAGCCCCTTTTCTCCCATAATCTTTTTTATCCGAATTTTGAAAGTCAGAAATCGATGTCCATAATATTCTTGCTCATAAATATCGATGGTCATAATTTTTTTAAAGCATATCGCTTAATAGTTCTAACTGCAATGATCCATAATCCTATTGATCATAACTTTAAAAAGTCATAATATTGATATCAATAAAATTTAACGGAATATCGTTGATTATTCAGAAACATTGTAAGGCATATATCTTAAAGTAATAATTGTTTTCAGTCATAATTTTGCATTACCTAAAATGCACTAAGCATATACATCGAAATCTATAACATCTAAAGGAATATCGATAATTATTCAGAAACATTGTAAGGCATATCGCTGGCAGCGAGCGAGCGAAGCGAGCGAGCAAGACCTTTCAGGGCAGAAGCGACTCGGACAGGTTAGGTTCAGAAGGCTAAGGCGGGAGCGAAGCGTAGCGTAGCTCCCGCCTTAGCCTTCGATGTTAGGTTTTTTTTTATGACAGCACAGAAAAGGATTATTAGCTTTTATATTATGAAATGTCATACAACCATGACACTGAATGTTATTACAAAGTAATATTATGCCTAAAAATAATTATGACCTGCGAAAAAAGACCATGCAATAATTATTATGAGTGACATTATTACATTTAACATTATGAACAGTGATGCATTCATGACACTGAATGATATGACTTTACTTCTTGTTTCTTACAATAATTATGACTTAAGAAAATAGTAACTCCAATTTATGTTGTTTAATATTATGACTTCCGATAATATGACGAAGAAAAATTATGACAGAAAACGTTATGGGCTTGAAAATTCGGAACAAAAATTTTATGGGAGTCATTATAGACCCGTTTGCAGCCCACTATTCTAGAAGCTTCTTTGATTTTTAAAATTAACTCTACATTGTCCATTTTCTTAGTTATATTGATGAAAATCACTAATGAACAATAAAATACCGATAACACTACGTTAAATACATTTCTAATACTCATAATTGTTTTAAAAACAGGAGAAATATAAATTTTGACTTTAAATAGTTCGTAAAAATAAAGTGAAATTATAAGTATTACACCAAACAAAGACATGACATGAGCACGGACGCCATTAGGCGTAATAAAACCATGAAATATCCTATATTTCTGTTGGAACACAACAAATTGCATTAGATTCAAAGGAAACAGCATCTCCTGGAAGTCTTTGTCCAGATAATTGTTCAGTAAGTATTCGTTTGAGTGCTTGTTCATTTTATTTTGCCTTCTATAATATTTTCAACAAAGCTCCCAGCAACGTTAGGAACTAAATTAAAGTCATATGCGACCAAACTTCTATTAATTTAATTAATAAAGTGCTCGTATCGTTAATTAATATTCACCTACATAGATAGTATACAATTTACATTCCAATGCAAATAATACTGACGTGTAAACATAATAGATTGTTGTTGTATTTTTTGAAGTTACGTATATGCAAACAGGAAGCTAATATTTGTGTGAGTTTTTGTATATTTTAATTATTTTACTAAATGCATTTTATGTTTAAGTATTACCACACACGTTATAAGTAACGCGATAAGCACGCTAAACGAAACATAAATAAATCAAAAAATTCATGGGACAATTTGACACCAATTGACCTAATCCCAAACTAAACAAAGCTTGTACTATGGATACTAAACAACAGATAAACATACTTATATAGATAAATCTGGGGGCACGGCAGCGCCCCGCCAAGTCGAGCATAACAAAGGCACGGCCGTACCATCCTTTTGTCGAAGCCATTCGGGCTATTTTCAACCTTCTATTATTTTATGCTGGCTATAGCTAAAAAGCTTGTAAAAAGAAAGTGTTTATGAATCAACTCCGGCCTATTAATTTCTTCCTCTAAATGAAAGTGCCCTACAGTAGCCGAAAAACACTTAAATATATTGTTGCTAGACTAGAGTTACAACGCAACACAATGTTATGGTTGTAAACAAACATCTTATCCTAATATTATTATTATGTCCCTTAGTGGCAGCCTTAAGGCTTGGGCCAATGTCAGTTACGATGACAGGTTTGCGGTTAATTTTACAGAAAGTCAACAGTTTGAAAGTAGCAAGAAAATCATTTTGACAAAAAAAGAATTTTTCGGCCGAACACTGGTTGCGGGCGTCACGTAACACTACAATAAAGACAAAACATGTTATTATTTATTAATCAGAACAATAATAGTGTAATATTATTAGAGGATATAAAGACACACAGAATGATAATAAAAGGAGAATACTACATAACGAAGGAGGGATTTAATGTTAACAGGGTGAGGAATGTAGGGAGGGAGAAGGAGGATGACAGCTTCGAACATTCGAAACATATATGATGTAGAGAGCCTTCGTCTAAACCACATTCACACAAAGAGTTGTCTCTCACACGAATCTTGTGAAGGAAAACCGGAGTACAGGAGAGGCCCAGTCTCAGTCTGTAAATCGTTGACGTAGTTGCTTTGTTAGCTGCACGGAATTTAAAGAACCAGGATTTGACAGGAAAGTAAAATAACCAAAATCAAACAAGATCTGAAAAATTAAATCCTTTTATTCACTTGAAGTTTTATTAAACACGACAAAAAGGAATCCGAAAACATGTTTGAAACATATTTTTTAGAATAACAAGTAGGTACTGCAGCATAATAAGCCGTCTGAATGCACTTAAGGTGCGTGCAAACGCCTTAATGTGCTAACATAAATAAAACATTATAAAACTTGTAGTAAAACACCATTTATTTTATTAGGGTTGCACTTCGAGTCAAACATAGGTTATGAATATAAAACTACAAAAGAAATCCACCGTATATACCGCCGATAAAATACATATGCCTCGCGCGAGGCGACGGTTTATCCCTATGATAAAATACTATGCAATTTTGTGGTTATAACATCGAATGAAAGAATTATTCCAAAAAAAGACCGAAATGGAACGTACTTATCGAAAATAGCGTACGGGCACTTATGGTAGTCCCAATTAGAATTTTGAAGATGGCGTTGGCACGTCTCGATACCACTTGTACCTTTTTGCAACGCGGAAGAACACGAAGTTACCCTACGACCTAACTCGTAGTCCCTAAACCCACATGCGCATGCTGATTCAAGAATCAGAGTATAGGCCAGCAGAAAGAGCGTAAGTTGAAAAGGGTTGCATTAACGTATCAATTAGTAAGATAGTGTGCCGAGGAGTAAAAGGTATAAATCTATACTATCGGAAAAATTAAGGTCTTGAAAACAAATATGTGAAGGAATTAAGGTTCCTAAATTAACTGGTGAAGTATCTTCTTCGTTGGCGACGAAAAAAATCCAAGGTATACTTATGAGCACTGATTCTCTGATGTATTGAATTCCTTTGAAAACGTAACTCGTAGGTACGCTTAATGAAATAGCCCGCAGATCCGCTATTCCTCTCACGGATCCACTAGGGTTTAACTACCGGGGTGACGGTCGGGCTGGAAAGAAATTTTAAAATTAGCCCATTTTCAACACCAAAACCTAGCCGAACAACCTGCTCTAATAACCAATGAAGATGACACTTACCCGATGAAAAATCGGCCTTCCAAACAAAATCTGCTTTAACAAATAGGCGAGCAGCGAACGGACAATATGTAAAAAGCTCCTTAAAGCCTTTCCTTCTTGTAAATGACTTAGTCACAGACTTATAAACGGGAAAACTATTTTTCTTGAGAAAAAATTGGTAACTGACTTGCGTCCGACTCCTCTTATGTCTGAAGTAATTCTGTCATCCAAATCAAAACAAACAACTCTGACAAACCCCAAACTCAATTTTTAAATTTGAATAAAATTTCTCCTATGCGTGAAAATATGTATGCGGCCAGGAAAAACAGCCAGTTAAAAATAACAGTGAATAGCCAAAAAGTTTTAATTTTAAAGTATTCATGCAGCTCTATAACGCTGCAGTACTTATTACTTAGTCTTTACTATCAACCTTAAACCAAAAATATTTTTCTACACCAAAATTAGACACAATTAATGTGATAGCGAGAAAGCCTGTGCGAGATCATCAAATGTCGGCATTATAAAAGTAATCACGGTTTACATGTCACATTCAACAAGCCCATGACTAGGTACACGTAGTCAGAACAACTGCAGTAAGAGACTTAAAATCTGGCAGACATACATACATAATATAATAATATAGAATTTTTTTAGTTTTAATTCCTCATGAGATTTCATTTTGATGATCGGTCAGTGTATACTACGAAACAACAACACCAGTTTAACGGTGATAAGTGATAATGTCCGATGATAATTGATAGAAGGCCGGATAAATTTACCCCACTCTCCGACTTCAAAAATTTAACTTGATAGCTGACTCCAAATATACCTCGTAGGAAATGCACGCCAAATCCAACGGAAATCTAAAAATATTAAAATAAATTATGACTTTTTTAAAATTCATTCAACTTAATAAAGTAAAAAGTTGTTAAATTTTTTAACATTCATTTGTGTACTTAATTTTTTTGCTTCTGTGCAAAACATGACATAAATCACAGCGTAAGAGGTAAAGTTGGAAGTTTGACTAATACTTACTGTTTTGTCCTGTGATACCCGTATCTTTGCCAAACAATCAGCCAAAGATTGAAAAATAATCAAAACATCATTTATACGCATTGACTTTACCTTGAGCTTTGATTTTAAAAGGTAGATACGCAAATAAACTTGATAATAAATCAACATATTCACAAGAGATTGAATAAAAAACATTGTAGCAACGCTATGTTGAGACGCCCAAAAGCCTATTCCCATATTCAAACATCCATGTTTATTTATAAAGAAACAGAATAAATAATATGAAAAAGATCCTTTTATATAAAACCACGCGAGAGTATAAAGCAATGTCTTTGAACCAACATAAGAGTCCTTGACAACCAAATTCCATTTTGCGTCAATATCTATCATGTCTTTGAAAAACTTGTAAATGGGGTAGCTAGAAAATTGCAGCACGAGAAAAACCCATATACTATATGCAATGCTGATATAAAGCAACCAAAAATGATGTGAAACGCATGGAAATACTAATATCACTACAAATGAAAGTAACGATATCAAATTTGCGTGCACTCTTAAATTCTTATTCAGGATGTTGAAGAATCCGTAATTCAAACCCAAGATGAGATGCGTCAGTGAAAATAATATCACTAGTGGTTTTGAGAGCTGCTTTGGTTGGTACACATTTATTAGCCCTGTGTTTCGGTTCATCGTCCTTACGAAAGTAGTAATAAGTTTTTTTTAAATATTAAGTATTTTAATAATCTTGTCCTAAGAGTGATTTAATTATTTTTATCTGGAAACTTTGCAGTTGCAGGTGAAGGATTTTTAACTTAAAGTTTTTTTTTTCAATTTGAATGCAGTGAAGTGAAATTTTAATGCTAGCGGAATGTAATCAAATTGAAAATGTTCAATACTTGTCACGTTTCCTTTCACTAACCCCTTACACTCCTCGTCGTCTTCTGTGTTTATCTTAATTATCAAATGTGTTTTAATAGTAATGTTTTCCATAATCAAGCAAACATTATACTATTACTATAGGTAAGGCAGTATTCGTACCCTGTTGTTTTAACATCGTTGATGGATTAACCCAAAACTAAGTAGAATACCTACAACAATAACCAAACCTAAACTTAACGATCAACTAAACTGCGATATGAAATTTTGTTTTCTAATAGACAATGTATGTATGTAAACTCTTTATTGCTCATAAATATAAAAATATAAGTACACAGAAAGGAGAACAAAGGCGAGCTTAACCCTGAAAAGGGATCTTTTTCAGCTAGCCTAGTTAAGAGAAGACAATTTATTATATAGTGGATAAGCAGAATGTTAAAATTACGTGCGGTAAAGAGAAAAACAGAAACACTCAAAAGAGAAACAAAATA
The DNA here is from genome assembly GCA_947563465.1 of Archips xylosteana. Classification (NCBI taxonomy): domain Eukaryota; kingdom Metazoa; phylum Arthropoda; class Insecta; order Lepidoptera; family Tortricidae; genus Archips; species Archips xylosteana. The sequence goes on from OX387365.1 coordinate 1,955,826, forward strand.
AATAGGTACAAAAGGAAATAAATACAAAAGTATTTACATTAAGGGGCTGTTTCACCACCCATTGATTAATTTTAACTGACGGATAAACGTGACGCCGTCTCCGTCTATTCGAACAAAACAAACAGAGACGGCATCACATTTATCCGTCAAATAAATTTGATCAATGGATGGTGAAACAGGGGGTAAATGCAACATAAAACAAATAAAACATATTACGAAAGCGGACACAGTCTCTCCTCAGGTGTCAGTGTCAAGCAATAATTTCTTTAACCTCTCCCTGAACGAGGCCACGGACGGTGATTCCCTAAGAGACAAGGGTAAACCGTTCCACAGCTTGACAGAATGCATGATGAATGATTTAGCATAAGAGCGCGCGTTGTTAGGCGAGAAGGCAAGTGTAAGTTTGGAACTCGCTTCCATGGCCATGTAGCTGAATCTTTCAGATAAGTAAGAAGGAGAAGCAGGGTTAAACAGGACATTATAAAGAAGGCAAAGGGTATGAATGTCTCTGCGAAGACGAATAGGTAGCCAATGAAGCTGTTCGCGGAAGTGGGAGACATGATCATACTTACGTAGACCATGAATGTACCTGATACACACATTCTGCAGACGTTCCAGCATGTCAAGCAGCTCTTCTCTTAGATCAATAAAAGCAACATCACCATCATCGAGGAGAGGCAAGAGTTGAGAACGAGCGAGAGTAAGTTTCGTTTGAAACGGAAAAAAGTTCTGCAGACCTCTCAGGGAGTGAAGTGATGCAAAGAACTTACAACTAACCTCATTTATATGAGCGAGCACTCCAAGAAAGAGTTTGATCCATGATAATACCTAAATTCTTAACCGTACTTGACAACGGGATCGTAGTCTCTCCAGATAAGATTTTAGGTATTACCACTTCCGACAGTCTATCGATAAAGTAAGAAATGCCAATAAATAATAGCCTGCGTCTTGGCAGCATTAACCTTCAGGCCAAACTGTGTGGCCCAGCCATTGATGGTGTTTAGATCAGTGTTAATTTGACGAATTAGAGAAGGCAAGGTACAATGTTGCTACCTTTGTGGCTCAATTTTGTCATTTAAGCCATTTTTATGAAAATGAGATTCAATTGCAGTCTCAATCATTTTTTTCTCTCTATCGATCTGTATACTCAAAGTTCTATGGATCTCAAATAAAATAGCATTTTGGCCTAATTTCTCTGATGTCCTATGTATATATGAAAACCGGCCAAGAGTTTGTCGGACACGCCCATGATAGGGTTCCGTAGCAGGTACGAAAAAATCTTTGCATACTTTATTAATGTGGTTGTTTTGGTCCCAACTCCCAGGTTAACAGCGCGATGTACCTAGAATTTCAAAGTCGGCGGTACAGCGCCATCTATCGGCGAATTGGGTAACTAATCTAACCTGCAGTACCCTGTGAATCCAATACACTGTATCTTCAGTACACTGTCTATGGAAGTTACAGTGTATTGGATTCACAGGGTACTGCAGTCTACTAGAACTAGTAGGTATGTATGTTGATGGTTTTTCAGATGTAATTCTTTATTATTATGAACCGATTTAATTTTTTTTTATTTGAAAGAAGATACTGTTAGCGTGATCTTATAGTACTTAAAGAAAAGAAAATGCGTGCAGTGGCGGTTAAATTACAATCACAGTATAGAAGTATTTTTTTTTAAAAACTTAATAACTGCTCAACTGAGTAAGTTGAAAATAATTTTCCTAGAAAGTTTTTATTAAGTTTAACTTATGTGATTTTTTCATATTTTTTTAACGTGAGGTTCAAAAGTTAGAAGGGGGGGAACACATTATTTTGAAGTTTCGGAGTGAATATCTCCGAAAACATTCACTTTATCAAAAAACAGTTTTAGCAAACCCCTATTTATTTCAAATACCTATACAATGATACCCCACACTATAGGGTTAGTCGAGAAAAAAAAATAACCCCCATTTTACGTCTATGGGAGGTACCCTATAATTTTTTTTTTTAGTTTTTAGGGTTCTGTACCCAAAGGGTAAAAACGGAACCCTATTACTGAGGCTCCGCTGTCCGTACGTCCATCCAGCTGTATCTCGGGAACCGTGATGGATAGAGAGTTGAAATTTTCACAGATGATGTATTTCGGTTGCCGCTATAACAAAAAATACTAAAACATGGAATAAAATAAATATTTAAGGGGGCTCCCATGTAACAAACGTGATTTTTTTGCTCGTTTTTGCTCGCTATTGATAACGGCAACAGGTAGACGCTTAAAATATTCACATAATATTTAATTATTATATTGACTTTAAAAAGAAATCATTAAATTTAAATAAAATAAATATTAAAGGGGGGCTCCCATACAACAAACGTGATTTTTATAGATAATTGTACGGAACCCTTCGTGCGCGAGTCCGACTCGCACTTGGCCGGTTTTTTTTTTATTTAATCACTTTATCGGCGTGACTTATATATATATTCATGCCAAATTACAGCTTTCTAGTACTAACAGTCTCTGAGCTTAGCCGCGGACGGACAGACAGACTGACAGACATGGCGAAACTATAAGGGTTCCTAGTTGACTACGGAACCCTAAAAATGGGAAAAATGCGTCATATCCGTAACAAACTTCTTTTTTCAAAATGCTTGTGTTTGAAAAAAATAGTAAGTTCTATTGATCAAAAAGTTGTCGATTACGCTCTTTACTTTTGTGCTAGAAGAACCAATTTTTCTACAAAACCCCTTAAATATTAGGAGAATATTTCTGATTATTATTATAATTTATAAATATGACTAACACAAGGTATTAATTGATTATACCAAAAAAAGTTAAGTGATCCGACCACATAATCACTAAAATTTTGAGTGAATTACTAACTTAGCGAATACTTATTATAATATCTCATAAAAAAAATGTTATCTAACATTTTATAATTTGTAAATGCAAGCTATAGTATTACTTCAAAAACGCATAAGTCATCAGTTTCCCTTTAGTTTAGCTTATTTGAAAATAAGCATGACATTTTACGAAATGCAGGGCTTTAACAGGGCATTTTGTAATGCATGCCAGAAGAAGGAAAGTTGTTTTTAATTTGACAGTTGGAATATTCAGCTACGCCATCTAGGAAACGTACCTGTACACTGTCACTTTTGTACCTTGTCGCTCTACAGTTAGGTGCAAAACATCATACTTGATTGACAATTGTGTTATTACGACTAGGTACAAAAGTGACCAGCTACTTTTGATTCTGACCGTACTACGTGACCCATTCAGGGGGGGAAGGGGATCTTTTAAAATACCACGCTTGATCGCATGGAGGGGAGTGGGGGTTTAGGTTTTCGTCACGTAGGTAGTCAATATCCTCTAGGAAAATCTCACGCTTTTTCGAGTTGGACGTTTTATATTAGTGAAATAAACTAATACCTTCAGTCATGTAGAATACTTGACAGTTAATTTATTAAGAGTGCTAGTCACTTAATAAATGAAAAATATAAGGTTTTTAGGGATTCGTACACAAACAGTGACTAATGGGACCTCATTAATGTCGTTACACTGTCCGTCCGTCTGTCTATTGGGTGCGCCAAAGTTGAACTAATTTTTCAATGTCGATTATCGGAAGTCCGAAAATGTTGTTCCTAAAAATTTACATCATAATAATCACTACTCATAACTACTCTGTTCCTAACGTTCTGAATTCCTAATCATTCAACTTCATAATGTCCGTTGCAATAAACATCTATCATACTACTATTTGTTTTCCTATATTTTCTCAACATAACCATCTTTTACACTATTATTCATCATCATATCTTTTTTATGTAGATTTGTTTTTATTCATAAAATTGAACATTATTATACATTAAACTTCATAATGTCCGTTGCAATAAACTGAGTTGCTTCCGCCCTGATAGGTCTTGCTCGCTCGCTCGCTGACTCCAATGATAGCGATTGAAGCCAGCGAGCGAGCGAAGCGAGCGAGCAAGACCTTGCGGAGTGGAAGCGACTTGGTATGGTTAGGTTCATAGGCTAATGCGGGAGCGTAGCGCAGCGCAGCTCCCGCATTAGCCTTTGGTGTTAGTTATTTTTTTTATGACCACCCGGATAATCTAATTTGTTTGATAAATTTCAACAGTGAAGTTATTACTTAAATTTTTCGGAAAACTGAGTGTTATGGACTAAGTTAATAGTAAAATAAATTGTAGGAACGAAAACTTTAGGAAACAAAATTTTAGGAACAGTGATAATTAGGAGTACAAATCAATAGGAAAATCAATTTTCGGAAAACTGAGTGTTATAGACTACGTTAATAGTAAAATAAATTGTAGGAACGAAAACTTTAGGAAACAAAATTTTAGGAACAGTGATCATTAGGAGTACAAATCGTTAGGAAAATCAATTTCGGGTGATGAAATTTAGCAAACCCAATATGGACCCCTGTCTATTATAGGGCTGTATCTCAAAAAATGTACCGTAAGTCAGCTGACACTTATGACTTTGTGCCAAGTTTCTTGCGGCGCATACAAAGTTAAAGTCAAAAAAAATTATTCAGTTTACGCTTAATTTTTGTAGTGGTAGAGCCATGTTGTAGCTAGGCGCTGCATCACGAATGGGCCGGTGCGTCCGGGGCATAACCACCCTCTCACAGAACACTGGCGTGAAGCAGCAGTACCCCTGCTGCGTTTCGTACGGTCAGTGAGAGCGCTGGGGGCCCATTACTTTTCTCCCTCCTCTATTCCCTCTTCTTTTTCCTCTCCCTTTTAAGGCCGACAACGCACTGGCATGTGTCTATGGACAGTGGTGATCATTTAACATCGGGTGACCCACTCCCACTAGTTCGTATGTCTGGCCTATCTAACATAAAAAAAAAATTGAAGCTCTTATGGATGTCGAAGAATCTAACCACCCATTGATATTCCAGCAAGAAACTCGACAAGTATTTTATTTTCAAACAGATTTACAATTTTACTAAATAACACTCACTACCTCTGGTAGTCAACCACTCACTCACACTAACACTGGTTTAGACGACCAGGACTAGTGGTTAGAGAACCTGACTACGAAGCTTGAGGTCCCGGGTTCGATTCCCGTGTCGGGGCAGATATTTGTATAAAAAATACGAATGTTTGTTCTCGGGTCTTGGGTGTTTAATATGTATTAAGTATGTATCTATCTATATAAGTATGTTTTTCCGTTGCTTAGTACCCATAACACAAGCTTTTTTTAGCTTACTTTGGGACTAGGTCAATTGGTGTGAATTGTCCCGTGATATTTGTTAGTGTATATGTATTATTATTATTAACATACATCTAAAGTGTTTAATACAACTATTTTTTTAATTTCATTCTTCTTAGCAATCATAGTCTTTCCGGAAGCGATGGTAGACATGGTAGAGAAATGTAAAAGAGCCCTTTACAACCTACTTAAAGTTTAGTTTCTATTTTAGGTTAAGTACCTAATTTTAGTTTTTTTTTATTTGTTCCAAACAATGTATATATGTATCCAAATGATGTGTCTTGTGTTGTTATAAATAAATATATATACCTACTAAAAGATTTTATTATTTTGTTTTTTTTTTTTAAACACAACGTGTATTTCTATTACTGGTACATTAAGACATAATTAACAGAAATAAAAATTAATTTAAAATTTACGGGTCGGGGAAATATACGTAGGGTTTGGGTCGTTTTATATTGGTATATTCGAAAATTAAGTTAACAACGAATCTGTATCAGGTGGCATAATAACTGTGAGTGAAAATCGCGAAAATTTAAGAAAAAGTACCTACTTACAACTATACGGAACTCGGTGCGCGAGTTCGACTTGCTTTTGGCCGGTTTTCATTACCACACAGTGTTTCCATCACTTAGGTTAATCTGATAAATTATTCTAACATTATACTGGAACTCTTCATACAAGAATGTATCGTTATTTGAAACAGATGAAAACGAAACCAAAAAAGAAATACATTTTAGATGAAGACATCAAGAGCATACTAATGCCGTTTAATATATTTCAAACAGTTTTTTTCATCCGGAACTTCATCATTACAAAAAAAATCATAACGACCGTCTCCATCAAGGATGTTGTAATGACATTGGTTGCTAATATGTCTAATATAAGTTTGATGGCTCTTGTATCAGACAATATCATTGCATCGAGTCAGCCCAAAATTGCCAGAATATTTGCAGTATTCATATACTTCCAGCTGGTAGTTAACTTCTTCGTTACAAGCGCAGTAAACATTGGTTTAAGTAAAAAAAATATCGATCTCATCCTCAAGCTACAAAATATAAATAGAATTCTACGCGATCCTGAAGAAAACGTACCAAAGATAATAAGAACCATATGGCTTTCAATCACCATTTTTTTTCTCATGTATGGTGCTCTGTTTGTAATGAAACAATATCTAGATCCGCTGTGGAATGTACCGAGAATTATCATGTATGTGATTTCAATGACATTGGACATTGAGATGATATACGTAAATGTAGTGGCGTATTTCTTGGCTAATAAGATCAAGAGATGGAACAAATTGGTCCGCGAGAACATGCCATTGAACCAAATTAGTATCGAACCTGAAGCAGCTGTTGATGAAAATATTATGAAGTTTCGAGTGTTGAATGAATTGATTGACGGAAATAATTTGATGGGACAATTGTTTAGTTTTCGCGTAAGTATCAATAGTAAATTTAAAATAACTTAAAATTTTTAAAATTGGCGTCTTAAGTCCAACTGGTTTGTTTCCAGATATTCTTTCATGTAACAACCATTTTTTTTCAAATAATGGTGACAGTTGCGGTCTGTATACTTCGTAGCAAGTCTTCGTATAAGGTAACCTTTAAAAAAGATTATTTAATAAAAAAATTTGATACATTTTGGAGTAGGCAGAGGCTATTTGTTTTCATCCGCTACGACTCTAACACACATCTTTCGCTTCTATTTACAGCACTCTTATCATGCATAAGTACTTGTCGGTTTCGGGTTGGTACTCTTGACCTGACCTTTCTTCAAGACATCCCCGATTCGATCATTGAATGTCCTTCTTGGTTTTTTCCTTCCATCTACATTTGCCTTGTACATAATATCTCTTTCGTAGTTCTTCATTAATCCATTCTCTCCATATGCCCAAACTAACTTAACATTTCTTTCTCTATACGAGTCACAAAATCAACGTTAATGCCAATTTTTGGACAAAAAGCATATACATACTCACCTCAGCCGGAACAGCATGCTTACATATAGATTTAGACAATAATGTATTGTTGTTTCTTAAGAATCAACTGGCTGCCCACATCCGACTCGGTCACCTCATCGAAATAATTTTGGTGATCAGCAAAGCTTTGCTGCTGCAAACAGTCCTATGTGGCTTCTGTGAAGACATCAACACAAGCATAAGAAAAGCAAAGACCTTTTCGGCAGCCAATTCCTGTGGACATGATTCATGTAAGACTCCTTCGTCTTTTATTTACAATCTACATCTATGTAATACGATGTGTTATTTAGACGACCAGATGGCCTAGTGGTTAGAGAACCTGACTATGAAGACAGTCAACTGACTGACACAACTGACTGACAGCCAACGCTCAGCCTAAACTACTGGTGCTATAGACTTGAAAATGGGCATACGTGTTCTGAGACACTCCAGAATAGGAATTAAAAGATCCTCCATATAAAGCTCGACCAGGAAAATAAAAACCCTCGCCATATTGCGGAAAACTAATGGAACTAATTTCTTCAACTGGCAACAGTAACTTTGAAGACGTCATTAATGTCATGTGCCAATTGCTGTCTAAGTGAGGTGTCAATTGCTCGTGGTACGTTTCTTGGATATTGTGGGTTATTTTGTGCGTTAAAATGCCGGAAACTATTAAAAGCCATTCACCAGAAGTTATATTCAAGTCTATTCTTCTAAATAACATCACCGCCGCGACCTTGATGTCAACATGACTGGTAGGTACAGTGTTGCTATAATTATTGCTAATTTAACGCCCCCAGAGCAGGGTTTTTATTTTCCTGGTCGGGCTATAATTCGTTCTGTTTTCAGCGCTGACCAGTAAATTTGCGAAGAATGTACGTCGAGTGTGTGCGAGGCGGTTTAAACCGCTGAGCGCGTGCGGCGTGTTCGCGGTGGACGCGGCGCTGCCGCTGCGTGTTGGCGCGCTCATCGCCACCTACACTGTCGTCGTGCTGCAGTTCGCTTTCCTCTAAAACATTATCTTTACAAGAGAGAGCCCTAGCTCTACCCTACCCCTAGGTAGGGTTAGAAAGTTGTGTCGTAACTTTTTAAATTTCGCCCGTAACATATTTCAGTTACCTTAGCTTAGATTATTTTAATTTATGCTAGCTTGTTTATCCTGTAACATAGAGTTCTCTAGTAACTTCTTCTATAGTATATACTGTATATGCTGTATAATGCACACACGAGTACGACTAAAGAGTTGTGTGCGATTGCCAAGTAATTATGTGCACTAAAAAAATAAAGATAATCTAATATTATTGTGGTCACTATAACTTATTGTTGGTTAACTTATTATTATTAGGTAACAATTTATGACGAAAGTTTGTAGCCAGATATTATGTTCACATGGGTAGCAAATGGTGGAGCGTCAAATCTAGTTACTCCGCTAAATAATCTGGAGCTAATTTGGCTTTGGTACTATTTCTTTAAGAACTATAAAATGTATTCCTCCAGGGTTTTAAAATAAGAAAATCGGTGGAAAACGAGGTATATATGAAAACCAACAATAACAAAATAACCGACTTGTTTTTTTAACATTGCGTCTCAAAACTTTTTTGCAGTAAGTATAAGAACTGCCTTGCGTGCGAGACTTTTGTGCGAGTCTTTTTACATGTAATGTTTTTGATAGGATATTTTTATCCAAACAGCCAACAACCAGCAGCCGACAGTGACTCAGGTTAGCTCTCTGTTCTGTTTTGAAGTCCCTGAAGCCTTCCACACACCGAAGCGCGGGGCGTGTGTGGGACGTCCCGCGCTTCGATGTGTATAGGGCTTAACCATTGATTGCAAGAACACTGATTGCATTAGATGGAGAGGGAACATCATGCTATGGAAATCATTATCCAGAAAGTTGTTAGGTAAATATTCTTAGCAAAAACGTTCCACTATATTCAAAATGTACCACGAAAAGTGTCAATAATGTACAAGGAAATTATAATGGTACGTACCTACAGTCAAGGTCAAATACATGTTTACACTACACGACCTTGTCGCAGCGACATCGTGTTTGAACTTTTCGATAAAATTGTCAGAGAGCATACAATGCCAAGGCACCAAAGTGTAAAGATATATTTGACCTCGACTGTACAGTATTCGATTGACAAATTTAAATGATTGGAAATGTTTGAAGTATGAAAAGCATTACCGTAAATGAACAGTCAATATTTTGTTAGTGGGTTAAATTTAATCATTTTCACGGTTCAGAAAAATGTCAAAATATTTTTATTTAATTAAGGATAAGCAGTTTTGTATGAACATCGAAAAATCTACTTTCGTATCGTACACAGGGTGGTATATTTAGATCGGTCAGTATGGGCAAGTCTGTGACTATAAGACATGTTACAAATATATGTTCTTAGGAACCATGTCATCGATTTTAGGGACAAGAAAAACTCAGTTCGGGATTTGTACCCGGTCGTTTTGAAAAATAAAACTTACGTTATTTCTATTTGTTTGGATACCTATCGATTGTATACGCCATTAACAGTGTAACATTTCTTTAATTTAATTAAATAGATGTTCATACATAAATAATATGTCTTTGTGTAAAAAATTGAGGGTCAGATAAAATTGAGAAAACACAGATATTTGAACACTTCTTTATTTGTTATATCCATCCATGATACAAACAGCGTGCAAAACATTAATACAATCAATATTATACCTATAATCCGTATCCCCCCCCCTATCTCTGCCTGCATATTACTTATCACGATTTTAGGGCATTTAAAAAACAACTTTTTTTTTCAATTGAGGTTTATTTTGGGGTTTTCTTACTCAGAATCAAGAGTATGTACTAGTTTTATTTGATGATAAAAAACATGTTCAAAATTCTTTTTGTTCGTTTTATGACGTTTTTTCATATAGTTTATTTATGCCTCGTCACAAAACTGACACGAAGAAATTGTATGAACAATTACAAATATTTTTCACGAAAAGTGTACATAGGTACTCTCTTTTTGAAAATGCCCTTAAATTCAAAAAATTATTCAAAATTTTTTTTTTTTTTCAATCGACGGGCATCAGAGAACGACCAAACCAAAACGGAGATAGTGGGATGATTTAGACCGTTAACCCATTATGGCGAGATCTTGCGAAGGTTAAAAGCGGGTGACTGCACGCAATCTGCAACGACTTCTCCGGTCTACTAATCTAAAAAGAGGGGCAGACGTAGCGATTTCTAGCGCCAACTAGGTATAGCTAAGCCGCATAAATGAGTCCTCGCCGGCGGGGTACAAAAGCGCGGGGGTACACGACAAAGGGAGTCGAGATTGGCAGGGTGCGGGCGGCAGGCACACGAGGCGCCCTCGCCTCCCGCACCTCTCCCGGTCCCCTTTGTCGTCATACCCCACAGCCCCTATACCTAACGTGACCATACGTCCCGGTTTGGGCGAGACAGTCCCGGTTTCGGGCAGTTTGTCCCGGTGTCCCCAGCGAAGCCAACATAGTCCCGGTTTTGCAAGCAGACCTAACGATAGTTTAAAATTTATATATTATGAACAAAATATGGACCAGTGATAAAACACAGTTAAGTGTCGCAGTACTGAAAGCTATTTTGATTCCGAAAATAAATATAAATAAATCATGTACTGAGTTACACACGTATATAAAAACAAGACCCGATATTTTTAAAAGAAATTGTTCAGCCGACAAATACAAAAATACGACTTAGAAGTCACGCCACTACTGGGGGCTTAGTTAGTAAGTTATGCCAACCTAACTATTTTGTGTTTAGAGCTTTGATTATTCTGTGTTATTCTATCTTCTATAATAAAATACTTGTAAAACACTAAAACTTTTTTTTGTTATAATATTTCCGCAGATGTGTCCCGGTTTGACAAAATAAATAAATGGTCACGTCCGCGCGGATGAGGACACATTTAAACGGTTTTAGCTATAGTGATCAATTCAAGAAACACCCTAGAAGTTTCCCAACTGGGATGCATAATTACAACTTACAACTCCCATCTTTCTGACTTCGATCCCTAGACATTATCCGCCTAAAAGACATAGTTCTTTTGTGACCTCTCCACAACTGCTTCCATTCAAATTTTTAATTTTACATCTAATTTGTATCATAAAAGTTTCGTAGTCAATTCCAATAAATTGACTCGATTATCTAAACACTGAGCAATAATTAATTTAATTACAGATGAACCAAAAAATAGCCCAGCGGTAAATATTTCTTTAAGACTTTAAGCCTTTTTACTAGAAATGAGCTATGAAGCTGAAAGCTACGCTACTAAACTATGTCACCATTTCCACTACAGTCTATCTAGCCGCTTTTATAAGATCCAGATAGAGCACGCATCTTTCCATATAAAAAAACCTAGCTTATTTGAACCCGTTTCCACCAGTGCTATGCTATAATATAGCATAGCAACCATACTTATGGATAGACCAAACCCCCTGACACGACTCCCGGAGATGATGTAAGAAAATTTGCAAGCGGGTGACATCATCGGCCATTAGACAGACGTCGTCAGCGTACAGCGTATCTACAATAGAGAGCTCTTTTACCGATTTCCTTGCTCTGAAACGACCTAAATCAAAGACGCTCTTATCTGACGACACTAGATCTAGACGGTCTTGTCTGTAATTCACTCTAGTCGAAATTAGATTGAGTAGAACTATTATTATTATTGTCATGCCTTTAGTCAATTTTCTTCGGAACATCTGTAATTTCATTTTTTTTCTCTTAATATTAAGATACCGTACATTTCATTAACTATCTATTCTACATTATTTAACATCGAAAGCTTTTAATTTCAATAAAAAATACAATATATATAACGTTTCACATCTGATATAAAATATGTTAGATTTATCTACGGCTAAATTTGGCTTCTGTTATTTCCATTCGAATTTATTATTATCATTATTTGATAAACATCTTTAAAAAATCATCACAATATCAATAAAAGTTATGATATAACTAATGATCGGCGACTGGTAGCATTTTATGTAAATTTGACGTTCATTGACGTCCAACGTAATGACTAATATGGATAAGTCTGTGTTGTTAAAAAAAAGTACATCTTTAAAAACTTACCAAAAATTTGTTAAAGTTAATTATCATATTTTTTTGTAGTTTTGCTATTGTACCTTTCTACATCAGCAGTTGTGAGAGATGCATAAAAAACAAAACTCGATAAAAACATACATGTTTAATAGGTATAATAAATTGTGCACGAACTTTAAACATAATCATATCCATGTAATCAACCGTTATTAACTGGTTAAGATTGCGGGAGCGAGTTTGATGTGGATGGCGCAGGACAGATCTGTTTGGCGAACCTTGAGGGAAACCTGTGTTTAACAGGTGGACGTCTTTCAGCTGATATGATAATAATGACGATCCATGTAATACTTACGTCTAAAAATTGCTACCAGTTGCCGATTACTACTTATGATGGTTAAAATAAACATATTTGGAACGTACCTAACACTACAGTATATTAGGTACTATGATTGTGCGGTTGGGTCATTAACTATTTTTGATACAATAATAATTACATCTACCTAGATTCAGCACTGTCAAAATGAGCATTTATTTCAAGTAGTTGCATATTTTTTTAATAAACTTTAAAGTCTGACATGATAATATTATGTCAATGAAACAAACTTTTTGATACCGAAAAATTGGGTTATTATAGCCCCGAAGGTAAACTTTTGCTTTTATAATTAACACAGTTCATGTTATAATTTATTGAATCAGGCGTTACTTTGCATAGGTCCATATCAATCAACTGAAACAATTAGTTTGCTCACCCGCGACCTTATGATAGCTACTTTTATGCAAGAAATGTGTGTTCATGCAGTTCGTCCACCTTCACACTGTACGAACACACACAAATCACACAAACCCAATTATCACCACCACACTAACTGAGCGTTTTGAACTCAACCAGAGCTCATCTTCAGAGCAAAAAGAAAGAGAGAAAGAAAGAAAGAGAGGTACTCTGAAAATGAGCTCTGGTTGAGTTCAAAACGCGTCAGTTAGTGTGGTGGTGGTGATAGTTAGGTTTGTGTGATTTGTGTGTGTTTGTACAGTGTGGAGGTGGAGGAACTACAAGAACACACATATCTTGCATAAACGTAGCTATCATAAGGTCGCGGGTGAGCATAAAGTTCATGTTCTATTACAGCATTGAAGTTATGGCACATGGCCATATTATTGGTTTTAGCTGATCGCCCAAGTTTTTATGTTTTTGATTAGAGCCTGCATATACGATGTCCCCAAACTTAATGATAGCTTGGGACCGGGCGAGAGGATGACTGAATGAGGCAGAATGAGAGGACTTGGGCCTAGTTACCACGCAGGTCCAGTGTGGATTGGGAACTTCACACACACCATTGGATTTCTTCGCAGGTGCAGGTTTCCTCACGATGTTTTCCTTCACCGTTAAGCAAATGATAAATTTTAAATGTGATTTCACTAATTCATGTCACTTATTCTAGCGATAATAGAGTCACATAACTTATCATTTTTAGCTCAATATACCCCTCCCGTCCCCTATTCCCTTTCCTTTTTTAAAGGCCGGCAACGGATCAGTGACTCTCTTTGGATTGTTGATATTTATGGGCGGTGGTGATCATTTTCCATCAGATGACCCGCTTGCTCGTTTCCTCCCTCTCATAATAAAAAAAACGAAAAAATGACAATTATCGCGCAAGTCTTGTATTGTTAGTTTAATTATAATACTCTTTAGTTACAAAGCCATGTCTTTGTTCAGAAGTAAATGACGTGGATTTATTTTTTATTTTTCCCGAACTATCATAACTTGGCCTTTCGCTCGGTACCATATTATCATTGAGTCTTGAGACACCATTTTTGTTTTCATAGGGGTCATAATTACCCTCCCTTGGGTCAAAGTACTTACGGTACCTAAAAAGAAAATACTTTAATTTTCCTCCATGTGACTACATCTAGATTTAGGTCAAATCTGTTCCCAAAATAATCTCCGTCAGTTTTCACTATAACACCTTACATATCAAGGCTTTCGTTTAAACCTGACGATCATGTCTGATTAACCTTCCGTCTCTTTTTAACATGTACAAACAGAGGCCCGTCCAAAAGTTCATCAATTTGCTTCTGATTCTTGCCCCTGGTCTCTGGAATTATCAGATAAATGTACCAGGAGACCAGAAATGTGATAGAGGCTCCGAAGTAGAAGGTTCCATGGAGGCCTATGGCGGTGGCCAGTGTGCCGAAGTATCGAAGGCTGAAAAAACTGCTAAGCCACATCCAGGATATGAGCAGACTGGACGCGAGAGCTCGGATCTGTGAATACAAATTTTAAAGGTTATTTTAGTCAGGAATGAAATTAATATGAAGGTGACTAAATCAAATAAATGACATATTAACGCAGAGTCAACATTGGGCCAAGGAGTTCCATTCATTATATGATCAAGTATGAATTTTTAAAAATTAACCATCTTAAGGGGTCAATCGCCACGGAATGGGTCCCTAGTGACGGATACCGTAATAGAGGCAGACCGAAGAGGAGATAAAGGGACGACCTAGATGCTTATAATGTGGGATGGCGGGAGCTGGTCTTTGATAGGCAGGAGTGGAGCAAGAGAGGAGAGGCCTTTGCCCAGCAGTGGGACACAAAAATAGGCTAAATAAAAAAAAAGGGGTCGAGGGGTTGTTGTATGGAAAATCGAACCAGCTAAAGCTGCAGATATCAAATATTAAGTTGCAGCAATAGCCTAACTTTTTATTAACAGCTATTAGGTTGGTAATAAAGAGTTATGGCATTCATTGCTATTTTATTTTGAAAATTAACCCTTAAAGCGTACATACAAAGTGTTTACAATTATTATGTTTTTTGGGAGCAAAGAATACTATGATTTATTGAATCAGGCGTTACTTTGCGGAGGTCCATATTAATGGAGTTTAACATTTGGTAGCATAGCATACGGTTGTGGTAACTCCGAAGATGAGCTCTGGTTGAGTTCGAAACGCGTCAGTGTAGCTTGGTGGTGGTGATAGTTGTGTTTATGTGCTTTGTGTGTGTTCGTACAGTGTGGAGGTGGAGGAACTGCATGAACACACATTTCTTGCATAAACGTAACTATTGTAAGGTCGCGGGTGAGCAAAGTAATTGTTTTAGTTCATTAATACCATGATATTTAAAAGCTAAATAACCTAGTGAATTGAAGAAGAGTTTTCTACAAAAAAAAACTCTTAACTTTGTGAACCTATTTTATTAATCTTACACCTATAAAACAGCACTGTGGCTGATTGTCTGATAATCCACAGCCTAAACGACTGGATCTAAAGACTTAAAAATCTGCCGATATATATCTTGTCATACACCGGAAGACGTAGCTTGGGAAAGCCCTCTACAAGATGCATCGACGATTCGCAGGAACCACTATATTACGAACAGTGTGGGATCGATCGTTGTGGAACTTCGTGGGAGGACTTTACTTTTTTGGATGATATGATTATACTATCTTGGGTATCAGTAAGACGCTCTAAGGGATGTTTTCGACAAAAAATGTAATAGGATAAAATTCATGCTTAATGTTCTTAAAAGATAATACAAATGTACTTACTCTAACGGAAAACAGTTCCGATATCAATACGTAAGGCACGGATCCCAATCCTACGTTATATAAGAACACCATCATGGATAGCAGTATCACAGTAGGCCAAATAGATTTCTCTAAAACCTTCTCCGTCGTATTTTGTGCAACGTTTTCATATCCTTCATTCACGCTGCCATTGCTTCCACTTGTTCTGTAAAATGGTTTTGAAATTTCATCTGTGTAATTTAAATTTGAATTCTCCGATGTTTCTCTTATCATATTAATGGTGGTAAAGTTGTCATAATTGTTTTTTTCTCTGTTAGTAATCGTTTTTTTGTAAGGCCACAGCTGGTGGCTGTACCAGGAGTACATGTTGAGACGAGGGTCGCAGTATATGCCGAGGATGGTGAGACAGAGCGCCATACCGAAGCAGGATGTGAGTAGTAGCACCTGCAACCAACATGGAAACACTAACTGTTGCCTGCGACTCAGTTTGCGAAGAATTCGTTTATCGCTATCCCGCGAGAACTATACAATTTTCTGACATAAAAAGTACCTATCCTATATGTTAATTCAGGTTATAAAATATATGTGTGCCATATTTTATCAGAAACCGTCAAACCGATTTAGCATGAAAGAGTAACAAATATCCATACATCTATCCAGACATCCATACGTCCATACAAACTTTCGCGCTTATAATATTAGTAAGAAAGAAGTGAGAAGTGAGATTGAAGTAGTACAGTGGACCAAAAATATGGTCTACCACCCTACGGTTGAAGTTCATTTCCACGTCATAATACAACGAGGTCTATTTTCCCTTGAATTATATTTATGACAGTGACTTAAGACTTCACTAAGAAAAGTCAACCTTAGCGAAATTTAGATTTCACAGAAACTTTTGTCAAAACTTTTTGGAGTTTTTAGTTTCGGGGGTTATATAAGTTTTTTATCGTTTTAACATACCTTTCGGCCTAGCCTATCGACGGTGGCGGTGGCGACGGCTGCTCCAAGCACGAGAGCCGTCCCGCACAGCACAGACCCAGTCTCTGCAGTATCGTGCCAGCCACGCGACACTGTTCTGAAACATTAGGAAATTCCAGGATACCAAAAATTCGTTTCTCCAAAAGTTTCTCGAGTGGCATCCACGGACCGGAAGACGCAAATAGGCCTTAATCAGAGGGATGATCTAGTTAAGTTTGCGGGAACGCGTTGGATGCGATTGGCGCAGGACTGGTTTGTTTGGCGAAACTTGGGGAGTTCAACAATTAGACGTCTTTCGACTAAAACGATAATGAGGATGAAAAATTTGATTGAGTCGGGCGTCACTTTGTGCAGTAGGCTTATTTTGTCTAACGCGCTGACGGTTTGCTTTCGCATTCACTATTTCTGTCTGTCAAACGGTATACAATGGTGCCAGAAAGAGATAGTGAAAGCGAAGGCAAGCGCTCGCAACAATACAGCAACAATACGGCCTCAAGTCTACTTTCATGAAGTTGAAATTATTTGGCTACTTTGCTTAAAAGGTTTTGGAAAGACCTGCATTTCCCAGAACACGACCCAACCAACTTGGCAGCTACTGTGATCTACTTACCCGTTATAAATAGTGATGTTGTAAGCAGTAAGGTTGAGAGCAGGCAGCGCGTGCCCAGAATGGCTTAAGACAGCGGTGCCGAAGCTGTTGACAGCGCCGGCGCCGCTGCCGGCGGCTGCCGTGAGCAGCAAGCAGCAAGAGATGAGCGCACGACGGGACCGGCGGTGGCGGACTGGAGACAACATCGTGATCATAGCAAGCTGGCAATTTTATAGGGGACTTTTTGTTAGGATAGGCCTCAAATAGATCTTTCTCCAAAGATGTCAGAGGGTGTTCATATCTGGCAAATGGGCATTTTCACTTTAAATGGCGCGGATTTTTTTTTGAATGAGGAAATTTTGGTGTTTTCGTACTCATTGTCAGAGCAAAGAGTGCTATTGATTTTCATGGGGTACGGCTGTGTCAGAAACTTGTTTATTTTGGAAGGGTGTACTTTTTGAGAAAATGCACTTCTTGGGCATGGTCACGCGAAAAGTGCCACTTTTTAGAAAATGAGCTAATTGGTAAATCGTACGTTTTGGAAGTGTACATCTTCCGGAAAGTGTACTTTTAGAGAAAGTGCAGCTACAACTCGATTTTACACTCGTATATTTAGCCCTAGCCAGAGCCAAAATGAAATTTAATAGACGAGGTCTAAAAGCAATGAAATCTTTGTTTCATTAAAAAAAGACTTTATTGTTAAAACTTCCTCCATCCACCGATTGCATGGTCATCCTACATTAGTTGAAGTTCATCGGTGTCATCGCTTTGTCGGAGAATTTGACAGGTCTCGCGTCAAAGTTTGTTTAAGAAACTGACTTGTCAGAGAGGTTTTAAGCTAATAGGCTAAATCAGTGTAGGGTGACAATGATTTTAATTAAAAAGTGATTTTCTAAATGATCATTATTCAAAAAAAAATAGAAGTTTTGTTGCATGCAACTGCGTCTTAAACGTGATTGCCACCGAGAACTAATCTAGAAAAATTGGTTCTTGATCAAAATCATCGTGTATCTTGTTTGTAATTATTAGGATTTTACTTATAATTATGTTGGGATTCGATCAAAATAAGTCATTATTTTTTTCTTTCTTTCAATGAACAGAGGATACGCTCGCCGGGCCACTAGTCTTGTCTACTCATGGGGGTTAGGACTCCAATATACTGCTTACACAGGTCTCTGCAGACAGACTGTTCCGTGCCCTCGCTGGTGCCCTCACTCCTGCTCCGCATCAGCATTGGTGTCAGAGCATCAGAGCCACGGCGGGACGGCTCTGTCCGTATCATAACCTCCTGCTGCTCAATAGCATCCGTCAGGTCCTCGCGAAAGTCGGAGCCGTCAAGCCAGCAAATCACTTTTGCTGCGTCCTGGAAAGAATGAGAGATAAACTGTTTAAAACTACTTTTATTTCCCTTCTCCGCAGCCAAAAGTCTACAGTAGTAAACAGCTGATATGGCTCACCGATGTATCTGCGCAAAAGACGCTTTTTAGAAGCGTGGAAAATGAAATTGACCAATTGACATGCTCCACGCACGGCGCGTTTTTTTCTGTGCCGCTATTGGTGGATTGCTGCCGCCATGTTAGCGCGCGTCGTGAGCCATGTTAGTCAGCCGCCATACTTCCGAGTGAGTGAGACGAATAACTGGTGCACTATAATTTGCACCTTGTAGCTATATGACATAAGAAGGTTTGCATATATATTCGGCTATCATATCTATCTATCTATTTCGGCTATATTTAGACGACCAGATGGCCTAGTGGTTAGAGACCCTGACTATGAAGCTTGAGGTCCCGGGTTCGATTCCCGTGTCGGGGCAGATATTTGTATGAAAAATACGAATGTTTGTTCTCGTGTCTTGGGTGTTTAATATGTATTTAAGTATGTATCTATCTATATAAGTATGTTTATCCGTTGCCTGGTACCCATAACACAAGCTTTGCTAAGCTTACTTTGGGACTAGGTCAATTGGTGTGAATTGTCCCGTGATATTTATTATTTTTTTTTTTTTTTATCATCGGCTTGTTCGTTCATATCTGCGCGGCCGAAAATGCACGACGCGCCATATAAAGTGTGTACTACTAGTGTGTGTGGGCTTAAAATACCGGTATTTCCTGGAACCGGTATCGTAACCTTACACCTGAGGCTATATTGTCTAATGCACGGACGCTCGCTGTCGCATTCACTATTTCTTTCTGTCAAACGATGTAATTTGGTGACAGAAAGGATGCAAAAGTGATTGCAAGCGCCCTAGCGTTGAACAAAACGGCCCCAGGAACCGGTATTAGTCTAGGAACCTGTAAAAAGCATAGGTTCTACATGATACCGATACCTCGAGAACCGGTAAATTGATAAAATTTACCAGTTTTAAGAATTTAAAATACTCGAAGGTGCGCGTGAAGTGAAAGAGAGAGAAAGAGAACACAATAAGTAAACTCATATCGCGAGCTGTCCCGTGGAAACAGGAACCGCTCACTCGCATCGCACCATTATAGAGAACCGGTATTTTTCGGTGCTAATACCGTTATTAGGTATTTTCGGTACCGGTTCCAAGCCCTACATGTTCTATATCGGTGGAATTTAAAAAGTTGTACACCCTAACGTTGATAGGTAAAACTAATATGAAAGTTTTCTGTTGTTGATTGTTAAACATACTATTGCACGGGTAATTTCGTGCCACGGGAGAACTTTTCTAGACAATTGTTTTGTATGGTTAACTACCATTACACTGAATTCCGGTGGGAATTTCCAAAAATTACATCGTTGTATTCATTAGCATTGTATGACGAACACTCGAACAAAAATTACTTCCCCAGACTTAGCGGTTAACATTTTGGAACTGTTTGACATTTGGATCCAGTAGAATTATCAGGCAGAACATAAATGCATATCTGTAACACACACACACGCACGCACGCATGCACACAAACCTTCAGATGTATAATAGTAGTAAGATTAACTCTATTACAACTCTTCTCTTTTTCAGCCAATAAGAAATAGATACAGACAAAGAGCATAAAAATTTTCATAGACAATGTATTGATCGGCGACGACTTAAAATGTGTAACTTATTGCTCGTAAAACCCCTCGTTCAGGGGTTGCCAAACTGTGCGTCGCGACGCCTCGGGACGTCGCGGCACTATCTTAGGGGCTCCGCGAAACGATACATTTGGGTCACCTGTATACGTATCTAGAGCTGAACGTAAGTAAGTATTTTCTTCAAGAAAGGCGCGCGAAAAATTATACGTAACGAAGGTACTAATACATATACACAGTGTTTTTTAATCAGTGATGAGGAACCAATTTTTCTAGATCAGTATTCGGTAGCGACTACATTTAACTCGCAGTTACATGAAACGAAACGTCTATTTGTTTAAATAATTATTATTTGGAAAATATTTTTTGGATTAAAATCATTGTCACCCTACTTATGGTTTAGTCTACGAGCCTAAAAGCTCTTTGACAAGTTAGTTTAATAAATAAACTTTGACATGAGACCTGCCAAATCTCCTGCCAAAGCCATCTTGACGAAACTACTTATCTTCAACAAATTAATGTAGAATGACCACACATTCGGTGGAAGGAGGAAGTTTTAACAATATCTTTTTTTTAGTAGAGACTTTATAATTGCTTGACACCTCATCTCTTAAATTCTTCCATTTAGGCTAGGGAATAATATATTTTTAACTCCTGATCACCGATTAAAAATCAGCGTGTGAAACCTGTGCTGTGTGTGTATGTACCTGTGAGGAGTCGGGTTTAAAATTACACGAACTGAAACAATTACTTTGCTCACCCGCGACCTTACGATAGTTACGTTTACGTAAGAAATACGTGTTCATGCAGTTCCTCCACCTCCACACTGTACGAACACACACAAATCACACAAACCCAACCATTACCACCACCAAACTACACTGACGCGTTTCGAACTCAATCAGAGCTCATCTTCAGAGTTGGCACCACAACCGTACGCTATGCTACCAAATGTTAAACCTCTGTAGTAATGTACTGTTTCGAGGGCTGTAAAAAACTCCTCTACATTGGTCATGACTCTGTTATTTTGTGGCAAATTTCGGTTCATCCAAAAAAAATTTGAGCTTAGAGAATCAGTGGAAGTTTGATGGTGCTAGATCAAACAAATAAGATGAATGTTTAGATCTAGTTTAGTTTTTAATTTAATTTAGTTTGTAATATTTAGTTTATAGTTAAGTTTTATTCTTTGTTATTTTTTCTTCATTGTTTTAATTAATTTATACTAATAAATTATAACATCAATATAAGATGAATAGGGCAGAAAATCATACTATCATTTTTGATTCTGGCGTATAATAGTGAACCCATGTTTCATGTTTTTGTTACAAATCAAGTAAAAAAATCGGTTTTTTACTCTCAAAACGGTCCATACATCCATTTATTTTTTTCATCTGAATTATTTTTTGATTGTGCGTAAGCAATCGCGGCAACGAACGGCTGAATAACTATTTCATATTTAATTCCTCACTTAAGACATGCACATGCTTACGGCTGAAATGATGATGATAATGATGTCATCATCATCATGTTATTGTCCCTTGGGATCCTTAATGCCAACTACAAAGTACCAGAAGTTCATGAGTAACAAAGAGCACCTGCATTCGTCCGACACTGATGAGGAAAGACGGTGTCTCTGGCAGCCAGGCCAGCGATACTAGGAGGACTGCCGGTGGAGCGGCCATAGAGAGAGACAGCATGTGCGCAGATAGCACGCCCCCAGCTACAAATGCGAAGAGTATGCCGCAACTGAAAACAAACAACAAATTTGTTGAAAGAAACAAAGAAAAACTGGGCAAGAGCGTGTCGGACACGCCCAGGATAGGGTTTCGCAGCCGGCCATTTACTCTTAAACTACTAGAATTTCTCAAGAAAACTTAACCGTCATAGTTTTCCTTGTTCATTTGACATAATTTCCTCCCATCCTGATTTTTTCCAAAATTTAATACCACAACGCTCGACTTTAACAAAAAAGTACACTTTTAAGGTTGAATATTTCGCAAACGAATCACTATATCGAAAAATCATCTTCACAACCCTGAAATTATTTTGAAAACCTATCTATCGACACCCCAAAATATAAGGTTAGACGAGAAAAAAAATCACCTCCGCTTTATGCCTATGGGATGTACCCTAAAAAAATTTTTCTACGTTTAATTTTTCACTTTGTCTTGATAATTGCTAATTACACATATTCATGCAAAATTACAGCTTTCTAGCCCTAATAGTCTCTGAGCTAAGCCGCGGATGGACGGGCAGACAGACAATATGGTGAAACTATAAGAGTTCCGTTTTTGCCATTTTGGCTTCGGAATCCTAAAAACGGAAGCAGAGACAAATTGACAGGATGGTCCCAACTCAACATGATGTCAACCATGGAGCCGACAGGTTAGTATCATTTCGTCTAAAACGCAACTAGTCCTAGCGGTAACCGGTCTCAAACGCTGCTAGTAGTAGTAGCTACCAGGCTACGTCGCTACTGGTCTAAGCAGCAGTCAAAAACACAGCTGGCCTTTTAAATGGTTATGGCTAGATGCTACTTAAACCAGTAGCGACGTAGACTGGCAGCTACTATAGTTTAAAGGACGTATTTTAATTTTTTATTTTTTTACTTACCTGCAAGCTAGCGTTGGCATAGCCGCCAGCCCTCTAGTTTTGGGCGATATCTCGGCGCCGTATAGCGGGGCGAGGGCCAAGGCCCCGGCGGCGCCCGCGCCCGCAGCCACCCTGGCCGCCCAAACGCCGCGAGCCCCGCACCACGCTGCCAGCGACCAGCTTAACTGGAATAGGAATACCACTGACTTATGATAGCCTGGTGTAGGGAACGTGCACATAGACGGTGCTGCCAACCCCCCCGGTACTTAAATGAGTAGAAGTGTAATTGTGCTTGGGTTAAAACGCTACATCGTCAAAATGTACAATATGCTATGGTCATAATGTTCTCACGGCCTGAATGATCCTATGACAGAAAACTACAGTGCCAAAATGTGCAATCGACCTAACGTGTAATTGTCAAATTGTCTCAAGGCCTAAACTGTCAACCTCTGAAAATAATACTGTCGTTTATAAATAATCACGATCATAATTTTATCAGTGACAAGTACACAATGATTTCTATGCTGCCAAGTGGTTTCAAGGAGTTCTGTTATCAAGAATCACTTTTTATAACAATAATTCCTTATATAATATTAACTTATAGAGTTCCTTTATTGTACATTTTATCGCAAGCACACTATGGCATAGACACGTTTCGCCCCATGCGGATTTTGACTCGTACATAATTTGGCATTTGTTTTATGTAAGAAATGCTAATGAATACACTTTTTAAACATTGTACATTTTGACGATGTAGCGTTTTAATCCAAGCACAATTAGACTTCTACTCATTTATGTACCGGGGGCCTGCCAACTGGTGCCATCGATTTGACTGTTTTACCATGATAAGTTTCATTTACTGTCCGCATAGTGTCTCTTCTGTCGCATTAGTTTCTGCACATTCCCTATTAGTACATGCAATTCAAGGTGGGCGGGCAGTTACTTCTGCTCAATTCTGCTGCGTTTCGTACGGTGAGTGAGAGCGCTGGGGGCCCAATACCTCTCCCCCGTCCCCCTTCCCTATTCCCTCTCTTTTTTTACAGGCCGGCAACAGATCAGTGACTCTTTGGGTTGTTGATATTTATGGGCGGCGGTGATCGATCATTTTCCATAAGATGACCCGCTTGCTCATTTGCCTCCCTCTCATAATAAAAAAAATGAAACACAGATTAATTTTCGATTAACTGTAAAATAAATTAGATTTTTTGTTGCTTTAAAACAAATAAATAGTTAGTTGATTGTGTTGGCGAACAAGTGACGTCATAAGTTGCTATTCTATTGCCATTCAAACTCTATAGGAGAATTGTGTTTTGACAGCTCATAAAAGTACGTCAGTTGATTGGTGGTGTCAACATCCCTATTGATACGTTCCATGAATCCACTGAACTTCGTCGTCCCGCGGCCCCTAACGGTCAAACATTTCCCCAGACACACATTAAGTTTATGTCACTATCTCTATAAAGATTGCTAGCTCGTAAAGCGAACAAGTTTGAAATAGTTAATCGAGTGCTGCAATGTAGACCAACTTGTACGAATTTTCTTGCAGGATAGCTACTCCGATATTTGAAATTCAAAGTTCATGTCATATCATATCGTCCCTCTCACTCTTCTATTAAATACTATTAGCGTCAACCGGACGGCACGATAAAAAGTTTGAATTTTAAATTTCGAATCATAATAAGGTCAGGCTCGGTTTAAGAATGAGTGACAATTAAGTGGTGACAACACACTCATACTTAACCTACCTTAACTTCATTAAGTTAAGGTAAGATAAGTGCCTTTTATGTGATTTTTTTGTTACTTTTGTACTTGCTATTGTATGCTCCAATGGACAGATATGTGAGACTGAGGGGCTGTTTCACCACCCATTGATTAATTTTAACTGACGGATAAATGTGATGCCGTCTCCGTCTATTCGAACAAAACAAACAGAGACGGCATCTTTATCCGTCAAATAAATTTGATCAATGGATGGTAAAACAGGGAGTAAAACTTGTAAAAACTTCACCATAATCATACAATAAAGACTTTTTCTATTAACATAGGATACCTAAACAAAGAATCACCCAAAAAGCCCCAAGTCGTGCGACGAGTTAACTTCTGAAAAAATAAAAAGGTCACGGACGGGATCTTGCACAATAATCATCATCATCTCAGCCGAAAGACGTCCACTGCTGAATATAGGCCTCCCCCAATGCTCACCAAACAGATCGGCCCTGCGCCATCCGCATCCAATGTGTTCCCGCCACCTTCATCTTGTTGGAGGCCTACCCACACTGCGTCTTCCGGTCCGCGGACGCCACTCGAGAACCTTTCGGCCCCATCGTCTGTCAGTTTTACGAGCAATGTGCCCTGCCTACTGCCACTTAAGTCTAGCGATTCTTCGAGCTATATCCGTGACTTTAGTTCTAGCGCGGATTTCATCATTTCTAATGCGATCCCGCAGAGAAACTCCAAGCATAGCCCTCTCCATCGCCCTCTGAGTGACTTCTTTTTTATGTTAGAGAGGCCAGACAAACAAACTAGTGGGTCACCTGATGTTAAATGATTACCACTGTCCATAGACACCCGCAGCGCTTTACGCGATGCTAGTGCGTTGTCGGCCCTAAAAGGGAGAGGAAAAAGGAAAGGGAATAGAGGAGTGGGAGAGGTATTGGGCCCCCGGCGCTCTCACTGACCGTACGAAACGCAGCAGGACTACAGCTGCTTCACGCCGGTGTTCTGTGAGAGGGTGGTAATGCCCCGGATGAGCCGACCCATTCGTGATGCAGCGGCTAGCTACAACATGGCTCTACCACTACAAAAACTACTACTACTACTCCTACTCCTCCTCCTTTCTAATACTTTGAGCTTTCTTATGAGGCCCATCGTTATCGTCGCATCTTGCAATACTCACAATAAAACTAAGACAGATGCATAGCGCTCCAGCCTTTCGTCCTCTTGAATCTGCCAGCACTGCGAAGAATGGAGCCGCCGGCAGCGCGACCAAGCAGGGCAGGGCGGCGAGCCACGCACCTCCTGTCAGCGCCTCGGTCCCTAGTACCCCGGAAACCCAGCCTGTACTGCAGCCGTGGGTGAAGCATGAGAGGTTGACTGCCAACAAAATTAAAACTCACAAATCTCACTCTTAGGGCCTCCGCAAAATCACGCCGGTGCTCGTAACGGGTGCACGCCTATTACCAAAAAACAGTAAGAGTAGCGCTAACCGCCGCGGACGCATGCGACGGATTTTTATGATGTGCCCACTGTGCCGTGACGCCAGCGGTCGCAGAGTCTCGCCAGCGCCCTCGCGTTCGTAAAACATGAATGACGTCGTGTCGTCGCTGCGTGGGCGCTGGTGAGACGCTGACTCTCGGCAAACGCCGCTGGCGTCGCGTTAACGCTGCCCAAAAGTTGCGTCGCCACTGCACGGACGCTAGCCAGACGCGGACGCTCAAAAAACACCAATGTGGGGCCTGTCTAACTCGTCAGAATGTTTCCTAAGGAGTCAAAAACCTGTGTACTAACTTTGAGGTGGTCCTGATTGAAATTGAAACAAATTACCTTGTTGACACGCAAACTTTCAGACGGGATAATAGGCACTCGGTAAGCAACCTTTTGCCAACATTCTTCGGGAGTGCCCAAAGTTTTTAACTAAAAACAAGTTGACAAATTCTCGTCGTTCAGGCAGAAACAAAGGTGGCCTCATTAGGGAAGAAAAGTAATTTCGCAGGGAAGTTTGGAAGTTATGAAAACTCAGAGCCAAGTACCAGGTGGTCATAACTCGGAGAGAGGCCATAGAACTCGATGGGATGGCCTATCAATTCGTCGACTAGCGCCGATTTTTGTTTCGCAGATGATTTGGTAGAGTAACGTTGGGCAATTTAATTATGCAACTCACTCGTTTCATCGAGTATTCAGTTGGCAGAAAATGGATTCGCAGACCAACGTTTGGTCTTAGTTAACAAAACAACTCAATTGATATTTTGCCATCTTTTTTAGCTAAAAGAATTCTTCTTACCAACGCGATACATATTGTAAGCTTTCCGATTCAAAACTTAACATACAAAAGTTTGTGTTCCGAAGCAAAGAACTGTGTCAGGACTAATAGAATATAGTAATAGGCCTAGGAATATTATTTTACCCCTAGACAGTTATAAACATTTTAATATAGGCATATTACCTATACTACTGAGACAAAAGGTAGTTTTGTCTAGGGATAGTGAGTATCCCAAGACATTTTTGATCCACTATAATTTACTGTGAATGTAATGTAATTTGTATGCTGCCTACTACAAAAGCGCAATCAAATCATTTACAATATACCATTTCAAAGACCAAAAGTTTTTCGCCACCGGCCAGTATGTCAAACAACACGTTTTTCGATGAATTAAGTAATCTGCGAATCACCACTCAGACTTTTTCTGCGAAACGCCAATCTGCTAATCGATTGTTGGCGAAACATTGGGTATTAGTCGATGTACTCACAGACGGTAGCCGAGACGACTCGCCGAACCGACCCGCGCCATCGCTTGGACGCGGTCCTCTCGATGCGGTTTCTGGAACAAACGTTTCAAATTAAGCATCGATAGCAGCACTGGTGCTTAAAACACGCTGACGCATTACAAACGCAAGGACGTGCCTTCATGTGTCATGTGCCAATTTATTTAACGCGTATCGTTCACGCCGCTGCTCAAAATACGCTGGCGCATTACAAACGCAAGGACGTGCCTCATGCGTCGTATTTAACGCGTATCGTCCACACCGCCGCTCAAAATACGCTGGCGCACCACAAACGCAAGGACGTGCCTCATGCGTCGTATTTAACGCGTATCGTCTTCACCACTGCTCAAAATACGCTGACGCACTTCAAACGCAAGGACGTGCCTTCATGTGTCATGTGTCATATATTAACGCGTATCTTCCACACCGCCGCTCAAAATACGCTGGCGCACTACAAACGCAAGCACGTGCCACATGCGTCTTATTAATTGCAAACTTAACATAACCTAAACCTACCTACCTTTGTTTTTGTTTCGATTAAAATTGGGAAAAAACGCGATCGTACTTTATGATTCCCATTTAATAATTAAACTCATTATATGACGAGATTGGGCTGAGTTTATCGCGTTGGTCGGAGTCCTTACTCGGTATGGGTACTGGCAGAATATCTGCGCTGCGGCTTGCTGCAGCATTATGCTGAGCCAGCGCCTATTCTTCAGTGCATCACATGGCTTCTCATCTAATATGTGTCTGATCTGTTTAATTGTTATTTTATGTTTCTCTTTGCTATTGTTAGTTTTATTATTCTTTAGTTACTAAGCCATGTCTTTGTTTTGGAGAATAAAGATTATATCTATCTATCTATCGTGAAAATAAGCTTCAGTAAAAAACCATAGTGAGAAAAAAAGCATTTGGGAAAAAATGCGAATGGAAATATTGCTAGGTATAGTCGGGGTAAGAAAAGGTTCGTCACTTTTCGACTCTATGTCAACGAGATAAGGTCGAAAAGTGACGAACCTTTTCTTACCCCGACTATACTAGGAAATAACGATTTTGGTAAATTCATCTAGGCACTCCCTGAGCACTCAATCAAAAAGAATCCTCGTCGCTCTTAATTTCCTTGTGATCAGCGTATTCAAATATTTAAATGAGGTCAAGAGAAATATACATACCTTAAGAAATAAAATATTACCTTAGCAGTAAAATGTACTGACAATTTTTTATCGAAATCCTCTGGGATAAAGTACGTGTACTGAATATCGACTGAATTCTATATCAGAAGTATCGTATAAACTGTTCGTATTTTTGCTAGCTTCTTCCCGTGGCTTTTCTCGTGTGAACCATTAGATTTAACTGCTGAATTTATTGATAATCAAGATATACTACGTCAAAGGGGTGAGTACATTTTTAATCGATTTCGATAAAAAAACTTTGAAGAAGCTTAGCGTTCAGTCAAAGTTATTGAACCATGTGCTGAAATCATACCTATACAAACAATAAGATATTAAATTTAGTTAAGTACTGTTACATCAGAAACTTATCATCGTCATCGTCGTCACCTAGGTCTATATACGTCCCACTGCACAGGTTGCGTCTCAGAATGAGCGGGCTTGGTCCAAAGATCCGGTTCTAATAGGTAAGTTCGCAAACAGCCAGCGTAATAATAGGTCGGGGCAAAAGTATTTTCGTATTTTTAATGTATGTATTATTACAAATCAAACCTCTTTGGCTGTGCTGAATGTAACTGGCTGGTTTTAATACCATTAAATGTTGACATTCTGAAGATGCAATAAATTAAAAAAAAAAACTAGTTTCCGCCATTTTTCAATTGTTTTACAAGCAAGCAAAATGAACGTATGTGACGAAGAAATTCGGTACATTTTAAAGTTTAAAAAAAAGGTAATAATGCGACGAACGCCGCGAATAAAATTTGTGCAGTTTATGGACCTAATGCGGTATCAATAAGAGTAGCACAAATGTGGTCCAAGCGTTTCAAGTCTGGAAATTTTAGTGTGAAAGATGTGGTTTTTAGTATGAAACATTTTCCTTTGTAAGAAAAATACGAAAATACTTTTGGCCCGACCTAATATTATGGCCTTTTACACACTTGTCTTCTTTTTAACTTATTCAATCAAAGCAAACTTCGCAGTCTTATCCGACCCTGGCGAGTCGAGGAGGTCAAACTCAAGCAGGAAAATCCGGTAGCGCTGGTAGCTGAAAATGTGGGCTACATCGCATTTTAACTGTAGCTCATTTACATATTTAAATTCGGCGGAAACTGGCCTATTTTGATGGAAAATTAAGACTAAACAGATATAGGTACAGTTACCTACGTACCTAATGAAAAGGTTCGTCATCTTGAAGTCGACTTTTGCTTGTGGACAAGTTGGTAACGTCTAAAACTTAACAAAATAAAAATATATTGTCATTAGAAAATTAGAAAAAAAGTGTATCTTTTTGACAGTGCGAGCGAGGTACTTGAAAATACTTACTTTTTCTGTAAATTTGATAGGTCTGAGAATAGGTCGTAGGGTATTTTAATACCCCTATTCCTCGCGGGCGAAGTCGCGGGCAACAGCTAGTTACAATATAATATAATAATATTAAGATATTACCAATAAGAGATGAAAGTAAGAAAATACTACGCACAGATAAAACTTTGTTTTTTCGGTGCGATCTTGTTTTGCCGCCGAGGCGAGCAGAAAAACACCCAAAAGCGGAATGCTTGCTTTCGCAATTTATGTTTCTGGAACAATCGGGTACCTATTTCTTTGTTTAGGTAAGTGTGAAATCGACACAGGATAAATGCTTATATCGCATACAAATATAATTTTACCGGAATCCTGAAATATGGATATTTTATCTGAAACTGATCGTTTGCTTCCCATAGGCGTCGTAAAGTTATTAAAGGCATGTGAGAGTAGGCAGTAGCGCTCTCTATTGTAGCAGGAAATAATGATTAATCAAATTTTGTGAGTAGGTATGAGCAAGCGTGAGTGCGCGTGCGTGCTATCGTGCGTGCGTGCATGCGTGTATGCGTGCGTGTGTTTGTTAGGGTTCCGTAGTCAACTAGGAACCCTTATAGTTTCGCCATGTCTGTCTGTCTGTCTGTCTGTCTGTCTGTCTGTCTGTCTGTCTGTCCGTCCGCGGCTAAGCTCAGAGATCACTAGTACTAGAAAGCTGTAATTTGGCATGAATATACATATCAGTCACGCCAACAAAGTGGTAAAATAAAAAATAAAAAATAATTTTTTTTTAGGTTACCTCCCGTAGACGTAAAGGGGGGGGGGGGTGATTTTTTTTTTTCGACAAACCTTATAGTGTGGGGTATCGTTGGATAGGTCTTTTAAAACCATTGCGGAGTTGCTAACATGATTTTTCTATTCAGTGATCTGTTTGCGAAATATTCAACTTTAAAGTGAAAATTTTCATTAAAATCGACCGTCCCTCCCCTCTAAAATCTAAACTGTTGGGTGGAAAAATTTGAAAAAATTCATAATGGTAGTAAATATATCAAATTTACTAGGAAAATTATAGCGGCTAAGATTGCTTGGAAATTATTTGTAGTTTTAGAGTAAATAGTAGCCTAAGGTATAAAACATACCTAAACTTGGATGATTCCGTACACATACGAAATCCTTAGAAAAATATTACTTGATTTTTTTTCGTAATGGCTACGGAACCCTACCTTGGGCGTGTCCGACACGCTCTTGGCCGGTTTTACTTCTTCAGGTTAAAGTTGGCTTTATTTATTTATTCTCCCAACAAAAAAGTGCTATGCAGTTATGCTGCGACGATGTGAAAGCAACGCTACAAAACTACGTGATCGTTTTCACTAATCCTAAGCTTAGTAACCCATGAAAAAACATAGCTTAGTTAAAACTCTGGTGCTATGATATATGGGAACTTCGGAAAATCCCTTCTTAGAGTACGTATCTCTATGACACTCAAGGTATACTTATTATTTGCTTCGAGTCTTTAGCTTCAGTGGCTGTGAATATATCAGCCAGACAGGAGTTTGAATTTTATGTATTTAGATTGTCAGATATTGTGACGGATACTTTAATAGAGGCAGACCGAAGAGGAGATGGAGGGACGACCTAGATGCCTATAAACCTTTGATAGGCAGGAGCGGAGCAAGAGAGGAGAGGCCTTTTCCCAGCAGTGGGACACAAAAATAGGCTGACTAAAAAAAAAAAAATCTTTGACCTGGACTGTAACAAATATTTTTCATGACGATAGATAAGATTTAAGAAACATACATGGGTAAACAACAACCCTTCCTTGCGTTGGCAAATCTAACTCAACAATCTGCTTCATTCTTAGAACTACCAGGATCGCATAACTCACGAGAAGTTACCGCTAAAACCGCTATAACTCTTGTAGGGCTCAGTACGAACCCAAGCAAAAGAGGGTTAACGGGTTCTCCGTAGCGAAACTGAAATACATCGTCCATTGGGAGTATAAAACACAAGCTTTTAGATCGTTGCGGAGTCAATTTTGACGTTGTGTCGGAGTATCAATGTACTACGTGCAGCTATTAAGCTTACCTCGTCTTACTGAACGTACAAACATAAAGGCCCTTGCACGTAGTTAGATAAGATTATTATGTAAAATTGATACAAAATTTAAGTCATTTCTAAGGTTCTGTATCCGTTTGTGACCTAACAAAACCTTTAACGAGGTATAAAATTGTCTCGGCAACATTTTACATGAAAATGTCTTTGGTGAGATTTCACTGCTATTTGTAAGTTGCTAATGACAATATTTTTTTTTGTTCCAAGTTTGAAATTTTTGTTGTTGTTTGTGTATTAATATGTACTAGCTTAGATACCAAATTTCAGCTTTCTAGGTCTTCAGGAAGTAACCTGGGAATTTTGTTGATTATCATATCAGTCGGGGATTTTTGGATGAAATCTAAAATAGGTACCTACTTGTAAAAGCTATGCAACTGATACTTAATAATTGTTTGAGGAGTCCACTTTTGACATCATATCTCGAGAATTTTGTTTATCTGGTATAATCCAAACTCATGTTATGAGGGTTCAAAAAATGACGAAGTGCTTCGAGAAAAGGTAGTAGTGACCTTCCGCTTCGCTTGGCTCGTGGCTCGTGCCCCTACACGATTGTGACTTTATGAAACTCGCCGACCACACGAGTGTTTTAATGCCTAGTTATGTACAGTTTCATACATAACTTTATCTATATGCATATCCTAAGTTTTAACATAACTCATTTTTTCACCAGATATTTCACAGCTCAAAATAGGGTAACTTTATTTTTTGCTCTTTGAATAAGAGACCTTACCAACCTTACAAGACCTTTGGTTTTGCTTACCTTATTTATTTTTTTCATGTACTTGTTTTTCTGTATTGTATTATTTGTTGTGTACAATAAAGAGTCATTGTATTGTATTGTGGTAAAGAATAATAATAAGAATAAAGTGGTAAAGAATAGTTGAGGGGCGGGGGTGAGGGGTTTTCGTAAGACGGCACAACGTTAATGTTCAAGTTTTCACTTCTGCTGGCACTCCCGGAGTGCAACCCGTTATTTAAAAGCGAAAAAGTTTTTCGGGTGCGCCGGTGGGATTCGAACCCACGTCTCCTGGGTATGCGCCCCAACGGGTGTTCTACCAATTGAACCACGTCGCATCCAACCGACTCCCCCGAAATTCTTAATCGCTTACATACGCCAACAGTGGCGTGTGGTAACATCCATCGCAACTATTAGAAGCTACGACTCCTACGTTCCAAATTACAATGGAAATGCGTAAGAAATGATGTACCACATCTATTTATTGAAATATTATTTATTTTTTATTTTAATAGTCTTAGATTCGGTGAGCAGCCGTACTGCTAATAAAAAATAAATAATATGTGCAACCCGTTGTTTTTTTTTACTTCATAAACAATCTAGACGTGAGTGAATTCCGATTCTCAAACACACATCTTTCGCTTCCACAACATTTCATCAGTCTTTTCATACAATGTGCTCACCGTTTTCGGTTACTCGTGACCCTTTCTTCAAACGGCGGCTGCCAAACGTGCACACTGACACGTGACGTGCGACTCCGAGAGGAAGAGCTACGGATTAGCCCGAAACATGTCGAGTTAAACTCGTTTTGAGACGTGAGTGATTCGTTTATTTTCACTATGAGTGAGTCTCACGGTAGTTTCATGTTTAAAGTGACATCATTTCACTTTAAAAAAAAGCAAGAAACATACACACGCACGTACGAAAGCACGCACACAGTCACGAACTTTCTCATTTTTAGTGCCATTTCGCTCGCGCAACCTTAATGTACCCATTTACGGCGAAGAAAAATGCCTTCACGTCATAAAGCTAACTTAAACCTTACGTCCATAATCATGGTAATTTAAAGCTAAGTACCAGGCTGTTATAGAACGCCAGGTGGTTTTGAATTAGTAATACTAGCGCGCAACGATCGATACCAATGTGAAGGGACCTTAACGACTATAAATAAGAGCTAACACGTAACTTCTCCATTGCGATGTTTTCCTGGTACAACCAATTGGTAAACAGAATCGAATTGATATTGACATAATGTGTAATTCTGGGCAGCAATTATGTAATTTAAAACAGATGTAATTTAAAAATAAGAATAGATAAAATTAAAATATTGATCGGGCTAAAAGCGGAAGGCGCACTATAATTATGGCTAGTAAATTTCCCTAAAATTTGAAACATTCTTAATGGAGGCTTTTACGCTGACTGTATAATTTTGGTGGTTATAATAAATAAGAATTAGGTGCATAAAAAAAAACATTTATTTTATTACAGACACCCTCAGCATTCCATGCCGCGTGCTGTTGAAGACATGGGTTCGATTCCCAGCGCTCGTCTTTTTTCTGGGGTTTTTTTTATGCTTCCACGTTTCACTTTGTATTTAGTATTATGTAGCTAATCAGACGCAAATGATAAAGTCTATCATATAGACATAAAATATATCATCTATCAGATAGACAGTTACCACTTGGCAATGACTGGTTAGTTTACCCTAAATAATTTAGGGTACAATTATTGTACCTATACCTATATTATTGTAACTTTTCCGGGGAAGAAAGTTTGGGGCGAGCACTGGTCGATTAAGATGATATCAAACGGGTCATTTTTCTTTAATTTTCCATTTTTCACTCATAGTGACACGTCTGAATGCAAAGTGCAACAAAAATTTCTGAATTACTGAACCGATTCAATTTCATTCGGCATCTTTCATCCCAACCCGAATGAGCGAAAAATGCACAGTCTGAACACAGAAAGAACATTCACTCGGGATTTGGCCATTTAAACTGATTCCAAGACATACGAATTCATGGGACGCCATATTGAAAGAAATTACGGATGAACCTCAAGCAATTCAATGGTGTATGGAGCACAGGAATAAATAAACGGAACAGAATAAATACTTCCGAACAGAGCTCGAAAT
Organism: Archips xylosteana; assembly: GCA_947563465.1. NCBI lineage: Eukaryota > Metazoa > Arthropoda > Insecta > Lepidoptera > Tortricidae > Archips > Archips xylosteana. Next base: position 1,990,708 of record OX387365.1, read on the forward strand.
TCTTACCTATTATCATAGGGTAGTCACTCGGTAAAAAAAAATAATTAAAAATCAAAATATTTTATTCAAACAAGTACTTAAGTATGTAATATCTGTATATCTACAATACTACAACAGGTAGGCATCTTTAAAAACAACCGAACACCCGAACTATGTAGCTAAACGCTAAACGGTCGCGTCGTCGCTGGCGGCACACCTGAACTTTGTCTACTCACTGAGCTAGTTCAAACCGGTTTGTCTCCGAGCGGGCGCCGGTGCACGCTCCCCCCCCGTCCTGTCTGTGACAGGTCTACAGCCCAAGCACTCTCATTCTGAGAGGAGACCTGAGCCGAGCAGTGAGACGTATGAAGAACTAGATGATGATAAGTATCAGGTGTAATAAAATAACTAAAAATTTATTGGTTTACGTTGTTTTGCCAAATAAAATATAGTCTACAACCTATTCCAGACCTAACGAATATAGAGAAAAAAGTTACATAATAATCGGTCAAGCCGTTTCGATAACAAACATCGTGATACGAGATTTTTATATATTAGAAGATGTACCGGCAAACTGGGGTTACTTTAGGAAATTTTGGGGCTACTTTGATAGATTTAAAATGTTTATAAAAACGCAAATATTCATAGCTCGATTGAGAAAATGACGTAAAAAGTTAAGTGATTTATCAAGGTAGTTATTTCTCTGCCACAGATGGTCTAAAAAAATAAGGACACGGCGTAAAAAACTGTTTTCAAAAGTAGCCCCGCATTTCAAAGTGAACCCATTTTACGTATCTATAAGTGTTCCACAAGTTTTTACGCTGCCTCAGATACCTACTCTAGAATTAGTACCTACAGCTCTGAATGCCGGTTCCAGAATCCTCCGTTAAACGTATTATGAATTACAGGCACGTGTTCGACACACGGCAATGAAGCCTCAGGAATATCAAACAGGTAGTAAACGAGTTAAAAGGAAATGTGTAATTTAATGCAGAAAAACGTTGGGGTAGCTTAATGATTTTAATGTATTTGAAGTTTCCCAATCAGCACAGGGCCAGGATGGGAAGTACGGCCCAAGCCCTATTCTGGGAGGAGGACTGTGGCTTGCAGTGATATTTATAGGCTGCTATGATGATAATGATAGTATAGCATGGATTTCGTTACGTGTTTTGGTGGGCTTTGAAACGTTTTAACCGCCGTAGCTTGTGTCTTAATCAACTCTTGTAATAATAAGATGTCCGTCAGTTTAAAATCCCAATGATCATCACCACGCGTAGTGCGTGGTCGAAGAATCACAATTGCTTGTATTTTATGGCCATTATCCTTAGAAAACAAATACTTTGCTCACCTGCGACCTTATGATAGTTATGTTTATGCACGCAATGTGTGATCATACAGTTCCTCCACCTCCACACTGTAAGAACACACACAAATCACACAAACCCAATTATCACCACCACCAAACTACTCTGACGCGTTTCTTGGGTAAACTATCATAAAGATAATTGTTTCAGTTCATTAAATATGGACCTCCGCAAAGTAACGCCTGATTCAATAATTTATTATCCTTAGATCCGGAAACCGAACCGGATCGGAAACGGAAGACGTGACTTAGGTACACCCCAACAAGAGGCCGCCTTTGTACTTATCATTTTTTTTTCTGTAACCTTTTTGTTTTCCTTTTTGTACAATAAAGAGTATAAACAAACAAACAAACAAAAAGAGGAGCGACGATATGGTAAAAGTCACAGGAACCAGTTCGATTCGGACAGCGCAGGAACGATCGTTGGGGAACTCTTTAGGGGACGTCTTTTCCCCAGCAGTGGACGTCTTTTGGATGATATGAAGATGATGATCCTTAGATTTTCGTAACGCATAGGATACGGCGGTTGAACGCTTCAAAGCCCTATCTGATTAAGTCCCATGAGTGATTGAATTTTGTATGTTGTCTCTTTCACGTAATAGCCAATGATTAACACCTCTCGGTTCATGACACTTCGTTGGGTTAAGTACAAACGAAAGTTACTGGCCCTTAATATAGAAGTTAAGGGTTTCAATATCGATTAGGCAAAAGCTACGTAATACACAAAGTTCCAATTACGAAGTTTGAAATGGAGGCCTAACCCAACAGAGAGAAACAGTGAGACTAATTAAAAATAAAACGCAGGCTTTCGAAACGCAGATATGGCTGTTTCATCACACTTGCTCATCAATGGTGTTATTTCATGCGTGTATACTAAAAAAAAATTAAAATGGGCTAAATTGTTCCCACGGGAGTTATGACTTTAATTTCATTTTCAAACAAGTTAGTAGGTGCGTCATTTTTTTCCTCGCAAATGTGATAAAAATAATTGAATGTATCGCGGACAGTAAGGGATTACAATACAAACTTAAAACCTTCGAGCCTTTCTACGCCACGGCTTTATTGCCCCATCAGCCGTCGGTTCTACGAGCAATGTGCCCTCCCCACTGCCACAAATCTGACGACTCTCCGAGCTATGTCAATAGTTATGACTCGGCAACGACGTCCCGCGACCGGCGGCAGCGGCGAGCACGCACGAAAAAGGATGACTCAATGTAACGTACATGTACGTGCATGTCCCGTACAGAGCTGTGAAGGCCAAGATGTACATGGTTGAGGTTAGCAACGTCGGGTGCGGTCAGTACTTGGATGGGTGACCGCCTGGTTTCATTTTTGTTTTTGAATGTTTTGTTATGACGTTGTCACGTTAAACTATCGTCCGTAAACCGACTTTACAGACAACCGTTTTTTTTTTGTACAATATAGGCTTGCGTTTGACCACAATCACGCCTGATGGAAAGCGAAGATGAGGCCTACGATGGAGCACGCTTGCATAAATGCTCATTCACCCTAGACTTGAAAGCGGCCAAATTGTAGTATTCAGACAGGTAGTCGCAGACAGGGCATTCCACTCCTTAGCTGTGCGGTTGATGAAGGAAGAGCGAAAACGCTTTGTGCGGATTTTTTCTCCGTTCATTATCTGGCGGCACACGCAATGAACCGATAAAACGCTCGCCGCTGCCGCCGGTCGCGCAATGTCGTGGCCGGACGGCCGGTCTATCATACCGTAAATAAATATTGTAAATACAGAATTTTAGAGGCGCAGTTTTAGCGTCTAGTGGTATATCTGTCTGGCTGCTCTGTGTTCGACCGAGGTGCTTATAACCATCCATACTAATTTAAAATTTAAATTAGTTCACAATATTGATTTAATTAAGTTTGGGATTTATTTGGTGAATGATCAGAACGATATTTGCTTTAGGCTCTTCAGTAAGTAAACTTTACCAGACCGCGGTGAAAAGTTGGGGTTTGTGGTCTGTTCATGTACAGGGTGACTAGAGAGACGTGAGCAGGACGAGCCCAACCATCATCATCATCATCATCATCATCAGCCCATAGCAGTCCACTGCTAACCATAGGCCTCTTCCATGGCGCGCCACAACACTGTCTTCGGCTCCTCGCATCCATCCGCCGCCAGCGACCCTCTTAAGGTCATCCGTCCACCGTGCCTCAGGACGCCCTACACTACTCCCCGTCCGTGGTCTCCATTCGAGGACTCGTCTGCTCCACCGCTCATCAGCCCTGCGACAGACGTGGCCAGCCCAACGCCACTTTAGCGAACTAATTATTTGAGCAATGTCGGTGATTTTCGTCCTTTGTCGGATAATGTGATTGCGGAGCCCTACCGGATCCTGTTAATATATCACACCGTGTTTACGTCCCACTGCAAGGCACCAGGTTAACCTCAGAATGCGAGAGTTTAGGCTATACTTCCCACGTGAACCCAGTGCGGATTAGGAACTATACAATAGTACATTGTGCATCAAGGGCCGCAAGTAAGGGATTACTAACGAGAGTCTATTAGAAGCCCAATGCCGAAGGCGGAGGGCTTTTAATGACTCGAGTTTGTAATCCCCTTACTGCCCGTGATACACACAATGATTTTCATCGCACTGCGAGGAAAATAATCCAAAAATAAAATTATTTTGTCTCTAAACACATAAATTGAATAAATAATGGCTACCCGCCAATACAGATTGTCACTTTTTTCAAATCATCTACCATAGATAATGTAAACTGTGTTTAGAATTCGAATGGTCATACGGCCAGATTCTGCCAACACGTTAAAAAAATACTTACTAAAATTATTGCAAAACTATGTGATATAAAATTTATAATATAAAAATAACGAAGTTTCATGAAGCGTAGATAAGTTTTGTGTAGTAAAATTGGGTTATAGCAAAGTTTTAATGATATAAATAAAACGTTGGCTGACTTGAAACCTCCTTAGTCTGAAACGACATACCAACTAGCTTGTTTGCAAATTTTAAAACTAAAGTTAGAACTCCCTTGGGAGGAAAACCTGTACGTAAATCCATAACTCCCTTAAGAACATTTTAGACCATTGTCATTTAGTATACAGGCATGGAATAACACCAATGACGAGCAAGTGTGATGAAAATTTAATTTCTTTGCAAGTGTGTGCAAGTTTTCTCCCGACGTTTTCCTTCACCGTAAAGCTCATTAAACCATATGTCATGCCGACCGTCACCAACTATTATGGTCGTAGAACTAGTAGTTACCTGATTCCTCAAATTTATAATGAACTACCGAATGTACTCATTAGGGATTTAGAAATAACAAAAAAACATTTATTTAAGTTAAAATTAAAAAAGTACTTTATAGATAATTGAAACTAAATTGTTTAACAACAAGTGCGGTGCATATGTATCATGCTTTTTGTAATAGTTAAATAGTTTAAAGTGTAATATCATAAGTTATATCTTATAACATAGCACTAACCATTTCAAATCTTATTACTAACTATACCTATGTTTAGCGTTGCTTGTAATTTGTAATTTCAAAAACCAAGAGCTAAAGTGCCGACAAACTGCTCTGTAGTTTGGCACATTTAATGTAAATTGTACCTAAATGTAACACTAAACAGAAATAAATGATTCTATTCTATTCATGGTTAATTCCGAAAAACAGGTGCGAGCCCATGCCGGAATCCACGTCTGTCTGCCTGAAAGACCATAAGTCAAACCACTAGCCCACCACGGATGTTCCTACCTACTAATTTTTAAAGTCGGTATTTCAAAAGTTCTCAGATGGAGACCACGGACTGGCAAGCGCAGCTTGGGATGCAAGGTTGTTGTAATATCGATAAAAATATCGATAATTATATCGAGGTATTGAAATTATCGATAGCTGATAATATCGATGATTTTGGTCGATAATAACGATAATATCGAATTTATTTGAATTTAAATAAAAAATATGCAGTTCACTGAATAAGTGCTTTATTATTATTATATATCAGCAGTTTTTTACATACTTTTTCATCGAATGAAAACTAGAAATTATAATAATAATAATATTATAAGAAAAGGCTAATGTTCAAAGCCCATACAGCCATATCTAAGGTCGTGAATTATCGTTTTTTTTTCTTAGGATATGATATCGATATTATCGTATCGTTATAGCGCAAATATCGATAAAAATATCGATATTTTACCTTCGATATTATCGATATTATCGGTTTTCCGATATATCTTCGCAACCCTAAGCGCAGCTTGGGACGTACCAACGAGATGGACGGACGATTCGGTGAAGGCTGTAGGTTCAGGGTGGATGCAAGTCGCTTCCAACCGTAATGATTGGGCGTCAAAGAGGGAGGCCTATGTCCAGCAGTGGACGTCCTACGGCTGAAAAAAATCATAGTTTCAAAAACCCCCTACGTGACCTAATTAGGCACACGTATTCTTGAAAAATAAAGTAATGCCCATTATCCGTCTACCCTTCTCCAGCTAACAAAAGAGCTGATAACCTTGAAAGGGCTACACAAATTCTGATAAAACAGGTCTAAAACCCATCGTCAGGAAACCTACTTTCGAATAAAAAAAAACGAATTCAAATCGGTTCACCCGTTTAAGAGCTATGATGCCGCAAACACATAGCGGTTATAACACCCCTCTTTTTTGTTCGAGGGTTAAAAGGATGAAAGCTCTCAAAGATATAGGGTGAAGCCAGACGAGCGTAATTCAAGCTCACGACTCACAAAATTACGCTCGTCTGGCTTCACCCTTACGGTACATCTTTTGTTACCTGGCCCATAATTGTCAGTACTTATATTTAATTCCGTGCAGAGAGGTACCTCGAACACGACGCTTACGCAGTCCCCGGGGAATCGTCACGTGTCATAGTAATGGCGCGCACGGCCTTTGAGTGAATTGCTCAGGGTTTTGACGAGGGCTTTTTAGGGTGTAGAAGGGTGAATGTTGGAGCTGTACATACTTTTAGGGTTCCAACAAAATGTTCCAGCGGGACCCTATTATTGAGACTCCGCTGTCTGACTTTCCGTCAGACTGCTCTTGAACCGTAATAGGACACTTGAAGTTGTCACTGATTTTGTTTTACTGTGGCTGCTTGATACAACAACAAATAATGAAAATGTAATTGGCTACTTTCCTAACTAGTCAGTCTTTTAGATTATCAAAAAATATTGGACACGTATTTTTTATTTTGTCAATTAAACAAAAAATTACGAAGATATGACGCGTTGAAGTTTCGCGTGACGTCACTTGTTTCTACACTTTGTATGAGCGTTTTAGGAACAAGTGACGTCAAGCGGAACTTCAACGCGCCATATCTTCGTCATTTTTTGTTTAATTGTAAAATACGGACTAATAAAAATTATTATTTTTTTACCTAGGAAACATCCCTATTAAATTAAACATCAAGGGGGGACCAATCAACCAATATAAAATGATCCCACACTGCGCATATTTTACTTTGAAGCAGGGCTCTGTTTACACTAAATTATATTAGTTATGGCTGTACACGGCGTATATTTTGACATACCTAAAAATTTGTATGTAACCCTCGATCCGCGAATCCGACTCGGTTAAAACACTTGTGAGATTTTATTATGAAACTCACCTTCAGTTCGCTTCATAAACCACACTCATGTATTAATACCGCTCATTATCCACCAGTCACATAAATAACTGTTCAACACATGAAATAGGAACTCCGACCTAACCTAGTAAGTATTATCTTCTACCAATGGTCTTCAGAATCTTTGTCTAATTCGTTGAATTGAATAGCCTGTACTAACTACTATCTGAATAGTCTTACGTCCCTGCGTTTCAACCGTTCTTTAGAACTAGGGCGATGTGACAGGCACATTCTATTATCTATAGAACTGCAAAACCCCGAATGAATAGAGTTCAAAATCGCTATGGAACAAATAGGAAGTAATCTCTATATGCCTTTATGACCTTAAAACGTCGTAGTTCCAATCAATTTTATTTTCTCGATGACAGATCTAGTTTGATAGTTATAGTGTTGTGACCAAATAAGTGATCAGTAGATACAATATCGATCCAATTTTATATGTACGAGTAGTAGTCATTATAATTATTTAATTTCACTGTCGATTAGCTATCTATATACTGATATTACTTATATTTTAAAGTGGAAAGATTTGTACCTATGTTTGTAATGAATAAACTAAAAACTACTGGACAAACAAAAAGTATTTCACCATTAGAATGCTACATTATTCTTGAGTAACATAGGCTATTTTTTATCCCGGCAAAAAATTACAACGCGTACAAAGTCGCGGAAACACATCTAGTTCAATATATACAATACCGATACTATATCGATATTTCAATCATAACATCACTATTTGATTGCCATAAAATGTAACTTTATTAAAACGTTTATTATTTAACGTACTTTAAAAAAAAATACTGCATTATTGGACTCCATCTGTCTGAGATGAATATTATGTGGGTTCAAATCTATCCCTACTAATGTCACATCTGGTGTAATTCAGGGATCCATTTTGGGTCCATTATTGTATACATTGTATATCAATGATATCAAATCATGCTTCAGAAATTGTAACTTTCTTTTGTTCGCGGACGATTTAAAAATATTTAAAACTATCACCTCTGAGGAGGACTGCAAAAATGTTCAAGATGATATTAACTTGTTTTTGGACTATTGTTCAATAAATAAGCTGCAACTTGCAGGTGATAAATGTATGCAAATTTCCTTTACAAAAAATAAAACAAAAATGATAAATTCATTATATAGAATCGGTACATCACCAATCAAAAAAGTATTAAAGGTACGTGATTTGGGGATTCTTTATGACGATAAATTACATTTTACAGCCCATGTTGACCGTATTATCTCCAAAGCATATCAAATGTCGGGGTTTGTCTTGCGTACTGCTAAGGTTTTTAAAAGGAGTGCGACGTACTTGCTACTATACAAAGCCCTTGTGAGACCGCATTTAGAATATGTAACGGTGATTTGGAATCCACTTTACGAAAAATATTCAAAATCAATTGAAATGGTCCAAAAAAAGTTCTTAAGGGCAATGCACTGGCGGCTTTCGAGGTCAAAAGAATCCTACAGGGGTCTGCTTAAGCGATATAAAATTCCATCGTTAGAAACTAGACGTAAGAGCTTTGATATTATGACCCTATATAACATCTGCAGGGGTCACTACAACAGTGCAGAGCTCCTTGAGAGCATTCGATACAGGGTCCCCCGGGTATGTTCGCGCTCCCGCGCCTCTTTCGCTGTCCCGCTCTCGCGTACCAACGCCGGCGTTCGCGCACCCTTGCGACGAATATGCACCTTGTATAACCAGGCTTGTGTTTCGGTTGATATTTTTAATGAGTCAAGGTCCCAATTTAAATGTAAAACGTTAAAGTGCTTTGTCGACTAGTTTTGTAACACTAGGTGAGTTGATATGACTTATGTAGTTACTTATATAAGTAGATTTGGAACGGTTATGTTGTAATATGTATGTGGAAGAAATGTGTCTACCTACTTATTTAGGAATAGCTGCTTGTTGAAGCGATATTATTGGATATAATGTTTAGGTATAACAGAGGTACTAATGTGCTCAATAGGTGAGTTGTTGTTGTGAGTGGGCGGATACTTCTTTTTTTTTGCTACTCTGTTTCGCTTCGTCTGGGTTGCTTGCCGGGAACTATGACCGGTTTAGTTTATTTTTTTAGTGTCACGTACTGTGGTTAAAATTATCTTACATGTGTCTTAGTGAGACCTGCTAAGGGAGTAAGTGCATGTTAATTAGTAGTTATTTATCTGTATTATCTTCTGTACACTTATTTCTGTTTCTTCTCCAAATAAATAAATAAATTATATGGGATCAAGGAACAAAATTAGGCAGTTGTCGTTTTTTTAAACCTTGCATTTAAAAGGTAATTTTTGCGTTACTATACGCAGTTACATTCTACGGGAGCTGTCATCGAGAAAATAAATGATTGGAAATACTACATTACCTAACAAATAAAACATTTTTCATTTTTTTTTAATTTTTTTTTTTACTATTAGCACTATAAGGCTATTATCATTTACAAGTCAATATGACAATCAGCCTTATTGTTTTTGTTCTGCTATAGAAATTTTCAAAAATAATGATAAAGCGCTTACTTGGTCAACTGTATAACCCACAGCACCTAGCGTGTTCAGGAGGTAATTTTATGTAATTGCTACATTTTACCATGCGCTATAACAAGGTTTGAACTAGTTGCTCTTTTCGAAAGGCCTAATAACTATACATTTTACGTCTTCAACCCCCATGAATTGGCCATTTTGAAAATTTATCAAAAATAGATTCGACAAAAATAATTAGTCATTTTGAAAATTTATCAAAAATAGGTAGAATCGACAAAAATAATCCATATAAATATCGAACCTGTTTATAAAATTTTGCGGGCACTGTGGTCACTATGGTCTCATAGGCAGAGGGTCGCAAGCTCGAACTCGGCCTCTGAGTTTATCAAAATTAAGAAAATAATCATATCCACGTGAAATATTCCCGTTAAACTTTCATTGCATGCAAAATTTGATCCAGTTTTGAATATCAAATACCAGGAGAGTATACCGCTCGTGAGAAGTAGAGTGGAAATAATATTGTGTGCCTTCCGTACCTGGCTAAAAGCTTTTAACATACCTAGTACCAGCTTCTTTTGCACAATTTTGTACTTATGGCAGTTTTCTGTAACCAATACTCATTAAAAGTAATAAAGCTGATTCCAAAAAATCATTAAATTAGATTAAAAATGCGAAAGATAATTTTACACATCTGGAAATTCCAATAAGGAGAATAAAAAAAAATGTTTAAGGCTCAAAGGGGTATTAAGCCCTTTGAACAATGAAACCACACTTGATTAAATGGAAAAACCCTGAACTGAAGAATCATCATGATGATGATGATGACACTTCATTAAATCTAAGAAACCTAGCTCGTTTGAGCATTTTCATTAAAAAGTGTACCTACCATTTACTTGTTTTTTAATTGAGAAATTTTATTCACAATCGAGAGCGGTACTGAATTTTATGACTAAAAAAAGTTAATTCTCCATACAATTATTCTGTGTTCATGTGTTGTCACTGTCAGATATGTGACGCGTCTTACAAATTGTATGAAAAACAAACGTCACAAAACTGAGTCAAGAAATAAGGATATATTTTTTCTTTGTAAAAATTTATAGTATTCGTGATTTTAGGATTCCGTACCGTTGACGGACGGACGGACGGACGGACGGACGGACGGACGGACAGTGAAGTCTCAGTAATAGGGTACCGAAACCTAAAAATCATCGTTTTGAGAACTGTATTACAAGTCTCTACGCGAATTATAATTCCCTAATATATGGAAAGTAATTTTCCACTCCAGAATCCTTGAATGCAACTCTTTAACGACACCCTTTCCAAACTTAACTATTCAATTTATTTAATTTATTGAATCAGGCGTTACTTTGCGGAGGTCCATATTAATGAACTAAAACAATTACTTTGCTCACCCGCGACCTTACAATAGTTACGTTTATGCAAGAAATGTGTGTTCATGCAGTTCCTCCACCTCCACACTGTACGAACACACACAAATCACATAAACACAACTATCACCACCACCAAGCTACACTGACGCGTTTCGAACTCAACCAGAGCTCATCCTCGGAGTTACCACAACCGTATGCTATGCTACCAAATGTTAAACTCAAGTTAAGTTAAGTTTAAGGTCGCGGGTGAGCAAAGTAATTGTTTTAGTTCATTAACTATTCAAGTAATTGGGATTGTTCATTTTTTCTAACCCAACCTTTTTTTTTATCGAAAATATAGAGCATTTTAAGAAACTAATTTGAATATTTCAGCAATTCATCACTCCAATATTTTTTTATAATTTATTGATAATTTGAGATACGACTTCTCATAAATTACATGCCGCGAAGAATGTTTTTCAAAATAGTATCTTTAAACTGGGGGCTTACCATGATCTCTTAATACGATTCAGATTAGGCTCTAAACTGAACTGCATCGCTATTTCGTACCACGACGTTACTTTTGCGATTCAGTTCAAGTGCGGTTCAGCGGTAGCGATACAGACATTTTTATTCACTCACTTCAAGTGATTTTCGTACCATGACGCTTAACTTGAGTAGGAATTGAATAGCTTCAGTGTCAAATTTAGCGATTCATTATAAGTTACTCATTACGCCTGTCAAAGTTTGTTATTACGGGTGCCAAAAAAAATTGACATTTAATATTTAACTATTAATTTCATATTTAATACAATAGAAACGTTTTGGCCATGCCACAGTGTTGCGCAGTCCCGTTTTGCTCGGAAAAGGAAGGCGGACATAAGTTTCCGAAAGATAAAAGTGTCTCAAAGCAGTGGTAGTAGCGATTCGCAGGGTCAACTATGTCCCTCCAAAATATTCACGTGTTTGTAAAAAACATTTAAACCTTGACGATTATGCATTAGGTACCTAAAGAATCAAATACAGAAAATCGTAAGTACCTAATGATTTTTCTTATTCCTAAGAGCGCTTGCAGACAGAGCACGGTCTGGCGTTCCGCGTTCCGCGTTCAGAGTTCTGCGTTCTTTCGATTGTACTGAGTCCCTTACGATAACGCACACAGCAGGCGGTCGGAACTCTCGAGCGGTCAATACACAGAACTCTGAACGCGGAACTCGGAACTCCAGACCGCTTTCTGTCTGCGCGCGCTCTAAATACCGTGCTTGCATCAGACATTTGATTTACCCCAACCTTGAAACTGAGCAAGTTTTGCATACTTTCATCTTTTGTTAAAAAATTTCAGCTATTCCTACTAAAACCAAAAGCGGTGCCTAGTCGATTTTCCTGGAACCATGAAAGTGAAGAGAGAAAGGAAATTAAAAGAAAACGTACCGAGAGAGCTCTTCAACGTCAAAAGAAACGTGAAACTGCAACACTTGCTTCAAATAAAGAAGAAAATCAATGTGAACAACATTTTGTAAGTAAATGAAAAACTTTCTTCATACACATTTATCACAGCAGCCTTTGTCGACATAAACTGCGTATCGTATCTAATAATAATAGTGTTGTTAGGAGTACCTATTTCAATGTAACAAATAAACAATTTTTTTAATTTCCAGTTTTTTGAAGAAACATTTGAAGAAATAAGTATAGAAAATTCAAATAAAGATGTCTCAGTACAATGCTCTTTATGCAAATGTGAATAGAGCTTAACTAATACTGCTAAGTTGTCAGAACATGGAAGTTAGGGTGTTTCACTTTTGTAGGTGAAAAAAATTTTTGTGATATTTTTTCTGACTTTGCTCAGCTTCCGGTTCTAGCTTATGTTAATAGAATATTTTCCAAATTTCAAGTGGATTGGACCATGTTTAGAGGTTGCACAGAATGAACAGCTCTAAATTAGAATCGAAAAAAAGAAGTAATTACTTTTATTTAAAGATAGCACAATATGGTAGCCACACATCGTGTTTAAGTGAAAGAAAATTAAATTAAGCATAAAATAGAACATTAACTACTCAATAAATAATTTACTACTTAGATTACACAAGTTACAACCTCATCTTTGGTTCGCTTGACCACGCATTTTCTGTTGCATGCTTGTTTCTGCTATTCGTCTCCGATCGAATCATTAAATAAAGAATAGTTACTCTGTCTTCTAGAATCTTACAGGATGCGATTGATGGCAACAATTTACAGTTTAAATGTTAGAGTAAAGGTTAATGATGCTTAAATTTTTTGAGCCATTTCGCTTCTTTTGGTCACCCGAGTTCGATGAATAGTAGACGGCGATATAGAAACATCTGAGACATCGTGACCAAGGCTTTTAACAACTGTAATAACCGAAGTACTAGCTTGCCGAGTGGAGAGTAAAGTTGTTCGCAGTCCTATGCAGTTATGAGTGTCCAATCGAGAGATTTTAGTTTACTTATAAATAGGACGTGACATTTTTGCTGGTGGTACAGAGAATAGAATTATTTTCATCGTCTTCATGACTTGATGACTACTTAATGAAGAGCATTCTTGGTCCAAGGTCACTGTCATGTTGATTTATTTAATCGATTTAATACTACCTACATTTTATAAGCATCCACTTTGTCTTGTCTCTTACGCTTTCGGATAATTTCTAAGGAAAACGTTAACAAATTATGGTAAGTGTTCCTTATAAAGTTATTAAACGTTAGCTCAAACGGTTACTGTCTTGACATATGTATTAGCCTTCTTCCACACTTCTTGCAGTTTAATACTTGTCTACTTAGTGGCGTCCGAAAGAGTTTTTTTTTCTTTTGTGATGGTGTAAAATAAATCAACAGCACTTGTTCCTTGGAAGGAATCCAGCTCCTAACAATATCACAAGGAAACTTATTATTTACGTTAAAATATGCTTCAATCTTTTAAACGACACACTTAAATCACTTATAACCCTCCAATTCAAATAAAAAACTTGAAAATTTTGCTATCCTCTAATACACCAATATCAATTACTTGACATAAAAGTCATCAAACTGTGCAACCTTTAGATGATAATCGATTTTACTGATTTTTGACGTATGAACTTTACATATGAGTGGAAACAAGAATTCGAGCAAAGTCAAAGAAAAATCAAAAATTTTGAAAAATGAAACACCCTAATGGAAGTAATAGAAAAATCACATCAAACATGTTTCGAATTGTAAATCTTAAAGAGAAGCCTGATGTGATGTCATACTATTTTACACTGGTTTTGAGAATTATAACCATTTAATGTTCGTGTTCAACCTTTCTGGTGATGAAGTAAAGAATTTAAAGGATCCATCAATGCAGCCAGCTCGAGTAAAACATGCAGTGACATCAACAGATCAGTTTTATTTAACACTATTAATATTGCGAAGAAATATGTGTAACCAAGAGCTATCTTTCCATTTTGAAATAAGCAAAACTTCTGTGAGCAAGTACTTCATAACATGGATTAATTATCTTTACTGTAAGTTCAAGGATCGGAATGTATGGGTACCGAAGGAAACAATTGATCAAAATGTATTGTATCAAAGGAAGATTAATAATAACTGTACAAGTAATAAAATAATAGATTGCACAGAAACAAAAATTGAAAAACCACAAAACCCAGTATCACAACTAGCTACATATTCTAAATACAAATCAGCAAACACATTAAAAGTATTGGTAGGAATTTCTGGCTCTGGATGTGTGACCTTTGTTTCAGATGCATATGATAGATCTGTCAGTGACAGAAACTTATTCGAAAAGTGTGGCATAATAAATCTACTTCAAAAAGGGGACAAAGGGGACATTATTCTTGGTGATCGTGGCTTTAATATTCAAGATCTTGTTTCACATATGAATGTTACAGTAAACATGCCACAGTTTCTGAAAAAAGGGTGTAATCAGTTTGAAGCACACCAACTCAGACAATCAAATAAATTGTCATCTGAACCTATCAATGTTCAGCATGTCATTGGTTTAGGAAAAACATTTAAGATTCTTAGTAATAAGTTATCATCTAATTTAGTACCACTTGGAGGAACAATCATATTTGTATGCTTTATGCTCACTAATTTCAGGAAAAATATAATGTAAATAAGTATTTTGGACAGTTAATTATAGGTACTTAAATAAAAGTAAAAATAAATCAATCATCTAAACTTTTTATTTATCCTTTCAATACATAATCATCCCTATTATCTACTATAATAATTAACAAAAGGTTAAAAGAAAAAAGAAGAAAGAAGAAGAGAAGGTTATTGAAAGGTTTAGGTAATTAACTAAATGTAAATATGTGTGATAATATAATATGTCTTAAATACTGTAACTCTCCCATTAAACTATATAAACATTTACATTTCTGTTTTAAAATACGTTAGTCTAGTTTGTATTACAATGATAGATAAACAAAATGTTTTGAATCCTTGAATGTGCCAAATTTGGAAACTGAAGTTTGTTTACATTTAGTTAACTACCTAAACCTTTCATGTATAAATAACACATGAGATAGACACATATAACATAGTAGAAGAAGAGTAGGTAGGGTTTCGTTGTACTAATTTAAGGTAATTATGGTCATTAGATATTCCATGTAAGGAAGCAACTTCAAACACACCACTTTATGCCCAGCCGTATTTTCTCTAAAGAGCAATAGTTTATTACATTGTTCCTAACATAATCATACCATTGTACAGTGCTGCAAGTGTTATCAGGATGTGGATCAAAACACATATTATTTCGTTTTGGTTTGGTGACATTATATTTTTGTATTTCAAATGTAAGATTTTCAGCTTTTTTAGGAGACAAGTTCATTTTCTTTTTTTTCGGCTCATGCCATATCTGTTTGTTTTCTGTGGGTGTTTTCTTAATACGCCATTCAGACAACTTTGCTATTTGCTTTGCCTTTGGTCCCAAACCAGCAGCACACTCACACATGGATTGAACAATTTTTCCATCTTATTCAAAGGCAATGCTCATAAAATATGATAACTCAGGTGATAAGTACACTTCTCGATGTTACACTGCTGTACGAACTATTTGAAGGCCACTCAACAGTATGCACGCCAAATCGGTTTTTAGTATTTCATCTCCTATGTTTCCAACAAAATTATTATTCCTTTCACAGTCTTAAAGCCTGCAAAAAGAAAAAAACAGCTGTAATCTAGGTAAACAAGCAAATTTTAGACAAAAAATTGTTTGTTTATATAGTAAAAAACTAACCTCTGAATTGCTGTTCTTTCAGACCGTTTAATTTTGAACCACTTTTTCTTAACTCCGCTTTTAAAGCAATCACATTCATTGATCCGTAACTTATGTTTGCCATAATTAATCTAACGTATTGCTAAATATCGCAATATTAATATAAATAGAAATAAACCCGCGAAGCCAAACCGTAAACAGTGACATTTGACATTTCGAAGACCTCAAGCTACACTAGCGCCTCCTGGCCCTATACTACGAAACGCGAAATTCGAACTTCGTTTCATGCCATTCTCCTCACGCTAATGGTATTTATTACGAGAGTGAGAGGGACCACACGATCCGAACTTCGAACTTCGAATTTCGTAGTAACCCCCCAGAGGCGAATTCATACGCGATAGCCCTCGCGTTCCGAATCATAGCTGCAGATTATAACCACTGCATTTTGTACAAAGGTTTCATAACCACTGTGTTAAAAATTATATTTGGTTCTAAAAAAAGCCATATTTTATGACAAAGAAACATTATTTAAGAAAATGAGTTTTTTTTTAAGTTTTCAGTACTTTAAAAATGAAGAAAAAATCAAACCGTAAGCTAACTTTAAAAGTACTTTGGGTTTCGAACGTCCAAACGTCAGTCGACACTAAAAGAGATAGATATATTTGGTTTGCATATAGCAGCATCCCTTTCGCGACTTAGCGTTTCAGTTTCGGACCAGAGACAATATCTGTCTTTCATTCACTTGTAAGCGATTGAGACTCAGCTCTGAGACATAGACGTCGTGGTACCAATTTCACGATTCAGTTTAGGTGCCTAAATTGAACTGCTCTGCGTTTGGATCGTTTATTGAAAGATCATGGTAAGCCCCCTGACAGATGATAGCTACGTCGAAGTGACAGAGAATAGTATAGAGAAACTAGATGGACGGCTTTTATTTTCTTGTTGCAAAGAATTTCAAAGTTAATGCGCCCACAGAAAGGTCAAACAAAGGTCAAACATTATTTTGCAAAAATACACACGATCATTTAATATTTTTTTACTACAATGTTATAAAATGATTTAACAAACCTACTCCTCGAAATTGTTTTGGAATTAGACCACATTGTAAAAAAGTGATCAATGCCAAATTGGCATCATAAAATGGCTACAATCCTTGAGAAATGTGAAGAAAACCCTAACTTTAACCCTTAATTCCTTTTAGGGAAGAAAATGTCAAACGGAGTGCCAATTCAAAACTTAATTGGATGGAAACATATTAAATTAAATGGTATTCTCAGAGAAGGGATTCAAAGCGTATTAAGTTGAACCCTATTAAAGAGACTTTTGTGCATTCTGTGTTCATTGGCTTTGCGGATACAAAGATTAGGGTGGCGGGATTAATCAAGGATATATGGACTCTTACGTAGGTCCGTAGTTCCCACGCAGGCCCAGTGTGGATTAGGAACTTCACACACACCACTGAATTCCTTCGCTCAATCTTCAGGTAAAGTTTATAAAGGCATATAAATTCAGTATCATCAAAATCCCGGACTATAGACGTCCCACTGTAAAACACAGGCCTCTGAGAATGAGAGGGTTCGGGCCGTAGTTCCCACGTAGCCCTATTGCGGATTGGGAACTTCACACAAATAATTGAATTTCTTCGCAGAAGTGAACAGGTTTACTCGCGATGTTTTACTTCACTGTAACGCTCATGGTAAATTAAAAATGTAATTTTGCACATAAATTCCGAAAAACTCAAAAGGGATCGAACCCACGACACTTTGCTTGAGAGGCCACAGATCCAACCACTAAGCTACTATAGCTCGACGGCATATAATCTGGGGGCACGGCAGTGCCCCCGCCAAGTCGAGCGCGAAGCAAACACTGCCGTACCATCCTTTACTGGAACCATTCCGCCTCATTTTCAGGCCCCTTTTTGAGAACCTCTGGATAAGACCAGAACGCAGAAATTTCGTCATCCAGTTAGCTATAATCACATACTTAAAATCCAAAATTTCAAGTCTGTAGGTCATTTAGTTCCGAAGTTAAGCGAAAGCAAAGTTTCACATTTATGACATTCACTCACTCACTCACTCACTCCTGATCATCATAATTCTAAGGTACTTCTAGCAGATCTACAGGCTCCAAATTTTAAATATAAATAGACCCTACAAAGTCCTAGAAAACCTAAAAATATTTCAATTTCAGTCACGTTTCAAAGATACAGAAACTGCACATATAAGTTTGTAATCCCATTTAAATACCAGCGATTACAAAGTTAATACTACACACAACAATGAGTTCTTGATTTCCGATTGAGATAAAATTTTGCATGCATGTGTAAATTGGATGACAATGCAATAATTATTATGATATTAAGCTGATCTGATGATGGTGCTGGAAGGTGGTCAAAGGCACTCCATAATAAAACAACACAATCCCATCGAGTTTGGTCTCGTTTGATTCGTCTCGATGAGTACTTTGGTTCTAGATGGTAATCAGGGTCTGATGATGGAGATGAAAGTTGGCCTTAAGAACTCCGTAATAAAACGACTCAACCCCATCAAGTTTGAGCTCATTTTGACAAGTACATTGATTCTAAATCATTACCAGGGTCTGATGATGGACTTGGAAGGTGGTCAAAGGCACTCTTATAATAAAAAGACAAAACCCATCGGGATTCGACTCATCTAATGCATCTCGATGATTACTTTGGTCCTAGATGGTAACCAGGATCTGATGATGGAAATGAAAGTTGGCCACAAGAACTCCGTAATGTAACGACACAACCCCTTCGAGTTTGAATTCATTTGATTCATCTCGACGAGTACTTTGGTCCTGAATGGTAAACAGGGTCTGATGATGGAGCTGGAAGGTGGCTATAGGCAGGCACTCCGTAATAAAATGACTCAACCTCATTGAGTTTAGGCTCATTCGATTCGTTTTGACAAGTTCTTTGATACTAGATCGTAACCATGGTCTGGTGAAGGCAATAAAAGTAGAACTGCCTACAAAAAGCAATGAGATCCCATCAAAAACATTACATGTAAAAAAATGCAAGTCTCGCTAGGCAGTTCTTATACTGCAAAAAAGTTTTGAGATGCAATGTTAAACCAAGTCGGTTATCTTAGTCAGTACCGGGTGGTGACATAGAAATCGTTTTCCACCGAGTTGCTTATTTTAAAACCGTTAAATTAATATTTAATATCTTTATTTTTTTTAGTACACATAATGACTTGGCAATCGCACGCAATGCTTTACTCATACTCGTGCCTATGTGTATTGCTCAAACTGCATGGCATTAGGGCTTGCGCTATGTTCAATTATATAGGCCTTTGCGTCTATTACAGACGATTTATGGCGTACCGTGTGGGATACAACGTCTTCTATGACTGTGCAAACCAATGCGGGAGCCACACACTCTACCGCAGGCTTGACAAGAGAAGTTTGCGGTGGTTGCTACCGAGGCACCTTGATGTTGTTTCTGCCTCTTGTCAGCAAGTGTCTTGAACCAGGCCTCATCGCAAAACTTGCGACCCTCCACTACACATTTGCGCCATTCTGGTCTATTTCCCGCGAGCTTTTCCCAAGCCTGGTGGTCAATCTTAAAGCTGGCCATGTCACGTTTGGCGCAGTCTTTATAGCGAAGCAATGGCCTCCCAACATCTCTCCTTGCATATGCTACTGCACCTAACATGACACGACGTGGTAATCGGGAGGGTACCATTCTGTGCACATGCCCTAACCAACGAAGGCGCCTTTGTTTGAGAAGTGCGGTCAAGCTAGGCAGGTGTGCAATCTCAAGAACCCTCTCATTAGTGACTCTGTCTTGCCAAGATATACCTACCCAAAATTTTACGAAGGCAACGCATGTAAAAGGAGTTTATACGACGCTCCTGTTTCGCATACGTTGTCCAGGTCTCAGCTCCGTACAAGAGAATGCTTAAGATGGAGGCCTGAAAGACTACCATCTTGGTCTTAGTGGTAAGATGCCTATTGTACCATACTCTTGCACCCAGCCTCCCGAACATGGTCGCCGCCTTGCCAATGCGAGTATCAATCTCCGCATTAAGCGAAAGATTGTTGGACACGGTCGACCCCAAGTAGCAAAACTTGTCAACTACCTCCAACACCGTGCCATTCAACGATATCGCCGGGGCCGTCGGAGAGCCTTGTGCTAGTACGACTGTCTTTTTGCTGTTAACAGACATGGCAAACAGAGAACAAGCCCTAGAAAATTTGTCCACCATTGACTGGAGCTCAACTGCGGTATTGGTTACAAAGGCTGCGTCATCGGCAAAGAGAAGACTGTCAACAAAAAGATCCTCACGGTTTTTCTTCGATTTGAGGAGAGAGATGTTAAACATCTTTCCGTCGCTTCTCGTATGCAGGTGGATGCCCTGTTGGTCATCTCCAAAAGCTGATTGCAATATCAGCGAGAAGTATATCCCAAACAGAGTAGGAGCCAAAACGCAGCCTTGGCGTACACCTCTGCGAACATCAAACGGCTCAGATGTGCTGCCGTTGAAAACCACCGAACCTTTCATGCCCTCATGGAAAGATTTGATGAGGCTCAGGAGTTTAGGCGGGCACCCAATGCTCTCCAGTGCGGAGTACAAACCCTCCCTACTGACCGTGTCGAAGGCCTTGTTTAGGTCAACGAAAGCCACAAATAAAGGAGTTTTTTTGCTCCCTACACTTTTCTTGTAACTGGCGAAGTGTAAAGATCATATCCACTGTGGAGCGCCCAGAACGGAATCCACACTGTGCCTCAGGGTATACGCGCTCTGCAAGCTTCTGGAGTCTTGGTAATACAACTCGCCCGAAAAGTTTGCCAACTATGCTCAAAAGGGAAATGCCACGGTAACAGTTACAATCGCCGCGGTCACCTTTCCCTTTGTAAAGTGTGACGATGTTCGCATCACGCATGTCCTGAGGCACAAATCCCGCTTCCCAGCACTTACACAGGAGATTGTGCAGGATCGGTCTCACGCACTGGAGCTTGATTATTTCGGCTTGGGCGCCGTCGCCGCCGGGACTCTTACCACGCTTAAGCTGGTTGACGGCTACCGTAAATTCCTCCACGGAAGGTAGGTCATCCAGTTCGGTCCATACATCCAGTTTAGGAATGTTTTGCACTGCCTCCGGCAGCAGGTATACGGGACGCGAGTATAGACCGGTATAGTGCTCGACCCAGCGTTCGAGTTGTTTCTGGCTATCTGTAATAACAGTGCCTTCCGCGTCCTTAAGAAGGGCTGTCTTTTTGATACCAGGACCAACAGCCTGTTTGATACCTTCATAGACACCACCAATGTCCCCTCTGTCTGCACAAGACTGAATGGTGCGACCAAGACTTGACCAGTACAAATTGGCAAAATACCGTGAGCTTCGTTGAAGGGATGCTTTTTCATTACGAAGCGCTTTTTCGGTCTCTGGACAGGGATCCATGCGGTGCCTAAGGGCAGCTTTACGCTTTGAGTCCAGCAAAGGTTGAAGGTGTTCAACATTGTTTTCGAACCAGTCCTGAGACTTTGTTTCCAGATGGCCGAAAACCTCACAGGCGCTGTCAGTCAGTAGTTTTTTGATGTTTTCCCACTCAACGCTTATAGATGTGTTAGCGTCCCATGCAGCTTGCATGTCGTTAGCCATACACACGAAATTTTGGACTTTTTCGTCATCCCTGATAGTAGAAAGGTTTAACTTTCTTCTACCCGGTGTTCTGGACGAATGGATCTTTTTGTGAGCGATAACCACATGTGCTGCAACCAAAGAGTGGTCGGTGTCGCAATCAGCGCTATGGAAACTGCGTGTATGGAGGACATCGCGGAGATCCTTTGCTCTGGAAAGTACTACATCCAACTGATGCCAGTGGCCAGAACGCGGGTGCATCCAGGAGACTTTACGAGACAGTTTGCCCTTGAAATATGTATTAGTAACGCACAGCAAGTGTTCAGAGCAGAACTCTAATAAACGTTGGCCGTTGTCGTTGATATTGCCAACGCCGTGGTAACCAATACAATTCGGCCATGCAGTATGATCTCGGCCCACGCGGGCATTGAAGTCTCCTATAATATAGAGGCGATCGCCACTGCTGACACTTTTAACTGTCTCGCTTAGTTGGTTATAAAACCGGTCTTTTGATTCTTCGGCGGATATTAATGTCGGAGCATAAGCGGAGATAAAAGTGACAAAACCACAACTACTGTTGAGTCTTAAGACCATCATGCGTTCCGAGATCCCGCGAGGACTTTCGATGGCGGACAGTAGGTCGTTTCTGACGGCAAAACCAACGCCATATTCGCGAACATCAGTGGAGTCTCTTCCTTTCCAGAAAAAAGTATATGAGGACTCGCGCAACGAGCCTTCGTCCGGTAATCTGGTCTCTTGCAAAGCACAGACCGAGATATTAAGCCTGCTTAGCTCTGCATCAATTATAGCGGTTTTGCGCAGGTCTTGTGCGCAATTTAACTGCGAGCCTCCACAGGTGTTCGGGAGGCCTGTCCTCATAGTACGGACATTCCATGTTGCAATGCGCATGGATTGGCGGGGCAGCAATCTTTTAAAACCATTGTTGCCAGCAGGTGTAATGGTTATCGACACCAGCCATCTAACCATGAGCTAGTGCTCCCTACACCCCAAAGGAGCAGACTGGTAACGGGACGGAACGATACCTTATTGGCCGGGGGCTGCCCAGCTTGAAGCGGGCGGTAATCGAACAAGGGCCTTCGATGGACCCTCCCACTGTCGAAAGTGACCCCTAGCGCCCGCACTTACGCCCATGCGTGCAGACTTAAAACTGGTAACTGCCACTTCCCGTGTTGTTGACCACGCAGCAAAGCTGTCGTGGGTGGAGTGACCTCTCCACAGACAAACGCCGCCAGGGACAAGGTTAAGGAAACACAGGGTTGCCCAGGACCTGTGTTACCCTCTCGGCCTCGCTGACTGTTCCCACAGGAAAGGCAAGCCAATACGTGTGGAGCCAGGTCGGCTGCAGGAGACTGCCGCATATTTTGGGTTGGACCCTACTCGCGCCTGACAGAGACTCCATTCTGGGTTTGAATTTGGAGTTTTCCTTCTCCTAGATGGGTTGCATACCATTGCTAAGAGGCCCATCCCCTCTGTGGTGAAACGTGAAAAGATGTAGGAACGCTCACTATTGGACTTCAGTCGCCTCCTACGACACCCTAGTCGTCTGATAGGGTTGGTGCTATTCTAGGCCGGACACCACACGGCATATGTTCAATTAGGATTGTTATAAATAGTTGACGTTGACGATTATTCTTATGTACGTCATTATGTAACCATGCGATTGCCAAGTCATTTTGTGTACTAAAAAAATAAAGATATTAAATATTAATTTAACGGTTTTAAAATAAGCAACTCGGTGGAAAACGATTTCTATGTCACCACCCGGTACTGACTAAGTTAACCGACTTGGTTTAACATTGCATCTCAAAACTTTTTTGCAGTATAAGAACTGCCTAGCGAGACTTTCATCTTTTTATATGTAATGTTTTTGATGGGATTTCGTTTAATTAAAATGCTCGTTATTTTTTTTTTTTTTTATTTAATCAAACGGTACATGCTTTTACAACAAATTCTGTTATCGCCAAACTGTTACCAGTTTGTTGGCGATGAAGCACTCAACACTATAATTGAATCATGCACCAGATACACAAAACAGTTAACAACTAAATAAACTAACATGCACAACTACCTACTTACACTTTTTACATACTTTTCTAAAAGGTGTTTTTTCAATCTCTTTTTAAGGACCGGTTTACTAAACTTAGGTTACTATTAATTGTGACCTATACCAATATTTGATTCTATTTATGAAAGCCCACGTTCCCAAAACACCATACTTTTCATTACCGATTGATTTAAAAAAAAAGTCATTTAATACCACACCAAACAAAATGCAAATCTGGGATCAGTATGCCAAACATACAGAAACACATAAAAAACATCTTCGTGGCAATAGGCTCAGGCCCTATACTACGAAGCGCGAAATTCGAACTTCGTTTCATGCCGTTCCGCTCACGCTAATGGTATTTATTACGAGAGTGAGAGGGACCACACGATCCGAACTTCGAACTTCGAATTTTGTAGTAACCCCCCAGGCTCAGTATAGATGCTGCCGGTACTTATTAGTATTACATTCTCATTATACCAGGGGACATTATTCAGGAACGGCCTAACACGGTTTGCGACGGTAATTCAATCTTTTGGGAGAGGATAAGAATGGGTTGAGCTTGGGATGAGCCTTATTTTCCTGTTAATTCGCTTTGTAAATAAATAAATAAATAAGGCTCATCCCAAACTCAGCCCAAACCTCTCGCAAACCAGTGATTTTTGGAATTCCTGAATAGCAGTTCAAACTAAACCGAACCCAAACGATTGAATTACCGCTACCAAACCCGTGAAGATCCGTTCCTGAATTTAGCCCCAGATCTCCAAAATCAGATAAATCAGATTTTTGTAGTGGTAGAGCCATGTTGTAGCTAGCCGCTGCATCACGAATGGGCCGGCTCGCCCGGGGCAGTACCACCCTCTCACAGAACACCGGCGTGAAGCAGCAGTAATCCTGCTTGCGTTTCGTACGGTCAGTGAGAGTGCCGGGGGCCCAGTACCTCACCCCTTCCCTCTCCCCCTCCCTCTCCCCCCTCCCCTATTCCCTCTCCTTTAGGGCCGACAACGCACTGGCATCGTGTAAAGCGCTGCGGGTGTCTATGGACAGTGGTGTTCATTTAACATCAGGTGACCCACTAGTTCGTTTGTCTGGCCTATCTAACATAAAAAAAAAAAAATATATTCTACCAAAAAAATCTTTTTCTTGAGTAACTTTCGATTTTGTAATGCAAGGAGAATCTGGTAAGCTAGAAATAATAATATGGCAAATAGTAAATACGTACCTAATGCAGTATTTTGAAAGATCTGGTATTTTGGTGACGTGGTATTTTAGGCACGAGCGAATTAAAACTGTCGTTCCAAGTACCTACACCCTACGTAAATTTAAAATAGAGAGTAGTCAAAAAGCTGACCTAATTCTAAGGAACGATACAAACTCGGCGTAGCTACTGGTTACACTGCCTGACTATTTTTTGCCGCCTTTTTGTCGGCAGTCTTTTGTTTTCTCCTTTCAATTAGTCTCCCAGACCTGCGCATATATGAGGCATTGGAATACGAACGCACTGTCCTTGCTTTGACAAAGTTCTATAGAACTATCTTGTTGTATTTTGACGATCAGATACTCTAGTGGTTAGATCTAACAACAAAGCTTGAGGTACCGAGTTCGATTCCCGATCAGGGCAGGTTTAATTAAAAAAACTAGTGTTTGTTTTCGTGTCTCGTATGCTTAATACGAGTATATTTAAGTTCTAGCTGCTCCCTGCAACTCCGTCTGCGAATAAGTCGTTTATCCCTATCCCACGGGAACTATACAATATTTGAGATAAAAGTATTCTATGTGTTAATACAGGTTATAAACTATCTATGTGCCAAATTTCACTAAAATCCGTCAAACCATTTTTGCGTAAAAGAGTAACAAACATCTATAAATCGTTAATTCATATATTTCACGTTTATAATATTACTAACTATAATATAAATTCTTCTTCCCAAATTTCATAATTGAGAATGTCTAAAAAAAACCGGCCAATTGCGAGTCGGACCCGCACACGAAGGGTTCCGTTATCTATAAAAACGCAAAAAAAATCACGTTTGTTATATGGGAGCCCCCTTAAATATTTGTTTTATTTTAATTTAATTCTTTATTTTTACAGTGAATATATAACTAAATATTCTGTGAATATTTCAAGCTTCTACCTGTTGCCGTTATCAATATCGAGCAAAAACGAGCAAAAAAAATCACGTTTGTTGTATGGGAGCCCCCATTAAGAGGGTTTATACCTGCTGAGCTGGCAACGTTGCATTTTTTTTAGTTTATCTCGATTATTCCATAAAAATTGAATGAAAATTAAAAATGTTTTGAATACAAATTGTTCTAATATATAAGTTGAACAATTTGTATTCAAAACATTTTTAATATTCATTCAATTTTTATGGAATAATCGAGAAAATAGTTTTTCTCGATTATTCCATAAAAATTGAATGAAAATTAAAAATGTTTTGAATACAAATTGTTCTAATATATAAGTTGAACAATTTGTATTCAAAACATTTTTAATATTCATTCAATTTTTATGGAATAATCGAGAAAAACTAACAAAAATGCAACGTTGCCAGCTCAGCAGGTATAAACCCTCTTAAATATTTATTTTATTTTGCTTTTTATTATTTGTTGTTAAAGCAGCAACGAAAATACATCATCTGTCAAAATTCCAACTGTCTAGCTATCACGGTTCCTGAGATACAGCCTGATGACAGACGGACGGACGGACGGACAGACGGACAGCGAAGTCTCAGTAATAGGGTCTCTTTAGCGCCTTTTGTGTACGGAACCCTAAAAAACTGTGCCCGTTTCTTACAGAGTAGAGTCAGTCGTATTTAAGTCGTAAACATAGTCGTAAAAATACTAGGGTCTCAGTAATGTAGTAGCGATGTATTTCTGTTGTTTTTATGGCCCGCCTTTTCGGGTGCATTAGGATGGAGTAAATGTGAAATCCAGACGATTAGGCTGTGGTTCCACTGAGGCGGAGACGAGCGGAGCGGAGTGAAGCAGAGCTGTGAAAAGAGATTGATTCGACTGATGCTTCGCTTGTCTCCGCAAGACTGTTTCCATTGAAGCAGTGCGATTTAGTTATTTGACCTCTGTTCGATGCTCTCAGAACTTTCTCCTTACTGTCCCCCTTTCCAATTCCAAATTCTACGTGTAGGTACTTTTTTACTGTCCAGTCTATTCGGCTGTGGAACTCCCTGCCAAAAATCCTTGCTTAAGGAACACTATTTGCTATCTTGTGTGTGAAAATTATAGCCCGCTTATATATTTACAAGTTTATAATTAACCGCCGTTGGTTTGTTGTGTATAATTTATCTATGTGTGTTTTATGATGTGTATTGTATATTAGGTTGTTTTTGTATAATGTTTACATTACTATTTATTTTTATTCTTATATTGCACCACCTGCTGAAATACATTCCTTGTTGTTTTCCTTTGTAAAATGGTTGCCTGGAAGAGATCGCTTCGAAGTGATAAGGCCGCCAATTGCTTACCTTGTATATTTTTTCCATGTAAGTACTTGTTTTTCTGTATTGTTTTTTTTTGTGGTGTACAATAAAGATTCATTGTATTGTATTGTAGACGGGATGTGGATTTCAACTAATATGATTGGTCGATCCCTACACGTCTCCTCTCCGCTCCGTTTGTCTCCATCTCAGTAGAGCCGCAGCCTTATCGTGGTTCGCTCTGAATAGTGTTATCTTTTTAGGGATCCGTAGCGAAAATGGGGTATGTATTTTAATACGGAGCACGAAAGACCGAATGTATTAAAATATTGAATAGATCAAGAGACCGAAAAGTTTTGTTTTCTAAAACCGGATTTATAAAATCGTATAGACCCCGTTTTTTTTTTAATAAAATTCGGTCTTTCGTACGTCGGTATTAGAATACATAACTACTCCGAAAATGTCGGTCGTATTAGCCTATACTTCGTTTCTTTTTAGCATTAGAAAGAAGGTAGCGATCTTGATCTTGACGTGTCTTTTTATTGAAATACACTTATAAAAAAATAAGTCACAGCTAATATGTAACAATTTGAAAGGAAATATGGTCATTTACACTCTTTTGGTTTACCATTGGTTTGGTTTATCATTTATTAAAAAGCGTTTTTCAATAAAAAAAACTCGTCAAGATTGTTTACCTTATTTCTAATGCTAAGCAAAATGAAAACGAAGTATAAATAGAGTTTTCGGACCTGAGGCCTGTGTCAAGTAGAAGATGATGTCGCAATTTATGTGCGACACTGTTGTCCAGGACTCCATCTGCGAGTAATTTTTTATCGCTACCCCACGTTGCAGTTTTCCGGGTAAAAAGTATCCTTGATCTTTCCCTACAGATAGACAGACACCCTTTCATATTTATAATATTAAGTATGGATTATAACTTTATAGGGGCTCAGAAACCCCTGTGTGTTTTTTTAAAGCCTTTCTATATACCGCGTATAACACTGAATCATATACGCTGTGCCGCGCTGCCAGTGTGTGTTAAGTTACCGTATATATGATTCAGTGTTATACAACGCGCTTGTCACGCTCCGTCGGCGTCGCGCGCGCATCTTGCGCTGCAGCCTGTGGAAGGCTTAAGTAAGTCACTTCGCTGTCCGTCTGTCTGTCCGTCTGTCACCAGGCTGGTATCTCATGAACCGTGATAGCTAGACAGTTAAAATTTTCACAATTTTTTATGATGTATTTTGGTTGCCGCTATAACAACAAATACTAAGAAGCAAAATAAAATAAATATTTAAGGGGCTCCCATACAACAAACGACATTTTTTGCAGTTTTTATAGATAACTAGCTGATGCCCGCGGCTTCGCCCCCGTTGTGTGGCGCCATCTGTCGAAAATTGGTCGTACCAACTCAGAAACCTTCTTTGGGTAGTAAATAAATAAATAAATATCACGGGACAAATCACACCAATTGACCTAGGTAGTCCCAAAGTAAGCTAAGCAAAGCTTGTGTTATGGGTACTAGGCAACGGATAAACATACTTATATAGATAGATACATACTTAAATACATATTAAGCACCCAAGACCCCAGAACAAATATTCGTATTTTTCATACAAATATCTGTCCGACACGGGAATCGAACCCGGGACCTCAAGCTTTGTAGTCAGGTTCTCTAACCACTAGGCCATCTGGTCGTCTAAATGCACAACAGATTTGCTAAAGATCATCACAAATGATCAAATGCATAGTTTACGATTCTATAAAAGACATACAGACAAACATTCATTTTTATATATATATATATATAGTATGGAACCTTTCGTGCCCGAGTCCGACTCGCACTTGGCCGGTTTTTTACGAAAAGCTCGCGATAAGCCAGCTTTTTGCTGGCTTTAGGACTTGCCCGCTCCAATTACAGTGTGACTTGCTAATCTGTCACAGACGACCCTTTTCAGTGTCAACTTTTTCATGAATGAAAAAAAGAATTGTACGACTTGTACGCAAAAAATAATTTAATATTTTTTGTGATTTTTCGTAGACGTATAAACACAGGGTTTCCTTTGAAATTTTACTCTTTGATTATTGTTTGTGTGGTAGACTATGTGTGTAGGTTGTGAGGCTTGTCCACGAAAAAACGTAGCCACTATTGTATAATTCAGGTATTCAATATGAAATGACATTTTTTAATGAATTTGATTAGAAAGAAGGACTCTTCACTTTTCGATTATGTATATTTATATCAGATTCTATCCATTTTTGGGCTTACTTTCGAAATCTCTGGATTTCAGTCTTAGATTTTGTATTTTGCACTTTTGGGTCACAGAGGTTCTTTTTTTAGGGTTCCGTACCCGAAGGGTAAAAACGGAAACCCTATTACTGAGGCTCCGCTGTCCGTCCGTCCGTCTGTCACCAGGCTGTATCTCGGGAACCGTGATAGCTAGAGAGTTGAAATTTTCACAGATAATGTATTTCGGTTGCCGCTATAACAACAAATACTAATGTAAATAAAATGGAATAAAATAAATAATATGTAAGGGGGCTCCCATACAACAAACGTGATTTTTTTGCTCGTTTTTGCTCGATATTCAAAGACATTTAAAGATAGACATTTAAAGACAGAGGAGTGGCTTATTGTGTTGTTCATAGATCGCCACATTGCAGAAAGATTAGAGGGAAAAAAAAAACCTGCTAAGGGCCTACGCTAGCTGACGCGGACGCGCACGCTCGCGGGTCTCGCTCCGTAAAAAATCTACCTAAAATCCGTCGCACGCGCCACCGCCACTTAGCGCTGTCACAGAATATATAATAGTACTGACGTACAGAATGGAAACGATCCGCCCCGCACCGATTCGAATTACCCCACCCCTCAAGGCGCAGATAGCCGGAAACCGCCAGAAACCAGAAGAGTGCGCGCGCGATGTATGTAGGCGTACGCGTGTACAGACGTCGTCGTGCTTATGTAGATTCAAGATCGCGTATTTGTACGTCGTGTCCGCCGCGTGGCGCTGTTCATACAATTTCTTATTAGACGCGCGCACGACGGGCGTCCGTTCCGGGTAATCCGCGTCAGCTAGCGTAGGCCCTAACATAACTTCTACGTCAAATGTTACTAACACTATAAATCTAAGTTAATCGAAATAAATATTATTATTGTTATTATATCAATGATGTGCTGCTTGTAAGCGGCCTTCATTGCTATGCGGATGACAGTACTTGCGACGCACGGTACTCTGGTAGAGCTAACCTTCTTCGGGCAGAATTGGAAGAGAGACGATCTAAACTTGTGTATGATCTAGAAAATTCACTATCACAAGTTTCTGATTGGGGCACACGTAACTTAGTGCAGTTTAACACAAGTTTGCGTATTTACTGCCAAAAAACACCCCTTTGTCGCTGCTCCATGCTTCCAAGGATCACCCCTCAACACTTCGGAGAGTGTTGGGATCCTCGGTGTCGATATTTTGAGCACGGTGCAATTTCGCGATCACCTGGAAGGTAAAACCAAGTCGGCTGCTAGAATGTTGGGCGTGCTTGGCCGCTCTAAGCGATACTTCACTCCGAAGCAGCGGCTTCAGATATATAAAGCCCAGGTTCGGCCAAGGATGGAGTATTGCTCTCATCTCTGGGCTGGCGCACCCCAATATCAGCTGCTTTCACTTGATCGCATACAGTGCAGAGCGTGCCGAGTTGTCGGCAACCCCTCACTCTCCGTTAAACTCGATCCTCTTGCTCTCCGCAGAGACGTTAGCTCCCTTTGCGTGTTCTATAAGATCTACAACGGGGAATGCTCTGAGGAACTCTTTGACCTCATTCCAGCTGTGGGGTTCCATTACAGATCCTCCCGTCGTAAGCGTTCATTTCATCGACATCATGTTGATGAATGGCAGTCTTCAACGGTGCGTTTTAAGTGGTCTTTTTTGCCACGAACTTGCAGAATCTGGAACGAGTTTCCCGCTGGGGTCTTCCCATCGAGTTACGACCTGTGTGTCTTTAAGAGGCGAGTGTACAATTTTCTGCAGGGCCGACAACGCACTGGTATCACGTAAAGCGCTGCGAGTGTCTATGGACAGTGGTGTTCAATTAACATCAGGTGACCCACTAGTTCGTTTGTCTGGCTTCACTAACATAAAAAAAAATATTAATATAAGCATGCCAAATTCATGGTTTCAATATAGTTCTTATTGACTATTTTAAAGCTTGTGTTATGACTACTAGCCGGCAACGGATGATTCTGGGTACTTACTTATCTTGTATAGATACCAACATATTTAAATACGTCAACATCCAAGACTCGAGAGCATCCATTCATATTTTTCATACAAATCGGATCTTAGGTCAAGACCTAAAGCATCATAGTCAGGATCTCTAACCACTAGGTGAGTGGGTCGTCTATTCTTAAGGCAATTAATTCAAAATTCATCACTGTTGGTGCCCAGAAATATCGGCGGTCGCGAGGGTGTGTGTATTAATAATTTAGAAGTAACGTTTCGGTCGATAGAGCTTTAAATTACGTACCTACTATTTATTTGTTAACACCGTTAGGTTATAGATTTACTGTTGCCGTAGTCTAGTGGTTTGGAAGCTGTACCGTACCAAGTTGAACCCTTCATACAACCGAACCGAACATTCCATTCTGCCAAAGAAATCATCGTGAAATTGGTTGTGAAAAGGTTCCACCCTGATACGCGATTCAGTTTCCTTGATTATTTAATTGAATTTAACAGAATACAGACATAGACAAATTCATGTTGGTGTTTACGTATGCTCCTGGTACCTTCTGGATATATCATTTGTCTATCTAGAACGTAATATTGGTACCCTTAACTGTAACGCAAAGTACGTTAATTAATTTAGCCAAGTTTGCGGTCTTGAGTCAGCGTAGCAACCTACGCGGGAGAGTGGGAAACTTCGGGAGAATCCGTGTCGAATTTCACCGATGTACCAGGACAGCATAAAGCCCTAGAGGGTTAAAATATTCGGAGATTTTTCGGGTAATCTCATAAATTATGTGCGTTGGAATTTATGAGTGAGAAATGGAATCAAAGGGACTTCGCAGGCGGAGCACGTGGGTGGCATATAATGTTAGGTAAGTGTGCTAAAATGTTGCGCTTAAATACCTAGGTACAGATACAGAAGACCTTTCCTTCAACGTAAAACTCATGGTAAATTTCAAATGTACGACCCTTTACTTGAGAGGTCATTTAATTTATGGACGCAGTTTTTCTCGTCACCAAAATCGATGACATGGTTCTTAAGAACAGATCTTTGTATGTCTTATAGTTATAGACTTGCCCATACTGACCGACCTAAATGTACCACTCTGTATTATTATCCTGTGCTGGAGAATTACTCGTATATTATAGTTGATTTATTTACAAGTATATTGTGTATGACTTGTCTATGTCTGTTGCATATTTCGATCATTTATATAAAATGTTTACCTACCTATTTTTTATTATTATTTGTTTTATATTGCACCCCCTGCAACCTTCTGAAATCCATTCCTTCTTTTATTTCTGTTAAAAGGTTGCCTGGAAGAGATCACTTCGAAGCGATAAGACCGCCGATTGCTTACCTTATTATATTTTCGATGTACTTGTTTATCTGTATTGTATTGTAGTCTTTGTATTGTATTGTCCATGTAGTGGGAGGCCTGCCAACCCCTCCCCTTTCGGTTCGTAGTCGCTACTAGAGAAAAATTAAGCGTGAAGAAGTAACATAATGTAGCTGGGCATTAACTCGTTAATCCGCTAGTCGTTAATTAACGAAGTTAACTTTTCTAGTAACGGATTAACTTTTAAGTCAACTTTAAAAACAGTTAACGACCACTTTAACTTCCGTTATACTTCATCAAGTCCATTAATCGTTAATCCGTTACCTACTTATAATAGAGTAAAACACCCAGTGCCCAGCCTTTTAATATTATCGCCCAGTAGTCGACCTCTGCCTATCTTTCACACGAGTGGGAAGAGCACGAGAGATATAATATCTTCGCACTCATTATACGGCCGACTACCAGTGTTTGGCTGACTACGGGGTATTTTGCCCTATATCAAATAAATACCTAATGTCTTGGCGGCAGTTGAGTAGACTGTATCAATCAGAATATTTTGCCATTTATTAAGAACTGTGACCAGATAAATGAAGCGGTTGATACGCTCGAATAAATACCTGTTAAATCTTCCAAAATGTAACGCTTTAACGTTTAACGAAGTTAAGTTTTTAGTAACGGATTAGCGATTAACGAAGTTAACTGTTTTATTAACGGTGCCCAGCTATGATAATGACTCTTCTGAACGCTCGCCCTTGTGACGACAAATAAAACCGGTTCTGTTTATAAATGACTCAATAAGCTGCTATGATACCATAGGATTATAGTTTCTCAGTGAAATAAAATGACTTCCTCAATTTGAAGGCGAAAAAAGATTTACCCCGTACATTAACATAAACCGGCTGCAATATTGTAAGAGAAAATGTATAAGAAAGAAAACGGAAGAAAGGAAAATTGTTATGTTCTTATTCTTTTGATGTTCGCCGCAAAATTGTCGCGTGGCGGTCTTGAGATTTCCTCCATTTGTCGAAGGCAAGGGCTACCAGGCACTCAGAAAGGCTATAGAGGCAAGCCGATAGGCTGGCCTATTCAGTTTTTCAACTCAAGTCACGAGGGCAATCGATCTTCTGTATGTTATGGCGCCTTAGTGCGGAGATTGTGCTGATTTAGCGGAGAGCCAAATGAGAAGAGTTCCTTGAGTTTTTATTTAAATTACTAGCTGTTGCCCGCGACTCCGTCTGCGAAGAATTAAGGGTATAAAAATACCCTACGACCTATTCTCAGACCCACCGAATACAGAGAAAAAAGTTTCATGTGAATCGGTCTAGCCGTTTCGGAGGAGTTTGATAACAAACACCGTGACACGAGATTTTTATATATTAGACTAGCTGATTCCCGCAAACGTTGTTTTGCCGTAAGTTATAGCCTACGACCTTTTCTCAGACCTACCGAGTATGGAGAAAAAAATGATAAAAATCGGTCAAGCCGTCTTGGAGGAGTTTGGTAACAAACACCGTGACACGAGATTTTTATATATTAGACTAGATTTTTGTCTTTAAAATAAATGCCAACACGTACATCTTGCTTTGAAGCTAGGCCACTGCTAATACTGGAATCTATATACGGTACCATCGCTGTCCTAGTTCTACTCGCACTTGGCTAGTTTTTTAAAGGATAACTTGAGTCCAAGAGCTGTAATTCTGCTTTTACAAGCTATTATATTACACCCCTCTATTTCTTCTGTGGATGTCGTAAGAAGCGACTAAAGGATTTGCCACACTGGATGCATTCTGTGGTCGCGGTTAGGTCAAATTGAACGCAGGCCGCATTATGTATGAACAACATTGTAGCTCTCGATTTGTATAGATACGAGATTGCATTAGAACGCATCCAGTGTGGCAAATCCTTAAAGATATAGGTTAAGGTATACATTATTGTAGGCTAGCAACCTGTCACTATTATACCACTTTTACCTTCAAACCTAAAATTGCTAAAACGGCCCTCGAAACATACTTAAGTGTAATGTTTCGTGGTGCTCTACCTATCCACTTTGGGAATATAGGCGTGATTATATGTTATTTATTTATTTATTTATTGATAAAATAATTTACATGACATTACAGTAAAAACCAATGCGTCACGAAACTTAGACTAACACTTAAAGATTAAGTTTACAATAATAAATGTTATGTATGTATGTTTTTATGTTAGAGAGGCCAGACAAACGAACTAGTGAGTCACTTGATGTTAAATGATCACCACTGTCCATAGACACCCGCAGCGCTTTACGCGATGCCAGTGCGTTGTCGGCCCTAAAAGGGAGAGGAAAAAGGAAAGGGAATAGAGGTGGGGGAGAGGTATTGGGCCCCCGGCGCTCTCACTGACCGTACGAAACGCAGCAGGAGTACTGCTGCTTCACGCCGGTATTCTGTGAGAGGGTAGTACTGTCCCGGACGAGCCGGCCCATTCGTGATGCAGCGGCTAGCTACAACATGGCTCTACCACTACAAATCCATATTAATCCTATCCATATTACTACAAAAAATATGTATTATAATATTACGTTTGTTTAAAATAAAATCTTGCAACTCAAATTTTGCACACTTTTAGTGTTTGGATTGACTTGAAATTTAGAACAAGTACAGTCAATAAAAAAATCGGCCAAGAGCGTGTCGGAAGCGCCCAAGATTGGGTTCCGCAGTCGTTACAAAAAATCCTTGCATATCTTATTAATTTTACTATTAATTATACTGTCCGTATTAAACAAGAAATATTTTCAATTCAATTCAATTCAAATGATTTATTGCATAATATGTTGTCAAATTAGGTGTTACAAAAATATTAAAAGTCCAAAACATAAACCCCGATAGGGCACAGCAATATTACAATTAACAATAGTAAGATCAAATAATCCATTTTAAATAATTTAACATAATCAAAGCATAATAATAAAATAATAATAATAATAGTAAAATCATAACAATAATAATAATCAAAGCATTAAAATTTATATTAACATACAGTAACAAAATTTACAAATATTCCATTCAAATTACATAAATCAACATTATCAAAGCACAAAGTAGAACAATTATAAAATAATAATAATAATTATAGCATTTAAATCCTCAAAGAATACAAAATAAATCGCTGACATTAACACTTGTGATTGAAAAACTCTTGTAAGCTATAAAAGCTATTTTTTAATAAAAAATCTTTTAATTTATTATAGAACATTTACATATTTATTTTATATTTTATAATTTATTATAGAACATTTTTTTATTTTATTTATGGCCAGGTTGCTATTTACTCTTAAACTGCTAATAATTCTCAAGGTAACTTAACCGTGATAGTTTTTCTTGTTATTTGACATATTTTCTCCGATCTTGATTTTTATCAAAATTTTAATACTAACAGTTTAGCTTTTAGAGGGATGGGGGGACGCTCCATTTTAACAAAAAATTGCTTTTTTTATGTTGAATATTTCGCAAACGGATCACTATGTCGAATAATCATCCTTGAAATGATTTTAAAAGACCTATCCAATGTTACCCCACACTATAAGGTTAGACGAGAAATAAAAATCACCCCGACATTACGTCTATGGAATCCTAAAAAAAATTTTGTCTTTAATTTTTTTTTACTTTGTCCAGATAATTGCTACACATGCCCATGCAAAATTACAGCTTTCTAGCCCTAATAGTCTCTGAGCTAAGTCGCGGACGGGCGGACGGACGTACCGACGGACAGACAGACATGGCGAAAAATTAATTTAGAACTTATTTTATTTTTAGATTTTTTTGTTACAGGGGCCACAGTAATACATAGGTAATTGGTGAAAATTTCAAGTGTCTAGCTATAATTATTATTTTGATGCAAAAGATATAGCTGTGTGATAGACGGTCAGACAGCGGGAGTCTCTGTAATAAACTGAAGAAAACTTAATAAGAAATTTGTAAGCAACATAGAATTTGTACCATACCTCTACCTTCTTAATCCTAATTTCCACGTCACTTTTCACGGCAAAACACGCACTTATTACGGAACCCATTACGAAAGAACAGGCCCACGTCAACCTAATATTACCTACGATAATCAGCATAGCCGCACTTCCCTCATTATTTACTTGAGCACTAAAACTAAATTACAGGTAAGGCATTTTTTAATAATACAACAATAAACTTGTAAATATATATAGACGGGCTATTTAAGAGTCGTTTTCAAAAAAAGTGTACACAATTTAAGGGATTCAATAAAAACAAAACTTAATTGATTCCTTTGTGTTTCGAAAGTTACCTGTATTTGTATGGCTAACTTTCGTAACACAATGGAAGCGATCGTGATTTTGTTTTGATTAAGGCCTTAACTATGTACATTTTTTTAAACGACTTATAAAGTGAAATTTGGAACGCTAATTTAATGCTGAACTATACAATACATTACCTCAATTTTCGAAGCTAAGTATCCGGATAAGTTTTAAACTTTCATGATTTTTACTCATAATTACTATACTAAACGGGACTTATCACGCACATAATATTTACCTCGACGTTTCGGCCATATTGCAGCAGCCGTGGTTACGAGTTAAGGTGGAAGCGCACGCTCTAGGCGCGATATTCAAAATTTTTACAGGTTTTAATTTATTGTGGCTAAACGGTGTAACTGTTTAACTTCATATGGTATTTGCGCTTGTAAAACAGTGTTTTTTATTTTATTGTGTAAAGTTTTTTAAGAATAAAAATATTAGCTTGAAATAAAAGTTGTCAAAACGTTGAAAGTCCGAATTTCTATGTTTGACAACTTTTATATCAAGCTAACAGTTTTATTCTTAAAAAGCTTTACACAATAAAATAAAGAACACTGTTTTACAAGCGCAAATACCATATGAAGTTAAACAGTTACACCGTTTACCCACAATAAATTAAAACCTGTAAAAATTTTGAATTTCGCGCCTAGAGCGTGCCGTTCCTCCTTAACTGAAGTGTAGGGTGTCAAGTTCGTTTAGCCGCTCGAGTCTTTCGAACTACCCGCACTTGATCCCGATTAGAATCAGCACCCGTATCTCGTCGAGGTAAAGATTACGTGCCTGATAAGTCCCGTTTAACACGTTCACTGCGGGACAAAAAGTGTGATTATTTCATAATGTGCGTTAAAAGGCCGATATGCCTGTAACCTAGACCTTTTAGCTCTGCGTTACAGGGCTCATAAGCCTAGTAAGGTCTGTTTATGTTAAAATGCTTTTATCTACGTGAAAACACCGAAATTTATGTATTAACCTATCAATATATCTATTATAAGAGTTGGTTATTGTAGTGTTGGCTTCGCCGCGAGCTCTGATTATGTAGTTACAAAATATATGTAAAAATAAACAAAAGGTCTATTGACCCACTACCGCACTAGATTAGTGGTTTAATCAAGGAACGTGTAGTGATGCGAAATAAAATAATGAATATTATCGATAGCAAATGAAAAGGATTATTTATTCATGTATAATTTATTTAGAAAATTTACAAATGGGAATCTATTCCTATTGCTTACCTTGTAACTTTCTCTCTGTGTACCTGTTTTCTGTATTGCTTACTATTCCTGGTGTACAATAAAGAGTCATTGTATTGTATTGTATTGAATCTTAAAAACATTGGAGACAGTATTTTTTTTACATTTTTACGCAGTAGGATATAATATTTTAATTTTTTTTATTGCGTCTCTGCTATTGAATGCAGTTCGCAGCTTTCGGTAGCAACCGGGACACATTTTTCTTTTGCCACCCTTACGTGAAGTTATGAAAATTGAGCTTGCTGTTCCTGTACTTACTTGTGGTGTTTTAATACTTAATCGGTTACCGGCTGACTACTTAGACTACTACTTGGTTCAGGCTGTTGTTCGACATTGTTTACAGAGTTATTTTTTGTATGCGACAGTCTGTATTTTTCACATCATGCACAATTGTCACTAGAGATTTTTCACCCATTTTTAGGGATAATTGTAGCATTTTTTTACATCTTTTATTTATACGTGGCATTTTATAATTTTATCACGCGCTATGAAGTCGCACTACACTCGGAAACACTAAAAACTATAGTGAAATGCACGTCCGTTCCTGCTAATTATGTCACAGCACTAGTCAGAAGTAAATAATACAATGTCCTACATCAGTGCGGAAAGGGGCTGAGTGACCTTGTAATCTATGATAGGCTTTTAGACCCAATTCCCGCAGCGAAACGAAATTTTTTTCACTCAGTGCGGTTATGGGTCTAAAGGCCTATAACAATTATTAAAAGCTTATCGAGACCTCCTTGAAGACCCAAACTCAAAACTATATTTGTCTTTTTCATACTCTTAAAAATACTCGAGATACGGCCTTCGCACCAGAGGAAATACAGCGCATGTTGCTCCCGCACGGAGTGAGCGTACATTCATTGGGTTTTTAGGCCTATTAACGCAGCGAACGTGTTAATATAGTAATTGGCAATCGATGAAAATTTTAAATGTGCTTGAATATTTTTATACCGGTAGGAATAACGTTCCTTATTAAGGTGGAACGGCACGCTCTAGGCGCGAAATTCAAAATTTTTACAGGTTTTAATTTATTTTGGGTAAACGGTGTAACTGTTTAACTTCATATGGTACTTGCGGTTGTAAAATAGTGTTCTATATATTATTGTGTAAAGCTTTTTAAGAATAAAACTGTTAGCTTGATATAAAATTTGTCAAACATAGAAATTCGGACTTTCAACGTTTTGACAACTTGTATTTCAAGCTAATAGCTTTATTCTTAAAAAGCTTTACACAATAATATAAAGAACATTGTTTTACAACCGCAAGTACCATATGAAGTTAAACAGTTACACCGTTTACCCACAATAAATTAAAACCTATAAAAATTTTGAATTTCGCGCCTAGAGCGTGCCGTTCCACCTTAACAGGAAAAAATTACAGATTTTTCGGTTGCGTCATATAATTATAAAAAATAAAAACAATTTATTAAATCTGTGACAGCTTAATACGGGCACGAAACTTAGTCCGTCGCATATTGAAAAAAAAAAAACCAGATGTGACATTGACAGCTTGTCATAAACTTTCCCTGGATATCTTTTAATTTTTCGACTGCTTCCCACACCGGACCTTTGATATTGCCTGCTACGACGATAACTCTTGCTTTGTACCCTGGACCTGCAGGCTTATTCTCTAACGTTTCTGTCGCTTGCCTTCGCAATCACTATTTCTTTTTTTTTTTTTATTTTTTTTATTTTAGTGAAGCCAGACAAACGAACTAGTGGGTCACCTGATATTAAATGAACACCACTGTCCATAGACACTCGCAGCGCTTTACGCGATACCAGTGCGTTGTCGGCCCTGCTGAAAATTGTAACCCAGGTCGTAACTCAATGGGAAGACCCCAGCGGGAAGCTCGTTCCAGATTTTGCAAGTTCGTGGCAAAAAAGACCGCTTAAAACGCACCGTCGAAGACTGCCATTCATCAACATGATGTCGATGAAATGAACGCTTACGACGGGAGGATCTGTAATTGAACCCCGCAGCCGGAATGAGGTCAAAGAGTTCCTCAGAGCATTCCCCGTTGTAGATCTTATAGAACACGCAAAGGGAGCTAACGTCTCTGCGGAGAGCAAGAGGAGGAGGAGAGGTTTAGTCAAACAGTATAAAAGAATGAGAGACAGTGAAAGCGAAGGCAAGCGACAGAAGCGTTAGACAATACGCCCTCTGACCTTGATATTTGCTACCACTTGGAACGGATATACTGATTAACTCGAACTCTGTACTCTGGACTGAATTTCCTTTTTATTCAATTGTTTTACAATGGATAATAACGAAATTCAACGATGGAGGGAGCCTAAAATGTGTTTTTACCAACTTGCACTAATAACGATATTAAAAACCCTGAGAAGTTTTTTCCTATTAAGCTAAGATAACGTACGTTTGTTTGTGACAAGCTGTCAATGTCACATCTGGTTTTTTTTTTCAATATGCGACGGACTAAGGTTCGTGCCCGTATTAAGCTGTCCCAGATTTAATAAATTGTTTTTATTTTTTATAATTATATGACGCAACCAAAAAATCTGTATTTTTTTCCTGTTAATAAGGAACGTTATTCCTACCGGTATAAAAATATTCAAGCACATTTAAAATTTTCATCGATTGCCAATTATCCTGATAAGATTGAGGATGTTCAAACTTTTTGAAAATTAGTCACAAACTCAACTTTTCCAACATTAACTAAACTAAAAACTTTAAAAAGTCAAGTTTAAAATGTCACCTTGAATAATTTTATATTTTACGTGATTCTAAAAAATACTTTAAAAGCGTTCACATTGAACAGAAACTCGTTTGACAGTTGCGAGGTGTATTTTTCCCCCGAATCCTCCATTAATCGTGATAAAATTGCTCAGTAAACAACTCTCCTTAATTGAGCTTGTACATACATCAATTAGATTGGGCCACTTAATTGCACGTTTGCATATTTAGGGTTTTAAATGTACATGCAGTACAAGGTTAATGTACTATAGGAATAATTAAAGAATGCTTCGATGTTAAACTGTTTAGTCGTCTGTTACTTTCAGGAAATACTATCTCATCCTTTTGGCGACCAGGGCCCAATTGCATAACAAAGTACAACTTATATTACAAACGGAACTCCCTTTCTAGTTAATATAATTGAAGCGAGAGTTCCGCTTGTAATATTAGTTGTACTTTGTTATGCAATTGGGCCCTGATGGTCTAGTCTAGTGGATAGAGAACCTGACAACGAAGCTTGAGGTCCCGGGTTCGATTCCCGGTCGGGGCAGATATTTGTGTGAAACATACGAATGTTTGTGCTCGAGTCTTGGATGTTTAATATTATTTATCTATATAAGGGCCACTTGCACAGATCAGGGTTAAAAAATTAAATCGGTAAACCTGGGTTAAGAATGACAGTTCCATACATTTTGACACTTGTTAACCCTGGATTAGCAGTTAACTCGTAGTTAAGTAGCTAACCCAGGTCCGCGCAAGCCCGCTTAAGTATGTTTATCTATTGTCTTGTCTAGATAGTACACATAGTAGGTACAAGCTTTGCTTAATTTGGAACTAGATCAAATTAATGGTGTCAAGCATCCTATGATTTATAATTATTATTATTATCCTACGCTATTCTATACTTTCCTAACTATTTTTATCATTTTTTTTTGCATCAAACTGATTTGTGATTGAGCGCCTATCTCACTTGATTGATGATAAAATGATAATAGACTGCTTCACGTGTTCAAAATCGTGAAAAATAAAGATAAAGCTCCTAAAAATACATATCATACCTTACTTACTTTTAACGATTTTACTGCACATAAAAAAAATTGCAATTGAAAGAGAAAGAAAGAAAGAAAGAAAAGAAAAACATTTATTTGTGATATAAAAACTTCCGAAATAACAAAGGAAAAAAAAATGCGCATATCACGAAATGGTCCCAAATCAGCAAAGTGCCGGTCTTGCGAACGGCGCTGATCTTCCTTTGGGACCATCACGTCATCC
Organism: Archips xylosteana; assembly: GCA_947563465.1. Classification (NCBI taxonomy): domain Eukaryota; kingdom Metazoa; phylum Arthropoda; class Insecta; order Lepidoptera; family Tortricidae; genus Archips; species Archips xylosteana. Next base: position 2,032,934 of record OX387365.1, read on the forward strand.
ATCCATTGAAAAATAACAAACACAAAGTGAAACCGAACGCATCAATAGTACTTTACAAATAAAAAAGTGATGATGATGATGATGATGATGATGATGATGATGATGATGATCCGATCCGGCCGGTTTCGACCATGGCAACAGCTTTAACTCCGTTCATGTCGATCATGCGCTCGCAAGTGGCTCACGTATAAAAAAGTAAGTTAGCTATGAAGTATCTTTTTGTATTTATTTTTTCAACTTCATTTTTTATTACTTTTACGGTCAACCCGTGAAATCGTATATTTCAAACTAAATACAAACAGAAATATAGACCAGTGGTGGTGTAGGGGTTTAGCACGCAGCACGGAATGCTGAGGACCTGGGTTTATTCCCAGCATTGGTCTTTTTTCTGGGGTTTTTCTGTGCATCTATATTTCAGTTTGTATTTAGTATGAAATAAATAAATAGGTAAGTAAAAAAATAATAATAACAAACAAGAAACCATAATTCATATCACAATTTTTAGCCAGATAGGCATAGGCCAGACTCCTTTACCCCTTAGGGTCATGACATGAAACAAAAAAACTTAAAAAATAAACAAAAATTAAAAAAACTAAACGTATGCAACAGTGATTAGAAACCTGGCTGTATGGCTTAAAAACTTTCGCTTTTTCAAGCGGTAAAAATTTAAAAAGAAAACAACAACATTACAATCAATCAAATTATTATAACCTAACTAATTACAATATACGCCAGGCCAAACGATAACTCTAACTACTGCTACGATTCAGTTCCGATAATTCATTCATAGCTCACACAATAACTTATTTCATATTGTTGGTTTGGTTTTGATCAGTCTACTTCAGTAAAAAACAGAAAGATATTGACTGTAAATATAATGTAAAAATAAAGTGCCAGTGCAACTACCATGAACATAAGCCGTGCGACCATGCGGTGAACATTGTGTCTAGGTTTTAAAAAGTAAATTTCGGTAAAGAAATTAAGTTGTAAGAAAAAAGTTTTTTTTTTTTAGCTATAACTCAAAAACTATTCAGACATAAGAAATTTTTCAATAAGATTCTTAAAAAAAGGATGTAATTTCCAAAAAAAATGTTAATTTTCCGGAGTTGTAGCTCTTTTATTTATAATTTTAATTTAACGTTGAATATAGGGCTGCGCGCGGACTTTAGTCGACACCGCGCCGCCGCCAAAGTCAGTGTCTCTCTCATACTAAATATTTTTTTAATACTATTAAATATCATCATCATCATATGTTTAAGAGCTTAAGGCTCTTGTCGGTGGAGTAATTTCCAGCTTATTCTACATTAATATCACTACAAAAATTTTGAAAAATTATAGTACTTCAGAACACTTCACACATATTCGATACACAGGAAAAATATCTGGGGGCATTACATTTAACAGGTAAAGATAAAAATAAAAAACATCGAATAGTGTAATTGTTGTATTTTTTTTGTTTGTAAAGATTATGGTAAATTTCGAATGTAATTTCGATATGAATTCTGAAAAGCTCAGAGGTGCGAGCCCGGACTCGAACCCACGAGCCTCTGCTTGAGAGGCCATAGGTCAAACTACTTAGAATAGAATAGAATAGAATCATTTATTTCTGTTTAGTGTTACATTTAGGTACAATTTACATTAAATGTGCCAAACTACAGAGCAGTTTGTCGGCACTTTAGCTCTTGGTTTTTGAAATTACAAATTACAAGCAACGCTAAACATAGGTATAGTTAGTAATAAGATTTGAAATGGTTAGTGTTATGTTATAAGTTATAACTTATGACATTATACTTTAAACTATTTAACTATTACAACAAGCATGATACATATGCACCGCAACAACAATTTAATTAACAATTTAGTTTCAATTATCTATAAAGTACTTTTTTAATTTTAACTTAAATAAATGTTTTTTTGTTATTTCTAAATCCCTAATGAGTTCATTCGGTAGTTCATTATAAATTTGAGGAATCAGGTAACTACTAGTTCTACGACCATAATAGCTACTTTACCTAGTAACTCTTGTAATGTACGAGTGTACCAGGGTCGAATAAATTTTCAGTGAAATTTCGAGAAAGCTCACCAGGGCTGCGCTAAAAGTTGGTGTCAATTGAATAAGTGATGGAGAAAAGTTATATCCGAAACAGCCTTGTGACGCCCCTAGAGACGTTAGTCCGTGAAAGTATTTGCATCAAAGTTTTGGGTTCAATTTGAGTAAAATAGAAACGGGTATGTCGACCATTTTTTGGGCTCTGTGCCCAAAGGGTAAAAACGGGGAAAATAACGTGGGCAATGGGCATCTGGAAACAAACTATCAAAAAATTAATAGCTCAAAAAACAATAGAAAAACACGCTTTTATAAATGCACGTAAAAACAAAAAATAAATTATGGATCGTTCAAGTTGTCTCTATTTCTGGGCTGAAGTCTTGCTGAAGTGTAAACTATGTGCTTTTAATTATAATATTTGATTGTAAAAGCGTGGGGCGCTGGAACAGGAAAGACGTTCTCGGATGCGTCAACGGTGGCAAAATGTAGAGTTCTTGTTCGTGGACGAGATATCTTTGGTTCCCTTAGGTAACCCTTTGGCGGCATAAACGTTATGCTCTTGTGCGACCTCATGCAGCTTCCGCCAGGAAGTTAGTATTAGTATTTGTAAACAAGAACGTCTTTCCTGTTCCAGCGCCCCACGCTTTTACAATCCAATATTATAATTAAACGCACATAGTTTACACTTCAGCCCAGAAATAGAGACAACTTGAACGATCCATATTTTATTTTTTTGTTTTTACAGTGTTTTTTAAACTATTAATTTATTTTATACTTTTTGGTCTTTGATAACGAAATATTTTTAACATTTATACATGGCATGATTTCCATGTGCTAAAAAGAGACACATGAAGGTTTTTTGTTCGTCTTAAATAGAATCGGTCCATCTTATACTTTGTCTTTGGTGTGCGCGCACTGCTCTACAGTAATATACCAAACGTAACTCTCTGTTTCTATCTTAACCCCCTCACCCCCCAACCCCTCCAATCCCCCAACCCCCCAACCCCCTCCTAACATCTGAGATCAAAGTACTCGTCAAGACGAATCAATCGAGCCCAAACTCGACGGGGTTGTGTCGTTTTATTGTGGAGTGCCTTTGGCCATGTTCCAGCTCCATCATCAGACCCTGGTTACCATTTGGGATCAAAGTGCTTGTCAAGACGAATCAAACGAGCCCAAATTCGACGGGGTTGTGTCATTTTATTACAGAGTTCCTATGGCCACCATCCAGCTGCATCATCAGATCAGCTCCGTGTTACCATAATATTGCATTGTCATCCAATTTACACATGCGTGCAAAATTTCAGCTCAATCGAAAACCGGGAAGTGGGTCAAAATCATATTCAAAGATTAACGACCGCTTTAGCCTAGTTGGTAGTGACCCTGCCTACGAAGCAAGAGGTCCTGGGTTCAAATCCCGGTAAGGGCATTTATTTGTGTGATGAGCACGAATATTTGTTTCTGAGTTATGGATGTTTTCTATGTATTTAAGTATTTATTTATCTATATAAGTATGTTTATCGTCGTCTAGTACCCATAGTACAAGCTTTGCTTAGTTTGGGACTAGGTCGATTTGTGTAAGATTGTCCCCTAATATTTATTTTTATATTTAAAGTTTCCATTACATAGGTACATACAGTACAGGTCGACCCATGGACTTAATACCTAACCCGGCCTGAGTACTAACTAGACACTAGAGAAACTAGTGTATTGTGTCCCACTCGCACCATTATTTGATCACCCTAATTAGAACGAGATGCAAACCACTAGTTATTTTTTTTACGGCCTCACTTTTTGTCGCAGTACTCAGTCCTCGTTAGGTATTAAGTCCATGGGTCGACCTACTAAAAGCGTGTTAATTAAAATCGACCATATTTTGACCAGTCGCCGTCGGGCGCTGAAGAACGTGGGCAAAGTTTATTTTCCTAATAAGATAAGAAATTACCTGAATGTTATTACGAACTTCGTAGCAAATCTAATCGAACTTTTTTACCCCAAGTAACATATTATAATGGTCTGACCCAAACTCATAGAATCTATGAATAGTGCTTCAACAACAAATATGTAAATACAAATAACTGCCCTTTCGTTGCAGGAGCACGCTTTTGTGAGAGGACGAAAGGATGTTATGGATAATGATCTAATAAAATATGTTGCATGTATACTATTTGCTATTATATTGGGGACACTCAGGAAATAATATAAGGGGTCTCAAAATTGATCAGGAATTTAAGCCACTGTAAGGATTTTCAGGGTTTGTTGATTATCTCTTAACCCGCCTTTTTATAGTAGACACAACACTGCAGACCGAGCCGAGAACCCCGGTTTTGTGATTTTGAAAACTATACTAAAGTATTTAGAGTCCATATTTCGTTTGAATAATTGTACTCCACATACCTAGTACTTTAGGCATTGTTCACGCCGCTGCGTTCCTCATAACAACCAGTAGTAAATAGAACTGTACCAGACACATTTTGCATTGTATCGAGTCGCGTCCAATCAAAATGCTAGCATATCGCTATCGCGTGATATTTGTTAATGGGTAATCACAGCCGTTTTCTTAGATTATGTCGTCGTACAAGGTAGCCACTCACTTGCGTCTAACATCGAAACAAGAAACCATTGTATACTTAGCTATTTTCTCAGAAATTAAATTCTGTCTAAAAAAGTAGGTATTTTTTTTTTCAGGAATTCGGAACAGACATTTATTCTTATAATTGATTTGTACTTTATGATGTACACTGGGACTCACGGGGCTATAAATAATTGTTATAAGACCTGATTGAACATTACCCATGTGGTGTCGGGTTTAGAATTACACCTCTCCTTCCGTGAATGTTGGAAGAAGCGACAAAGGAAATAGGTTAAGGTATAGTTGATGGGCGCTAGCAGCTAACCTGTCACTATAATACGCGATTTTGCGCAAGCGCTGTGCCGCGGCGCTCTGCAGGGTGCGCGGCAGCCGCCATAGTCTCCTGACCGTCGTGGCAGAGAGATGGGACAGTGGCATAATTAGACACTGGTCATCTCATCATTTAAGTTTAAGTACTAACATAGTTTTTTAAGTTGTAATACTAATAATTTATGGATTTTAATTCTCTGAAATAAATGCATTATACTTTTTATTTTTTTTTTATTTTATAATACTACTTTTATCTAACTTTAAACCTAAAATTGCTAAAAGTGCCCCCAAAACTTAAATGTAGCATTTCGTGTGCTCTGGAGGCACACACACACACACACACACGCACACACACACACACACCTCCTCCGTACCCCCTTTACAATACAGGCATCATGTGTGTAAAGTAAGCAAAACTTGTGTCTCTATATCGTATCTCGGGGTCTAGGGGCTGATTAGATCAGTTTACCAGAAATGTTATTTTAGAAACTTATTTTCACAGTAGCGTTTTTTTCCCGTTTGAATCGACACAGAAACAGTGCGAGCGGTGTTCCTACTTCTGTCTGCTTTTGGCCCTTCGAATATTTGTGTGTCAATTAAAATTGGGAATAAACGCAGTTAAGACAATAAGCTTCAGTAAAAAACCATACTAAGGCTACTAGAAAATTCGGTAGTGGTAGAGTCATGTTAATGCTAGTAGAGCTGCTGCATCACGAATGGGGGGTACGTATCAAAATATCTAAAGTTTAAAATTAATAATGGACGAAATACATAATGGTCATTTGATATAATGCAATTTTCTTGGAAATTCTGAACTTTACAGGATTTTCATAAAATAAACCTAACCTAACCTAAACCAATCTGTAGATTACATGATTAAAAAAGTTCGTTTTATCAATAGTTTCATAGAAAATTTTAGTATGTATTATGACCATTATGTATTTCGTCCATTATTAATGAACTAAAACAATTACTTTGCTCACCCGCGACCTTACAATAGTTACGTTTATGCAAGAAACGTTACGTTTGTCCATTATTCGTTTTAAACTACTCATTTTATATTTTGATACGTTCCCCGAATGGGCCGGCTCGTCCGTCTCACAGAACACTGACGTGAAGCAGCAGTACTCCTGCTGCGTTTCGTACTGTCAATGAGAGCGCCGGGGGCCCAATACCTCCCCTATTCCCTCTCCTTTTTAAAGGCCGGCAACAGATCAGTCGTTCTCTTTGAGTTGTTCATATTTATGGGTGGTGGTGATCATTTTCTATCAGGTGAACCGCTTGCTCATTTTCCTCCCGCTAATAATAATAGTACATTGTGCATCAAGGGCCGTAAGTAGAGTATTAATAACGAGAGCCTATTAGAAGCCCGACGCTGGAGGCGGAGGGCTTTTAATGACTCGAGTTTGTAATCCCCTTACTGCCCGTGAAACACACAATGATTTTCATCACACTGCGAGGAAAAAGATCCAAAAATGAAATTATTTTGTCTCAACACTTAAATTAAATAAAGAATGGCTACCCGCCAATACAGATTGTCACTTTTTTCAAGTCATCTACCACAGATAAAGTAAACTGTGTTTAGAATTCGAATGGCCATACGGCCACATTGTGCCAACATGTTAAAAAAATACTTACTAAAATTATTGCAAAACTATTTGATATAAATTTAAAATATAAAAATAACGAAGTTTCATGAAGCGTAGACAAGTTTTGTGTAGTAAAATTGGGTTATAGCTAAGTTTTAAACATATAAATAAAACGTTAGCTTACTTGAAACCTCCTTAGTCTGTTTGAAAATTTTAAAACTAAAGTTAGAACTCCCTTGGGAAGAAAAACTGTACGTAAATCCATAACTCCCTTAAGAACAAATTAGGCCTTTGACATTTAGTATACAGGCATGGAATAACACCATTGACGAGCAAGTGTGATGAAAAAAAAATAACGATTCCTGTAAATTGATCTAACCAAGCACCGCTTGTCGTATGCGGCGATTGACTTGAAATAATTGCCGTCTTAAATATAGTTGCCACATTTGTCTGTTCCGCTCCAAGGCTACCTCTAAGGTCGATGGAGGCTTTAGAAATGAGAAGTTTAACAACGCGCAACATGCAACTCGTAGCATGCGTCATGCATCTTAGAGCACTAAACCAACTGGAGATGAAAACTTAGGGACAATGATAATAATTCGTGAGAGAGGTCTTGACGTCGCTCTGGGTCGTTTCTGGTGCAAAGGTTGTCCATCGCGGTTCAGCGGGGCAATGCGGCTAGTGTATTGGGCACCTTTGCGCCTGGTGCGATCCGGGGCGGTTTATTTGTCTGACTTTTTACTTTGATCAATTATAACTGTAGATCCACAGTCGCGCGCCCGAAAATGTCCGAGCCAAATGAGCGCCACTTTGATAAAAGTGGCCTTCTTTTTTCTCAGTACGTTGCGTGAAATTGTCAAGTGTCAACCGAAATTCGACTGTAATGAAATAAAGACTAGGTTCAAATTTCTGTGTAGGTGATGATTTTAATTGTTATGCAAACAAATAAAAAAGTTCGGACATTTTTTGAAGGGGATTTTGTACGGCAATGTGTATCTTCAGTTATAATTAAAACTTAATTAATTAAAAATTAATTTTTTAGACGACCAGATGGCCTAGTGGTTAGAGAACCTGACTATGAAGCTTGAGGTCCCGGGTTCGATTCCCGTGTCGGGGCAGATATTTGTATGAGAAATACGAATGTTTGTTCTCGGGTCTTGGGTGTTTAATATGTATTTAAGTATGTATCTATCTATATAAGTATGTTTATCCGTTGGCTAGTACCCATAACACAAGCTTTGCTTAGCTTACTTTGGGGCTAGGTCAATTGGTGTGAATTGTCCCGTGATATTTATTTATTTATTTATTTTTAATTGATCAAAGACTTTTTATTTTAATTTTATTTAAAAAAAAAAGTGCATTGTCGAACAAACCCGATGAGCGTATCTACTGAATAATTGTGTGCCAAATACTGACTGATTGCGACGAACCTGAATTTTTTCGTTTCCATCTATATAATCACTCACTTTCTGACAATAAATGATTTGATAGTAAGTATGTAAGAATAATAGAAATTAGTACAGTTGGCACCTCCGGTAGGCTTAATTCTACAAGTGCAATATGCAATGGTCACGCAACGGCAAACAGGAGTTTAAACACAAATAGAAGCTTTCGTGTCGAGAGATGAAATGGAAGGATTGTGCATATTAACATTGCTTATCGCGTTTTCGTTTTGCATACGGGTTATATTCGAATTGTTGATAATCCTCGATTTGGTTCCAAAAACCAGGCCAATATTTCACCGGACACAGTTCTAAATATCGAAAATTAAAATATGAAATGGTTTTAATATCGATTTTTTTTAAATCGTAAACTTCTCGGCGTTTTTTGAAACGGCGTCGTATAGAACCCATTACTACCTAGGTTAGGTTAGGTTAGTGTTATAACAATCGCAAAAAAATACGGTTTCAAAAAAAAATTTCGATATTTGAACACATTTTTGATTTACTAAATTTCGATATTCAGATACGTTCCCATTTCACCACGCGCTGACACAAGCGAGAATTCTCATAACTCATAATAGTCATAATAATCATAGTACCGTCACTACTGCACGCTTATTTCCTAACGCTTTGATACTTGCTATAGCATTAATAGGTATTTCTTTCTGTCAAACGGTATGAGACCCGAGTCGGACTCGAGCACCGAGGGTTCTGCACAAATTTGTAAAAATGTCAAAATATAAAACGGCCGTATCTATTAAACTCCAGTGTTGGTAGAGCCCTACTTCTGAGCAAAATGTATGCTGTGTGGGGTCATTTAAGGCCATCTTAAGATACGTTAAACCTTTTTTAAGGCAAACAGAGTACTATTTTAGCACTAAACTGAGCTTAAAATTAAAGGATTTGCCACACTGGAAGCGTTCTGCGGTCGCGGTTAGGTCGAATTGAACTCAGCCCGCATTATGTATGAACAATATTGTCAGTCTCTATATATTTTGTATAGATATGCGATCTGATCGTGTGATCTGACCGGTCAGATCGCATATCTGAACAAAATATTATAGAGACCGACAATGTTGTTCTTACATAATGCGGGCAGCGTTCAGTTTGACTTGACCGCGACCGCAGAACGCTTCCAGTGTGGCATATCCTTGAATCCAGATTTTTCATCAGTGGCTAAGGGCATAGTGAAAATAAACGGATCACTCACGTCTTCAAACCAGGCAAAAAAAAACACGGCACACAGGCTTTCTTAAGGTAGGGCATTTAAAAAAAGTGTAGGTTGTACGCTTCCTTTTGTTAAAATGAGGAAATTTTGGTATTTTCATTTAAAATCAAGAGCGCTATTGTATTTAATACATAAAAATGTCCCTAATTTGCCATACAATTTTTTTGTATCTGTTTTGTGACGATCCATAAAAAAATCATGAAAAAAAGTCACAAATCTGACTCAAAGCAAACCTGTCCTTGCAGTCGATTCCAAATAAAGACACTTTTTAACACGCTTTTTTATGAACAGTACTCTTGATTTATAAGAAAACCTCTAATTTTCATTATTGCCCTAGGTGCTCAAAAATCTATGTCAATGCGCATAAATTTTTCTACAAAAATGACTGATAAAAAATGTATTTACTTTACTCCCACCAGCGCGTGGGCTTATTGAAATGAAATGAATTTATTTTGCTGGAACATACACAGTTTTTAATATAGTCATGTAGTTGGATACAGTTACATGAATGCATGCTCCGCCACAATATGGCATGCAAAAGTCTTATTCTATTAGCCTAGTTTGGGGCCCACTGGATACTGATTATGTAAACGCTTTTCCTGTAAATAAATACTTTCTTATTTCTTACAATACAATAACTAATAATAATAATAATGTCTATTGTTTAACACTTCTGACGCTAACCTTCACAATCACTATTTCTTTCTGTCAAACGGTATTAGATGATGACAGAAAGAGATGGTAAAAGCGATGGCAATACAATACGGCCTCAGGATCCCATAAACAACAGGGCACTTTTGCAAACACATTTCATCCCGAGACAAACAATCTAAACGAGGCGGGACATCCTGCCGTCATGAGGCGTCAAACCTCCTTCAATGTTCTATTGCCCTGGTATTTTTTATTCGTCAACACTTGGTACACCAAGATTTTAAGCGGTTGTTTAATTGAATATTCGATAGAAATATTTTTTGTCTTACCTGTGCATCCCGCGTTGGAGTGAGACAGAGGCGTGGTGTCGCAGACGCGGCCGGGGGTATACTGAAGCCTGTTGGACGAGGGCGGTTTCAGGAAACTCCTTAGAGTGGTTACAACCAAGGATGATAATATAGACTGGATTAGCAATCGCTATAGTACAGATCGTCCGCAGAAAATTAGTTCGATTATTAAATCTAGATGGCGCTGAAATATAGCCCGAGGCTTTGAAAGCAAAACAATAAGACTACAGATGTTTCATATACTACAAATGTATTATTTTTCAATAATAATGCATAATAATATATTTGCAGTAAAATGAAATATCTGTAGCCTTACTGCTTTGCTTTCAAACCCTCGGGCTATATGTCAGCGCCATCTAGATTTAATAATCGAACTATTTTTCCGCGGCCGATCTGTACTATGGCGATTGCTAATCCAGTCTAAATCATCCTTGTTACAACGCACAAGTATGAGATGAATTTTGTTTAGGTTAGGTTAGGTATTTATTTGCCTGTGTTCAAACCTCTTTAAATTTGTATTGCGGTAATGGGATCCATTTGTTTCCCATACAATTGAGGTCATAATGTAATGTTTGTCATAATTTTTGTTATTTATATTTTTTCCCGTCGAAACCGTAAAATTTTCAGAATTTTTAGGGTTCCGTACCTCAAAAGGAAAAAACGGAACCCTTATAGGATCACTTTGTTGTCCGTCCGTCCGTCTGTCTGTCAAGACCCTTTTTCTCAGGAACGCGTGCAGGTATCAAGCTGAAATTTATATCAAACACTCAAGTTTACTGTCCCTTGAAGCTGTGAAAAAATCAAACTTCTTTGCCTACGCAATCAAAAGATACAGCCATTTATGACGCAAATTTCCGCATATTTTCGAAACTCGCAAGGGAATCAAAACCTACAGGGTACTTCCCGTGAACTCAGAATCTTGAAATTTGGTACGAAGCAAGGTCTTATAGCACAGATAAAGGAAAAATTGCGAAAAGTATATTTTTTTTTGTCTGTCTGTCTATATCACTAACCAATCTATTTATACCGCACATTTTCGACACTCGCAAGGGAATCAAAACCTACAGGGTACTTCCCGTGAACTCAGAATCTTGAAATTTGGTACGAAGCAAGGTCTTATAGCACAGATAAAGGAAAAATTGCGAAAAACATATTTTTTTTTGTCTGTCTGTCTATATCAGTAACCAATCTATTTAAGTATTTATGCCGCAAATTTTCGACACTCGCAAGGGAATCAAAACCTACAGGGTACTTCCCGTAAACTCAGAATCTTGAAATTTGGTACGAAGCAAGGTCTTATAGCGCAGATATAGGAAAAATTGCGAAAACCATAAATTTTTTGTCTGTCTGTTTATAGTAAACAATCTATTTATGCTGCAAATCTTCGACACTCGCAAGGGAATCAAAATCTACAGGGTACTTCCCGTGAACTCAGAATCTTGAAATGTGGTACGAAGCAAGGTCTTATAGCACAGATAAAGGAAAAAAATGCGAAAAGTATAAAATTTTTTGTCTGTCTGTCTATATCAGCAACCAATCTACAATGATCCCACGCTGCGCACATTTTGCTTAGGAGCAGGGGTCTGCTAAGACTGGATGTTCATAGATACAAATAAATTTGTACGGAACCCTCGGTGCGCGAGTCCGACTCGCACTTGGCCGGTTTTTTTAAATGGTCGTCCTGTAGAACTCTATAGGTTAGGGTTGTTTTATAACAATTTTGTACCCACAATTAATGGATTCAGAGTAAAAAGAGTTATGTATAACGATACTTTATAACCTTCAAGAATTACGCGAGCCGATATGGACAAGGCCGGCTTTAGGGGGGGGCAACCGGGGTTAAAGCCCCGGGGCCTCCACGATAGAGGAGCCCCCACAATAGAGACGTCGAAAAAAAACCGGCCAAGTGCGAGTCGGACTCGCGCACGAAGGGTTCCGTACAATTATCTATAAAAATCACGTTTGTTGTGTGGGAGCCCCCCTTAAATATTTTTTTTAGACGGACGGACGGACGGACAGCGGAGCCTCAGTAATAGGGTCCCTTTTTTACCCTTTGGGTACGGAACCCTAAAACTTGACAAATTCCGAAGAGTAATTATTTGGATCATCCCAGCCTATATACGTCCCACTGCAGGGCACAGGCCTCCTCTCAGAATGAGAGGGCTTGGGCCGTAGATCCCACGCGGGCCCAGTGCGGATTGGGAACTTCACACACACCATTGAATTTCATCGCAGGTGTATGCAGGTTTCCTCACTATGTTTTCCTCCACCGTAAAGCTCATGGTAAATTTCAAATGTAGTTTCGCACATAACATAAATTCCGAAAAAATCAGAGGTGCGAGCCGGAATTTGAACCCACGTCCCCCTGATTGAGAGACTATAGGTCAAACCACGGTTTTTTTATTATTTGGATATTATGTGGAAAATAATTTGTGGACAATGGGCCTCCAGAGCTCTAAATACGGCCCTCGATCTATATTGGTGTTTTTCCCGAGTTAAACACTCTGCTTTTCATCGTTTAGGGTCTATACCCTAAACGATGAAAAGCAGAGTGTTTAACTCGGGAAAAACACCAATATCACTCTCGGAATATTGGCACCCTCGCTGTGCTCGGGTGCCAAGTAACCTCGTGTGATATTGGTTATTTTCCTCCCTTGTTGAACAATCTACTATTTTTATTTTCTCGTCCCACCAAAAAAGTATGGATTCTTACTATAATAATTTGAAACTTATTTTAAACCAAGAAAAGTTGAGATTTAGTATTTAATTTTTGGTGTTTAATTAAGTATGCTGGGATTTAAAATGAAAGAGGCCGTATTGTCCAACGTGCGGGCCCTTGCCACCGCTTTCATCATCTCTTTCTATCACCATTTTATAACATTTGACAGAATAGTGAACGCTGTTTTAAAGGCGAGTTATCAGCTCTATGTTGTATCTCATCGATGCGAAGTTTGAATGTCGCCAGCCAGCAACAGTTGTTAGTGGTGTTGCCAGCAACGAATAATTACCCCGCTTTTAATTCGTTAAGGAAATTACAGGTTAGTTTGTCAGGTTCTTTTTTTGCGCTAGGAAAGGTTAGTCTTCCTTGGTGTTCCTTTAGCGTGCCTAAGTCACTTTTTTATTATAAAACCGGCCAAGTGCGAGTCGAACTTGAGCACCATGTGAAAAAATATACCTACACCACAAAATCTCAAAAAAATTAAACTGATAACCTAATTAAGATTATAAAGTTTTTTTTTTTTATACAATATAGGCTTGCGTTTGGCCACAATCACGCCTGATGGAAAGCGAAGATGAGGCCTACGATGGAGCACGCTTGCCTAGTAAATGCTCATTCACCCTAGACTTGAAAGCGGCCAAATTGTAGTGTTCAGGGAACACAGTCGCAGGCAGGGAACTCCACTCCATAGCTGTGCGATTGATGAAGGAAGAGCGAAAACGCTTTGTGCGGAATTTGGGAATACTGACAACGTAAGGGTGGAGACCCCGCCTACTTCTATATTGAATTTCTAGTATATTGAAATTATTAATAATAAAAATAATGGTGAATGTAGAGCACCAAACCTGCACAATACTTCATTTTGTTAGCATTAGAAATAAGGTAAACAATTTTGACGAGTCTTTTTATTAAAAAACGCTTAAAAAAAATAGTAACTGTTGCTTATGAAACCAAAAGCGTATAAATGATCATATTTTCTTTTTAAATTGTTATATATTAGCTATGATTTATTTTTCAAAAGTATATTTAAGTATATACTCGTATTGCTGATGTGGGCGTAAAGACGGCCAAGTTGAAGTGGGACTGGGCTGTACATGTATGTCGAATGAACTCGGAACGTTGGGCCAAACTTATCACGGAATGGATCCCTAGCGATGGATATCGTAATAGAGGCAGACCAAAGCGGAGATGGAGGGACGACCTAGATGTTTATCACGTGGGATGGCAGGAGCTCGCGTTGAATAGGCAAGAATGGAGCAAGAGAGGAGAGGCCTTTGCCCAGCTGTGGGACACCAAAACAGGCTAATAAAAAAAAATATATTTCAATAAAAAGATATGTCAAGATCGCTTACCTTCTTTCTAATGCTAAAAAAACGAAGTATAGGCCCAGTAGGAACTATAGTGCAAGTCCTCTTAATTCTGAAGTAACACCGTGTCCAACTGTGGGACGTCATAGGTAGCTGAAACTACGAAAATGCTGTTTTCATTCCCCCTGAAGACGGGGGAACAAGAACAACGCTCTGGCAAGACAACTCGTAGGATAAGAAGAACCCGACTTAATTAAAGAGCGACAGTTTCAACAATAACACCACATTCAAACAACCTTTCCTACTTGGCATCATAAAATAGGATGCTGTAGAAACGCCAACTTACCAATACGTTCGGTCAGATGAAATTGTATTCTCTCATCTTGAATATAAAGGTTGTTTGAAATTGCTTTAAGATTGTGGTTTAATTGACCTACATGGTGTTTTATATGAGGTTCTATTTGATTGACGTCAGCAATCTCCCCTTTGATTAAAGATAACAGCAAATGCTATTTTTATATAAGGTGTTATACAGGGTGTCTTAAAAGGGTTGGTTAGATCAATGTAACAGAATCGTTAATAATCGTTCGTTCCTAGTAATAAAATTTCCATTCGTATTTTTTTCAAATTTTTTGAAGTGAAACTTCTAATGCGACTTCCAACAAGGTCGCGTTAAACGTTTAACGCTACCATGGAGGGGGTATGAAAACATTAGTATATGTACTGCCGAAGCAAGTGATCTCGCATTGTATACAGGGTTATTTTGAATTCACTGACATCCTCTTAACCCTGAATTCGTAACACTCAAACAAACGTTTTTTGTTTTACGACTTTTTAAAATGAAGCACTTTTTTTCCCATACAAATACACAGAGTATCGTAAAAATAAGAGGTAATCTCAAATTTTCAAAACGTTATTACACCAAAAATATTAAGTTATGACAAAAGCCGTAAAACAAAAAACATTTGTTTGAGTGGTAGGAGTTTAGGGTTAAAAGGATGCTAGTGAATTACAAATAACCCTGTATACTAACGGATGTTAAAAACTTCGACAGTGCGATGCAGAACTCATACTGTCTGTGCAAATTTGTATGAGACTTGATAAAATCGCCATCTAGTGAGTAATTTAAATACATAGATGCATAAGTAAATTTAGTTTTTTAAGTTATTGCAATAAGGTT
This sequence comes from Archips xylosteana, assembly GCA_947563465.1. Classification (NCBI taxonomy): domain Eukaryota; kingdom Metazoa; phylum Arthropoda; class Insecta; order Lepidoptera; family Tortricidae; genus Archips; species Archips xylosteana. Next base: position 2,048,346 of record OX387365.1, read on the forward strand.
CATATTGATGTATAAGTGCCTTTTTCGTTTCCACATTACGAAGTTTCACTTCTTCCGCGCGGAGGAGCTGCACGCACGATTTTTACTTATTCTGCCCTGCAGACCCTAAAACGCAGTAAGAACAAAAAAGCGACTAGACCATTATGTTCCTTACGCTGTGCTTGTTATAGTTCAATATTCAACAAACGTAAAAACCCTCTTACTGCGTTTTAGAGTCTGCAGGGCAGTATTAAGTGTGCATCAGCTGGAATGGCCAAAAGCGCATAGAAGTAGGAGCTCAGCGTCAACGGAGCTACGTCAACACTGTTTCTGTGTCGATTCAAATTGGGAAAAAACATCATCATCATTATTTCAACCGAAAGACGTCCACTGCTGAACATAGGCCTCCCCCAAGGCTCGCCAAACAGATTGGCCCTGCGCCATCCGCATCCAATGCGTTCCCACTACCTTCACCAGGTCGTCGCTCCATCTTGTTGGATGCCTACCTACACTGCGTCTTCCGGTCCGCGGATGCCACTCGAGAACCTTTCGGCCCCATCGGCCGTCAGTTCTACGGGCGATGTGCCCTGCCCACCGCCACTTACGTCTAGCGATTCTTCGAGCTATGTCCGTGACTTTAGTTCTCGCGCGGATTTCATCATTTCTAATGCGATCCCGAACATTGAAAAAAACAAAAAAAAAATCGGGAAAAAACGCTACTGTGAAAATAAGCTTCAGTAAAAAAACATAGTGGGAAAAAATGCGAATAGAAATTATGCTACTATTAGAAAATAACAATTCTGGCAAATTGATCTAACCAGGGGCCGATGCATAACAAAATACAACTAATGTTACAAGCGGAACTCTCGCTTCAGTTGTATTAACTAGAAAGGGAGTTCCGCTTGTAATATAAGTTGTACTTTGTTATGCAACAGGCCCCAGACATCAAAATGAAACCGCAAGGTAAACCCGCACTTGGTCGGTTTTCCACGTATCTGCTTGCACACACAACAACATCAACACACCCGATTTTGCAAGATGTCACACAGCCGCAGCTGTTTTGCACGTGCATGGAACCACGAGGTTTAATTTCCTTGTCATTTCAATCAAGACGCAGCCATATTGTCCATGTCCACTCTCGCAAATGAAAGTCATCGTGAAAAAGAGCTCAATTACCTGACCCGCCCTTCCCTTGGGGGTTGTACTGTACACTGTTTGTCATTACTTTAAGGGCTTGAGAGTACTTTTGCACCAGAGATAGAGAGTGAGTAATAGTAATTATGTTATAGTAATTATGTCTAAGAAATTTTGTTACAGTTATTCGCTTTTATAATCTAAAAATGATTTATTTAAGCATGTTAGTCTTATGTAGCTATTAGTGTGCACTTTATAGATTTAGTTATATAGTGATCCGGGTATTACCAACCGTGCTGGCTGAAAATCAGCAGCGTTGGGGTGCTATAAACGCCTCAGCGTTATGCTGAGCAAGTGTCCAATTTACAACCATAATGACACATCTTCAGCCTTCGTATTGTACTTTAAGAGTCAAAGGGACGGCGAAAGATTTATTGACAAGTGATTTTAAACAATGTCATTACTCATTATTGTCTTAAAATAAATTTGACTAAAATAACTTAATAAATTGGCAACCATTGTTGCCCAAAGCAAGTGAGTGGTTAAAGGAATGCGAATGCACTGCTCTTGATTTAATCTTTCCTGGAGACATGGAAATAAAAATCAAAAAATAATCATTGTAAAGTAAAATTATTCTAAACTAGCTTTTGCCCGCGACTCCGTCCGCGTGGAATTAGTAATCTGGGCAGCTTATTTTTTTTATCTAATTTGCTTTTTCATCAATTATGGCCCTCCTTAGTTCCTCGATATAAAAAAATTACCCCCCTCCGCACCCCCCGTAACCCCCCCCCCCCCCACCGACCCCCCACACACCCGCGTTCACATTCACCACCGTACCTACTCTCAAGTCACTACTTCTAAAAACTGTTCTATAAATTCTTAAAATAGACGTATCTTTCTTATTTGTGAACCGATTCAAATGAAACAAACACTAAATGTTAATCCAAGAAAATACCAACATATCAGTGGAAACCGCATCCTTCTAGGTTAAGCCGTTTCTGAGATTAGCGCGCACAAACGCACAGACAAACAGACAATAATTCTAAAAAACATTGTTTTGGGTTCTATTGCGCTAGTAAATAGCCCTAGTGACAGTTTTTCTCAAATATCTTCAATGTACACACACCGACTTCTTACAGATTTATTATATGTATAGATAAGTCTAACAGCTGTCTTTTGATATCAAAACAACAGCCAATAATATGGCAAAACTTAATATTTTCAGTGACAACACTGTGATTGCTTCGGAACAGTCCCTTTTACCGGAACACAACTGGCATACGAACCAGTCTAGGCCCATATGTTCGGATAAGTATACTAGGATATCATCCGCGTGGTGGAGAATACAGTGTTGAATTGAAGTCCAGACGTAGATGAAGGAAAATTCTAGAAGCACGAGGGAGACTGGTATCTGAAACAACATCGGTGATTTTGATTACAGAAAGCGGACTTGTATTCATCTCCTTTTGGATTCTGTATTCCTGGGTCAGGGTTATGAAAACCTTCGTCAGTTTAAATTGAATATTTTATCAAGCCATAGACTATTTTTTTTTTATTTATAATTTTAATTACAACTTAGGTAGGTACTATTACATAAAATTTCTCGCCAAACTGCTACGTTTGAGGGCTAGACGCGCTCAGTTTTTATACAGGGTAATTTTTTAATAAGTGCACAAATTTTAATAATATGTGATTCAGTGTCGTTAAAATAACAAATTTCAGTATTTTTCGTTATAATATTAATCACTTATTTTTTTTTGTTTTTCATAGTAACTCTACCAATATTGGATGAATTACTATGAACAACCAAAATTACTAAATTTAAAAAAAAATTTTGAACAGATAATCGTGATCTATCAACGATACTGAATCACGTATCATGTGCACTGATTAAAAAAATACCCTGTATAATTAATTAGCCTATTGAACTTATCCTATAAAATTAACTATATTTAATTATGGAAAGTCGAGAAGACATTCTTTTAGTCTGGTCTTTAGCGTGGGTTTACTTAATCTAGGGTTTTGTCTTAGTAACGTAATCTTGTTGAAAATTTTTGCCATAATAGTTTTTCATTTTTGGCTGCACACTTTTAGAAAATTGGGTAATGTTATGCGATATTCTGTGTCTGTTTTGGTCTTATATTATCTATGGTTTTGGTGCAAGCAAATGTCAAATTTAAGGTGACGAACCTTTGCTTGCCCAGATTAAAGTACAGCCTGACTAAAAGCGCGTGAAAACCAGTGCGGCCAATTTTTCCATTTGTTTTTCCTTATCCGTGAGAAATAACTGGTCTGCGCACTTGATTTTCTTGTAACATAATCACTTAGACACATAACACTTACAATATCCTGAGATACATCTCAGCAGCCACATTTGAATATTATAAAATCTTAAATCGCCATGCCTTGGAGACGGTCAGGGTACCACATGGCCTTTTTGCTGCAAATGAGGTGTCCTTTGTGTACTTAAAAGGAATGTATCCAATAACCAATCAACCTCCAAACCTATTGAATCTCAGCCTTCTATTCTAATAACGCATCTGCTGCCCGTTTGAAGTTGCAAGTATCTATGGACGGTGGGTAATAGGTCTTTTTAAAACAAATGTCTAAATATACTATGGTTCAAAATGTCTCATTATCAGGACATTTGTACAACGGTCAAAAAATATGTAAATGTAATGTAATGTTATAATGAACCAAATACAAAAGAATAAATAAATAAATAAAATAAATATTAGGGGACAATCTTACACAAATCGACCTAGTCCCAAACTAAGCAAAGCTTGTACTATGGGTACTAGACGACGATAAACATACTTATATAGATAAATAAATACTTAAATACATAGAAAACATCCATAACTCAGGAACAAATATTCGTGCTCATCACACAAATAAATGCCCTTACCGGGATTCGAACCCAGCGTCGTTTTACGTCGTAGGCAGGGTCACTACCAACTAGGCTAAAGCGGTCGTTAAAATAATTTAAAGATAATAATTGTAAGATAGAGAAATCGAATAGAAAATAAATGGCCACATTGGGTTCGAACATCCCTTTGTCAAATTGTACGGTTAGCTGCAGAGAAAAGCTACCCCTCCAGTGTACTTACCGCCATTCCAGGAGAGTACCTTTTCTCTGCACAGCAGCTGACTGTACAATAGTCAAAAAGTATATTAATGTCAATAAGCACATTCATTCAATCGCATTTTGAACATTTTGACCCCAGAGTATTCTGTCGTAAGCACTTCCAGACACAAGGACATTTAGACCACAGTGAATGCTGCCTTGGAAACATTCTAGCTTAAACAACATATTAGCCAAAGCATGTTCTGCCCCTTGAATATTCAGACAAAATGACTCGGTGTCACAAACATTTTGAACTCTTTGATAATGTTGAAAAAAATAAAAAAATGAAAAATGTTTATTGGTTTAAAGAAACAGTTTTTAACAAAATTGGGTTGGGATCTCCTTTTAAGCAAAACAATGCTTGTGTCAGGAGACCCCGCTCCTTCACTCACAGTATTCATGAGTATAAACCAATTAACTAACTAACTTAAACTTAAGTTAAGTAAGATAACTTAAAATTATGAGTATGCATGTGTGTGTGAGTATGTGTGTGTGTGTGTGTGTGTGTGTGTGTGTGTGTGTGTGTGCGTGTGCGTGTGTGTGTGTGTGTGTGTGTGTGTTGAAATGACCTGTAGGCTTTTTGTCTAACGCATTGATGCTTGCTTTTGCATTCACTTTTTCTTTCTGTCAAATGGTATAAGATGGTGATAGAAAGAGATGGTGAAAGCAAACCCAAGGATCAGCGCGTTACCAGACCAGCGTGTACCAGACGGCGCATGCTTACTACCATGATCCACGTCATTCCGGAACTGTGTAGTCAACATGCACAATGTTCAACAGTTGGAATGTGCGTTGATCAAAATGGATTTAAATGGCCACATGCTCGATTTCTACGTTACTTTATAAGGAAAAAATAGTTATTTAACTTAATCGTTACCTCTAGAAAGAAATTGACTGGGTGAAACGTTCTCTGCAGTGGATAGAAGTTAAGTTTTCTTAATATCAAACAGTTGCTAACTAAGTACACGACGTCCGATGATATGAACTGGCAAGTTATGTAGTTAACTGAAAAAATAGGTTGAATTGATTCACTGTCATTAGTACAAATGGAAAATTGTCCACTCTCAATTATACGTCAAATTAAAAAATACCCATTTTAAATAGGTACATAAAATAATAATAAATAAAAGAATTTTTTATTTACCAACATACAAAAAGTTATACATTTACGAAACATAGTACACATTATCTAGTTTGTAAGTATGAGATAAATAGGAAATGAGACTCAGCGAGCTGCTGGTTTTCAGTCACCAACCTGACTAAAACTAACTTAAACAACTAAGTAACTAGAGGTGAAGCCGCTACCAGAGCGACACTATGACTACCTAACTCAGGCGTCGAACATACATTATCATCATAGCTTATTTTTACTTAGAAAAGGGGCAGACAATACAATCAATCAATGAAAATTGTTGAATTGTTGAATGAGAATTGTTGTCCATCAAGAATATTGTCGTAGTGGAATCGTGTCCAATGGTAAAATTGACAAAATTGATTTAGGCCAAAATAAATAATGACCTAATGACCAATTCATTTAATGATTAATTCAAGGCATAATTTATTTATGACAGAAAGAAAGGCAGTGCCAGGATAAAATAAGTGATTCTGCCCCCCTCGAGTTAGGACTTCTAATTTTTACAGACGGTTTGGCTCTCTCTACATTAGTAATTTATATGTATAACATAGAAATAATAAACGCCCTGGTCTTGCTCATTTGCTTGTGAAAGCGTAAAAAGGTTGTTTTATAAAAAAACAATAAGAAAAATTCGACTCTTTAAAACAATATTTCAAAACTATTTAGTTACACTGACTGGACAGCACAAATCAAGTCCAAACTCATCATTCATCATCATTTCAGCCGAAACACGTCCACTGCTGAACATAGGCCTCCCCCAAGGCTCGCCAAACAGATCGGCCCTGCGCCATCCGCATCCAATGCGTTCCCGCTACCCTCACCAGGTCGTCGCTCCATCTTGTTGGAGGCCTACGTACACTGCGTCTTCCGGTCCGCGGACGCCACTCGAGAACCTTTTTCTCTGCGGGATCGCATTAGAAATGATGAAATCCGCGCGAGAACTAAAGTCACGGACATAGCTCGAAGAATCGCTAGACTTATGTGGCAGTGGGCAGGGCACATCGCCCGTAGAACTGACGGCCGATGGAGCCGAAAGGTTCTTGAGTGGAGTCCAAACTCAGTGGCAATAAAATAAGAAAGATAATGTTATTAAATTTAAGAAACTATTCAAGCATTTTTTGATTAAATTAATGTTATTACTTACTACTTATTTACTCAATTTAATTACCTATTCTGAAACGGTTTGACGGATTGTGGTGAAATTTTGCACACAGGTGATTTAACCTGTTTTGTCATAATAGGATACTTTAAAAAGAAAACTTACTTACTTTGTAAGTATAAAGACATTTATTATTATACTAAATTAATAAAAACATATACTTAAAGGTGTAAATATAAGACTAAAACTACTATTAAATTAAAATAACTAAAACTAAACTTAATTAAAAAAAGAGAGGTGGGCCTCTTGGCATGGTGCCCATCACGCAGGCAGCATTCCCGCGCTGAACAGCGATTGCGATTCTTTGCGCGAGAAAGCTGCCGGCGCGAGGGTTGCCTGTTGCCTCTCTAACACTTTGTAAGTGTCGCGGAAAATTGTATAGGTAGGTAGTTCGTAGTAGCGATAAACGAATTTCGCGGGCAACAATAAACAAGGCTATAGTTTGACCTATCGCCTCTCAAGCTGAGGGTCGTGGGTTCGAATCCCGGCTCGTACCTCTAAGTTTTTCGGAATTTATGTGCGAAATTACATTTGACCTATTACTCACCATCAGTGAACAAAGTGATTTCATTCAACACAAGTAAAAAAGCAGTTAGCACAGCCAACGGGCTGGTCATCTCATCACCGAATGATGATGAGTCCTCGGATCCTCTATAATGGATCCACCAAACTCCACTCAAATTCACTTTTCCCGTACCACGGCTTCTGTCCACTGACGGGATAGAGTTAGAAAACACGTTCAAACATGTCGCAGATGGTGTCGCAAGGGTCCAAGACCCTCCGATTTGCTCAGAATTGAATAAAGGGTAATGTATCTGTCAAGTCATGTTGTGTTGTGATTGATGAATGACGTATTGCGTTGCTTAGTAACGAGGGTTGTAGCGATAACCAATGATGACATTGATGACAATAAAACCGGACAAGTGCGAGTCGGATTCGTGCACCGAAGGTACGAATCTGTTGCTATGTCAGAATATACGTAAACAGCCGTATCTATAATAATCTAGTGTTATCAGACCCCTGCTTTTAAGTAAAATGTACGCAATATGGGATCATTTTATATTGGTTAATCTGGACCCCCATATTGTTTAGTTAAATTATATTTGTTCTTGTAGCGAATACTTCTGTATTCCTATACAGAATCGGAGAAAAATTTCAAGTATGTACCTATCTAGTTAATGCCATTATAAAGATCGAGTTCAAAACGCTGAAAAAAAACTCTACGTTACTACTAAACTGTGACAGACGGACGGACAGACAGACAGCGGAGTCTCAGTAATGGGATCTCGTTAGCGGCCCTTTGGGTACAGAACCCTAAAAAACGTAGTGAGCCTTTGATGGATGGAGCGAAGGAGATCTAACTGCGTCACGATATTCATACGACCGCTTTAGCCGAGTTGGTAGTGACCCTGCCTACGAAGCAAGGGGTCCTGGGTTCGAATCCCGGTAAGGGCATTCATTTGTGTGATGAGCACGAATATTTGTTCCTGAGTCATGGATGTTTTCTTCGTATTTAAGTATTTATTTATCTATTTAAGTATGTTTATCGTCGTCTAGTACCCATAGTACAAGGTATGCTTAGTTTGGGACTAGGTCGATTTGTGTAAGATTGTCCCCTAATATTTATTATTTCCAAACATCCGTAGACCATCCGTACTCAGGCGGCATGAGCATGCTCTCGTCATGATTTCTCGTTCTCAACAATTTTTTAACATATTTCCGATATGTATTAGGACAGCCGCCAAAAATACAGATCGTCTTTTTCAAATTTGATTCAAGAAGAAAATTGTTTATGTTATCTAAATTTGTATACAACTTGATCTCAAGAATAATATTTTTTTATTTCGATAACATGCTATATTAATTATTTCAATAAATTCACAAAATAGCTTCCACTCAGTGATGTGGGACCAGGGCTAAAAAAAAATTACCCGGAGACCCGCTAACGAACCCCGTTTAGAACGGTAGAACAACGGGTAAAAAAATGTGGACCCACCAGGGGGACATGTTGGTGGGACCACGGTTAAAAGGGGCTAATGCTAGATGTGAGTAATTTTTAGGATTATCGGAAAATCCCACGGAATAAGGAAAAAGCGGAATTCCATTTTTTTAGAGATGCAGTAAATCATTATTAAAATAAAAATAAAATAAATAAATAAATAAATATTAGGGGACAATCTTACACAAATCGATCTAGTCCCAAACTAAGCAAAGCTTGTACTATGGGTACTAGACGACGATAAACATACTTATGTATAGATAAATAAATACTTAAATACATAGAAAACATCCATAACTCAGGAACAAATATTCGTGCTCATCACACAAATAAATGCCCTTACCGGGATTTGAACCCAGGACCTCTTGCTTCGTAGGCAGGGTCACTACCAACTAGGCTAAGCGATCGTTATCAGTTTACTAGAGTTCCGTACCCAAAGGGTACCAACGAACGGGACCCTATTACTGAGACTCCGCTGTCTGTCTGATCGTCCGTCAGTCACAGGGGTCTATCTTTGAACAGTAAGGCTGCATATCCACCGGAGCTGTGCGGGGATGCGTTGAGAGGGATGTGTTTGTCATGAACCAATAGAAACACTTCATTTAAAAGGTCCTAAGTGAATGAAGTGTTTCTATTGGGTCATGACAAACACATCCCTCGCGATGCATCCTCGCACATCTCCGGTGGATACGCAGCCTAATAACCCGACACTTGAAATTTTCACCGACTATGTATTACTGTGGCCGCCATAAGAACAACTAGCATTCATTTGGTATCTTGGTATGCATGCCGTTCGTATTGGATACACAGGCCAATTTTCCCATCATTCTTTAATATTTTTATACCTATTTTTTCATTTTTTTTATACCTACATATTTTTTTTATTTAGTAGAACCATTTATTCTGTCAGACGTTATACCTAGGCGATCACCGTTCCGCAGAAACAAAAACCGTTAAAAAACGTGACAAAATTATTAAATGTCCTGTAAATTTCTCTCATGCCAAGAAATTTAAATATAAACGCAAGCAATACACAAACGCTTTTTAATGAATACAACGTGATACTAAAAATCACAACGGCCATAAAATTCAAGAAAAACCCATAAAGTTCCGGAAATCTTGAAAACCCATTATTTTTCTCGCATTAAAACCGCCTGCCGATAGTGAAAATGAACGTGAAAATAATAATTTTAAGATGGACTTTCAAAAATATTTCGATAGGATCATTAAAATTATTGTATTTGTTGTAATATTGCTGAGTAATAATGCGGGGAATGGGTTAAAGAGGGATATCGTGACTTTAGGGTATCTTTCGAACTTAAAAGTACTAGGCAAGCATGAACGCGAGGTTCCGATATTGAGGAAGACGGAGCAGAACAGTGATGAGGAGATCAAGTCTATTTTGGAAGAACAGTACAGGTTCAAAAATGATGGGACATCTACAAGGTACAAAATCACTAAAGAAGACAGGGAGAATACACGTAAGTTTAAACTTTGGGACATTGAAATAGGTAATAAAAAAAGAGCTAGTTGGACTTAGACACGAGGAATAGTAGGTAAATTACCTATTTATTATTATTAATATGCATGATTTATAGTAGATTGTACAACAAGGGCATAGAACGAGCTATTTTACCCGAGACGTTCATATAGCTACCCGAGCCGGTACGGCGAGGATAGATAGACACGTCGAGGAGAAAATGGGTTTAATGCTCGAGTTTACACTCTGCTTTTCACTACGACTGCAAGGAAATTAAACAGCAACATTTGAAATTAAATTTACAAGCTCTTATTTTTCATGCATTGCGATTTGTCTAGTTTTATTAATTTCGTAATATGAAATACCAGATTTATAAAGAAAAAATCAATACATAAATTTAATTAAATTTGTAGTGGTAGAGCCATGTTGTAGCTAGCCGCTGCATCACGAATGGGCCGGCTCGTCCGGGGCAGTACCACCCTCTCACAGAACACCGGCGTGAAGCAGCAGTAATCCTGCTTGCGTTTCGTACGGTCAGTGAGAGTGCCGGGGGCCCAATACCTCACCCCTTCCCTCTCCCCCTCCCTCTCCCCCTTCCCCTATTCCCTCTCCTTAAGGGCCGACAACGCACTGGCATCGTGTAAAGCGCTGCGGGTGTCTATGGACAGTGGTGTTCATTTAACATCAGGTGACCCACTAGTTCGTTTGTCTGGCCTATCTAACATAAAAAAAAAAAAAAAATCCAAAAATGTAATTTCTACTGTTTGTACTGTTTGTTTGTGTTTGTGTTTGTGTGTGTTTGTGTTGCTGTTTGCGGCTGATTTGCCTTGGTCTTAGACGAAGATTTTACTTTATGCACCAGAGTATAGGCACTGGTCCCACCGCCGGCGAGTGAGATTATGAACTATCGACTTTTTTCTAGCCGAAGAAACGAACAAAAGATAATCGCTTCCGTGTAAATAAAAGAGAGAGATAATATTTACTCGCCAAGCGTTGGGAGAGTGTCCTCGCCGGCAGTGTGAACAGCGAGCGATGAACTATAAATATATACGGAAGCGATTATCTTTTGTTCGTTTCTTGGGCTAGAAAAAAGTCGATAGTTCATATCTCACTCGCCGGCGGTGGGACACAGTGCCTTATAAGCTATTTTATGCAACATTCTCTCGACATAAAGAACATGAGAAGTGAAAAAAATATTTAAAATTTACTATGATTTTTGATTTCATTATTAAAATATTATGCCAAATCCTAAAAGTACGGTATAGTTTCATTCAACTCATGCCTTACGATCCCAATTTCACCTGGCAAACTCTTCAGCACCTTATCGGGGGCGTGTACAACACCAATTTAGCTATCCTATCCTGTTTACTTCGTGTTAACGACAATCCATTACGTCTTGTGGGAAACGTAACATCTTGTGTAGATCAATAAGGTGTGCGGGCTAAGTGGCTAGGCATCCCTGCCTCCTGTTGCTTATATTATCCTGGTACAAACATGGTATACAGGGTCTAGGTTCCAACGAAAAAAAGTATGGCTACCTTTCCATCAACGATGTGCTATACTAAGCTGCTATGAATCCGTTTGATATCCACCAATCATATTAATTGGTCCAAATAGCATAGCACTGATGGAAAATGGTTCAACTAAGCTATGATTTATATATACAAAGATGCGTGCTATGGTATGGATCCTTCTCGGATGGTTACATAGTTTAGCATTAGTGGATCGGTCACATAGTTACGTAGCGTAGCTTTCACATCCTCCCAGCACAGCTGCATATCACATCTCTGGTAGGCACCCTAAATTTTACAGGATATCGAAGAGCTTGCAGCTTCTTTGGACAAAGAATTAGCTTATGTTAGCTGCATGTCAATAAGCAATAACAAGTAAACCCGCAAAGTCCTTTCAGTTAGACAGTTAGACAACTATTTGTCTTTCACTCCGTCCAGCGCAGACATTCTCAACTTCATTACAACCCTTTACTTAAAACCACAAAACGTAGGTACGATTTAGTCTGTAAGATTGAACCCCGTCGTTCAGCAGCTGCTAGACGACGTTTTAGTTACATCAGCTCAACTCTTTACAATCGCCTCCAAAAGCAGCTACATATTTACCCACTTACACTTCACTCATGCAAGTTACAATGTACGGATTGGTTGCTTTCATTATCATATAAAAACACGGAGGAACTTCTTGTGGTCGCTTCGTGAGATAACATTTTACCCGTGTCCTATTTCGTTACTTTACTTGCATTTACATACCTATCATACATAACAATAACACGCCCACACACTTTTAAGTGCACACTCACACACGTATGCACACACACAACCAGTTTAATGACCATAATATTTATATTTCTTTTCTTTTGTGTATTTACTTAAACTTTTGTATTAATTTTGGAACTAAATTACTTTGTTTACGGAGGGGGGCGTTGCTACCTGCGACACAGTTTTTAACTTCTGCGGGTGACATCGTTTTTCATATTTTGTAATGCACCTAATTGTTACTGTTCCAAATAAAGATTTATTATTATTATTATTAAATACTTGAAAATTGAGACCCAAAGTTACCAGGACACGGTATTTTCAATCTTTATGTACTTAATTTGACACATTGCATCCGTAGAATGGTTAGAGTCCAGTGAGCAGAGTGAAATTGCGTGGGCGTTCCGGACTTACGCAGTTCGCCGCATCGTGGGTGGTATGGAGACCAGCATCAGCATGTATCCATACAACGTGGCAATATCTCGCAACGGGAAGCACTGGTGTGGCGGTTCCATTATCGACGAGCAGTGGGTGCTCACCGCGGGACATTGTTTTGAGTCGTAAGACCTTTGACTTTATGATATCCGGGTACCAGCAGCATGTTTTTTAGGCAACTTGACGAGTAAAAAACCGGCCATGAGCGTGTCGGGCCACGCGCATTTCAGGGTTCCGTATTGTCCTTAGAAGTAGATTTAAGTATAAAACTAATTTTTCATCACACTTGCTCGTCAATGGTGTTATTCCATGCCTGTATACTAAATGTCAAAGGCCTAATTTGTTCTTAAGGGAGTTATGGATTTACGTACAGTTTTTCTTCCCAAGGGAGTTCTAACTTTAGTTTTAAAATTTTCAAACAGACTAAGGAAGTTTCAAGTCAGCCAACGTTTTATTTATATGTTTAAAACTTAGCTATACTTAACCCAATTTTACTACACAAAACTTGTCTACGCTTCATGAAACTTCGTTATTTTTATATTTTAAATTTATATCAAATAGTTTTGCAATAATTTTAGTAAGTATTTTTGTAACATGTTAGCAGAATGTGGCCGTATGGCCATTCGAATTCTAAACACAGTTTACATTATCTATAGTAGATGACTTGAAAAAAGTGACAATCTATATTGGCGGGTAGCCATTATTTATTTAATTTAAGTGTTTAGAGACAAAATAATTTCATTTATGGATTTTTTTTCCCCCAGTGTGATGAAAATCATTGTGTGTATCACGGGCAGTAAGGGGATTACAAACTCGAGTCAGTAAAAGCCCTCCGCCTCCGGCGTCGGGCTTCTAATAGGCTCTCGTTAGTAATCCCCTACTTACGGCCCTAGATGCACAATGTACTATAAATTCAACCTATACCTGAATTTAGGGGAATAAGCAGGAAGAAGGCAGGAGCGCGTTGTTGCGCGCGCCCCAAGCAGTGCAAACCGTACAACGAATACGGGGCACTGTAATATTAATTATTCACGAATTTAATTGATATTGCATAATTTCCAGAGCGTTCGATGGTAACAAGAAAAAACTGCAACCTTTTATAGTTCGCGCTGGCAGTTCCTTCCACAACCGAGGGGGTTACCAGGGTAGAGTCAATAAGGTAACATGTTAGGGAGGAGGGAGAGGGAGAAAAAGAGAGAGAGAGAGAGGAAAAACACTTCTAAAACAACATTGAATAGGATAAATATACTTTGGGGGTAGCTACAGTAGAGAGATCTCTCTCCAGGCAGATGTTATGCCTGGGGACCGAAGTCCAATGGATGAAAGTTGGAAGTTGTATTTATGCAGTCGAGTTGAGAAACTTCGATAGCGTGATGTAGGATTGTAGTAGTTAGTTCCTTATGTGATGACTAGATGGCGCTAGTAGTCGCTACATCAGCCCCCTTTTAGACCGGAGGTCGATACGAATTGCAGTGGAGTGCAGTCTGTGCGTCATGTGGGCGCTTGCAAGGGCCAGTCGCTCAGAGCCTCGTCGGCAAGCATTGTTGTTCCTCTGCTACTTGTGGATGCATGCCTGTCGCGTGATTGCTCGGAGCCTTGTTGGCGAGCGTTGGTTGATTGATTGGCAAGTGGAAGTAGTGGGAGGAGGATTTGCGAACTGTAGACACCAGGCAGATAATAGATACATGCTAATGGTGCACAGTGCGGTGAGTATGGATTGCTGTGAGACTGCGTCATCGTCTTGTGTGTCTGAAGGTTGCGATTTGTCCAATGTCGTGGGTCACCAATTTGGGGGTAGTTGCAATAGAGAGATCTCTCTCCAGGCAGATGTTATGCCTGGGGACCGAAGTCCAATGGATGAAAGTTGGAAGTTGTATTTATGCAGCCGAGTTGAGAAACATCGATAGCGTGATGTAGGATTGTAGTAGTTAGTTCCTTATGTGATGACTAGATGGCGTTAGTAGTCGCTACAATACTGTTATCATTTAACAATACACTACATACACCAATACATCGAATCAGAAATGAGGAGATCCGTAGAATAACCGGGGTCACCGACATAGCCAAACGGATTAGCTCGTTGAAATGGTAACTGACAAGCGCAGCTTGGGTCGTCCATCAACGAGATGGAGGGATGATTTGGTAAAAGCCGCAGGTTCAAGGAGGATGCAACGCTTCTAACCGTAATGATTAGTATCAATGAGGATAAAGGCCTATGTCCAGCAAGGGCCGGACTTGTGGTCACACCTCTATAGAGACTTAAGCTTTCGCTTTCGCCAGAAATCATTTTTGTTCCGCAAAAGTAGGTAGGTTAGATTCGTTAGGTATCTATAGATGCCCGAAGGGCAAATAGGCTAGAAATAAGGCTCATTCGAAAAGCAATGGTGTAACAACCTGGTTTGCGACAAGTCTGGCTCCGTCCAGCACTGGACGTCCTACGGCTGAAATGGTGATGATAATATAAGGACGACTGTTTTGGGCTCCCAAAAATGCAAGTGTACCAAACTCAAATAAAATCGCTTCTGGTTCGGAACAGGTCAATATTGAAAAGAGTTAATGTTTAAAAAATTTCCAGGTGTTTTTCCCAAAATCCTATGCCCCGGGCAGCGCGGACTACGACTTTTCCCTTGTACGTCTGGATCGTCCGATGCCAATTGGGAGGAACATCGCCGTACTTAACCTGCCCGCTAAAGACTATGCCATCAAGAACCAGGATATACTCATCGTCACGGGATGGGGCAGCACTCATGTAAGTGAAACCGTAGACTCTTCTTGCTTTATGTGAGCCTGGTGTCTGTTCGATGATCATTGGCAGAAGAATCGCTGTACTCAATCTGCCCGCGAAAGACTCATCATCATCATTTCAGCCGAAAGACGTCCACTGCTGAACATAGGCCTCCCCCAAGGCTCGCCAAACAGATCGGCCCTGCGCCATCCGCATCCAATGCGTTCCCGCTACCTTCACCAGGTCGTCGCTCCATCTTGTTGGAGGCCCACCTACACTGCGTCTTCCGGTCCGCGGACGCCACACGAGAACCTACGAAAGACTACTTCATCAAAAAAATTGTTTCGAATAATTATTATTTTAAGGTTTCATACCCTATTGTAACGATTTTTTCAAATAGAAACTCGTAACCAAATTCCTTTCCGAAATATTGTTGTGTTAAGAATTTCCCGGGAAATGGGATTGCGACCCTTTCAGAGATAAACGGAAATTGGTTCTTAAACAGCGGCTTTTATCGCATTTCTCACAAAGCACTCACGACGGGAGATGGTAACGGGTGAATTTTTGATACACAGTAAGAAAAGTTGTGCAAATAGGCTAGACGACTAAAAAAACTGTTTAGTCCGTCAGTTAGATTATTAAAAAATATTGTACACGTATTTTTTCCTTTGTTTGACAAACAAAACATGAGGAGGATACAGTGCTTAGAAGTTTCGAGTGACGTCACTATATGGTACAATTTTTACCTAAGGGTGACGTCACAAGCCCCCACTCCGGAAGTTTGATGATCTATATATTTGTCGTTTTTTAATAATTTGATAAACCAAAAAATACGTGTCCCATATTTTCCCATAATCTAAATGACGGACTAATTAGAATGACCAATTTTTAACCCAGTCGTCATCCCTATTATTGCGGCGTTTGATTGACCATTTCAAACTTGTTCGCTTTACAGTCTCCCAGTTTAATGCAACTGCATTTATTTTTTTACTATGAGAGGGAGGAAAACGAGCAAGTGGGTCATCTGATGGAAAATGATCACCACCGCCCATAAATATCAACAACTCAAAGTGAGTCGCCAATCTGTTGCCGGCCTTTAAAGAAAGTATAAACCCTTTTCTTGAAAGCCCCGATGTCATAATTGTCTGGAAACACTGCTGCCGGAAGCTGGTTCCACTGTTTCACCGTACGTGGCAGGAAATGCCGAAGAAAACTTACAGTGGTAAACTGCCATTCATCGAGATGGTGACGATTGAACTAAGACTTTCGGCGGGAAGGCGGGCGGGCGGGCGGCTATAATTTTCATTGCAAATCTAAACTGAGCTTTGGTTTTACGTCATTTCGGATCGTTTCATATTGTGCCCGTATTGTCCGTACACCGAATTTTATGACTATGCCTTGTGGATGAACTGGACTTCTTCTTGGAGGACTGGCCTTCGCATACAGCGGACAGAGAGCAGTGGAAATGTTGGGGGAGGCCTTTGCTGAGCAGTGGGACAGAATAGGCTAATAATAATAATAATAATAATGCCTTGTGGAGGCGCTTTCAATTATACTGGCGAGAGAAAGAATGGGTCGTTTTTCATAAGTAGCTTTCATTAGCAAGGGACCCGTTATTCTTGCTTGTCAGTGTAATTAAATGTGCCATATGTAAGGGCTGTATTCCACATAATGTACCCCAGGCAGGACCCATCCACCCATAATCTAATTAAGTACTTAAATAAGTCCCCAAACATTCCTTTAAAAACTAGTTATAATAAGGATGTTTCTCTCTGTGAACCTGTTTTCTGTATTGCTTACTATTCCTGGTGTACAATAAAGAGTCATTGTATTGTATTGTATAATAAGGATGAAATATCTTTTGATTTTCCATCAAGATGGAGCGACGATCTGGTTAAGGTAGCGTGAACGCATTGGATGCAGATGGCGCAGGGCCGATCTGTTTGGTGAGCCTTGGGGGAGGCCTATGTTCAGCAGTGGACATCTTTCGGATGAATTATGATGAATGATGATCTTTCGATATCCAAATATTTCTTGCCTTTTACATGTTTTTAATTTATATTGTGCTTGTATTAATAGTCAAGGTGAGTTGTTAATATTATTTTATTGGAAAAAGTGACCTTCTGCCAAGTTTCTTGCGCATTCTTCTTGGAAATGATAGTCTTTTCAAAAGCGCTACTAGTATAAAATAAGGAAACAAGAGCGTGTCGGACAAGCCCAGGATAAGGTTCCGCAGCCGTTACGAAAAAATCCTTCCATTTCTTAATAATTTTAACGAAAAATTGCGCTTTAAAGTTGAATATTTCGCAAGCGAATCACTTTATCGAAAAATCGTTTTCACAACCTTGAAATGATTTTAAAAGATTTATCCAACGATAGCTCAGACTATAAGGTTAGACGAGAAACAAATCACCCCCACTTTACGTCTATGGGAGGTACCATAAAAAAATCCTTCATATTTCTTGATTTCGCTCGCAGATTCGGATACGTTCAGTGTACTCCAGGTAGCTTCAGGATAAGAGTACTTACCAGGTAGTACTGGAATATTGACCGTGTCTGACTTTAATTTTGATTTCGACTTTTGATATCAATCTGTTCTAAATAAGTTGTTTTTTTCACCAGGAGTCAGGCTACGCCCACATACCAGACCGTCTTCGGTTCGTACCAGTTCCAGTGATGAAGATGAATGACTGCCAGGACTCATACAGATTCTACATCACCCCGCGAATGCTGTGCGCAGGATACGCTACTGGCGGGAAGGACGCGTGCAACGTATGCTTAGCTCTTTCTAACTTGAGTGAAATATGATGTGAAAGGGAGATAGCTCTTTAACCTAAACGGTCGCCCATTAACATGGGTCAGTATAGATGACTTTGAAACTAAGACATAGAAAATCTGTTCTGAACCACGTCAACGATTTTAGCGAAAAAAAAAACAGCATATAATGCAGTAAAATAAACATACGTTTGGTTAGTAAATCGAACCCAGTCGTGTTGCAGAAAATTTCTTATATTCCAGGTGACCTACAGCCTCTCGAGCAGAGGGTTGTAGGTTCGAGCTCGGGCTCGCAACTCTGATTTTGTCAGAATTTAAGTGCAAAATTACATTTAAAATATAAAATGAGCTTTACGGCGAAGGAAAACATCGTGTAGAATCCTTCACACTCCTACACTACACGTATGCATACGATATATTAGCTATCTGTGTGCCAAAGTTCAGCACATTGCGTTTACTGGTTTGAGCTCAGCGTTGATAGGTATATAGATTACTAAATAGGGTATTTGTATGCAGTGGTTAGTAGGGATGGCAAAAATTTAATAACTTCTTGGCGGCAAATATGTAAATCCACCACAGAGTAACTAGATCAGTTCCCCAAACTTGTTGGTTCCGCGTACCAAAATTCCCAGTCGCATTTTTCCCAAACGCTTTTTTCCTGAAGCTTATTTTAGCGTTTTTTTTCACTCTGAATTGATACAGAAACAGTGTCAACGGAGCTCCGCTGACGCGGAGCTCCTTCTTCTGTGTGCTTTTCACCCTTCGGGCCGATGCAAACTTAACATAACCTAAACCTACCTATGTTTCTGTGTCGATTAAATTTGGAAAAAAAACGCGACTGTGAAGATAAGCTTCAATAAAAACCATAGTGAGAAAAATTCATTTGAGAAAAAATACGAATGGAACAACAAACAAGTTTGGGGAACTGATCTAGTTACTTCCACCACTGCTAGATTTTCTTCAACTTTCTAGCACGACTCAGGAGGCCCGGCTGTACGGGACGGCGTACTACTCGGCATAGTATCCTTCGGAGGCAAGCAGTGCGGGGATCCTCGCTCTCCAGGAGTTTACAGCAGGGTATCAGAACTCACAGAGTGGGTGGAGAGGACCATCAGCGACAACGAAGCTTCCCGAGTACCTGAGCTGCAGGAGAAGATAAAAAAGGCGAGAGAGCGGGAACATGAACTCCAAAGGTGATGAACTTCCTTAACAACTTTCCTGTCCAAGGAGTCGTTTACAGTAAAATTGTACATAATTAAGGGCTTAACCCGCGGAGCGTCCGGCTCTAAAAATCCTAAGTGCCGTTGTGCGCACACCCGTGCACACAGGACGCTAAGGGGGCATCGAGATTTTAGCGCTAATCGATTTTACATAACGACGACACTAACGCAACGAACTAATACTGATACTGACTGACAGAGTGGGAAGCGCGGGGGCTCTAGATAGGTTGGTCAGACAGCGCGGGGTTAGCTATTTTGTTCATTATTACTAAAACAAATACATATTTTAAAAATGTAACGTGTATACGCTATAGAAAACATTTAGTTTTATTAGAGTCAGACCAAGATAAGTCTGCAACGAATTTGATGGCACACGCAGTGCAAGTGTTATATTAAACGTCAAACTTCTATGAAATTATGACGTAGGTATAAATAACACATGCACTGCGTGCGCTATC
This sequence comes from Archips xylosteana, assembly GCA_947563465.1. Lineage (NCBI taxonomy): Eukaryota > Metazoa > Arthropoda > Insecta > Lepidoptera > Tortricidae > Archips > Archips xylosteana. The sequence continues at coordinate 2,068,239 of OX387365.1, forward strand.
AAAATCGTTGCTGACTTATCTTGGTCTAACTCTATCATTGAAGAACTTATGACCTGCGGTGCAATATTTTTGCCGTCATCATCATCATCATCATCATTATTTCAGCCGTAGGACGTCCACTGCTGGACATAGGCCTCCCTCATTGATGCCCAATCATTACGATTGGAAGCGATTTGCATCCACCCTAAACCTGCGGCCTTCACCAAATCGTCCGTCCATCTCGTTGGTGGACGTCCCACGCTGCGCTTGCCAGTCTGTGGTCTCCATTCCAGAACTTTTGGCCCCCAACGGCCATCCGTTCTACGTGCTATATGGCCTGCCCATTGCCATTTCAACGAGCTAATCCGTTTGGCTATGTCGGTGACCCCGGTTCTTCTACGGATCTCCTCGTTTCTGATTCGATCCCGTAGAGAAACTCCAAGCATAGCCCTCTCCATAGCTCGCTGAGCGACTCTGAGCCTATTCATCAGGCCCATAGTGAAGCACCACGTCTCGGATCCATATGTCATCACTGGCAACACACACTGATTAAAGACTTTTGTTTTGAGGCACTGAGGTATTTTGGACGAAAAGATGTTGCGGAGCTTCCCGAACACTGCCCATCCGAGTTGGATTCGCCGATTGACCTCCTTCTCGAAGTTGGACCTACCTAGTTGGACGGTTTGTCCTAGGTATACATATGTGTCTACAACTTCAAGAACCGAGAACCGATTTATGCCTTACTTAGGGTTTATTTTGTTTTTTAGAGACGACTTTGGATTTTATTTCTATCGAGCGAACTACAAGTAATCGTGTTTCTAAAGTGCATGAGAGAGGAATCCTTAAATACCTTACACATGAATTTCAAAACTAAAACTTTTCTGCTAAAGATACAGCAAGGGATTAAATGAATGGAATAATTTCGCCAGAAAATAAGCGCGCCCTTCATGAGAACAAAATCACGATCGTGTCCTTTGTGTAACGAAATTTAGTCATAGAGGTGTAAACTATTATGGCTAACTTTCGGTACACAGAGGAATCAATTATGTTTTTTTTTTAATTCAATCCCTTTATTCTGTATTTTTTTTATAAAACGAGGCTTCAGGGTGTCTTACCCGAAGGATGCCAACGGGACCCTATTACTGAGACTCCGCTGTCTGTGTGTTTGTCCGTCCGTCCGTCTGCAAGAGAGCTCTATCTTTCGAGCCGTAAAAGGTAGACACTTTAAATTTTCACCGATCATTGTGGCCGCTATAATAACTATAACAAATACTAAAATTAAAATAAAGTTAAAGGGGGTCGTCATACAAGAAACGTGTTTTTTGCAGCGTTTTTATTAGAGATATAACGGATAGTTGTTTGGCTAGATACCGGATACCGAATATCCGGCGAAAACTATGACCGGACATCCGGATACCCGGCCGCCGGATATTCGGCCAAGTTTTACCTACAATAAAATTAAGCTAATTCGAGCGCGCGCGCGGCACTCCGTCTTTATCTTCAGTATGGTCAATCTACTACAAAAAAATGTAATTATATGTCCTTTTATGAATTATACGCACTATGTGAATTAATAAACTGATTTTAATGATAGACAAATATACAAATAAATGCCCATTTTTAACCATAATTATAAGTTATTTCACTATCCGGTATCCGGCCGGATAGTACGCAACTATCCGGTTTTTGGCCGAATAGTAAAATTGTGTCCGGATAGGCCGGATACCGTAAACTGGCCGGACTATATAAAAAAAAAAAAAAAAATCATTTATTGCCACAACATAAATATAACAACAAATGGAAATAAATCAGCTACGTTCCGGCAATGGGTCTCAATCTCAGCAAGTGCTAGGACACATGACAGCATGCCCCAGCGCTGATTTTCAGATTGACCCCTTTAGCGGAGGCTAGTTGTAACATACAATAATATAAAGTAGTATAATAAAATAAAAATAAAAAACACTAGAACAAAAAAATCCGTTACATCCCTAGTTTTTATCTCGACCTTCATATTTTTTTACTAAACTATTTTAAAACATTTTACGGAAGTACGGAACCCTTCATGTTGTACGAGTCCGACTCGGACTCGACCGTTTTTTTTTTTAATTTTTTATGCTCTTTTTTCACAGATTTAAGGCTAGAGTAGAAGACAAGAAGAATAAAATCAAGAGTTGGTTACGGGAAACTCTGAAATCGCCGACATTCATCGAGCTCGCCAAGAAGAAATTGAAGGAAATCGGTGTGAATACGCGAAGAAGCGCCGTGCCAATTATGGAGGCTCAAAATGTTAGTTACCTTGACGACAAAGCTATTGATGATATTAACCTTTCAAACCTTATAAACGAACGAATATTGGAAAATGACGATAAAGACGAAGACGAACAAATGCTCCGAACTTTGGCTTTACAAGAAATCATGTTGAATGAAAGCGATGAGAAAGACAAAGACGAAAATTTCGAAGCTATCGCTGCTTTTGTTCTTGGAAAATGAAAATAAAATCTCCAATTCGTTTTTGTACCAAACAGGTTGACAGCGCTATCTCTTGAACTAATGTATAACGACCAGTCTTGCAGCGCTACGGCCAATTGATACGGCCATCTTTATCATACTAAGCGTAGTCTTTACGCAGTTTGCCTACTCGCCACTAGATGGCGCAAATAACAAAAATAAAATTTAATGTTAGCAATATTATTGTTCTTAATTCGTTACAAAGGTGCTTAATTTTTTAGAAAATCTTTATTTCATAAGACCCAAAAAAATAAAAAACTGTTTGATCACATTAAACTTAAAACTAGGAGAAGTTCCCTTCTTTTCCAAGTTTAGTTTAGCTATTCAACAATAGATGTCACTAAAAGTCAAACTTTGAAAGTTGAATCATAAAAATCTCTAATATTTAAAAATCTCGTGTCACGGTGTTTGTTATCGAACTCCTCCAAGACGGCTTAACCGATTTTTATGAAATTTTTTATCTATATTCGGTAGGTCTGAGAATAGGTCGTTGGCTATTTTTTATACCCCTAGGTGATATATTTAGCAAAACAACCTTTGCGGGGTCAGCTAGTAAAACAATGATTATACTCTTATGCCTGTACCTATTAAAGCTACTGTTATATTAAATGGTATCTTCAGTATTATTGTTAATTTACAATTATGTGTAAAGTGGCTTCCTATGTTTGTAAGGATGAAAAGGTTAAATATAATTAACGTGAACAGTTTACTTGCCTACCTTTTTTTTAGATAGTAGTCTTATCGGCAAGAAATAGACATGCCTGCGAAGGTGGACCAAATAAGTTTAAGTAAAAAAAACGTTTAATTCCGGCTATAGATGCTTTTCGATGCCTGTACTTGCATTGTCATCAACCCACGTATACTTACCAAATAAGTAAATCTGACCGCTGTATGCAAGTTGATTTCGATTTCCATGGCACTAAAGTTTGTTGAGTTTTTTTTTATCTTCTTCTAATATATAAAAATTTCGTGTCACGGTGTTTGTTATAGAACTTCTCCGAAACGGCTAGACCGATTTTTATGAAACTTTTTTCTCCATATTCGGTAGGTCTGAGAATAGGTCGTAGGCTAATTTTTATCTTCGCAGACGGAGTCGCGGGCAAGAGCTAGTCTAATATATAAAAATCTCGTGTCACGGTGTTTGTTATAGAACTCCTCCGAAATGGCTCGACCGATTTTTATCAAATTTTTTCTCTATATTTGGTAGGTTTAAGAATAGGTCGTAGGCTATTTTTATACCCCTATTCTTCATCGGAATCGCGGGCAACAGCCAGTATATCTATATTAGGCTTGCATTTGACCACAATTACGCCAGATGGAGAGCGAAGATGAGGCCTAAGATGGAGCACGCTTGCCTAGAAAATGGTCATTCACCCTAGATTTGAATTTAAGGGAATAAGCAGAAAGAAGGCAGTTGAGCGCGGTGTTGTGCGCACCCCCAAGCAGTGCAAACCGTACAACATACCGGGCACTGTAACTGGTACAGTAAAATTAAATAAAGTTTACCACTGACAGATGGTTTGCCTTCATTTCATATTCAACTTTAACGACCTATAAATAAAGCCAATTTTGGAATACTGTTACCCACGTTTGCAGATTTTGTAATAGCTACTTTATTTGTATGGAGTTAAAGTTGGAAATGAAATAAAGGCAAGCCATCTGTCAGTGGTAAACTAAAAGTAGTATTGTACGCGCGCGCTGCACAACTGGCTCAGACCCTACCGCCAGAATGGCTTCTATAGGCAACAGGCCGGAACACGACGAGTCGCTTGGCGGTCTGGCTCAACCTATAGGGTGGTGACCAGCCACGGCCGAAGCCTACCACCGGAGGTTGTATCGCTCTTTTAGCACCACCCAGGGGTCGGTCTCGAGGATTTCTCGAGGGTTTCTTGCCGGATTATTATTCTCAACAAACCTAAATGTATACTTGTCTCTTTCTGAATCAAGGGATTTCAATGTCAAATCACGCCCGCACCAGACAGAGATCGCCTGATCGAAGTATGTATCTATCTATATAAGTATGTTTATCCGTTGCCTAGTACCCATAACACAAGCATTACTTGCTTACTTTGGGACTAGGTCAATTGAATTGGTGTGAATTGTCCCGTGATATTTATTTATTATTTATTTATTTAATAGTGCTTGAATTGAGGCCTAAATTGAATAACTTGACTTTAGCTTTGAGATTTGCTAAAATCTATTCTTCACTTCTTTCTGTTGTCATTGTTTGCCTGAAAGAGATCGCTTTGAAGCGACAAGGCCGCTTATTGGTATAACCTTTTATTTTTTAGGATTCCGTACACAAAGGGTAAAAACGGGACCCTATTACTGAGACTCCGCTATCCGTCCGTATGTCTGTCTGTCCGTCTGTCACCAGGCTGTATCTCATGCATGAACCGTGATAGCTAGGCAGTTCAAGTTTTATAACAACAAGTACACAAAAACAATAAAATAAATGTTTAAGGGGCTCCCATACAACAAGCGTGATTTTTTTGCCGTTTTTATAGATGGTACGGTACCCTTCGTGCGCGAGTACTTGGACGGTTTTTTTTTCTCTATGCGCCTGCTTTCTGAACTGCTTACTATATGTTGCTCGATAAAGAGTCATTGTATATTAAAAACAACTACCTAAGCTTTATAATAAAGAAACATCACACTAACACAAACTGACATAATAAAAAATTGCTGACAATTAAGATAGTTGCGTAAGCGCATGGCATGTACCAGGACCGCATGCGATGCGAGAAATGTTCGTGCATAATGTTGCTATGGACAGGCAAATGCAATCAGCGACAGATTGATAAACTAAGTAGTGATGTGCCGGATATCCGTATCCACGGATATCCGAGGAAGAAAAATCCGTATCCTTTAATTTTTGGCGAATCTTTTACGGATCTTGTACTGTACGATACAAGCATCGCACATTCTAGGCGTCAGCACTATTCATAATCCATTAATTTCTTTATTGCAGTATTTGCATTAATTGTATTATCAGTCAGTCTACGTTTATACGTGCTCCTAGCTAGTTCCTTTTTGTACCTTGGTTATCAATAAAATCATACACAGTTATAAGTGTTTCTATCAAGCATCAATCATCATATCAGTGCTGTTGTACGTATCCCGTACATGTACCATATGAAAGAAGATGTCTAGTCACCTTTTTTGAAAAATTGAGATAAACTCAAAATGTAGAGCTCGCAGAGTACTCTATGACTATGACTTACCATTGGATTAAATATGAATATCTGAAAACAATATTGTTTTTTTTACTTTTAAATAAATGGTTACCATAGTAATTGTTCGTACCTAATGATTAACTTTCAAACCGGTAAGTATTACTCAAAAATTTGCTTTGGTGACCCTTCATATTATTTTTCAATTCATATTCCCAATTGGCACTGGGCCTGCGTGGGAACTACGGGCCAAGCCCTCTCATTCTGGGAGGATGCCTGTGCCCTGCAGTGGGACGTATACAAGCTCGGATGATGATGATGATGAGGTGATCAGCAATTAAATTCCAAATCTATTAAATTCCACTTAGATTATTTTTAGGGTTCTGTACCCAAAGGGTAACAACGGGACCCTATTACTGAGGCTCTGCTGTCTGTCTGCCCGTCTGTCACCTGGTTGTATCTCGGGAACCGTGATAGCTAGAGAGTTGAAATTTTCACAGATGATGTATTTCGGTTGCCGCTATAAGTGAGTTCGACTAAGATCGGACACCGGGTAAGAACGTATGATTTAAATTTACGCTTATTTCGGGGGATTTTTTTAATTCTGGCAAGCCGACGCGATGCGCCATTTTATCCTGTACCTCTACCACGAGTTACACTAGTTTACAGTAACCGTACTCGCTAGCGACGGCGTAAATGATTTGTATGGAGAATTGTACTTCCGTAAGTGACCGCTAGAGGCGCTGTACACAGTTCTCCATACAAATCATTTACGCCGTCGCTAGCGAGTACGGTCACTGTAAACTAGTGTAACTCATGGTAGAGGTACTGCTCCCCTCTATAGGCCGCATCTGCTGCTCCAACCAACGAGTCGTGTTTTATTTGCCGCCAAGTAAAAAATCGACGGACTTTCAGTTTTGTGATGAGTCCGAAATTACCCTACGCATCTTTTTTTGAAAAAAATGATATGTAGAAGCGATTTTTAGATTCTTTAATAGAGTAAATATAATTTTTATTAAATTTGTGACAAGTCTGTATAATTGGAATTAGGATATGGCTACTCTAGGCTGAGATCCGGTCTTCCCCGAAGTAGCTAAAGATCGGATGAAAATTATCCGATTAAAATTATCAGAAATTCTCAAACTTTGGACTTATGGGTCATGACCTGACTCTCGGTGCTAACGTAATTTGATACTAAAACAGAGAGCTTTCGATCGTCAAACGCACGTGTCTTAAACGTAATTGTTTTATTTAGTATGTTCACACAAATACGTGGCATATATATATAATAAGTATAAACGGTACCTATACAAAAAAGTCTTATCACATCTAAGCGGCTCACACACATGGCCCAATTAAGCATGCTTTTTATAATCTAACTATTGTTTTATTTTTTTCTTCTTAATTCTAAGATATATAAATCTAACCTGAGTTCACTGACCCCGAACCTGAGTTCATTGGCCCCGTGATTATAGCCAAAAGTTTGAGATCCACAATTTCTTCAATTGTAGGCGCGTGGTGTAAGATCGGACGAAAAAATTTAAAAAAAATAAAAATCGTATCCGAAATCAGAATTCGTAATGCTATCTGCCCAATAACTAATATCAGTGGGTAAAATCGGATATTTCTCTATAGTAAACTCTATGCTAGCGGCAATAGAAGAAGCAGGCTCGTCCGTTCTTACACCACCACGCAAAAATTTACTGATGTCAATTTTTTTTGTTTCTGAAGTTTAAACACTCATCACACACCCACCTTTATTTGGAGAGAGATAAGAAAAATCAGAGTTGTAGATTATTTTATTCTCATTATTTTGATAGTTAAATCACGCACGTTACGTATTTACAAGCTGAGAAAAAATCCAACATCATCTCAACCCACCTAAAACCGTCCGAAACTTTGCCGAACTTAAGGGGGCTCCCATAGTTTAGTTTAGTTTAGTTTATTTATTCACTCAGACATAATAATTACATTATATAATACATTAAAGTCAGTATATTAGAATTTATGCTGAGATCGTCAAAAATTTATAAAAAAAAAAAAACAAAACATAACAATATAATAATAAAAATAACCAAAGATGAAAAAACAATCAATAAAATGCAAATGTCAAAATAAATTCGTCCCCAAGTGGGAGTTGTCAAAAACAAATAATTAATTATGTCAATGAAAGTACAAAAATAACTATAAATGAATGGTATTTCCAATAGGGATCGTCATAACAAAATAAATTTAATTAAAACATAATTACCAACATTAAAAATTATGTCAAGAAAAAATTATGTCCAAAAACTCACTTAAAGAATACAGAGGGTTATCCATCAAAAGGCTTTTCACCCGGCGACCGAATGCCTCTTCGCTCAGGTCTTTTATTTCGGCGGGCAGACGTTCATAACAACAAACATATTGTTTTTTTTGCTCGTTTTTGCTCGATATTGATAACGGCAACAGTTAGACGCTTGAAATATTCACAGAATATTTAGTTATAAATTAACTTTAAAAATAAATAATTAAATTAAAATAAAACTAATATTTAAGGGGGCTCCCATACAAAAACCGAGATTATTTTGCCGTTTTTATAGATAGGTACGGAACCCTTTGTGCGCAAGTTCGACTCGCACTTGGCCGGTTTTTATCTCTTAAAACTACATATAAACAAAACAAAAGCAATGCAAGTCGAAATATTATGTGCTGCCTTGCCTGTCGTAACGGCGGGCATGCCGTCAACTGTCGTTCCAAGGTCCCGCGTACCGACACCGATTGAGTAAGAAAGTTAAAATTCGTATTCTTCACCGTATCCGCGGATCTTGACACCAAACACCTTCGAATCCATATCCGTGGATATACATTTTTAACCGGCACATCACTGCAACCAAATGTTAGGCTCCATGTTCTATGCTATCCTAGTACTTTTTGTGTGGGTGCACGAGCTGTTCCCCTGGTACTTGAAATATTGCTTAAACAAAGTAAGTAACCGTTTATTGAATTCCTGACAAACAATTTTCTACATAATATAAGGTATTCCACTAATAATATAAATGGGAAAGTACTTATGTAAAGATATTTGTGTGTTTGAAATTAATTATCTATTAGTATGTTGTACTTACTAACATTTGAGCCTCTGGGCTAACTCGCGGACAAACAGACATAGAAAACAGGGGTCCTGTTTTTGCGATTTGGACTGTTTGTGGCAGTGTAGTGGCTGTCACGACTAGATGACTGGGGCGGTGAAGAGGTGATTAAGACACAACCATCTAAATATCGCCATTTTACACTGACTGACATACATCAAAAACCTAACCCACTTCCAGATGTCCTAGGAAGTTCTAATTTGGTATCCGGTTAGGTGATTGCGTATATACAAAGGGAAAAATCCGAAAATAGAGAATTTTTAAGATTCGAAATATTTTTCAAACAATCGATTTTATGTTCGCTAACAAATTGTTTTGAAATTTAGCGAAATATTTCATAAAGATGATTTTTTTTATGTAAGAGAAGAGGCCAGACAAACTAACTAGTGGGTCACCTGATGTCAAAATGATCACCACTGTCCATAGACACCCGCAGCGCTTTACGCTTTACTTTAATTGAAGCTTAGGATTTGACTGGACTAGTTTTTACCAGCAAATCAAATACTTACTTAAACAAAAAACGGGACAAGACCGAAGACTGAGGATTAAGTTAGTGACAAATAGTGAGCCTTGAGGGGTTTTTAAAAATGGGAAGGTATTTAGCTTGCAGTGACGAATGACGAATGGCAGTCATAGCAAAGGAGTTATGATAGTATTGAGAGGAAGAAGGATGAAAAACTTGTGCAGACCGTAGAGAGGACAAGAACTTAAAACACTCTTGAAGTTATTAAGGAGTTGCAGGATTAAAGAGAATTATCTTCAGAACTTGGTACCTATTTATATCTCCTATAAATGCTACTTATATCTCTAACCATTTTGTCAGCGAAGTTAACAATCAAGGATATTTTTAGTATTGAACTTGCTAAAATTTTTCACATTTATGTTTTTGTGAAATTGCTTATTACACAACGATGACGTTTTGTTCTGATTTGCAAACTTTTAAACAATTGTTCCATTTCCGTAACAATTCGTACTTCGTGATCTTATTATGGCAATGGTTACTGCAATCGCCACAAAAATGATGTAACGGAAATCTACATTGGTATTCTTTATTTATTTTACTTAACATGCCTTTGCCCGCGGTTGTTCCCGCGTAAATGAACAAATCAAGCAGTCGAATTGAAATTCCTGTATTTTACTAAATATATATTTTTATTTTTTTACTATGAGAGGGAGGCAAACGAGCAAGCGGGTCATCTGTTGGAAAATGATCACCACCGCCCATAAATTTCAACAACTCAAAGAGAGTCACTGATCTGTTGCCGGCCTTTAAAAAAGGAGAGGGAATAAGGGAGGGACTTTATATAAATCCCGTGAGAGTCATCATCATCATCCTAGCCTATATACGTCCCACTGCAGGGCACAGGCCTCCTCTCAGAATGAAAGGGCTTGGGCTGTGTTGCTCCCACGGGCCCGGTGAGGATTGAGAAGTTCACACACACCATAGAATTTCTTCTCTTTTCCTTTACCGTAAAGCTCCATAGTAAAATTCAAATATAATTTTCACATATAAATTACGAAAAACTCAATGTTGCGAACACAGATTTCAACCCAAGACCCTCTGCTTGAGAGGCACTATGTTAAACTACTAGGCCACTACGGCCCGTGACATTGCCGGGATGAAAAGTAGCCTAATGACTGCTAGATAGCCTCGTGGTTAGAGCACCTGACTACGACACATAATAAGTAGACCCCGTTATCGGAGCAGGACTTTCTTAGGGATGGGGAAAAATATTTATGATGTAAACAAAAAGGTTTAACATTTGGTAGCATAGCGTACGGTTGTGGTGCCAACTCTGAGGATGAACTCTGGTTGAGTTCGAAACGTGTCAGTGTAGTTTGGTGGTGGTGATGGTTGGGTTTGTGTGATTTGTGTGTGTTCGTACAGTGTGGAGGTGGAGGAACTGCTTGAACACGCATTTTTTTTACATAAACGTAACTATCGTAAGGTCGCAGGTGATCAAAGTAATTGTTTCAGTTCGAATCGATATTATTACTTACTAGCTTTTGCCCGCGACTTCGTCCGCGTAGAATTCCAATTTGTGGTAAAGCTTCTTCATCTCTTTCACTGTATAAAACAAAAATCCGGCACCGGCAACATCCATCATTATTATCATTTTATCATTTCACCATCATCAGTATCAGTTACTTAGTGAATATTATAAATCCCGTATATTCTCTATCCCGTGGGAATTTCAACAAATTTGTCCTTATTCTATGCAAATTTTCGCTTATTTTTATCCCGCGGGAATTTTGCATTTTCCCCGAGAAAAAGTAGCATATGTCTGTCCTTAAAGGTGTGGCTTTCTACCGGTAAAAGAAGTTTTAAAATCAGCCCCGTAGTTGAATTCACTTATTTTTTTCCCGTGGGAATTTTGCTTTTTCACGGAGAAAAGTAGTCTATGTAAATAATAGTTGGTGTAGCTTCCTACTGGTGAAAGAAATTTTCAAATCAGCCCTCAAGTGATATTCACTTCTTTCTATCCCACGGGAATTTTGTATTTTACCGAATAAATAGTAGGTAGCCTAGCCTTTACCAATAAAGGATAGTGTAGCTTTCTATTGGTCATTTTTTTAAACTCAACCCCGAAGTTAAATTTACTATTTTCTCTACCGCGGGAATTTTGCATTTATCCGGAAAATAGCATCCTATGTTAATCAAGGACAGTGTATCTTTCTATTGGTGAAAGATATTTTAAAATGAGCTCCGAAGTTGAATTTTTTTTTCTATCCGTTGGGAATTTCGTATTTTTCCGGAAAAAAGTAGCCTATGTCAATAAAGGATAGTGTAACTTTTTACTGGTAAAAGATTTTTTTTTTAATCGGCTCGGAAGTTTCAGAGATTATCTATCCCACAGGAATTTCCAAAAATCCCGCAATAAGTTTTTTTGCTGTTATGTATGACCATTTACGTTTATACTGAATTTGAAAAGTTTAGTAATTGTAGTTACGGACATAGGATCCAGTTGATTTGAGTATATAAATTCTGATTTATCCTTATCCCGTGGGAATTTTCAAAATTATTGAAATAAGCTTTATATTCTAATAGTCTACTTGCATGCCCAATTTGAACAGTTTAGTAATCTTTGTTATGGGGATAGTTTCACTCTTGATGAAATATAATACATCCCGTATATTCCTTATCCCGTGGGAATTCCGGAAAATTCTTTCTTATCGGATGCCTATAGATGTCATACAAAGAACACATCCTCCAAGTTTCAGGTCTCTACATACAGCGGTTTAGGCTGTGCGTTAATCCGCCAGTCAGTCATTTTGGACTTCAGGACAAAGCATTTTATATGTATTTGCATTGCACCAAGCCTTTATATGAGTTCAACAATGATGTTTGAATACTCAATTCGATTTTATTCGAAAAAGGTTGAAAGCTTCATCATCATCATTTCAGCCGTAGGACGTCCACTGCTGGACATAGGCCTCCCTCATTGACGTCCAATAATTACGGTTGGAAGCGACTTGCATCCACCCTGAACCTGCGGCCTTCATCAAAACGTCCGTCCATCTCGTTGGCGGACGTCCCACGCTGCGCTTGTAAATGCAAAAGCGTGGTGAAATGCAAATACTTATACATATAATTAGTTATTATCAGAGATCAGATCAGGAAGTGGTTGACAAACGTAGACAAATGGTTTGCAAAATTTGAAGTTTCGTTTCGTTTACATTGTGTCAAAATGAAATGTAATCTATACATATAAAATCCTTTGTCCTGACTGACGGATCAACGCACAGCCTAAACCGCTGTTCGTAGAGACCTGAAACTTGGAGGGTGTGTTCTTTGTATGACGTAGGCATCCGATAAGAAAGGATTTTTCGTAGTTCTACTCCTAAGGGGGTAAAAAAGGGGGGCAAAGTTTGTATGGGACAACGTGATTCCTTGGTCCAATCTACTTCAAATTTTGCATAAACATTCTTTAACAGAATTGATGGAAGACGTGTTTCGTATTTTATTGAAATTCATCCCTTGACGGGGATAAAAAGGAGTAGAAAGTTATTTTGGGGGTGATTTGCTTCGAAGTTGATATCAATACTCCTTAGTGCTTTTGATTTAAATTACATTTCATTTTGACACAATGTAAACGAAACGAAACTTCAAATTTTGCAAACCATTTGTCTACGTTTGTCAACCACTTCCTGATCTGATCTCTGATAATAACTAATTATATGTATAAGTATTTGCATTTCACCACGCTTTTGCATTTACAAGCGCAGCGTGGGACGTCCGCCAACGAGATGGACGGACGTTTTGATGAAGGCCGCAGGTTCAGGGTGGATGCAAGTCGCTTCCAACCGTAATTATTGGACGTCAATGAGGGAGGCCTATGTCCAGCAGTGGACGTCCTACGGCTGAAATGATGATGATGAAGCTTTCAACCTTTTTCGAATAAAATCGAATTGAGTATTCAAACATCATTGTTGAACTCATATAAAGGCTTGGTGCAATGCAAATACATATAAAATGCTTTGTCCTGAAGTCCAAAATGACTGACTGGCGGATTAACGCACAGCCTAAACCGCTGTATGTAGAGACCTGAAACTTGGAGGATGTGTTCTTTGTATGACATCTATAGGCATCCGATAAGAAAGAATTTTCCGGAATTCCCACGGGATAAGGAATATACGGGATGTATTATATTTCATCAAGAGTGAAACTATCCCCATAACAAAGATTACTAAACTGTTCAAATTGGGCATGCAAGTAGACTATTAGAATATAAAGCTTATTTCAATAATTTTGAAAATTCCCACGGGATAAGGATAAATCAGAATTTATATACTCAAATCAACTGGATCCTATGTCCGTAACTACAATTACTAAACTTTTCAAATTCAGTATAAACGTAAATGGTCATACATAACAGCAAAAAAACTTATTGCGGGATTTTTGGAAATTCCTGTGGGATAGATAATCTCTGAAACTTCCGAGCCGATTAAAAAAAAAATCTTTTACCAGTAAAAAGTTACACTATCCTTTATTGACATAGGCTACTTTTTTCCGGAAAAATACGAAATTCCCAACGGATAGAAAAAAAAATTCAACTTCGGAGCTCATTTTAAAATATCTTTCACCAATAGAAAGATACACTGTCCTTGATTAACATAGGATGCTATTTTCCGGATAAATGCAAAATTCCCGCGGTAGAGAAAATAGTAAATTTAACTTCGGGGTTGAGTTTAAAAAAATGACCAATAGAAAGCTACACTATCCTTTATTGGTAAAGGCTAGGCTACCTACTATTTATTCGGTAAAATACAAAATTCCCGTGGGATAGAAAGAAGTGAATATCACTTGAGGGCTGATTTGAAAATTTCTTTCACCAGTAGGAAGCTACACCAACTATTATTTACATAGACTACTTTTCTCCGTGAAAAAGCAAAATTCCCACGGGAAAAAAATAAGTGAATTCAACTACGGGGCTGATTTTAAAACTTCTTTTACCGGTAGAAAGCCACACCTTTAAGGACAGACATATGCTACTTTTTCTCGGGGAAAATGCAAAATTCCCGCGGGATAAAAATAAGCGAAAATTTGCATAGAATAAGGACAAATTTGTTGAAATTCCCACGGGATAGAGAATATACGGGATTTATAATATTCACTAAGTAACTGATACTGATGATGGTGAAATGATAAAATGATAATAATGATGGATGTTGCCGGTGCCGGATTTTTGTTTTATACAGTGAAAGAGATGAAGAAGCTTTACCACAAATTGGAATTCTACGCGGACGAAGTCGCGGGCAAAAGCTAGTTTAAATCAAAAGCACTAAGGAGTATTGATATCAACTTCGAAGCAAATCACCCCCAAAATAACTTTCTACTCCTTTTTATCCCCGTCAAGGGATGAATTTCAATAAAATACGAAACACGTCTTCCATCAATTCTGTTAAAGAATGTTTATGCAAAATTTGAAGTAGATTGGACCAAGGAATCACGTTGTCCCATACAAACTTTGCCCCCCTTTTTTACCCCCTTAGGAGTAGAACTACGAAAAATCCTTTCTTATCGGATGCCTACGTCATACAAAGAACACACCCTCCAAGTTTCAGGTCTCTACGAACAGCGGTTTAGGCTGTGCGTTGATCCGTCAGTCAGGACAAAGGATTTTATATGTATAGATTATGTCAAATACTAACCACACGTCGTTCGTGCCGGGAAAATATCTAGGTATAATAATGAGAGCAACAGAATATATCTGTAGGTATGAGACATAAGAAACTATGCGTGTTTATTACATAATTAACACAAAGAATGCATGTGTTAGATGCCATGACCACAGAAGGAAATTCTCACGTCACATCGCAAACATAATCCTTTTTTTATGGTTCACAACTGCAACAACAATCACTTTTAGGGTTCTGTACATACCCAAAGGATGTCAACGGGACGGGTCTCATTCTAAATCCCTAACATCGTTTGTCCTAATGTAAGTACCTGGGCGACCGAGCTCTGCTCGGACAGAAACTCGGTACCAAGCGTTTTCCCACAGATAAAACCAAGCTAGATCAATTTTTCATCCCCGAAAACCCCCAAATACCAAATTTCATCGAAATCGTTGGAGCCGTTTCCGAGATCCAGATTATATATGTGCGGGGGAGGGGGTTCAGGGGGTTTCAAAGGGGGGATGAAAATTTCATTGATTTTGCCGTAGGATGAACCGTTTTCAAACACCGGAGGGGTGGGGGGGGGAGAGAGGGGGGGAGGGAGCACGGGGGTATTAAAGGGGGATGAAAATTTCATTGATTTTGCCGTAGGATGCACCGTTTTCAAGATATTTGACAAAAACACCGGAGGGGGGGGGGGGGTGAGTCACGTTAAACTATCGTCCATAAACCGACTTTACAGACAACCGGCTTTTCCTGTTCTGTGCTCCCAATAGGGAACGTGCACATAGACGGTGCTGCCAACTGGTGCCATAAGCGTGCCATCAATTTGAATGTTTTACCTTGATAAGTTTGTTTTACTGTCCGGTCCGCATAGTGTCTCATCTGTCGCATTAGTGCTGCCGCCTATAGTTACTGCACGTTCCCTATAATACTTTTTCTCACAAAAAAGTAACTTTTTCTCACAAAAGAAGAAACTTGACGTTTTCTCATGAAAAATAAACTTAAAAAAAACTAAATATCTTGAAAAAAAAACGTGGATTCGAACCGAGGTCGGCTGGATCCGCGACCACCTGTTTTCTAATGTGCTATTATGATCTGCTCGAAGTCGGCGAAATTTAGCTTTGTATTCTAATGCAAACAAAAATAGCCGGAAAATACGAGTAAAAGCGGTTTTCTGAAAATGATACATAGCTAGATCAGTTTTTCATCCCCGAAAACCCCCACATACCAAATTTCATCGAAATCGTTGGAGCCGTTTCCGAGATCCTGATTATATATATATATATACAAGAATTGCTCGTTTAAAGGTATTAGATGTTTGTCCTAATGATCGTTTGTCCTAACACTTTTTTTCTCGGAAACCGTGAATTTTTCAGGAACTTTTTTGTGATTATCCTCTAGAACTTTACTAACCTATAAAGCTATAGGTTTGTTTTATAAAAATCCAGAACAATTAATAGATTTTAAATAAAAAGAGTTAGGACAAACGAACATTAGGACAAACATTACATTAGGACAAATAATCATTAGGGATTAAGATATTATTATAGAGCCCAACGGGACCCTATTACTGAGATTCCGCTGCCTGTCTGTCTGTCCGTCCGTCTGTCAGAGGGCCCTATGTCTTGACCGTAATAGCTAGACACTTGAATTTTACCGTAGCCGCTATGACAACAATAAGTAAAAAGAAAATACTTAAAGTTAAAAATTGAAGGGGGACGCCATACAAAAAACTTGCTTTTTCAGCCTTTTTAGTTCGATCTTTTTAACAGCATTAACTATTTAGATATTTGAATTTTTCACTGATTATGTATTTACGTGGCCGCTACAACAACAAACAATAAATAAAAATATAATTAAGCTAGCTGTTGCCCGCGACTCCGTCCGCGAAGAATAGGGGTAAGTAGGTATAAAAAATAGCCCACGACCTATATTCTCAGACCTACCGAATGTAGACAAAAAAAAAATCATAAAAATCGGTCATGCCGTTTCGGTGGAGTTTGATAACAAACACCGTGACACGAGATTTTTATATATTAGACTAGCTGTTGCCCGCTACTCCGTCTGCGAAGAAGCAATTGACCTAGTCCCAAACTAAGCAAAGCTTGTACAATTGTGTACTAGACAACGGATAAACATACTTATACATACTTAAATACATATTAAAAAACACCATGACTCGAGAGCAAACATTCGTATTTTTCACACAAATATCTGCCCCGATGCGGGAATCGAACCCTTCGAATCTTTCGTTCGTTAAGAAATAATAAAACAACTAACAGTGTTAAGAGCTTACTAAACAGAATAAAAATAATTTAAAAATATGTCTTCTGTCCTATTTTAGGACAATTTCGCCAGTGTCAAAGTAAGCTCTCTTTGGAAGCGACGTTGTACGGCGATTGTAGTTTTTGCAACTTGATAGTAAAATTCCAGAAACCACGTGGAGACAACTTCCGCATTAAAAAATGTCAGACACGAGAGCAATATAGAATTTTGTGATCACTGTTAATTAAGGTTAATCGCCGCATAAAACACTATCAAAATTATACTTCAACTAGCCAAAGAAACAGAAATACCAAAATTATATACTGTCTTCATCCGCCATGTTCGAATGCTACAAATCGAATCCTATAATAAAATAAAAGATTACACTGAGATGTCACTTTGACATTGACAGTTTGTTTACATTTTTGATCTCTAATATCAAACACTGTAGTTTGCTATCCTCTGGCGTCTTTTTGTCGCAAAATTCCTCAGCATAAAAAACGAACCCATGACCCCAGTTTCCTTCCTCAGCCTCAATTAAATTATATAACGTGCGCATACGCACACACGCGTGACACGGAAGACGAGCGTGCGCTGTGTTGCAATCCCTTAAATAGGTCGAGACACTAATAGAAAGATATAGGGCCGGCGTAGGTTTGTGTTTTTGTGCGTAGTTAATTTTTAACGCGACCGTACGAAACGAAAGTTGTATCATGAGGGCCGCAGGCTGAGGGCCAAGGGGTGTGATCCCCGTTCAGGTTCGTACCTGGTGCAAAGGGTTTCCTCAGCTATTCAGCGGGGCAACGCTGCCAGCGTCATGGGGACCTTTGAACCGGGCGCGATTCAGGTCGGGGATTTTTATTTCTTCTTTTTTAAATTATTATTATTATTTCTTTTTTTTAGTTTTAAGGGTTTTCTTCTTCTTCTTAAGATGCCTCTCCGACTAGCGAAGGTTGGCAGTCAGTTCTGAATATTTCTCCCTGTCTCTAGCGAAGCGAAATAGATGGGCAGTACTCGCGATGCCGGTCCACTCTCGAAGATTCCTCAGCCAAGACTTCTTTCGTCGGCCTACGTGTATTTAAGGGTTTTTAATTTGTTTTAATTTAATTTAATTTGTAATAATGTCCTATAATACAGTCATAAAATAAGTGACTCGACAGCAAACTTAAGATTTGTATAAATTGGCCGAAAGTTGGTCAGGCGCCCCACACGCTGATCAGATGCAGATTCGACTAAGAAATATTGGCTATAGACACAGGAGAGATGCGAATAATATAGGTAATGTGTATGACCCGAATCTAATACCTTTAAACGAGCAATTAAACTCTAAACCTCCAACGATTCTAAGGCTCCAACGATTTCGGTGAAATTTGGTATGTGGGGGTTTTCTAGAACTTTGCTAGAACTGAAGGTGCTTCTGTGATGAAGAAAAAAGGCGAAAAAATAAACGCTGTTCTTTCTTCGTCTCTTAGTTACTTCGAAGCATCATTACAAAATTTACCATCAGCTTTACGGTGAAGGGAAACATCGTGAGGAAACCTGCATACACCTGCAAATAAATACAATGGTGCTGTGTGTGATCCAATCCGCACTGTGTCCGCGTGGGAACTGCGGCCAAGCCCTCTCATTCTGAGAGGATTCCTGTGCCCTGCAGTAGGACGTAGCATAGGCTGATGATGAAAAAGAATGAAAAAAAAACTGTTTAAACTCTACCGCCCAATTCGGCCCTGCTATAAAATCTTAAAAAGACTGTTTGCATCTTTTAGTTACAATTTTTAGGTCACACGCTGTAAGTGTGCGCGTGCACATGTGGATGATCCATCGTTGTGTTTAAACTTAATTTAATTGTCGTTAGACTTAATAAGCCGCGGTGGCTCAGTGGATTGACTTATGACCTCTTCAGCAAAGTATCGTAGGTTCAAACTGAATTTGCCCTCTGAGTTTTTCGGAATTCATGTGCATTACATTTCAAGTTTACCACGGAAGAAGACATGTTTGAGGCAACCTGAGATCATATTGTTTAACGCGCGGGCGCTTGCCTTCGCTTTCACCGTCTCTTTCTTTCACCATATTATACCGTTTGAAAGAAAGAAGATAGTTAGATAGCAAGCGTCCGCACGTTAGACAATACGACGTCTGCACCTGCTAAACACCTTGGGTAACCTTGAGCTTTCTTATCAGGCCCCTCGTTAGCAACCACGTATCAGTGCCGTAAGTCATCACTGGCAACACACACTGCTCAAAGACTTTTGACTTGAGACACAGAAAGTTTTATCACTGGATCATCCGTCCATCCTTTTGGTGGAAGTTCTTCGCTGCGCTTGCCAGTCCGTGATCCCCGTTCGAGAACTATTCGGCCTCAACGGGCATCTGTTCTGTGTGCTTTATAGCCTGTCCATTGCCATTTCAACGAAATAATCCGTTTGGCTATGATGGTGACCCTGGTTCTTCTGTGAATCTCTTCGTTCCTGATTCAATTCCGTAGAAAAACCATGAGCATAGCCTTCTCCATAGCTCCTTGAGCGACTCTGGACCTATTCATTAGGCCAATAGTGAAGTACCATCTCTCAGATTCATACGTCAGCACTGGCAACACACAAAGCATAAAAAAATAAAGTACCTATCTTTAAATAATTTATTGAATCGGGCGTTACTTTGCGGAGGTCCATATTTATGGACTGAAACAATTACTTTGCTCACCTGCGACCTTACGATAGCTACGTTGTAACATTTGGTGTCACAGTCAGCGGTTGCGGTACTCTGAATATGAGCTCTGGTTGAGTTCGAAACGCGTCAGTGTAGTTTGATGGTGGTGGTGATAGTTGGGTTTGTGTGATTTGTGTGTGGTCATACCGTGGAGGTGGAGGAGGAGGAACTGCATGAATACGCATTTTTTACGTAAACGTAGCTATCGTAAGGTCGCGGGTGAGCAAAGTAATTGTTTCAGTTCGTGTAATGTTAAACCCGACTCCTCATACCTATGTTTATTGATTGATTGTTGTTTTTTTGACTGCAGCAGAGAAGACTATCTCTAATATCATGAACTTCATGTCTCATACTGCGCAATGCCGCCGCGTAATTTCATTAGTAATGCGTCAACATATAGGTGGCAGACTGCATGAGATTAGCATACAATTATATTGTAAATAGAAATTAGTTGGTCAATCATTTGTAGCACAGTGACCCACGCCCTTTATTGTGAGGAACCTTGAAGTGTTAACAAGTACTTGCTCGGGGAGATCTCATTGGTTGGTCGTATCAATCGTGTTGGAATGAGACCTTTCTGTCTCCATCCATGCGCGCGTATGGTGACGGCACGTATAAAATTACATAAAGCTTGAAAAGAATAATACACATAATGCTTTCTATCCCACCCTACTAACAATATATTATAAATAATAAGTTCAGATGTTACGATTAAAAATATTCAGAGCCAAAGTCAAAAGATAATTATTCAGTTAAGGCTTTTAATTCAAGCGCTTATGAAAGACGAAGAATCTACCACCGGTTCGGAAAAACCCTGTTGAGAAGAATCCGGCATATCTTTTCAAACAGATTTTCAATGTTATTAAATTACATCTAATGTATCTAATACAACTAATATTTTAACACAGTAGATACGCTATTTGAGACTAGGG
Source organism: Archips xylosteana (assembly GCA_947563465.1). Taxonomy (NCBI): domain Eukaryota; kingdom Metazoa; phylum Arthropoda; class Insecta; order Lepidoptera; family Tortricidae; genus Archips; species Archips xylosteana. The sequence continues at coordinate 2,089,056 of OX387365.1, forward strand.
ACGCCAATGCGGTTCGGTATTATTTCCAAAGATCCATGTCCATGATAAAATCATTAATTTTACAGTACGCTTTAGATATTAAGTTTTTCAAAATGTTTCATTTTATTCCGTGCGCATATTGCCTTTCTTGATCGTCGCAGGCGCATCCCCACTCTGCGTGGGTCTGCCTGACACACTTTCGTTACCGGCTCTACACTTTGTTTTTCACTTAGCCGTTTTGGCAGCTCGGTTTTGTTGATTTCGTTTTTAGCATCGATGCTTGGAACTGAAGACCACGGGACTTAAATAAATGAAGGATACATGAAGAACGTGACGTATAGAATCAAACTATCAACTTTTTCAGTTATCGCGATTTGAAAGTTGGGAACGATGCAATAAACCATATTATTTTCGAATACAATGTTTTTCAAAATGGTAAAAAAGTAAGTTATATAAAGATTTATATAGTCTGTAACTGGGCGGTAAGTTACTTATAGTTTATTGTGTGCTTTATTATTTTGAGATTAAAACCTCATTTTCAAGAAAAAAGGGCTAGATGTTTTTTCCCTGTACCCTTCAAATGTGATTTAAAAAGAATAGTTATAGTATTGTCTAAACTTGGCTTAGTTTTGTTCATATGGCCGAAAGTACGTGCTTTACTTATTTAATGACAGTTCCTACAGTCAAAGTAAAGACGATAAAACTGATTGTCACATTAATGTCCAAGTGAAAATATCGTAAATAATTTTTTTGGTCGTACAACACTCGTTAATAGTGTAAGGCACTCCACTCAAACTAATACAGTCGAAAGATGTAATCTTGCTATGAATTATTATTTAGGATAAATCAAATTAGGATTACGATTTTTACGATAACGATAATTTTTACGAGGTATAGTATATTGAAATACTAAATTATTTTAATTTTTTTTTTGCTTATTTTAAGTAGGAATAAAAGTAGGAATAGTATAGCCTTGGGGAGGCCCATGTTCAGCAGTGGACGTCTTCCGGCTGAAATGATGATGAAGTGGAAATATTTTATTTTCTGTTGATAATTAATTAACGTTTAACTGTTTACTACTAATTTAAAAATTTGGGCTTTGCACTCAAACTAATACAGCCAAAATATGAAATCTATTTATTATTAATTATGAACAAATAAAATTGTAATTAGATCTTGTTCAAGGTAGCAAAGTAATTTGAATTATCATAAAAGCAAATCAAAACTCTAAATTGATTTTACTATTTTTGTTCTCAAAACAGATACAGCCACATAATAATTCCGAAACTGCAGATATTTTGAGGGAAGTATTTTACGGAATAATTCATTCTGAGAGGAAGCTTGTGCCCTCAGTGAGACGTATATAAGCTGGGATGATGATGATGATGATTTTAAGGAAATAAAGTAGACGCAACTGAAGTTAACCGACATTCAAACTGCAAAGTTATGCACTACCGAACACCGAGAGGTACCAGGCTGTCATAAACGCTAGGTGGTAGGATGGCATCAACGAGTCGAGCAAAGCTCGCCGCGGCTCCGGTCGCGAAAGTGAGAGTGGCTGTTGCGTAACCCTGCTCGACTCGTGACGCCCTGGTACGTACCGAGGCTGAGCTAGGTTTGTTTTCGATTTCCTTGGTCGGGTTTGCTGCATTGAATTTACTATTAAGTCTAAGAGTACCAGAAACGACCACCACCTATCTGTTTATTTTAATAGATGAAAATAATTTCATTTTATTTTAGGTTATCGCAAGAGACAATAGCAAAAGACCAGATGGTATGAGTATGATTCCATGAAAGATGGGTGGAATGCAACTTGGTCAGACACGTTATCCCCTTCCCATCTCCATGGAAGCAACAATAGAGCTGCTGCAGCGTCTGAAGCGGCTGAAAAAGCTAAAGCAAACAAATACATGGGTCTACGCTCTAAATACGACATTGTCCTATTTGGTGTCTAGACCCTTGATCCGATGGGTCCTAGCGCTATGAGTTTATTTAAGGAAATAGCAAAAAGTTTAGTCGATGTCACAGGAGAATGAAGAGCTGGAACCGACCTCAGACAAAGAATTAGTTTAGCTATTCAATTAGCAGCCAGTATCTTTGAAACCTTGCCTAAAGGAACGCCACTGAACATATTGAAGCATCGAACTTAATAGAAATAAAGAATGGCCTTGGTAGTCTGAGGGTCTTCGCGCCTCGAAAGGTTCTCATCTTTTTTCAATTAAACATCCGTTATTTAATCTGTGCTACGTCCATCATAACTTAGATCCTGGGTCGCCACTGGAATTAAGAGTACATTTAGCAAAAATTTTGTGTAAATTAGCAAAATACAAAACAACCATCTCATTGTAAAAATTACTTATATTTAGAACACGCATCAAATGTAAGCCCTTTTTGTTGCGGGCACTGGAGGGTCGGAGACCTGGTGACCTGACACACAGGTCCTACCTAGTTCGGGCACCAGTCTCCCCCACACAAGTTAGTCTGTTATTTGTTAATCTATGTGTTATATAGGAAATTAAATTGTATTTTGTAACTTGGTGGTGGAGAAAATAAATAAACTTATTATTATTATTATTATTTAAACAACTTCTCTCTAAGACAATAAAGCAAGACAAAATTTCCCATTTACCTTAAGCTGGGCGATAGATTCCATCACGACTCGATCGCGATAGGGAAAAATAACCAACGTTATGCAACTTGTCATTGCCAGTCGGTCAGCTACTGGAATGACTCGACTTGACTCATCAAGTACTGATAGGATGTAAAGAAAGTGGCACATCCTTGTGAGTAGCTGACGTGACGTAAACCACGCGGATTTTGAACCGGTTCAAGAATCCGAAGGCGGTTTTGCGGATGCAGCGCTCAAAAATTACTACACTCTTTCACCAGAGATAAGTACGTGTAATGCGAATCACTTCGTTTCCCAAAATTTAATTTCACTTGGCCAACATACCAACATACCAACATTTGCCATTAAATATACAGGGTGTCATAAAACTCAACGATAAGCTGGTACAGGCCCAATAGGAAAAAATGCTATAATTACTGTTCTGTCGCACGCAACAAGTATGTATAATAGCATTTATTTTTATATGGTTGACATTGTTAATATTCAGAAACTTTATAGTTGCGCAATGTGTCAGGATTTACTTCATATCAGCAGTTGACTGTAAGGCGTGCAAAATCTTATTTTTTAAAATCTTAAATTTATTATCTTGTGCATGTTAATTATAGCCCGTTTATATACTCCGTATTTACAAGTTTACTGTTGTGTATAATCAGGTTGTTTTTATATTTATATTACTATTTATTTTTATATTGCACCACCTGCTGAAATTCATTCCAATGCTGTGTTTCTTTTTGTAAAAAGGTTGCCTGGAGAAGATCGCTTTGAAGCGATACGGCTGCCTATTGCTTACCTTGTATATTTTTTACATGTTCTTGTTTTTTTGTATTGTATTGTACTGAATTCAAATAACATATCCCTTTTAATACTATAATTATTTTCTTTTTCTACAACTGTTATAAGTTTTCCTCTCGCCCGGTACCAGGTTACGTTGAGATTTGGGACACCTGTATACATACATAACTTTCATCCAAATCTATCCAACCATTTTAGCGTAGAACAAACACACACACGTACCTATTCCCAAATCTTCGCATTTATAATATTAGTAAGATTAGAGAGAAAGAGAGAGATTAGTAGGACGAGAATTAATTTCTGTGATGTTTCTAGAGTAGAGTAGGGGGGGGGGGGGGGAGGTAGGCGCGAGCGCTCCGTCAGTATCTTTTTAATTATCCGGGTTATAAAGTATCCTAATGTCCATCCAAGGGTCTTTTACCATCTCCATAACCAATTTCATTTAAATCAGTTGGCGGGGTAAAGCGTGAAGACGTGACAGACAGACAGTTACTTTCGCATTTATTACGTTAGTAAGGACACATACACAATATTTCAGCCGAAAGACGTCCACTGCTGAACATAGGCCTCCCCCAAGGCTCGCCAAACAGTTCGGTCCCGCGCCATCCGCATCCAACGCGACAAATCACCGACATAGCTCGAAGAATCGCCAGACTCAAATGGCAGTGGGCAGGGCACATCGCTCGTAGAACATTAGTACGGAAGGACGTTACTCATTAAAACGTGACTTTCTCGTGAAATATTTTTTTCAAATTTGGTTCATTTGTTTTAAGTTCCGACACACAATTTGCAATGGAATAAATTCGCCTTCGTACGCGTATTTATTTCGCATCATTGCTTTATTTTTGTTCAATAAAGTGTTTAAATACATGCATATTGTAAACATGCACATTAAAAATTTTGATAAAAACCCACGACGGTAAAAATCTCATCGAAAAAGAATAAAATAACTCAATACCCCCGACTTAACCCAATTATTATGTAACGAAATATTATAATAGATGTAAAAATACTTTCTAAAAAAGAGTTGATTATCTCGAAGATATACTTAAGGCGAGGTACCTCGTAGAAACGTAATTTTTAATTTCATTTTATTTAGAAACGGTAATGATTAAACACGTGAAAAAAATATATGTTGCTTTTGAGACCTTTCTGTAAGTACGTCGGGCACTCGTTACATAATTGGACAAACTTCGCTCGATAGAAAAAAAATCCAAACATACCCCTTTTTTGTACCTTTAAACTCATTTCATTTCAATACTATACTACTTGATGTATTGAAAGTCACATCAAAATAAACGTCTGTAATGATGTAATGTCCGTCGGGTTTAATTTTGTTAATTTTGTAAAACATATAATACTTAACTCAATATTAACGAAATTCACGGCACGATTTACTGGCGCCCCGCTGCCAGCCCGCCGCTCAGTCCCGAGCGGAACGTGTTGGAGGTCGGACGCATGCCAATTTTTGAAGCGCTCCACATTACGACTAAATATCCTTGATGTGGGTAGTAGTATCATCATTTATTTCTGTTATTTATCACTATTCAATGTAACCGCCACACACAAAAAGAAACACCCATCCACGCAACTATACACAGTACACAGTGTACAAAGAAAAACAGTACGAGCACAGAGTAAAAATGTAACCAGTTATTCAACTTCATACTAGAGCGCCCGAATCAACGCACGCACACAGCCAAACGTATTACACGGCCGCTAAGTAATCTTCGGAATACAAAACAATGCTGCAGCCCACGCAGCGCGCCGTCTATGACGCTTACCTGTGTGCGTGCGTCGATTCGGGCTCTCTAGAATGAAGTTGAATAACTGGTTACATTTTTACTCTGTGGTACGGGTCTATCAAATTTTTTACAAGTGCCTGTAATATAAATTCGCATTTATTGACAAAATTGCCACATTACAAAGTTTACTAATGGTACCGCTGCAATCGCCGAAATGATAATTCTTATTATTTCAGCATGAAGGTGACAAAGATGACTGTTTCACACATCTAAATATACACGATGATTTTTAATCGGTGATCAGGAATTGAAAAATCTTGATCCCTAGACAAAATGGAATTTAATAGATGAGATCTTAAAGCAATGAGGTCTCTGGTTAATTAATAAATAAAAAAAAGTTAAAACTTCTTCCATCCACCGAATGCATGGTCATCCTACATTTGTTTTAGTCGTAGTTCCGTCAAGTGTCATCGCTTTGGCGGGAAATTTGACAGGTCTCACGTCAAAGTTTGTTGAAGAAACTGACTTGTTCAAAGAGGTTTGAGGCTCATAGACTAAACCATGCGTAGGGTGACAATAATTTTAGTTAAAAAATGATTTTCCAAATAATTATTGTTTAAAAAAATAGATGGATTTTGTCGTGTAACTGCGACTTAAACGTGGTCGCCATCGAATACTGATCTAGAAAATTGGTTCCTGATCACCGATTAAAAATCATCGTGTATAAAAGATGAAACTGACTGACTGACTGACTGAAATATCAACGCACAGCCCAAACGGCTGGGTCTAGAGATTCCAAATTGCCAAAAGGTTCCTTATAAGGTCTAGAGGTGCACTAAGAAAGGATTTTTCAAAATTCACAACTTAAGGGGGTGAGACGGGGGTCCGAAGTTTGTATGGGGAAACAAGATTACTAGTTAGACTATTTTATTCCAAATTTTTCAGGAGTACTAACGATAAATGAGTAAACACGTGTTTTAGGTTTTTTGGGAAATCAACCCCTAAAAGAGGGCAATGGGGTGACAAGGTCTGGAAATCAACATGGGTATTGTTTCTATGGTTTAGGGACCTTATCGGGTCGCGCTGGCTACGAAAACAACAACAATTTTAAAATCCAACGTGGCGGACGTGAAATACCATCTCCCCGGTGGGGTGCGATGGGGTTGAAATATCTAAATATCAATATGGGTGTCGTTTTTATGTTTTTTTTTGGGACGTTAATTACAAAAATGACATCGATTTTGTAATTTAATATTGTGGACTCCTGACACCTATCATTTTCCAAAAGTTTATAATCTCAGTGACTTTTAGGTTATAAACTATATGGAAATGACAGGTGTCAGGATTTACTTCTTCACTGCCGACCACTATGTATACGCTCATTTTTTCATAAATCTCAAATTCGGTTTTTACAATATTGACTTAGACCGCTGACTACCGACACAGTGCCACTTTTAGCAATTGTTGTAGTGTGTGATAGCGTGAGAAGTATGATGTCATATGGCTTACGAGGCTCCTGCGAGTGTATACATATTTTTGACCACTTGATCCGTGAAGAATGACCGACACCTAACGTTATTTGTATTTTAGCGCCATTATGGTTTAGTTTTGTATCTAACTGAAATTCTGGAACTGTACAAGCTGCGGACAAAGAAGTATCCACTTCGAAAACGTTTCATATTTTACATTTATAACACAAAAGTAATCTAAGTAATTGCACCTAAACATTTAAATTACAGCGTGATCTTGGTCTCGGTCGCAACTTACAATACTGTAAATTATATTACACTGTGGCTGGCAGGCGTGACCTCCGTCGGCGAGTTCACGGCGCGCGCGGCGATCGTAGCTTTTGCGCGGGCGGGGTGCGGGGTGTAAATTAACGTGGCGCGCTTCAAGAACCTCGCCTTAAGTACCTTGTCACCTCCTGCAGTAGATGCACCACAGTTGTCCCTGCCCGGAAGAGGGAACGCCGGTGGCAATACAAAATGATACAAAAAAAGCTGAAAGTAGCCTTCACTACACTGAAAATAGCAGAATATTGTCTGGAGGCGTGCTCTGAGTGATTAGGGCTCTAACTGAAGGATTGGAAGGAAAAATGTTAGTATTTAAGCACAATCTTTATTTCTGTTTTGACTCTATACAGCGCTAAGTAAATATAAATGTGAAACCACTTGTATTTTGATACCAGACAATTTACAAAATTGGTTTTAGCTCAGCCGCAAGCGGGTGTGACGCAGAAGGCGGTTCTTAGATGCTAGTTTCACAATTTATTTAAGCCTAAAGATGTTAGTCCCTAAGGAAATCAAAACTTGCCATCAATTTCAATTCTCAACTAACAAAATTTAAATCATAATTCCCTAATATAATATGTACTTAAAGGTTTCACCGACCTGGCCAGAGGCTACCTTCCTGTGACACCTGTCCGACAGCAGAAGGATGAGCACAGTGTGAGACGAGCGCGATGCTGGGGCGTCGCCTCTATGTGCCAACACCGAAGATGGCCCGCACGGATCCCACAGGATGGAGATAAGTCTACTGGTCTCAGCAATGGAAGAAACGACGTGGCAAAAGCTAGGTGCAGATGGCACAGCTAAGGCAATGATGCTCCACAGAGAGGCTAGTTCTCAGAACACAAAATGAGATATATCTAGCCCTGAAATCTAAATCTAACTAAAGCTTAAGCTCCCAGATGGAGGTGCAAAAGGACAAAAATCTATGTGAAAATGATGAGCATCATTTTAATCAAAATACTAAAAAGTATACAGAATAAAAGAAGAAAAAATATAAAACCCTAACCGGCTGGAAAGAAGAAGAAATTGCTTCGATTAGATACTTGCAAAATGCAAAAGCATGTGGCAGAGAGGTTAAGTGATGTGGATGATTCTTACCGGAGTAGATCAACTGAAGCTCAGGATTTACTCGACGCTGGCTTTCCCACCCTCAGCCGCATGCAATGAATTTGATGCTGAAATTAACCACATGGATGAGAAATAATGCCTCGTGGATTATACAGAATCTATCCAAAATCTCAGTAACCACATTTACTTACAATTGTATTGCAGCAACAAAATAAAATTCAAATGGGCTGCTTTTGAGCCACATCAGCCATAACAGCTCAGAATGGAGGCTGCCACCTTCGTCTCTTCTCGGATGCAAAATGATCTGTCTCTCACACATGATGGAGGCCTACGTCAAGAGAGATGGAGGCTCCAGTACAGCCCTACTCAAAGCTTGAGTGCACAACACTTGGACTATAAAAAACCCCTAAAAATTTCCCCCAAATACCACCAATTTTGTGAATGACATTTACTACACCAATTTATCACTAGATGTTATTAGCCTTCGATTCTGTATCAAATTTGTTATGTCTCTTTATATTAATAAATGTTATTCAACCATGTCCAAAATTACTTCTATTTCCCCTGAATTTAGATCAAAATCCCTGAAGTGACATCTCTACTATCTTGTTTATAAAACGCTCCAATCGGAGATGACCACATCCTCCTTCCAGTTACCAGCTTTAAAAAATAACGAAATACTTGCCAGATTAATCAGATCTTGGTCAGTTCGAGTCATTGGAGAAAACACAACGTTACAACCTATACAATGAATATCGATGTTTACAGTTTTTCCCTAACGTGTCCGTTTCTCGAAGATGTACTTAGATGTAGCGATAATAATTTTACCATAATACATAACCGAGGAATATCCGTCGGGGGCTGCCATTAAACCAGCTAAAGTTTTTCTAGTGACGTGAATACAATTATTGAAGAATTGTAAATGTTTAACGACGACATAAAATACACTTATGAATATGATTAAATTTTTGTTGAAATTTCATATAGGAAAGGCAGCCCCCGACGGATATTCCTCGGTTATGTATTATTGTAAAATTATTATCGCTACATCTAAGTACATCTTCGAGAAACAGACACGTTAGGGAAAAACTGTAAACATCGATATTCTTTGTTTAGGTACCTACTTAAGTATATCTATTACCGATTTCTCGAGATATCAACTCTTTTTTAGAAAGTATTTTTACGTCTATTATAATATTTCGTTACATTATAATTGGGTTAAGTCGGGGGTTTTGAGTTATTTTTTTCTTTTCCGATGAGATTTTTTTTCTTTTTCGATGAGATTTTTACCGCCGTGGGTTTTTTTCAAAATTTTTAATTTTGCTTAATTTTATTTCAGACTTTTTAGCGAGCATATACGAATTATAATCTATATAATGTGTAGGTAAGATCTCGCAAAACAATAAGTGTGATTCATCCTACCACATAATTTTTATTATTTGGGAACATTACCCAACCCAATCCAAATCCAATTATTAATAGAACTTATGTCAGTCTGTAAGGTGTGATTTTGTTAATTTATGTGTTTTAACTGGTGAGCCCAGATTCTATGCTTTCCTTTTTTTTTGTTGCTCTCTTTTTTTTTTACAAAAAATCCGCATTTTTTTTTTTTTGTTTCTAATTTAATATTATTATTTTTGCATGTTTTTTTTGTTTTTTGCTGGTTTTTTTTTGTAAGTGTTGGTGGTTCTTGTGCGGGCGCACATTGAGACAGTAATGGCTCGATGTGCGGTTGCTCTTAATGTGTTTTTTTTTTAATGAATCCATTGTTATTAAATTGCCGCATCCTTCAATAATTCTAAGTGAGAATTAATTTAGGGTGCATACTATTTATTTATTTATTTATTAATTATGGTTCGCCAACAGGTACAACACTATAAAATTAACAAAAGAACAATGCATTTCTAATAATAAAAGAGTGATAACCCAATAACAGGCAAACACAGCAAGCATATTAATACAATCGATGACAGTGAGGAACGTGGCTTAACTAATTTTAACACTTAAAATAGCAAAATAAAACAATATAAAATACAAGAAAATGTTATAAAAGAACTAACAATAACCTTTTAACTATAGGTACATTCTTACTTTGTTTCATATTAATTGTGTATGTATCTGTATTTTCTCCAATAAATAAAAATAAAATAAAATAAAATAAAACATGCATTAAGCTACCACGTACACATTGCTGAAAACAGAATTGTAATCGGACATTTCGTTTTGATTATATTGCAACATTGTTTTGCACTAATATTGTGGCGCCCCCTAGTGAGTTACAGCCATAACACCTGTCTAAGAACATGAACTCATCAAACACAAACCCGTTATTGAAAACCGCATCAAAATCGGATCATTAGTTTAGAAGATAGGTGGGAACATTACTTTGCACAAACGCACACACAAACATCTCTCACCCTAAACGCATATACATACCTGCTCCGTTCCGTCGTGGGTAAAAACAATGCAAAACTAAAAGGTGCGAGCTAGGGTTTGAATTCACGACCCCCTGCTTGAGAGACCATTTTAGCGTGGAGTAAGAAACACAAAACACACACGCGCATATTAAAACAAACATTCCCATTTATTTGTAGGATTAGTAGGAGAGGAGCAGAATTAGTTCCTTTGATGTTTCTAGAGTTAGGGGTGGTAGGGGCGCGGGCGCAGGGTCAGCGCAGTGGGTTACCAGCACGGTTGCGTCACAACCACTTTCTGCTGTCGCTAGCCCACTTACCTAGTCATTGAGACAAGCGGCCGTCGTGAATTGATCACTGCGAACATAATTCGCACATTGGATCGAACGTTATTTTGGACTTTTATTTCTTTAATAACGTTTGACTGTTGGAGAATCTAAAAGGTGCTAATAAATTAGGCACCAATATTTCCAGGGCGTAACTTTTCAAAATTTAAAAAAAATAAACGCAATCTTTTCATACATATCCATCCAACGGATTACTGCTTTAGTAATGGAAAATCGAGTTTTTTTTACTTGTTTTGATGAGTTGATTAATCCTTAGGTAGAAATATTGGTACCTAATTTGTTAGCACCCTGTATAAGAATTGTACGTATTTAATATAAAACGTCCTGGCATAGCAACGGTGTTTGATATAAACACGTGTCAACTCAAATACCTAATACACTTTTTAATTTTAGGCCTTCGTTAATTTTTTTGATGGTCTAAATTTAAATGATAATTCACATTCTCTTTTCATTGTACCTGGCAGTGCATTTGGTTTCGTACAAAATTATAAAATCTTAACTGTAAACTAAATCTAATTTATAAAAATCTCATGTCACGGTGTTTGTTATCGAACTTCTCCAAAACGGCTTGACCGATTTTTTGGAAACTTTTTCTCTGTATTCGGTAGGTCTGAGAATAGGTCGTACGTAGGTTACTTTTCTTCGCGGATGGAGTTGCGGACAACAGCTAGTTTTTAAATAAAATTTAAAAATACCAACATCACGTTAAATGGCGATGGCAATTTATTAAAAAAGGTAACTGCCAGCCTTTTGGCCTCCAATTCTATCGACCAGGCGCTTTTGCACTTCTTTAAGATGATGTTGAATTCAAACGCTTTCAATTTAGGTAGTCTAATAATAATATTTTGACTTAAAGAAAGAAGAAAGAGAGAAAAACATTTATTTATAACAACAATAACACGTACACAGGCGAAAATAAGAGGACAAACATAGACATAGACATAGATAGTTATGTACATATTAATGCTGTCACAAAAGGGACCCGACTCAGCATGTCGCTAGTTAAAACCAGCACTGGTCTTCCGCCGGGCCACAGTACAGTAAACTTAGTAAACCATTTGTAATGAAATTCCAGGATTCAGCGGGATTTGCCACTGCATCGTAATCCTCTTTAACATGGCACGAAGAACACCTGTTCTTTTCATATTTTGTCGTAATGTAGGAATATTGGGGCAATACGTATACTTAACAAGTTTCATTCAAATCGCTAAGCTGTTTTTGCTTCATAGCCTAAGAAAAATACCGACACAATTTTTCGCATTTGTAATACAGTGGTCCATCACTCCATAGAATAGGTACTTCCCTAGTGCAATTATGGACACGTGATTTAATTTTCTTCAGTTTTTACTTGATAATGTACCGTCTACCAAGAAGTTTTGACAAAAGTTTCTTCGTGATATAATATCCCTAAGGTTGAATTTTGTATCTGAGTTAAGTCAGCATTGGGACGTCCAATACGGTACAAAAAGAAGTATCGATTACTTATATACTCTAGTGACCAATTCACACCACGCTTATTATGCGCTCGCGCAGTTGCATCACAAGCCACTCACCGCACCCCCACTCAAGTAGAGGGGGGTACCAGGGCGGCAGCGACTCAAAGAGCTCAAGCAAACTGTGAGACTAGACTTAGATTTTAGGTTTTAAGGCACGGCATTAAAAAGATGATGTTGCTCGAAGCTATAAAATATAGCTTTCAAACTACGTCTCATCATCATCATCATCATTTCAGCCGAAAGACGTCCACCGCTGAATATAGGCCTCCCCCAAGGCTCGCAAAACAGATCGGCCCTGCGCCATCCGCATCCATTGCGTTCCCGCCTCCCTCACCAGGTCGTCGCTCCATCTTGTCGTGACGGCCGATGGGGCCGAAAGGTTCTCGAGTGGCGTCCGCGGACAGTAAGAGCAGTGTAGGTAGGCCTCCAACAAGCTACGTCTATAACTTTTTAATTATACGGGATTGAAAGATCCTACATCCTTCCTAGGGTATTCAATTATCTCTATATTAAATTACATTTAATTCGGTTCAGAGGTTAAACGTGAAGAAGTGACAGACAGTTACTTTCTGATTTATAACCATAACCGGTGCGCGCGCGCTGCACAACTAACTGCTCCGACCCTTCCTCCAGAATGGCTTCTATAGGAAACAGGCCGGAACACGAGGAGTCGCTTGGCGGTCTGGCTCAACCTATAGGGTGGTGACCAGCCACAGCCGGAGCCTACCACCGGAGTTGTATCGCTCGTTTAGCACCACCCAAAGGTCACGTTTAGGGTCTCGAGGGTAAACCTACGGACGGGAGCGATTTCAACCCCCAATTATACAGCCTGCTATATGGGCCCATTGCCATTTCAGCGAGCTAATCCGTTTGGCTATGTGGGTGACCCTTGTTCTCTTACGGATCCCTAATTTCTGATTCAATCTCCTAGAGAAACCCCGAGCATAGCCTTCTCAATAGCTCATTGAGTAACAAATATTCATACATCCATCCAGACAAACTTTCGCGATTATAATATTAGTAAGATTTGATTGGCCTATATGTATTACTTCATAATGAAATAATGCATTTATTACATGAGTTTGCGTATATTGACGCTATGTTATGTTATGCTTTGCGTGTGAGAATTCGTTATCGCGTGTTTTAGTGTGTGCGAGTGTCCCTCAATGCGTCGGGCTGTATAATCACAAGCCAAGGATGAGCCAGACTCGCGCACTGAGAGTACCGTACTAATTAAAAAAAACAGCAATTAAGTAATAAATAACTTTGTACTTTTATATCTCTAAGTAACAAAAAAAAATTTTTACGTCCTCCGAATTTAAGTTTTTGAAATTTTACGATTCTCGCTCATAAATAATATTTTTTGGGACAACTTAAATTGCTACTTTGTAAGTAAAGTCAACGTCATAAATAAGTGATTACTTTTGTACCTTGTCGCTTTCAGTCATTACATAATTTCGGATGACTTTTCCAACATGACGTTAAAGTGACAAGGTAAAAAAGTGATTAGGTACTTATAAATTATAAATAACGTTGACCCTACATAAAACTTTCTTAAGATTCATTCATAGTGAAAAATGCGGATAATACACACAATCGAGTTAACTCGACATGTTTCGAGCTAAGGGTGCAAGCCACACAGAAGAGACGTGGGCCGTTTATTTGCAGGCCGCGTCTCCGCCCCGTCTCTTCTGTCTGCTTTGGATCGCGACGCTTCTATACATTTAGTATGAAAACTATCAAACGGGCGCCGTAACTGAACCGCCCCACGTCTCTTCTGTGTGGTTGCACCACGGTGGCTGCTGCCAAACGCGCACTCAACTTACATAAATTGCTGAAAACACCTCGACGTTTCGACGGCTTTACAGCGCAGTGGCGGTCTTCATCTCGCGAAACGTCAAGTTGATTTCAGCAATTTCAGTAGTTCATGATTCATCATCATCAGCATCATCTCGATCTATATACGTCCCAATGCAGGGGACAGGCCTTCTCTCATAATAGGAGAACAAGGGTCACCGATATAGCCAAACGCATTAGTTCGTTGAAATGGCAATGGACGGGCCATGTAGCACGCAGAACAGATGGCCGCTGGGGCCTAAAAGTATTCGAATGGAGACCACGGACTGGCAAGCGCAGCGTGGGACGTCCACCAACGAGATGGGCGGACGATTTGGTAAAGACCGCAGGATCAAGGTGGATGCAAGCCGCTTCGAACCGTAATGATTAAGTATCAATGAGGTAGGCCTATGTCCAGCGGTGGACGTCCTACGGCTGAGATAAATAAATAAATAAAATAAATATCACGGGACAATTCACACCAATTGACCTAGTCCCAAAGTAAGCTAAGCAAAGCTTGTGTTATGGGTACTAGGCAACGGATAAACATACTTATATAGATAGATACATACTTAAATACATATTAAACATCCAAGACCCGAGAACAAACATTCGTATTTTTCGTACAAATATCTGCCCTGACACGGGAATCGAATCCGGGACCTCAAGCTTCATATAAGTCAGGTTCTCTAACCACTAGGCCATCTGGTCGTCAAAGATGATGATGATGATGATAGGCTACTTTAGCTTTACACAGGCTGCGATGATTATCTAATAATTTACTCGAGTTAAACCAAGGGTAAAGTCTAGTTATTCTTATAAATATAATATTACACATAGCTAATCATAATCACGCATTGAACAGGTAGGTGTCACATTACACTGATGTCGTCAAGTTTATGTAGCGTTTTACCGTTACGGGGTCAATAGACACGTGTCTTTTTAACCGACTTTAATAATAACGAGGTTCGTAATCGGCTTGTATTCTTTTATGTAACCATCTAATCTGTTGTAGGTACCTACCACTTTTACTTTTAAACCTAAAATTGGGAACGTATCAAAATATATAAAGTTTAAAACGAATAATGGACGAAATACATAATGGTCATTATTAGACATCGGTAACTCGTGGCATTTAGGTAGCATTTGACGTTTCTGACAGACTAGTGAAGTGCCTATGTTTCTCTGTACAACTCGAGCAAAGAAACCAATTACAAGAAATCTTTTCAACCATTTAATATTTGACTTTCGTGATAGACAATAAATATTTATTCAAAAGTTTTAGAAGTTATCCTACGTCTCCTATTTGAGTGTGTTGGTTAAAAAAAAGTTTTTGTTAAAAAAATTTGTTAAATGTATTGTATTGTCATCCAACCTACATTATTATCTAAGTATACCAATTTCAAGCCAATCAGACCACTGGAAGTGGGTCAAAATCGACTTCCAAAATTTGACCCGTACAATACATACATTGCAAGTTAAATAAAAGCTTGTAAAAAACATTTTTGCGTAAGTTTGTTGGTGTTCTCTTTGATTTCAACTTCTTTATTTTGTAATAAGCTATTAAAAATTACTATTGTAAGATATCCTGGATTTTTTGATAATGCTATTTTTAGCTTTTGATAAAAAAGTTTACCTTTTGGATGTTGCCTCGGTAATAAACTAATAAATGTGACCTTTCAATTTTAAAGAATTATTTTATCTTATCTGAAAAGACACTTGAGAAACGTGTCTCATCACTAGTGCTACCTAATTGCCACGAGTTACCGATGTCTAGTCATTATGTATACTAAATTTAAATTTTTCTATGAAACTATTGGTTAAACGAACTTTTTTAATCGTGTAATCTACATATTGGTTTAGGTTAGGTTAGGTTTATTTTATGAAATTCCTGTAAAGTTGAGAATTTCCAAGAAAATCGCATTATATCAAATGATCATTATGTATTTCGTCCATTATTGTTTTTAAACTTTATATATTTTGATGCACCCCCTAAAATTGCTGAAAGTGACCTCAAAACGCAAAAGTAATGTTTCGTGTGCTCTCCCTACCCCTTTTGGGGATATAGGGGTGATTTTATGTAATTTATTGAATCAGGCGTTACCTTGCGGAGGTCCATATTAATGAACTGAATCAATTGCTTTGCTCACCCGCGACCTTACGATAGCTACGTTTATGTAAAAACCGGCCAAGAGCGTGTCGGACACGCCCAAGATAGGGCGTAGCCATTACGAAAAAATCAAGTAATATTTTTCTAAGCATTTCGTATGTGTACGGAATCTTCAAAGTTAGGTATCGTCAATACTTTGAAAAAAGCTCGTATCTCAAAATCGTTAATCTGGCAAAGTGAACTTTATTACGTGCGTATCAAGGTTCAGTTTTGTTTACATGCTGATTTGAGATACAAGTTTTTCAAAGTAGTGACGGTATGTTTAATACCTTAGGCTACTATTTACTCTTAAACTACAAATAATTCCCAAGCAATCTTAGCCGCTATAATTTTTCTTGTAAATTTAATATATTTACCACCATTTTGAATTTTTTTTAATTTTTCCACCCAACAGTTTAGATTTTAGAGGGGGAGGACGGTCGATTTTAATGAAAATTTTCACTTTAAAGTTGAATATTTCGCAAACAAATCACTAAATACAAAAATCATGTAAGCAACCCCTCAATGGTTTTAAAAGACCTATCCAACGATACCCCACACTATAGGGTTAGTCGAGAATTTTTTTTTAGTTTTTTTTATTTAACCACTTTGTCGGCTTGACTAATATATATATTCATGCCAAATTACAGTTTTCTAGTACTAACAGTCTCTGAGCTTAGCCGCGGACAGACAGACAGACAGACAGACAAACGGACAGACATGGCGAAACTATAAGGGTTCCTAGTTGACTACGGAACCCTAAAAATGAGTGTTCATGAAGTTTCTCATGAACGCACACAAATCACACAAACCCAACTAACACCACCACCAAACTACACTGACGCATTTCGAACTCAACCAGAGAGCTCATATTCAGAGTACCCCAATCGTTCATTGTGCTACCAAATGTTAGACTGAGTCTCCGGTACTCTGAAGATGAGCTCTGGTTGACTTCGAAACGCGTCAGTGTAGTTTGGTGATGGTGATAGTTGGGTTTGTGTGATTTGTGTGCGTTCATACAGTGTAAAGGTGGGGGAAGTGCATGAACACGCATTTTTTTTAGCCCCCGATACAAAAAGAGGGTGTTATAAGTTTGACCGCTATGTGTGTGTGTGTCTGTCTGTGTGTCTGTCTGTGAAATCATAGCTCTTAAAAGCGTGAACCGATTTGAATGCGGTTTTTGTATTAGTAAGCAGGTTTCTTGGCGATGGTTCTTAGATATGTTTCTTCAAAATCGGTTCAGCCGTTTCAAAGTTATCAGCTCTTCTGTTAGCTGCGGAAGGGATCTTATTTAGACGCATAATGGACATAATTGTTTGTTTGTTGGTTTAAACTCTTTATTGTACAAAAAGGAAAACAAAATGGTTACAGAAAAAAAAGATTAGTACAAAGGCGGACTTATCCCTGAAGGGATCTCTGCCAGTCAACCTTTGAGTGAGTAATTGCGTTGGGGTTTTTAAAAATTTTAATTTATGTCATAAACGTAGCTATCGTAAGGCCGCGGGGAGCAAAGTAATTGTTTCAGTTCATTGATTTTATGTATTTATGTAATCATATAATTTCTAGCTGTTGCCCGCGATTCCGTCTGCGAAGGATCCGTTTATCGCTATTCCGGGGGGACTATGCAATTTTATGCTATGAAAACTAATTTATGTGCATCCCAAGGTCTTCGCCTATCCGAAATATATCCATACCAAATACCGCTCAGTACCGAATCTTCTATGTAGCAAAATGTCCAGTAACGACAATTGACCAAGAACCTAAATGTCAGACGTCCTATTAGCCTTTTGTCTCAGTAAAATCGAAAAAAAAATTTTTTTTTGAGTTCATTCCCAATCCAATGAGCATACATTATTTTTAGAAGCTTTATCTCTATTTTCCACGATTTTAAACTTGTGAAGCACAGACTACGAGCGAGCTGTTTTGGTTGTTGTTGTTTCTGAACGTGGTAATGCGCATTAGAGTGACGTTTGGTTCACTTATGCATTCCGTCACAGATGACGTCGTGCGTTTGACTATGACGTGAAGACATAATTTGAAATATTGTGAGCCTGAGTCGTAGTTCCCATGCGTGCCTGGTGCGGATTGCGAACTCCACACACTATTAAATTTTTCCTCGGCGTGTGCACGTATGTATGTATGTAAACTCTTTATTGCACATAAAAATAAAAATGCAAATAAACAGAGAAAAGAACAAAGGCGAGCTTATCCCACGTTTCCTTACTATTAGATTCACCATAAAGATTTCAAATTCTTTTTAATATCGAGGAACTAAGGAGAGCCATAATTGATGAAAAAGCAAATTGGATAAAAAAAATAACCTGCCCAAATTACTAATTCCACGCGGACGGAGTCGCGGGCAAAAGCTAGTTCAAAATAAAAATACCAACCATTGTATTTATATATCAATCGAAACACTTAGTTGCCATAGCGTTACATAAGGTCCCTAACACCTTAACGTTTCGACACGCAGATAGGCCACGTCGCCCCGTGCCGCATCTCCGCCGCCGTATCACGCATCACATCACTATCAGCGTTCGTGATGATAGCCGATCGGTGATGAGATAACACGTTACGTGTTGGAAACCGTGACGAAATGTTTTGACACGTTTTGGACAGGAGTCAGTTTGTGGTAGACGGGATCGGGATACCTTTTTCGGGTAGGTATTTGAGTATTTTATTCACTAGTAGACAAGTTTGTATGAAGACCTCGCGATGAAGGAATAACGATGAAGAAAAACATTACGGAGGAAACCTGCACGCACCTGTGGAGGAAGTAAATGGTGTGTGTGAAGTTCGCAATACGCATCGGGTCCGCTTGGGAACTACGTATGACTAAAGTCAGCCATGCGTGAATTTATTGAGGTTAAAAACATTTTTAGGGTTCCGTAGTTAACTAGGAACCCTTATAGTTTCGCCACGTCTGTCTGTCTGTCTGTCTGTCCGTCCGCGGCTAAGCTCAGAGACTGTTAGTACTAAAAAGCTGTAATTTGGCATGAATATACATATCAGTCATGCCAACAAAGTGGTAAAATAAAAAATAAAAAAATAAATTTTTTTAGGGTACCTCCCATAGACGTAAAGTGGGGGTGATTTTTTTTTTCGACTAACCTTATAGTGCGGGGTATCGTTGGATAGGTCTTTTAAAACTATTGGGGGGTTTCTAACATGATTTTTGTATTCAGTGATCTGTTTGCGAAATATTCAACTTTAAAGTGAAAATTTTCATTAAAATCGACCGTCCCCCCCTCTAAAATCTAAACTATTGGGAGGAAAAATTTGAAAAAAATCAGAATGGTAGTAAGTATATTAAATTTATAAGGAAAATTATAGCGGCTAAGATTGCTTGGGTATTATTTGTAGTTTAAGAGTAAATAGTAGCCTAAGGTATAAAACATACCGCCGAAAAAGCTCCTATCTCAAATCAGCATGTAAACAAAACTGAACCTTGATACGCGCGTAATAAAGTTCACTTAGCCAGATTATCGATTGTGAAATACGAGCTTTTTTCAAAGTATTGACGATACCTAAACTTGGAAGATTCCGTACACATATTACCAATTCACTATTAGCAATTTTAAGATTAAATTACAAAAATATTTAATTAATTTGCAACAAACATTGCCCGCAGGTGGAAAGGCCAAGTCCTCTTATCTCTGATGCGACTACCTTAAATGTATAAATACCTATGTGTATAATATAATGTATAACTATGTATAATTGAAATAAATAATAATAAAAAAGAACTAACTCCCACTATAATATATGTATCTATTTATTTGTTTACACTTTTTATACTGAATTTGTTTGTGCTGATTCCGGTCCAACAAGTTTGATGCACGGATATGAAGGGTTTGACTGAAAATCAGCGCTGTAGCAGGCATCTACTGCAGCTTATGCTGAGTCAAATTCCTTTTCGACATCTACATACAATTATGTTTTTTGTTTTTATTGTTATTATTGTTCTTTTTATTTTTCTCAGTGTATTAGTCAGTGTATTTTCTTTTTTGATGTCGAATAAAGTTATGTCTATGTCTATGTCTATGTCTATGTCTATGTCTATGTCTATGTCTATGTCTATGTCTATGTCTATGTCTATGTCTATGTCTATGTCTATGTCTATGTCTATGTCTATGTCTATGTCTATGTCTATGTCTATGTCTATGTCTATGTCTATGTCTATGTCTATGTCTATGTCTATGTCTATGTCTATGTCTATGTCTATGTCTATGTCTATGTCTATGTCTATGTCTATGTCTATGTCTATGTCTATATCTATGTCTATGTCTACATAGGAAATCCTTAGAAAAATATTACCTAAGTACTTGATTTTTTCGCAATGGCTACGGAACCCTATCTTGGGGGTGTCCGACACGCTCTTGGCCGGTTTTTGAAACTGAACTGTCTAAATAAATATAGGCCTGGTTTCACTGCGGATTAGTTTAATGACGTGTGTGAATTTTTCAATCTACACTGAGCCCGCGTGGGTACTACAGTCCAAGCTTCATGCTGAGAGGAGGCCTGTGCCCTTCTGCGGAACACCGAAGATACCTTCTGTGGAGTACTTAAGTAGAAATACATAATTTTACTGTATGTTTAGACGACCAGATGGCCTAGTGGTTAGAGACCCTGACTATGAAGCTTGAGGTCCCGGGTTCGATTCCCGTGTCGGGGCAGATATTTGTATGAAAAATACGAATGTTTGTTCTCGGGTCTTGGGTGTTTAATATGTATTTAAGTATGTATCTATCTATATAAGTATGTTTATCCGTTGCCTAGTACCCATAACACAAGCTTTGCTAAGCTTAGGTACTTTGGGACTAAGTCAATTGGTGTGAATTGTCCCGTGATATTTTTTTTTTATTTTTTTTTTTTATTTTATGTAGCTTGCAACGTTCGAATGCCATTTTTCGACCAATAGACCATTTCCTGGCATCGGATTGAGCTGAAATTTGGCATACTCATGTAAATCCAGCGACAATAGAATAATCTGGTTGTTGAATTCTAGTTGGCTAGGATCGTCTCTGCGGGACGGGAATTATCAACATGGCACCGTTCATGGCATCGACTTAAAACTTGGGACAGATTATGTAGATTGGATTACAATACCAGTGCAGTCAACAATAACTATAAATTAAAAAAATTAAAAACCTCCATCGCAGTTAGAGCACGCATTTGTTTGAAAATAAAGTAAATGCCCATTATGCGTCTAAGATCTCTTCCGCACACACACACACACACACATAGTGGTCAAACTTATAAGTAACACCCCTCTTTTTTGTCAGGGGTTAACAAGTAGTCAGTAAATAAGCTTATATTGAAAATTAAATTTCTAAGAACCACATAAAATGTTTTTGTGTGAAAGGTGTCACGTGAGTTTGTATGATTAAGATTGAGTTATTCTTGAATACGTGACCAAGTCATAGGTCGTGAGAGATTATCGGATTATTTTTAGGTATAAGTACTTCATTAATAATTATTACTTAAAGCCGTGCCCATACTCAGAGTTTTCTTAATGACATTTAATTGTCCCCAATTTAAAAAAAACGGCTAATGCTAGCCGGACAAGGAAGCAAGAAATAAGTTTTTGTTTTGTAGAAATATACCTAATAATATTTTATGGGTCATTCCACTTTTCGTTGACCAGTAATTTTTTGTAACGAGCCCTTCAAATATTATTTTTACAAAAACGGTAAAGTGCTCGGTTTTTTCATTAAATATTTAAATAGGCACATAATTAAGCTTACATTTAAAATTATCACTACGTATAAAAAGTAATCATTATTATCTATAGAGTAAGTAACGCAGTGGACATGCATGTCCCCGCCATTTGTATGGAAATTGATGTATTTTCCGCTGAGTTACCAATTTTTTCCACAAAATTTCTTTGAATTTAAAGTTTTGCTTTAAAACATAATCATAATCATTTATTTGCATAAAAACATGGTGTGTTATGATGACATGAGGGACAAGATAGTTTCACACATTTTTGTCACAGTATGACGTGCAAATTTCAAAACTGCTACACTTAAATAAAAAATAATTTTAGAAACGTACTTGTGCTTCAATTCAATCAATCATAATATCTAATACCAAATTTCCATATTTAATACATTTTATACAAAACAAAAAGAAAGAAAAAAAAGACTAACAATAATAATAATTAAAATTTTATTATTTCAGTTATTTACACTTGAAAAAATCACCAGGTATGCCTTATATTTCACAAAAGATTAATGGTTACTTAAAAGTAGAATGGCCCTTAAATATTCATAAACCAATAAAAAGTTCACAATAATACTACTTTGGAAGCGAAAAAAAACCAATTAATTTTTATGAATGGGATAATTATTTTTTACGGATCATTTTGCTTTACTTGTACTTGTATTTTGCTTTAGGTACCTACTTCATGGCTTTCAATATTCTAAGTCAAAGATAAGAACCACTTCTCTGAAGAAAAAAAGGGTGTTGACAGACAAACAGACAGACTGAAAGACGGACAGCGAAGTGATCTTATAAATCCATTCTAGCAAATCAGTTATAGAAATAAAAAAAATACCGTATGAAGTTATTTCATTTATTTCATATTTTTTAATACTTAATAATGATAATAGTTATCATACTTATCATTATCATATCAATCAAAAGACGTCCACTTCTGGACAAAGGCCTCCCTCAAATAGTTCCACAACGATTGATCATGCGCATGCGCCGCCCGCAACCACATGGATCCTGTGACCTTTACCAAATCCTTGGTCCGTCTTGTTGCGGACATTTCCACGGCACGTCTTTTGGTTCAGAATTTTTTAATAATATTTTACATTTTTATTTTTACGCAGATCTCTCTAAAAACCAATCGAAACTAAAAAGTAAACTAACAGATCAATGTACTAACTAACAAACAATGTTTATTTTATGAATAAAAATCTAGATCACTTGTAAAAGTGCATGCCAACGTCAAAATTACGTGATACTTTACATAAACAATGCCAAAGGTAAACAACCTTCGCATTAAAATTAAAACAAAACAAAACTTGAACATCAAATCTAATAAAAAGTTACACTCGCAACCACGAACACTGAAACCTGAAAGACGCCAAACGAAAAGAAAACTTAAAAGCGCCAAGTTCGTAATAATACTTTTACTGTGCATGCAACTTCGCGCTTCCTTCCGGGCAGGTCGAACGAACGGCGCGCGCGCCGCGTCAGTCCGCGCCTCGCCGCCGCTGCGAACGCACGCTTCCCGCGTTTTGTACTAAGACATAGTTTCACCGCGAGTTCACAATACCGGTGACAACACGGATCACCACGGTGCATGTGCTTAAGTGACGGCGTCTCAGTGCTTTGAAGTGGACGCTCGGGCCGCCGGCGCCGCTGGGCCCGCGTGCGGCCCGGGCGGTGGGATGGATTCCCCGCAAATGTACGACGCGGCTGGCGCACCCGCGCCGCCGCCGCAGCCAGACCTCAAGAAAGTCGGAGATGACAAACGCGCCACATACCCACCCCCCGATCTGGATGAACTCAACGGTCAGGAGATCAGTCTGGACCTCCAGCATTTGATAGAGGACCAATTTCGAGGAGAGGAAGCGATGACATTGTTCCAGGAGATCTTGCCGGGTGGCCGTTCTCCTCAGCCTCGGCACTTTACCAGGACTACTTTGGCGTATATGCCGCAGCCGGTGCACTCTGGTGCTTCGTACGCCCCCGTACAAGCCAGCTCGGCACACGAACAACAGCCGCCTATCAAAGAAGAACCTCAAGAGCCTCATGATTTTAGACGGAATGTTAGTTGCGCTCAGTACACTGGACAATACAACCCACAGCCTCCCGTGGGAGTCAGCGGACCTTACGGAGGTGGATTCACGTCGTTACCTCCTCTCGGAGCGCCTCTGCTTCCTCCTCTACTCAAACACAAGCAGCCTCCCTCTAGACGCTCGTCAGGAAAAACCGCAGACAAAGGTACTGATGAATACAGGAGGAGGCGTGAGCGTAATAATATAGCAGTCAGAAAATCACGCGAGAAAGCCAAAGTGCGTTCCAGGGAAGTAGAGGAAAAGGTAAAAACGCTCTTGAGAGAGAAAGATACGCTGTTAAAGAGGCTAGAGGCTGTTTCTGGGGAGTTAAGCCTGCACAAGCAGATGTATGTGCATCTCATCAATTTGAATCATCCGGAGATCACGGAGCTATGCCGCTCCATGCTTCAACTCGGAGCGCCGCATGCGCCCGACCACACTCTCTGACCATAGGTGAGTGTGTGTAAGATGTGTGTTTGTGTGAGTCACTAGACTACGCATGTGTTCCCGTTTCAGTGTAAGTATGGTAAGTCGTAAATCACATGGTGAATAGAAAAAAGGTTTTTTTATGGATGACTTACGCAATATATTTATTGCAGTAGAATGCGTGCGACAGTGCTACTGCACGCGTTCAAAGCGTTTAATCATTTGCAAAATGTTTTACTTGTTTGGATTATTATGGTTTTGTCAGACTACTGAGTAGTTTCCGGAAAATATCGTCGTATAAATTGATATTATTTATTCATTTATTGTAATTTGTAAATGGTCATTAATGAGCTTTCTTTTTAGTCACCGAAGTCACGTGTGTTTATAAAATTAGTTGTAACAAACGGCGCGAGAAAATAATTATTCAACGATTACGAATCCTAAGCACGTGCTTTTCCATAACATCATCACGTGTGTGATTTACAAACTTAAACATTATAATTAAGTACAAGCACGTTATAGGAAAGAAAAAATAAATTCGTAACGTAACGAGTAGGTAGTATTAGGCATAACAGCGTTATGGTTCCTATTGGAAAACATCGACAGCATCCTTTCGTCAAATTGATAATCGTTAAAAATTCTAATTTCAAAGTTGTAAAACTAACACCAAAATTGTAAAATGTCAATACATCTAATAACAGTAGGTATAACAGTGAAATATGATAAAAACGGTACTTATTTCAAACCCGCCAACGTGTCTGACGTCTGTTTCTGCTTCCAATGAAATCTACATCGTATAGAAATGGTCTTGAGTTCAAAGTTGAACGAAAGCCACCACAAGGATTATGGTAACCAATTGTACACTGTCGCTTTCTAAAACAAAAACGGTAGGACAAGGTGTGCTCAGAGTTTAAATAAGAGTTTCATAAGTTATAATAAACGTTTTAGAAGAAAACAATTCTAGTAAACTGTTGTAATATAAATAATACTATTGAAAAGTCTTAACTGATTGACTGATTCATCAACGCCCAGCCTAAACCATTGCCCCTAAAAAGCTGAAATTTCTTATTGGGGTTTCTTTTATGACAGACAAAGAATAAGGATGGATTTTTTGAAAATCCCTTGAAATGAGATATAAACAAACGGTATGTACATAATAATTATATTCAATTCAGAGTGACCGTATCGTAGCCTTATGGCTAACTCTTCGAATTTGGCATACAAGTAGATGATTATAACGGTAAAATACCAATTTCAAGATTTTTGGAAATTTCTATGGGATAAGAAAAAAAATACTTACTTACTTATCTATTCACTTACTGATACTGATGATGATGATTATGAATGCTTGAATGTTGCCGTTAACGGGTTTTTTCAATTTAAGGGATAAAGAAGCTTTACGGCTAATTTGAAATCTCCGCGGACGAAGTCGGGGAGAAAGCTAGTGTAATGATATTAAAGTACCTGTACTAAACTATCTACGGTCTTATCTTTCCAAACATAATAATATTTTTTGAAATTGGACCTCATTATGCAAATAAAAATAAAATACAGTTAAAAATAGAACCCCTCCTTTTCGACGTGGGTTAATAAAAACTTGAACCCAATCCTAACCTAACCATTGCATTGGTTATATTAATCGGTGACACCATCAAAAATTTTAAAAAGAGCAAACACGTCATGAACACAAATTAAATCACAAATTTCAATTGGGTCATTTAGCGCATTTCCTGCGAATTTGCATTTAACGAGTGAAACGCTTGCTAAGTGTTATCACAAACACTATTTTTAGTTTCGCTGCGTTTATGAAACTTACAGTATCTTTTTTTATATGCTTTCTAATAAGTTACTTGTATTACTACGTCATGAGGATTTTAATGTTTAGCTTCAGTAGAATCCAGAAAGATACTTATTAACTTAATCCGCTGAAGATCACTTTGAATAAAAGCCAAATGTTAAGTGGCACATAAACAGTGACCTAGGATGAGTAGATCGCATCACGCGTTCGATAAATCTTTACGCTATTGGTGAGTTATTTTCTGTAAGATAACATTCTCAGTGACAATATCTTGCTCAGCTTCCTTTTTTCGAGTAGCACCTTTCGCTAACAGCTCATCTTTAACATTCAAATAATCAGCTGTATTATTTACACCAATGCATTTATATTTATCAGTTTCTCATCAAATTTCTATTTGTGCCAAATCCGGACCTATCACAACACAAAATTTGGTCCGCCCATGCAATATTCAACAATCCATTTAAATTTCGGTCGTCGCAATCGTTCGGCAGTATAACTCTTCCGAGGCTTGGTTCAGTATTCAAATTCGTTTGTGCAAAATGCTGTCTGCTTGCAACTTTCGTTTTCACTGTGTACCGTTGCTAGTTCACAATGACTTCTGCGTGTATGGTTTAAGGTTGGTTTTGGTTTGTTGTTGCCAAAATTTTCGCCGCTCGCGCCCTACTTTAGTTGCTTCCGATGCTTTGACTTGTTGGTTTTAATTTTAACTATTTTATGTTTGCACGGAACAATGGTTTGGGAAATCAACGGTCCGTTTTTGTTTTAATGACAAATTTGTGGCCTTTAACGGAATTTGTGTCTACAAAGTACTGGAATTTGCATAATTTGATAGTAAATATCTGGATACTTTAGTAAACTTAAAGATGTAGAATAAAATAGATCCCTTCTCTGAAGTTATCGAAGGCAATAGCTGGCATAATATAATTTGTGAAACATTTCGTATCATCATCGAAAAGTGAGCTTTACCAAGTTTCTTGCAGCGTATTCGTCTTGTCAATGATCAATGATGATAAAGTTATTTCCGAAAGCGCTGGTATTGATCATCAGTTTCACTTATTTGAAACTATAATAACGCAATCGTATTAAATATTATATATTTCCTTGATGTTACTTATGTATTTTGTGTTTGTGTGTGCCTGTGTTTTGAAAACTATAGTTTTATCTTATCAATCATCATTTTCATCACCACTGGCTTCTAACAGTTCACTATCCTATTGACGACTTCTCGCATCAAACTTCTGAGAGCTACCTCTCGTAAATCATCACTGGACCTAGCTGAGCGGCGTTCGTTCCTTTTCAAACTCGTGGTCTGCACTTAAGATATCTATAACAGAATAGAATGTTGAAATTAAGCGCCATGAACATAATATTGAACTCGAGAGTAAGAATTCAAAAACTGTGTAAGTCAGTCATAAATGTAAGCAATACCAATGCATATTATGATTACGAAAATCATCTATTCCGTGCACTCATGAATGGACTAAGTGTACATTTACACTCGAATGCGAATCTAATCATTAACATAATTTAAGCAAGGACAATATAAATAATACACCTACAGCATGAATGAATCACCCAAAGATTACATACATGACCAGTGTAATAAAGTCTCTGTAACAGATTAAGTCTTAAGCAGTAACGTGTCGTAAGAAACTGGCCGTTGAAAATTAATGAACGTCCAAAATAACAAGGCTTCTTTAATATTGCGTGTGGGATACAGATGAGGGGTCTTAGTATTATGGACGATGAAGTGACCAAAATAACTTCATCCCGGAACTGTACGCATCCGTATATAACTTGGATGCCTAAATATAATGGTGACTGTACGTGCCCGTATACGCCCCCACTAGACTTTCACTTTTTTTCGTTAATATGCCTTTTGTGTTTTGGATGATTTTATGCACGATGTGTCCACTGTTTACGATTTTGTGCAGAATTTTAAAATTTAACGAAGTTCTTAATTTAATGACTTTTGTGACTTGAATTTATTTAGACCGCAGGACCCAATGTCAGCGTGACAACAGCTTAGTGACAAAACCGTGAGTTTCATATCTGAATTTAAAATATCAAATACCTACCCAACATTTATAAGATTTCCCAAACGACAATAGTAAAAAATTTGAAATTTCACTTAGATGTTTTTACGAATCGTGATGTGAGAAATTTAAACTTAACTCTTTTTTTCGTATTGCGTTTGTGTTTAGAAACGATGACTATTGTAGACATATTTATATATGTAGTATATATTAATTACCGTTTGGGTTTGGTTATACCAAGTTTCAGTTCGAAGCCTATCTTGGTGCAAAATTACCCTAAGATTAGATATGTCCCGAAGTAACAGAGACTAGAGTAAAAAATTAACATTTATTCCTTTGCTTTATGAGTGATACTAGATTTACGCCGGTCCATTGTGTGCAGGGAAAATGGTCTTGTCTAAACATCTTACTCTAACGAACGCGTATGATATCTATCTTTCTCAATTACCATTAGACGTAGTCTCAGAGTAAGCAAAGCATAGTGCAAGTCATAAAATCTATTACTTTACTCTAAATCTGAGATCGCAGAATGTATCTTTAAGGATTAAAATTTAATGTAATGTTTGTCACATATTGCATAAAATCATCGGCAGGCTCGGGAAAGTTACATCCGGCGAAATCGGTGTCACTTCGTATTTTTTTAAACATTGGGTACCTAGTAAGGGTGAGTTTCCATGAAATCGGAGCGGCGGTGTGCAGAATCCGAATCGCGTTAGTGAAAATCCATGATACTGTTACGTTGATATTTAACTAAAGTGATAAGTCTATCTTAACTCGGTAAACGTTGAACATCAACGAATGTATGATAAAATTTATCATCATCATCATCATCATCCCAGCCGTAGAGGGCCATAAAGCCAGCCATAAAGTTCCCAATCCGCACTGGGCCCGCGTGGGAACTACGGCCAAGCCCTCTCATTCTGAGAGGAGGCCTGATCCCTGCAGTGGGACTTATATAAGCTGGGATGGACCGGTGTTTGATAAAATGGCAATTAAGTAGTTAATTAATTAGGCAAGCCTTCGAATAGTATTAGCCAAGTGCTCACAAACTCACGGTCCGCTCCTGCTCATTTATATTTTTCTCAATGCTGTTATTTGATTGGCACTCCCCATGCGTACTTACATTTTTAACATAGTATAATTTATGTAGGCAATTACAATTTTGTGGATTTGATAAAGCCGTTAACGGAAGAGCGATATAGCACGGTATATGCCGTAACCTTGTGACATACATACATTTTAATTTATATCAGCCTATACTATTAAATGAGCAAGAGAAGTTTTTCGTTCTTGTGACGAGTCATTATAAGCAATTATTAAATGTAGGGTTGCAAAAGATCATGATTTAAAAAATCGAATAAAGCACGATTTAAAAAAAAACCGGCCAAGTGCGAGTCGGACTCGCGCACCGAGGGTTCCGTACAAATTTATATGTATTTATGAACATCCAGTCTTAGCAGACCCCTGCTCCTAAGCAAAATGTGCGCAGTGTGGGATCATTGTAGATTGGTTACTGATATAGACAGACAGACAAAAAAAATTATGCTTTTCGCAATTTTTCCTTTATTTGTGCTATAAAACCTTGCTTCGTACCAAATTTCAAGGTTCTGAGTTCACGGGAAGTACCCTGTAGGTTTTGATTCCCTTGCGAGTGTCGAAAATGTGCATTGTTCACTGATATAGACAGACAGACAAAAAAATTTTTGCTTTTCGCAATTTTTCCTTTATCTGTGCTATAAGACCTTGCTTCGGACCAAATTTCAAGATTCTGAGTTCACGGGAAGTACCCTTTAGGTTTTGATTCCCTTGCGAGTTTCGAAAATATGCGGAAATTTGCGTCATAAATGGCTGTATCTTTTGATTGCGTTGGCTTAGAAGTTTGATTTTTTCACAGCTCCAAGGGACAGTAGACTTGAGTATTTGATATAAGTTTCAGTTTGATACCTCTACGCGTTTCTGAGAAAAAGGGTCTTGACAGACAGACGGACGGACGGACGGACGGACAACAAAGTGATCCTATAAGGGTTCCGTTTTTTCCTTTTGAGGTACGGAACCCTAAAAACAGTGGTGGGGTCGGGGTTTAGCACGCAGCACGGAATGATGAGGATCTGGGTTCGATTCCCAGCGCTGGTCTTTTTTCTGGGTTTTTCTGTGCATCCATGTTTCAGTTTGCATTTAGTATGAAATATAAGGATTTCACGGGATGACCGTAAAAATAAAAAAGTTAACGTTGAAAAATAAAAAATACAATGAGACTCCAAAAAACAATCTTAAATCCTAACTAATCACGATTTTTTTGGTGAAGAGGAATAGTCGAAGATTTTTCCAATATTGAAGCAATTAGAGGTGACAGCTTTTTCAGCTGCCGTGGAAAGAGTTTTCTACTTTTGGAATTGTTCATAGTAAATTAAAAAACCGCCTGGGAATTGAAATGGCTGGAAAACTAGTATTTTTGTTTAAGTATTATAATTTATAATAATGACATCGATTTCTCTCATGTTTAAAAGAACCTTTGACATAATAAAATAATTTATAAATCTGTTTTTTATGTTGATTTCGAAAGAAAATAAAATTAAACAAATTTGATCAATCATGATTAAAATCAAAATAATTTAATCTTACCAACCTTAAACATGAAACTACCGTGAGACTCACTCATAGTGAAAATAAACGGATCACTCACGTCTTAAAAACGAGTTTAACTCGACATGTTTCGGGCTAATTCGTAGCCCTTCTTCTTAGAGCCCTTCTACTTTTCTTTTTTCTTTTTCTTCTTTCTTATTAGCCCGAAACATGTTAAGTTAGACTCGTTTTAAGACGTGAGTGATCCGTTTATTTTCACTACGTACCAACCTTGATTAAATTTAGCCAATAAGCTGTCCATGCGGTTCATGTTGGTCAATGTCTACACCAACTGGCATGACCATTACGTTTTGTCAACACGATGTAAAATCTTTCTCTAAGTCAGCGAATATATTGGTCGGAGTTTTTCGGAATTTATGTGCGAAATTACATTTGAAATTTTTTTTAGTTTTTGTAACCTGCATACACCTGCGAAGGAATTCAATGGTGTGTGTGAAGTTCCCAATCCGCACTGGGCCCGCGTGGGTACGTTTATAGGCTGGGATGATATTGTTCAATGTAAAGAGGCGCAAGTAGATCGAATGTGCACGGAGTCTTATGCGACAAAACCTTTGTGCGACAATGTGACCGTGACGCATAATTACAAAATGCTGAGAAAAATGGACTAATTGAAGGTGATTATTAAGATTTTCCCATTCCCATGCTCATTAAAAAAACTGTGCAAGAATACTAAGTGCCGATACATTGCGGGGTCGGGCGATTTTTGAATTAGAAGTGATCAATCATCAACGGCAATGTACAGCAACTCGCGCGTATTTTTCGATCCGTAATGATTCTTAGTATAGATTCGTAGATTTGCTCACTCTCGATTAAGATTCAAGGGCGGCGCGTAGAATGGCTACGCTGCTACGAATGTATGATACGTAGGAGATAAGTAGGTCTACGTAGGAGATATTTGCTACATATTGTCGGGAATAGTGCAAATTCGCTTATCTACCATAAGCATATCTAAATACTACGTATACACTACATGCAGTTTTGCAGGGGTAGTTTTGAGTTCATTATAAATTGTTTAGACGACCGGGCCGCCTTAAGCCGCCGCCCACTGACGGCATGGCACGGCGTGGCATTTTATTACTATCAAGTTATTTTGAATCTTGTTTCAATGAGTTTAGAATTCATGTTTCTTAATTTCGATACCACGATGCTGCGACGTGCCGAGGGATAACGCAACGCATAACCAATAAAGTAACATGAATTCTTAACTTATTGAAATAAGATTCATAATAACTTGATAGTAATAAAATGCCACGCCGTGCCATGCCGTCAGTGGGCGCCGGCCCTTAGTTCGATTGCCGGTCGGGATATTTGTGTGAAAAATATGAATGTTCGTTCTCGGGTCTGGGGTGTTTACGTTTAGTAGGTATGTATTTATCTATAGAAGTATGTTTATTCGTTCTCTAGTAGGTAACCCATAGTACAAGCTTTGCTTAGTTCGGGACTTGGTCAATTGGTGTCAATCCTCCCATGATTTTATTTATTATATTTTAACGGATTTGGAATGTGTGTTGCCAGTGATGACTTATGGCACTGAGACGTGGTCGCTAACGATGGGCCTCATAAGAAAGCTCAAAGTCACTCAGAGGGCGATGGAGAGGGCTATGCTTGGAGTTTCTCTGCTGGTTCTCATTAGAAATAAATGAAATCCGACATAGTTCGAAGAATCGCCAGACTCAAGTGGCAGTGGGCAGGGCACATCGCTCGTAGAACTGATGGCTGATGGGGCCGAAAGGTTCTCGAGTGGCGTCCGCGGACCGGAAGACGCAGTGTAGGTAGGCCTGGTGAAGGTGGCAGGAACGCAATGGATGCGGATGGCGCAGGGCCGATCTGTTTGGCGAGCCTTAGGGGAGGCCTATGTTCAGCAGTGGACGTCTTTCGGCTGAAATGATGATGATGAATGTACTTTGATAGCAAAAAAGCTGACAAACCTAGTCACGAGTTTAACACCGCTTTCAGACGTACAGGACACAAAAGTCCACGCGGCTCTGAACGCACCAACCAACATGTTTTGAAATGATTGAAAGGTTTCAGTTAGCAAAATGGCGTTTCACAAACACTGATCACGTTGACCGGGCAATTAACACTTTAAAAACTTTCCGTGTTTAAGTTGCGGGTGTCGAGGAGGCTTCTTACGCCTTGTGGTGTGCTTTGGGCACCTAAATAAGTTAAACTTAAGAAATAGGTCGCAGGACTTTGTTACGTAGCTTTTTTGAGACTTACGCTTTTAGATCTCAATGTAGTTGTTTTATCATACTGAAATCATTTGTAAAAAACTTAACACATACTCTTATGCTTTACATAAACTAAGTAGAATTGTAAACCGCCCTGCTGTGCTCACAGCATATCATGCTTATGTA
This sequence comes from Archips xylosteana, assembly GCA_947563465.1. Lineage (NCBI taxonomy): Eukaryota > Metazoa > Arthropoda > Insecta > Lepidoptera > Tortricidae > Archips > Archips xylosteana. The sequence goes on from OX387365.1 coordinate 2,122,354, forward strand.
TCTTCCACTCTTAAGTATGGCATTATGTTCTGAGGTAACTCCACGGACAGAGATATGGTGTTCAATTTGTGGTATTTCGTCCACCGATTCATGTAGGCCTCATTTATTAAGTTACGTATACTAATCGTACCGTGCATATACATCAACGAAATCTCAACTTACGTGAAATGTAACAAGGACCAATTTCCTGTTTTTAGAAGTGCTCGCCAAAAAGTTAAAATAAACACAAGACCATACAAAACAGCACTACTTGCCAAAAGCGTATTCGGCATGGCATCCAAGATCTTCAACAAGCTTCCAAAGAATATACTGATGACCGAGGATGTTCATGGTTTTAAAAAACAACTTTTTAACTTTTTGGCGGATAAAGCTTTCTATTCATTGGATGAGTATATGCGTGATAGTTTATCAGATTTTTAGACTATAAGTATATTAATTTGTGCATGATTGAATGTGAATATTCATATTTGTATGCCCTTGGGTGCAGCATAGTGATACAAGTCTTTGATCATTGTACCATCTATTTTACCTATGTTTGACAAATAAATTATTTGTATTTGTATTTGTATTTTACTATGTCAACTCTGCACTTTCATTTCGCATTATTCGCGGTGGTTCCTGTGGCTGTTCCTTCGAAGGAACTATTGTGTTTTTTGAAGTGAAAATTTCTTTAGCGGCGTTGTGCACTTTTTGGGATGGGTAAAAAAAAAATGTTAAACTCGCGTCAGGAAACGTGACCCTGATCTAAAATTTGTAAGATGGGATGAGGGGGGTTCGTTTTCAATGTTCAAGTTTTCACTTCTGCCGGCACTCCCGGAGTCCATCCAACCCGTTTTTTCACAGTAGTTCCTTCACAAGAGGGGAAGGAAGAACTGCGTTTATTTTCTCGCATTTTTTCCTTTTCGCAGTAGCACCTTTATTTCTAGCAAAGAAAGAAAGCTGAAAAAATAAATGCAGTTTTTTCTTGTGAAGGAAAAACATAGTGCGAAAAAAAACGCAATAGTTCCTTTGAAGAAACGGTTAAAGGAACTACCGCGAACACACCTTCAGTTCGTGGTCACCACTCTGCAACTTTTGTCCTACCTGTTCTCGTTAAATTTGCTTGACTCCTTTCGGGCTTATAGCTTGAGTTAACTAAGCTTGGTTTACTTGTTCAGCTAATATCTAATACCTAGCTTTAAGCCGAGGTTTCGCTCCCGTTTAATACCTTCACGTATAATTCATAATTTTAGTTTCCCTAAAAAAAATTACGGTAACATTTTTAAAGTAGGGTCGGTTCTTTAACTTAACTAACTGCATAGAAAAGCGAATACTTTGTTAGGGAACCGTTGTACATACATAGTTAGTTCAGACACCGCCATCTGTTGACTGCAGATGAGTTAACAAGTCGTCATGAAAGCTAACTCACTTTAACGTTTTTGGACAGCGCCCTCTATCCTCGTCTAGCATTAAATTAAATTATTCCACCGAAACTCCTTATCGGGAGATATTGAGCATCCTATTGTCTCCATCTAGATCTTCATCCGTGCGCCAAGTTTAATTTAAATCTGTTCAGCCGTTATTGCGTATTTAAGAAACAAACAATCAGACATCTCCACGAACTTTCTTATCTATAATTTTGGTAGGATCTGAAATTGTTTTAACTGAAATTCTGAATAAACGAACTAAATGACCGGAGTTATTTACTCAACTAAATTTTTATCTGTCAAAATTCTGTCTATTTTTTATGAATAAGGTCACCTATCCTGATCTAAGAGCGATTTCGCACTACGTCCGATTCGAATCCGATACGAATCCCTGAAAATACGTTCCGGAACCATTTGTATGGTAGTTAACGCACTGAATCCGATTTCCTCATCCGATTTTACCGTATATATGGTTCCACAACTATTCCGATCCGTCTTTTCACGGATTCGGATCGTTGTAGTGCGAAACCGCTCTTAATCTTACGCGAGTCAACTTCACTTAACTTTCATAATCGCTGCTCTCTAGACGCTGCCACTAGACCACCCGTCCTGTTGTGCGGACGTTTGAAAAAACGATAAAGAAATAGCGAAGTACTCCATGCACGTATTTAGGGCACATAGATAACAGTGACACACATGCGTTATCGACAACTAGACAAACAAACAAACATCATATCTGATTAGTGATTGAGACGAATTTTAGGCTATTAGAATTGCATAAATGTGACAAGGACGGTGGCAACGCACTTTGGGCTCGTGTTACATTGAAAATAAATAACGCTCCGATCGATAAATTCGTAGGACCCGAAAAAAATCGTTACCGCATCCGAAACTAAACATGGTGTATAGGTATATTTATTCACGTAAAAGTATGAGCTCATCATCGTCATCCCCCTAATACGAATGGCTAAGGAATTTGATTCGCTCCTATCGTCTGTATTTTCAGAAAGATATAAAGTAGGGCTCTTCAAAGCTAGAGTGAATAGGCTGTTACTGAACCGGTACGGTACTCTTGCCCTCATCTACACTTTCCATCAGGTGAAAAGTTCAATCACGGGTCAATATTATGTAAAAAAAAGCTAGGACAATAATCAAGAGGACTATAGGTAACGCCACGAGAGTTGAGAGTTGGGGCGAATGATTACACACACAGTTACATAAAGTACTGATTGCAAAAAGAGTAGGTACCTAGTGAATGAATAAAATGAGTAAGTGAATGGAAATGTGAGTGGTATGATCTTTATGATGAAACTGATAAGAAATATTCACAACAAAAAATCGGTATTTTATAAATAGCGAAAAATATACTTATCTAATTTAAATAAAATAGATCAAAATAATTTATTTTCTGTTTTTTTTTTTTAACTACTTAGATGTATTTTGCTAATAAATAAGGCTGGTTTTGGTGTCACGCGGACCGTCCTAGCGGATTGCTAAATACGCACTGACCATTTTTTGAATGAAAACTGCTGTCATTACTCTACATTACTCTTAAACGCTCCCTAAGCTTAATACATATTTATTGGTCAATGCGTAGCAATCCGTGCTGACCGTCTGCGTGACACTAAAACCAGCCTTATTCTTGACGATTTCTTGAGGTTGAAGAAATTTTTAGTCAATCTTGTAATCCACTGTTGAGTCTGTTGAACTTGCTATCAGTACGAATAAATGTCAAAGTCCCGCTGTCATTACATGACAATGTTGTTGTGTGCGTGACCTCAATTCTCGTGGCGATACCTATACCAATCTGTATTATAATGTTGCGTCTTTTTTTACAATAAACTAAAAACCTGTGTTTGACCACTATCTCACCTGATGAAAAGTGCAGATGAGGCCAAAGCTCACTGGTTCATTAACAGCCTATTCACTTTAGCCTTGAAGAGCCCGGGGTTGTTCTTCTTCTTCGTCGTTTCACTCTTGAGAGAGTGGTCGTGGTCATCATTTTCTAGGTGCTGGTAGCAAGCTTAACAATACGCCTCCACTCTTCCCTGACAGCCGCCTTCCTTATGCTTGCGTGTAGTGGTCCTTCTACTGCAGCTTTGACCTGTTCTGTCCATCTCATAGGCGATCTACCTCCCTAGCCCTAGGTTGTATTTATCTGGAAATACAGACGACGGGAGCGAACTCATTTTCTTAGCAGTTCGCGTTAGGAAAGACGAAGCTTCGTGCGGGTCAATAGAATTCTAACCACATAAAGATGAAGACGCTCCCCCCGCCTGGATGTCCGTTGATAAAATGGAGACGGAGGAATTAAATCTTGTAATTCCAGCGCACGTCATCATCATCATCCCAGATTGAGAGGGCTTGGGCCGCAGTTCCCACGCGGGCCCAGTGCGGATCGGGAACTTCACACACACCATTGAATTTCCTCACAGGTGTATGCAGGTTTCCTTACGATGTTTTCCTTCACCGTAAAGGTAATGGTAAAATCCAAATGTAATTTTGCACATAAATTCAGAAAAACTAAGGCGTGAGGCGGGATTTGAACCCACGATCCTCTGCTTGAGGAGCCGTAGGTCAAACCGCTAGGCCAAACTTAGACTGAGAAACTCACTAAAAAAAAAACTTAGAAAATTTCTCAGTCTAAGTTAGCTTTATTTAAGTTTCATGTAGAGTTGCCCTATTTTTCCACTAAAAATAACATTTTAGGCACAAAAAACCAACAACAAGTGCAATAAAATTAGGCATAGCGAAGTTACCCAGTAAAGTGATAATTTTCCAGTGAAAATCATTCAAAAATCATAATTTCCGACGTAGGTACTTAAATATTTTTTAGTGTTATATGTGTATAGTGTGTTATTGTGTGTTTAGTGTTAAATTGGGAAGAGCGAGTTCTCCTGACACAGGTGCATACACCTACTAAGAGTTCTCCAAATTATTGTTAAATGTTTTACTTTAAATGAATAAAGATTATTATTATTATTATTATTATATCTCAAATTATATCTGAAAAATTTCAGGAATGTTGCGTGTGATACCAGATCCCAGGTTTTGGATGTACATATCCACTTGAGATAACAAATTCCTCAGATACGAGTATAACATGACTAACTTATTTTTTCTCTTATTCAATCCCGCTTGAACAGATGTCTTGTAATGTTTTCAATTTTCTACTCTTTTACTTTTTTTGTATCTTGTTTTTCCATTTACAAAGAAATCCTATTTTTCTAAAAAAAATGTTCAGTTTCTTACGGGTTTGTCAAGATGGTGTTTTAAAACCCGGATACTTAAGCCAAGAACGACACGTAAAATAGCCTTTTGTGGTATTTTTTCCCATTCGGTTTAAACTTGGAATGTGACATTGATACTTCTTAAACCGATCCGTAATTTAGTTTTAATTGAGTTTTAAAATCAAAATTTCAAAAGGAACAATACATGTTTTCGAAAAAAAATGCAAAAAATTTACTTAGTAAATGAATTTTATATATTTAGCTGTGGTGTAGGGGTAAAAGCACGCAGCACGGTATGCTGGGGACCCGGGTTCGATTCCCGGAGCTGGTCTTTTTCTGTGTTTTTTCTGTGCATCCATGTTTCAGTTCGTATTTAGCATGAAATATTATGGATTTCACGGGATGACCGTAAAATCCAATAAAATGGGGTTGAAAAATAAAAATACAAAAATGTACTTCATACCAAACTTAAATAAATGAATTTTACTGTAATAAAAGCGTTGAGATATTTTATAAGTGTTGATTATTTCAGTAACAATTTAAAAAAGCAAACAAACTTTTTCTTCTATTGGACAAAGTTACTGTGCCGAACTAATAAAAGCAACATTATGTGCGCTTTTATCGTTTTCACTTACGCGTGCCATTTATCTCGTTATTTTTATTAGGTTGATTCACCCCTTGAAAGGGCGCTGAGTTCTTTGTTCTGATACCAATAATTATATTTAAGTTTTAAAAAGTAAATTAAGAGCTGTAAAAGTAAATATAATAATGGAAAACTGACAAGGCGTAGTGTTGGCTAGCGGTGTTGCCTCGTTGTCAGTTTATGAGAGAGGGAGAGAAAGAGAGAGAGATATGTTTATTTACACATATTCAATACACAGGAAAATAGGTCTTCTTTCTTTCCTCTTGTCTCTTTTTTTCTGGGGTTTTTTCTGTGCATCTATATTTCAGTTTGTATTTAGTTTGAAATATATGGTTTCACGGGATGACCGCAAAAGAAATAAAAAAATGAAGTTGAAAAATAAATACAAAAAGGTACTTCATACCTAACTTGTTGAAATACATTAATTAATTAATTAATATAATTGTCATTAATCAATGCTTAGGTTGAAAACTTTCGCATCTTTAAAAAAATTGTCCACAATACGAGTCCCTTTAATGCCACCTCTTTTCTAACAAGGTAAAAGGTTTTTTGATATAAAACTCCGCAATAAAATTATACGAAGAATAACTATAGTAATTATAATTATAACTTATAAAATAAATAAATAAATAAATAAATAAATATCACGGGACAATTCACACCAATCCCAAGCTTGTGTTATGGGTACCAGGCAACGGATAAACATACTTATATAGATAGATACATACTTAAATACATATTAAACACCCAAGACCCGAGAACAAACATTCGTATTTTTCATACAAATATCTGCCCCGACACGGGAATCGAACCCGGGACCTCAAGCTTCATAGTCAGGGTCTCTAACCACTAGGCCATCTGGTCGTCTAAAACTAACTTATAAGCGGTCAAATCCCCTTGAAGCGCATGTGTGTTTACAAAACGTCCCCGAAGCGCATGTAGGTATAGGACGCGCAAGCGCACGTCCAGCCGCGACGGCGCGGTGCGCGGTATGCGCGCGCACTTTCACTCATGCGTGCGGCGTTGGGGGCGGGGCTTCATTAATGTCCTACATTCGGGATGCGTTACGTCACAGCCGGAGAGTCGCGAAGCAATGTCAGAGGTTGGAGCTGGTATATTGTGATTCAATGATTCATCGACATCATTACAGCCGAAAAACGTTCAGTGCTAAATCATAGACTTCCCCTAAGGTTCGCCAAACAGGCCGGTCATGCGCTATCCAAATCCAATGCGTTTAGGGTTGCTAAATGGAAAATTGAAATGCCCTGTTAAAAACCTGTCAAGCGCGATTCAGACTCGTACACGAATGGTACCATACCTCCTTCAATACAATGTTTTAAAAATAGTTCAGTAAAAGCTATAAAAAGCAAGTTATAAAAGCTGAAAAAAAACTAGTTTCTTGTATGATAAATTCTTTCACTTTTAACTTTATCTTATTTGTAGTATTTGTTGTTATAGTGGCCACAGTAATACATAATCGGTAAAAAGTTCAAACGACAAAACGGGCAAAATGACCGACCGAATGACAGAAATGGGGTCCCGTTGGCACTCTTTGGGTAAGTACCCTATAAATTATACGGCGCACTTGTTACAAATAAACACCCGTAATGTCTGTCATAATTAAAACTTGGCATTCCTAATTACCTAAATAATTAATCTGACAAAGACATAAATATTCAAAAATATCCACATTGACCCAGAAAGAATCGTACAGTCGATTCTATTGCATAATGTAGCATTTTTAATTAACCCACAATCGCACAAAAAATAAAACAATCCTTTATCTACCTACTGTGAATGGCCTAAAGTTGCTGACTGATAAAATATGTAAAGGATTATATATGTAGATAGCTGTTATCAGATAAGCTTGTGTCTTGAATTATCATATCATTTATTTATTAATAGCCACAATTTATTTTTAGAACCCCTAAAAATATTCTATACTATCAAGTTTTTGGGGTTGTGTACCCAAAGAGTAAAAACGGGACACAAAACAAAACAAAACAAAGTCAAAGTATCTTTATTTGTCAACATAGGTGGTTACAATATACACAAGGTGTTACAACGTAATTGGTATCACATTAAAATGAACAAAAAAGAAAATATGTATTTATAAACAATTACGAAAAAATACAATTAGCAATTAAGGGATAGACGTAAGATTTTCACTTTATTCGCTCGTCTACCAACTAAACTCACATAGTTGACGAACAAAACAAAAAATGAAAAATCCAGCGGAACCATAACTCGGGCTTATGTTATGCGGCAATCATATTAAGTCGATCGCCGCATGCGGTGACCGCAACAATAGCGTAAATAACACGGTAGTCGACCACACTAGACAAACGACGGTAACCGCCTCTATATGGCCGCTGCCGCTGCAGTAAGCGGACAGACTATTATGAAGACGTTCGTTAGCCGAAGTAAGCAAAATTTAAAAGAACCTAATTGCCGCATTACTCTTTACGTCTAGCACTATAGAGGTAACCGCGATTTACATCCCGAAGGAAATTTGTCTATTTCAAACTGCCTTCTCCAGTGCTTCGTGATTCATTGTCTCCTCGTGGATGCATTGACATTACGGTGCGCGTACGCACTGCGACTACTCCACATCCACATTATTATCACGCGATGTTCAACTGAAACAATGTTTTCTTACTTGATTTTTTTAAACTAAACAGTGATTGACCGTTGTCATACCTGATGATAAGTGGGTGAATCAACTTCATTGTGTCTTTTATTGTCCTCGGTTGCCCAAGTGTTTCATAGAAAACTGTTTCATAGAAAAATGCTTAGGTTGTCCATGAGACAAAATTTGTGTAACCATAGCAACGGGTGGCTCGAAAAAGTTAATACACCCAAGTATAAATATGGCCGAAAATGTGCTCACTGACATCAGAATCAATGATTCAGCTGATTTCTGACAGAAACCGATATTAAATCTTCGGTCAACCTATTTCAACTATTTCAAAAATTTCCCAAACCTTTTCGATATCCTACTAATATTATAAACGCGAAAGTTTGTAAGTATGGATGGATGGATATGGATGGATGGATGGATGGATGTTTGTTACTCTTTCACACTAAAACGGTTTGACGGATTCTGATGAAATTTGGCAAACAGATTATAATCCGGATTAACATACAGAATACTTTTTATCCCGGAAAATTGCATAGTTCCCGCGGGATAGCGATAAACGAATTCTTCGCTGACGGAGTCGCGGGCAGCAGCTCGTTATCTATAACGCCGAAAATACATTTTACAACAAAACACAATATTATAATTTCTTTATTAATAAATTTGAAGCTAAACGGGTTGGTAACGGAGAGGGAAGATAAAAATATTGCTGATCGTTGGGTGGGGCCGTGAAGGGTTTCAAGCGCCGTATACCGTGTGTTACCAAAAGTGACTATTAGTCCGTCCGTCAACTAGAAATCCTATTGACCACCACCACGCGTGGAGTGGTGAGTGGTCGCAGAATTGCAACTAGTTTTAGTTCGTGGACGCTATCCTTAGATTTTGGTAACACAAGGGACACGTTCCTCCGCACAGTAACACATGATTAAATCAGTGCCTTGTACAAAACACAAAACTTACCTTTACTTAAACCTATAAATAATGCTTGAAAAAATCAAGGTCGTAGAAAAACTCTTAGTGCGCACGCGTATCGGAAAAAAATCACACAGCGGGGTCTTTGAACCGTGGCGCCGAAACTAAGGTCGTTGCACCCTGAATCTGATGCACTGTGATAATGCTGGAACTATGCATTGATAAACAGGAAGAAAACCCCGTGATAACGATATAATGGTTGTCTGTGTAAGAGTAGTTCGTTGATGCTTTTTTAGATCTTTTCCAATGACACTAAGCGGTCAGTTTGGTGAATCTGCTATTTGATTTGTTAATATAGGAATCCGTATATCGAACAAAATAATCTTAGGACTACTTTATTTATTTCCATAAGATAACCAAGGATCGAAAAACTCCCGTCATTTTAAAAATCCGTACTGGACCCACGTGGGAACTATGGCCCAAGCCCTTTCGTTCTAAAAGGAGACCTGTGCCCTGCAGTGGCTGGGATGATGATGATGATAATGATTTGAAAAATTTAACCCTGTTTCATAGTAAAGACTTCCTTTCAATGTTACAATACGCTCCAACGACATCCGTAGACTGTGAACGAACTTCTTCAACTTATAAATGGCTCCTAAATTGTCGTCGTTGTGCACTCAAAAGTAAAATGACTATCGTTTTTCTGACCCTTGAAGATTTACATGATATGCTTAAAATAAGCTTCTGAATAAAAATGTCCACAAATCGAAATCAAGTACTGGTTTATAGTTAAGTACCTCAAAGTTAATAAACTAGAGAAAGGAAACCAAAATTCGCATCAAAAGATATATCACGCAAAAGCATTAAAAGTAGGAGAGCCGAAAAACATGTAGAAAATTAAATTGAAGTAATAGTGCTCTTCTGGAAAAAACTTTATTTTGACTTGTGGTTTGTTTATAAGCAGCGACGTGTTGGGCATATGTTGAACGGTTGTGTAATTTTTTTTGTGGTAATATGGATATTGTTTCCTTAAACCAACAAGAAACAAACCAAATACTTATTATTAGTTACTAGGCCCGCGACTCCATCTGCGAAGAATAGGGGTATAAAAAATAGCCTACGATCTATTCTCAGACCTACCGAATGTGGAGAAAAAAGTTCCCTAAAAATCGGTCAAGCCGTTTCGGAGGAGTTCGACAACAAACACCGTGACACGAGATTTTAATATATTAGAAGAAGAACTAGCTGACCTGCAAACGTTGTTTTGCCATATAAAAATTATAGCCTACGACCTATTCTCAGACCTAACAAATACAGACAAAAAAGTTTCATTAAAATTGGTCAAGCCGTTTTGGAGGAGTTCGATAAAAAACACCGTGACACGAGATTTTTATATGTTAGAAGATAGATATTTCAAGATAACAACACTATTAAATCTAAAATGTTTTGTACGTACGCCACGACTTTTTTGTTGAAAGTGCATTGCTATTGCATCGTCACCAAAGTTCTAGCCGTGTATCATATTTCAAGCCAATCCGATTACTAGAAGTGGGACAAACTTCTCTTGCAATTGCATTTAAATAAAAAAAAAACAAAAAAATAAACATTTGTATTTATATTATAACAAAATAGAAACTTTAAACTCACAGACTCTCAAAAAGGGGGTTAAAAATCAAAGTTTCCAAAGCTCAAAGTGCAGGTACCCAACGGCCAATTCAAAAAAAATTGCTAATATTAGATTAGTTTACTTGTGTCAAAATGTATCCTTACATTTGACACTAGTAAATTGGGCTAAAGGGTTAATGGTCCATTTGTATAAAAAGTCGTAAGGACTTTTGGACCAGAGTCTAAGCGTGATAGTTTCATACATTTTGACACTAGAAAACTAATCTTAACTCAAATTGTCCATTAATATGGTTTTTTTTTGCAGCGGCATAATACTATTAACGAAAACTCTAATATCTTAAAATTTCAGAAAAAGTCGATCATTCAAATATCTAGATCGATCAAGCTGATAAAAACAAAATAGTGTGTCATCTTCATCACCATCATCACAAAACTGTGTCAGCACAGCGCACAGCAGTCATTATTGACATTTCCCGCGTGCCACTTTCTACTAACATTCAACTTTAGCCAAAATGACGTAACTTACTGGGACATTGGGTCTCTGGGGCTTGCATAAGTCGAATTTGGAGTTGCGTAAGTGTGAAAGTCGGTCGAAACGCTTCCGCGGTTATGCAATCGGCGACATAGTTCAGCCGACCATGAGGTTGAGATTTTGGAGACTGTTAAGTGTATAGTCGAAACATTCGATCCCTGGCGCACCACAAAACGCTCTAACAGTTAGTGCCATAAAGATTGTCCTTGTACGGCGAAAACGATAGCGCTATAATGTTTTCTGTGAAAAATTTCAGCAGTGGGTTCGATATTGAAAAAAAATCTTTATAGATGTCCCTTAAGGATGGTATTTTTTCTTTAAATTGAATTACGACCAAACGGGAAGAAAGCCGTTTGAAAAAAAAAACAATTTATATAACTTAAACTTCTGAGGTAGCAAACAAACATAACAAGTTTTTGCTGACTGTACTTTATGTTGACTGTTGCATCGTCACCAACCTACATAAGCATTGGAAATTTAGAATCAATCGAACCACCGAAACTGGGTTAAATTCAACTATACTGTTTTAAACTTTCGTGATTTTCACTCATAATTACTACACTAAACGGGACTCATCACGCAATAAACATTTATTTATTTACCTCAAAGTTTCGGCCACATTGCAGCACCCGTGGTCACAAGTTAACTCGTCACCACGTTCGTCGTAGTAAGTCCCGTTTAGTTTAATAATTAAATTCAGCTTCCAAGATCTGACCCAAACATACTAACACGGCAAATTAAATAAAAGCTTATAAAAAAATTACTTCAAAGGACTTCCTTATTCCTCCTGCCGCCCAATGTCCTATTATCATTAAAAGGACTTATTGTAATGTGACATCGTATTCACTCAATAAGTGACATAAAATTTAAAGTTCGTTAAAACCAAAATTTGACGTGGGCGGCAGGAGGTTGGGTGGTATATTTTCATCGAATTTAACCAAACCGGATCAAATAGGAAGTTCCAAAAAAAAAGCAAATCGAGCTGTAAATACGGAGTTCATAGGTAACAAACATAAAATATACAACTGAATGGAGAAATTCCTTCTTTATTCTATGAAGTAAAAAAAAACATGGTATTTGTAAAAAAATACCAGCATTAAAGCTAAAGTATACCTATGTCGAATATTTCATGCGAAGGTAAAATAATAGCCAAAGTGATATGTAATTTAAGACTAAAGAAAGGAAGATCTTAAAGTGTAGTTACTTAATCTCTTCTTATTCCTTTCATAATTATAATTAGTCATAATGTCATTTTATAGAATGCTGTCACTTAAATAACAATTATAAAAAAATTCCACTCCAACAAGAAAAAACTTTATGATAAGTGACAATTATGGAAAAGTGTGTAATAATACACAATGAGATTTGGGCAAACGATAGTAAACTCCATTCTAAGGGTATGAACCCGCCTCAGTAGTCGACATTATCAGAACGTAGTGTTCATATTGTGTTCGTAGTGTTCGTATAGTTTAATTCATTTTGTGTACCTAAAGCATTAACTAACGATGTCCTTCATTTGTTTCAGGTAACGTGTTCTGGAGAGTTCTGTCATTATACATACTGTGTGATAACTAAAAACTTTGACGAACAGTGGCGGTTCTACTTTAAGATTAGTTAGCAAAATTACTTTGTGATTATATTCTTTATTATATGTTACGGATAGTTTACTTTTAAGTCCATCTGTCGTCGTTGCGAGTGAAGGCTTTTGGTGCTTGGAAATTTTAATATTTTACAATTGTTCTTTTTGGAATTGTTAGCTTTTTAAATAATTATTTTGTGAAATTGTCAGTAACTCAGAACAGAATAAAAAGACACAATTATGTATCACATAGTAAGCTGGCAATTCGTTCGCCTAATACTTTCGCCGAATTTGTTTTAAACAACTTCGGCCTACGAATGTCATCTTCACACTAGTCTGCGATGGCAATATTGAGCCTGTGGCAGCTGTCGTTCGCCAAATTCGGCAGACTACTGTGTTCTTTACACTGTTGCGATCACCGCATGTTACATGCGGCGATCAACGTAATGTAATTGCCGCATAAGATAAGACTACGGCTCTCATTAATGTGTTGTCGCAACATAATTACAATTATGTTGTTCGCATAATTCTGTGTTTTTTTTCTGTGGTCACTTAATATACGAGCTTAGAGGAGAATACAAAAATTTGTAATTTTGTAATGCTTCTATTTAAACTGTTCTTGTAGAGGCTTTAGAAGGCGCCAAATAAAACCGCGTACATATTTTGTATCTTCACGGCGTACCGTATCTTCGCCGCGTATCGTATCATTACGCAATGATACGGCATGATACGCGCCGCAAAGTTTCAGACGCTTTGATATATTATAACGTGTCTTGCGTTACCGTTTTTATACGGTAAGGGTGATACGCAATGATGAAATGTGTGCGCGGTGTATATAACTATATACGTAGGTATAAAAAGGTTTCGGAATATGTTATCACCAAGAAGTCAGCACAAGCATCGACTCGAGCGAGTCCTGACCGCGACGAAGTGATCTCAATAATGGCGGTTCAGTTCGCAATAGCTCAGAAACTGCCAAGAAGGTACACTTTGAAAACGCATCATACGTATTTGAGCCTATAGTATAAAGAGCGAATTTTTAACGTGATACAAAATTAGGTTCAGTTGCAAAATTAATTGTATGAAACTTTTATTTTTTGTTACTTGGAACTCTCTGGTTCGTGGTAACAAAAAGGAACATTCTTAGACATGGAATTTAAGAGACGATATTAACTATAGCTCAGTTCAGGCTGAGTTTAATTCATTCTGCCTGCCTGCAATTTTTCACAAGTCAACAATGAAATTAAATAATTATTGGGCAATGTTCTGTTAATGCTGGATAATAATAATGCATTAACATAATCTTTTAAATTAGCCTAATTTCACGTTAATACTTTGTTATAGTTAAATCACAGACTCATGCCAAATTATAGGCATTTTTACTGTATGTATGGCATTAGCTGAGCTTTATGCTTTTGAACACAAATTTTTTATCACGTAAAAAATGTGCCCTGTATTTTACGCACAGAAAACGCGCTTAATACAAAAAGTATAAACGCGTTCACACAAAAATATGGTGTAAAACTCGAGTCAGTTAATAGATTTTTTAGGCAGGTCCAAGACGCATTAAATTTGTCATTTGCACGTCGTTTGTGCGTACTATACGCAGCATAGTCTTTTAGTTTTAACAGTAAGGCTGCTTTAGCTCTAGATTTCACTTAAAGGATTGGAATAGATATGTTTCTAAATTTAGAAAATTTTGATATTTAATTCCATATACAAACAGGCTTGGAATTGGAAGTTTTTGCCTTTTCTCATGGATCTAAACTCCAAATGCATGTCAAATGTTTGATAATGTTTCATGCCTAAAAATGGAACTTTTATTTGTAAAAATCGAAATACGCATTGACAGTGGCGCCGCTAGTCGACGTTTGTAGGTACACGGCGTATTAGATTATTGAAGTCTGCCAAAAATCCTCAATAGATGTCGCTAGCATCACTAGATAATTTTATACGTCAGGGTTGACAAAACAGATTTAGAAAATGAAACATAAATTCTGGAGACTGATTTTAAAACCATTTTCATAAACGGATTAATATTTAGTTTACATAGTATATTGTAAATTTGGTTGTATATAATAATGAAAATATCAAAATCCACGCTGTCGTAAGTGTTAATTCTGTATTGTTTTGAAAAATGTTATGAAAAAATTGTAGTTTACAACACTTTGTTACATGATGTCAACAAAAGAGCTATTAGTTAAAGATTATCTTTTTCTGTTAGTTAAGCTTATGTAAAAAATCTTTATCTTCGTTTTTATACTAAATTAATCGATATATGTACATAATAGAAATTATACGCTAATTTTACCGCTTAGCGAATAGGATTAGCGAGGAGCTATCTAAACTTTAATTTTGTTGATTTCTAAAATTTTATTCCTAAAAAAGTACCTTTATTAATTTTTTTTTGTTAAATTTTTATGACTACGTTACTTTAAGCTTAAATAAGGTTTAAATTAATTATGATTAAATCATTGTTGTATGTAATGGACGATTTACACGGTGTATTTATAAAAAGATAGAATTTTTGTGCTACTTAATTGCGTATGATGTTCGAATGAACTTATATGTTGCTTAAATAAAAGTTATTGCTTTAAAAATACTTTGGGTGCCAGCCCTAGCTTTATGTGTACTGAGACACTGTAGAGCTGGCAATCGGCCAGCACTACCGTTATATCTACTAAGACACCGTAGGCCTGGCTTTCTGTCACCGCTACTTGTCTACTTAGATACCGTAGGCTTGGCATTTTGCCAAAACTACCATTATGTCTACTGAGGCACCGTAGGCCTGGCTTTCTGTCAGTGCTACTTGTCTACTGAGATACCGTAGGCTTGGCATTTTGCCAACACTACCTTTATGTCTACTGAGACACCGTAGGCCTGGCTTTCTGTCAGCGCTACCTGTCTACTGAGACAGTGTAGGCTTGGCATTATGCCAGCGCTAACATTATAGGTATCTACTGAGACACTGTAGGGCTGGCAACCACATATCTCGCAAAAGTTACCATACTAAAAATAAACTATGAAAGAAATAGCATCTACTCACCAGGGAAAACACCAGCGCATAAGAAAAAAATCTATTTTTGGAAAATATATCTTGGGTATTAAATATTTCATGGTGCGTACAAGCTACAATATAGTCACTATGCTCCGTCCTTACCTCGCCTGCATAAAGATATATTTCACTACTTACTTACATTTTATTTTGTATAAAGTATACTTATGACAGATTGTTATTACGATGTTAAAATATGGATAAAAATAAAATGAAACATTTGTGTGATTAAAAGCAAAGATTTAAAAATCTTTAAAGTGTTCATTAAACTTACTACTTAATAGGCACTAAATCAGAAAATAACAAAAAATACTGTTGAACCCTGTTACACAACTCTGTTATGTTCCTGTTATCTGTGTTGCCGTCTCTGTTTAATTAAACAAAATAAACAGAGACGGCATCACAGAATAGATATATGTAACATAAAATTACAAAGACTGGTGATACAGGCTATAAGTTGAAAATAAAAAAATATTACTCTCAGTCCTGTAACGATTGTGAATGTCAAAGTTCTGTTTACGTTTTTTTTTTACTTTGTTGATTTTGTGTTTAACTATTTATGAATTATTTCATTTATCTACGTTGTCCAGGTGGTGCTACAAAAAGGAGATCAAACTATATATTCTGTAAGCCAAAGACTTGCTTGAGTGTCGACAATTTTTTTTAAAACGTTATTTTATGCTGAAGTTATTTGTTACTTATTGTTTCAACTTTACCAAATAGCAACCGGAATATACAAGATGTTTTGAAATTAATCCTAATTATCATTGTGAACAAAATATTCACTATGATTCACTGTCATTGATAAAGGTTTCCATACAATTGGTTCATGTTACCGTTGCAGGATTATTCAAAGTACTTAAACCAATCATCTGCAGAAATATTCCGGATTAAATTTAAAACATCTACCAGAATATAAAAAAATAATAGAAGACAAAAGAGGGCGCCACTTTATACGTTACTGTCAATTGTTTGGCTTAAAATGCTCGAATGTGAGTATAAATTGTATGTTAACAAATTGTTCCTATTCAAAACATTTTCAACTCTTCGCTTTCATACTACAAGTAAACGTAAGCCAAATCTAACGATCTTATTCTTTTACCTTAGAGACTCCATTAAAGAGCACATAACGATGACTTCCTCTGACAAGGTTGTAGTGGCTCGAGCTCACAGTATACTTATGACTAATAGAGTACTATCAAATGTGGCAATTTCAACTGTTGTAAACAATTTTAATATAGTCTACTTTTAAATGCAAAATGACACTAAAAGAGGTCATTAGCAGTTTGTGGTGACCTATTTGGTCTACTGGTAAAGTTGCCACGTTTGTCGGTACAGTCGAAGACTAAAGTAGGGTCGGTTCCCTAACTTAAGTATCCACTTTTCCACACTTACTGCATAGAAAAATGGATACTTATGTTAGACAACCAACTGTACTTAGTGCTGTAGGGATCAACGCACTTTATTTGCAATACGTCTCGAACGGACTTTAGTAAAATCTTCGTACTTTTTTTATTCTTTATTTCTGTCGACTTTTTATTTTTATTGTTATTTGTCTTGACACTCGCAATGTAAGATGCTTTATAACTGTCAAAATGAATGTATGAAACATATTTTCTGACAATAATGTTAGTTTAAGCGGGCCAACGCCCTTCTCGATGTTATCGATGGAATTAAATTTAATATATACCTATTTAATGTAAATCGTTGTATTTATTTCTCACCCTATAGTTCGAAAATATAATATATTAAGGTTTGTGAGCGTAAAACCGTGAGGGCTACCTGAGCGTGAGGGCTGCCTGAGCGTAGGAGCACCCTGAGTGATAGATCCCCCTGAGCGTGAGCGCCCACTGAACTGCGCCTTCTGAGCATTAGGGCTATCTGAGCGTAAAAGCCCCCTGTGTAAATGTCCCCTGAGCGTAAAAGCCCTCTGAACATGAGTGCCCTCTGAGCCTGAAGGCCCCCTGAGCATGTGGACTACGTGAGCGTAAGAGCCCCCTGTACCTCTACCATGAGTTACACTAGTTCACAGTGACCGTACTCGCTAGCGACGGCGTAAATGATTTGTATGGAGAATTGTGCACAGCGCCTCTAGCGGTCACTTACGGAAGTACAATTCTCCATACAAATAATTTACGCCGTCGCTAGCGAGTACGGTCACTGTGAACTAGTGTAACTCATGGTAGCGTGAGGGTCCCGCTCCTACGAGTTACAAGCGACAAAAGTAACGACGTAAGGTAACCTACTTGTAACTTTTTCTTGATTAAACTTGGCTATTGAGCTTGGACGAAAGCTCATACAATCAATCCAAGTGATTCGAATATAAATAAATGTCAGTCAAGGCGATCAGGGAGACAATGTGGCTATTTGCGGCGCCCCAGCCACTGCCAGGTGCGCCAATGTTGGCGCCAACGTTTGATACGGGAATTACCTGTTACTAAATTACGACTCAACCCCCGATGATTGGGAAAGGGCACATCTGCAAAGCTATTTAATTGTGTTTGTGAAGCTCGCTATCTCCACTGAGCTCAAACCTAAGACCCTCTCCTTGAGAGGCCATTGGTCAAACCACTAGGCCACCACGGTTTCCACCGCGAAGAAAGTTAAATTTTCTCGCTCAAAAAACGAATAATAGACATAGATCCTCTGTCAATAATAAACATACTAACATTAATAGTCGCTGGCTGATCGATCACAGTGTCGACCCCCGACGAAGAAAGATAAATACTATAATTTTAATATTATGTACCTACTAAGTACCTGTACGTACAAGAACCGATTCAGATGCAATTTCTTTTAAAATAAAGCTAGATTACCTTAATATTCGAGCGTTTTAACCGCGCGGTTAAACGTCATTACCATTCGACGATTATTACCACAACCGAAGGATGAATCGCGCGAAATTTCATCAAACTAGATTCAGCATCGGAACTGTCTTAAGTTTTCATAAAAAGTTAACCCTAAGCATCATCCATTTTAATAATTTCTGCTCAAATGGTAATGACAAAAAAAAACCGCCGTAAAAACGCTGAACATTTACCCACCTAATCGAGACTTTTTTAAATAAATTTAATCAAAATATATTTAGCCATTCTTAAGATATTAAACTTTGAAATGAAAATGTCGGTGGTTTCGGTGGCTTCAAAAGTGTTGGCGCTCTTACCCAAACTTTGTCGCCAACGACGGCCCAAACATTGGCACCGGATATGCGTCTGCGGTCACCAGATTGGACGACTCATCGCACTGCTATGCAGCTGCAGCGAGTATATTTAGCATACATAACCATTCAATATTTAGTTGCTAGGGTCAAAAATATTATTTAGATAGTACAACATGCCTATGTCCCAATGAGTCCTAACGGTGCACTGGGTCCGCGTGTGTACTATGGCCGGAGCCTTCTCATTCTGAGAATTTATAAAATAATAACCTTTTAAAGTAAGGAAAGTGTTCACCCTGTTTTAGAAAAGATTTTAATTTATTTTCTAGCTGTTGCCCGCGACTCCGTCTGCTAAGAATAGAGGCATAAAATTAGCCTACGACCTATTCTCAGACCTACCAAATATAGAGAAAAAAGCTTCATAAAAATTGGTCAAGCCGTTTCGGAGGAGTTCGATAACAAACACCGTGACACGAGATTTTTATATATTAGACTTGCTGTTACCGCGAATCCGTCTGCGGAGAATAGGGGTATAAAAAATAGCCTACGATCTATTCTCAGACCTAACAAATATTGAGAAAAAAGTTTCATAAAAGTCGGTTAAGGCGTTTCGGAGGATTTCGACAACAATCACCGTGAGACAAGATTTTTATCATATTAGAAGATTTATTTTTGAAGAACCGTGTAAATACAGGCATCCAATTAATAGTACATTGTGGCATCAAGTGCCGTAAGAAAGGAATTACTAAGGAGAGTCTATTAGAAGCCTGACGCCGAAGGCGAAGGGCTTTTAATGACTCGAGTTTGTAAACCCCTTATTGCCCGTGATACACACAATGATTTTAGAAAGAAAGAAAGAAAATACATTTATTAACAACAACACAAGACACATCATCATCAATATTTTAACAAAACAAAATACAACACGAAAGCTAAAGATAGAATGTGTCATTGCGGTTC
This sequence comes from Archips xylosteana, assembly GCA_947563465.1. Lineage (NCBI taxonomy): Eukaryota > Metazoa > Arthropoda > Insecta > Lepidoptera > Tortricidae > Archips > Archips xylosteana. The sequence continues at coordinate 2,142,092 of OX387365.1, forward strand.
AAAAATAAAATTATTTTGTCTCTAAACACTTAAATTGAATAAAATAATGGCTACCCGCCAATAAAGATTGTCACTTTTTTCGAGTCTTCTACCATAGATTTCCATTTTCCATTCATTTAGAATTCCAAAGGCCATACGGGTGATTCTGCCAACATGTTAAAAATTACTTATTAAAATGATTGCAAAACTATTTGATATAGGTAAATTTAAAATAATAAAAATAACGAAGTTTTATAAACAGTAGATAAGTTTTTTGTAGTAAAATTGGGTTATAGCTAAGTTTTAAACATAAATAAACCGGTGGCTCACTTGAAACCTCCTTAGTCTGAAATGACATATACCAACTGACTTGTTTGCAAATTTTAAAACTAAAGTTAGAACTCCCTAGGGAAGAAAAACTATACGTAAATCCATAACTCCCTTAACAACAATTTAGGCTATTGTCATTTAGTATACAGGCATGGAATAACACCATTGACGAGCAAGTGTGATGAAAAGGTTATTAAAGCATTAAAATTATGGCACATTTTTAGCTGATCGCTCTCTTTATGTTTTTTATTAGACCTTTCTATATGTGGTGTTCATAGGGACCAAATTTATCCTCCATTGGAACAAAGTAACCTGACGAAAGTCACCGACGTAGCTCTAAGAATCGCCTGACTCTAGTGGCAGTGGCCCTGGCACATCGCTCGTAGAACTGATGGCCGATGGGGCCAAAAGGTTCTCGAACGGGGTCCACGAATCAGTACCTCTAAAATCAGTTACACTAGTTTACAGTGACCGTACTCTCTAAGCGACGGCGTAAATGATTTGTAAAGAAAATTGTGTACAGCGCCTCTAGCGGTCACTTACGGAAGTACAATTCTCCATACAAATCATTTACGCCGTCGCTAGCGAGTACGGTCACTGCAAACTAGTGTAACTCATGGTAGAGGTACTGAAGACAAGATGGACAACAAGATGGAGCGACCACTTGGTTAAGATTGCCGGAACGCGTCGGATACCGATGGCGTAGGCCAATTAGACCGCTGTTTGGCGAAACTTGGGGGAGGCCTATGTTCAGCAGTAAACGACTTTTGCCTGAAACGATGATGATGGTAACCCCGAGTTTACGGTACGTAATTATTACTTTCTAAATACTAAGCTCCTTCGCATTAGACTTACGAAGCGAATTTAACAATATCTTACGTAAATATTGACAAAAAATAATTATTTATGTTATTCAACAATCATATTGCCTATTATTAATCAATTATCGCAATAGAAATAATAGGGAATTACGTAGGTAATTAAAACTAGTTAATGACTAAGCACTTCCTTTAACCTGACACTAAAAAATATTGTCTTGCAAAATAAATATATCGACGGTTAAAATGCCACTTCATTCAAGCTCAAGCGCCATCCTGTGTGATATTGAATTTTGTACATTACGCTAATCGCAATTGGGAATGTCTAAAAAAATACCAATGGTTTTTATATTTTTTTTTGTATAGAAACGTCAATTATAAGAGACTTATTTCAATATTTTTTATTAAGTTCACTACATTTACTTTTTTTGTTCACTATTTTAACGACCACTTTAGCCTAGTTGGTAGTGACCCTGCCTACGAAGCAAGAGGTCCTGGGTTCGAATCCCGGTAAGGGCATTTATTTGTGTGATGAGCACGAATATTTTGTTCCTGAGTTATGGAAGTTTTCTATGTATTTAAGTATTTATTTATCTATATAAGTATGTTTATCGTCGTCTAGTACCCATAGTACAAGCTTTGCTTAGTTTGGGACACTAGGTCGATTTGTGTAAGATTGTCCCCTAATATTTATTTATTTATTTATTATTTATTTACAAAATTAATTATTGAAACTATTTTGGTTGATGACGTCAGATTATAATTGACTCCCACGTAGCCAAATTTCTAAATCTATCTAAATGCGTACGATAAGGCAACCCCTTTAATTGTTTTTTGTGTGGTGGTACACTGTAACTAGTGTCAATTAACTGGCGCTGTCAAAGTGCTAGATGTCAGACAGCGGGTCCAAATCAAACTTTGTAGTTTAATCCACGCGTATATTGTGAAGAATTCTAAATAACGCTATTCCAAATAAATTAAAGTACAACTTGGACAGGGGTACTTATCAAAATATCTAAAGTTTAAAATTAATAATGGACGAAATACATAATGGTCATTTGATATAATGCAATTTTCTTGGAAATTCTCAACTTTACAGGATTTTCATAAAATAAACCTAACCTAACCTAAACCAATCTGTAGATTACATGATTAAAAAAGTTCGTTTTATCAATAGTTTCATAGAAAATTTTAGTATGTATTATGACCATTATGTATTTCGTCCATTATTCGTTTTAAACTTTATATGTTTTGATACGTTCCCCTTGGACAGACCCAGTGTAAATTAGGAACTTCACACACATCTTCCATTGTCTGCAGGTTTCCTTACTATGTTTGCGTTCACCGTAAAGCTCATAGTAAATTTTATGGACTGACCTGATTAAAAAAGCTACTGAGTCCACCATGGTCCAGTGTACTCGCAACGCCTCTAACCGGCAGTAATGGAAGCAAATTGCTAAGAAGGCTGTCCTCGAAAAAGTCTGCGACCCACCGAACATCTCTCCGTGTACCTCGTCTGCGCTACCACCGAGTGTCCGACTAAGAAGAAGAAATTTCATATGTAATTTCGCACATGCATTTTGAAAACTCAGAAGTGCGAGCCCGTGCTTGAAAATCCGACCATGCTTGATAGGCCATAGAATAGGATAGAAAAGAATAGAATAATTTTATTTCAGGCTGCATAGGCCCATATAAAAATACCTTAAAGACTAACATACATATTTATATTACACTTAATTAACAACCTAATTACAAGCACGTGAAGTCTGTGACGTGGACACTTAACCGGCCACGAAACCGCCGGTAAGCGACACCTTTCGGCCAAAACTCCTCTCTTGTGAAGGTCGACAGTTGATCAGTCGGAACCCTCACCATAAATGAATTGAAATTCACGTCATGGCGGGACTCCAACCGCTCAACCCTCAGAGTGAGCTTGGTCTTCACACGCACATATTCCACGATGTCCGTGACCTTCGTGGAGTGATGCAGGCGGGACACGTACAGCTGCGTCGTCGGTGTCGCGGGACACAGCAGATGGTTCACCACAGCCATAGGGTTATCCACTTGGCTACCATAACTTTTACCATACCTAAATAAGTACCTTAATCTTAATCGGTCCAGGGGTTTAAGTGTGAAGAAGTAGGTAAGACATTTACTTACGCGGACAAATAACTTTCAATACGATATTTAGAAATAAAAAAAAAACATTTATAACAACAATAACACATAAAAAGCTTAGTAGTACAAACATAAATATACATAATTATTATTAAATGTTGTTATAGAAAGGTCCCAGCTCAGTGTGTCGCTGGTTGAAAACAGCACTGGTCGGTCAGTAGTCAGAAAAAAAAAGATTAATTTAGCATTGATTGAATGATTCGAATCAGGAACGAGGAGATCCGTAGAAGAACAGGGGTCAGCGAGATAGCCAAACGGATTAGCTCGTTGAAATGGCTATAGGCAGGCCATATATCACGCAGAACAGATGGCCGTTGGTGCCGAAAAGTTCTCGAATGGAGACCACGGACTGGCAAACGCAGCGTGGGACGTCCACCAACGAGGTGGACGGACGATTCAGTCCTACGGCCGAAATGATGATGATGAAATAGATAACTTAACGTCTGTTACAACACATTGGCTACTTTTATCCGGATATTCCCAGGGGATTAATGAAAAATCCCAAAATCTTAACCGCTAAGTTTAGAGACATGAAATTTTGCACGGGTATTTGTTCGTCATAACTCATAGACGTTAATAAAGATCATGATAACTTTGGAAATTCTTGTAAGAATTTAGTGGGATTCCGGAGTTTCCATTCTAGGTAGTGCCAGATCTAATGGTTTAAGCGAGCGGAGCCACAGGTAGTATTAACAAGCTAGAGTATTAACAACAATGGAACCGATGACTCCCGATCACAATCGTTGCAGATTGTCTGATCCATAGAATTACTAGCAGCTCAGAGAAATAAGAATGTTACGCAAACTAAGAACGCGATCGCCCATGACTAAAAAAAGCCCGTGAACGAAGCCGCATGACCACACTGCGCCGTCGAAAACGTGAAACTGCGGGGCACGTTGCCGCACCGTGGAGATTTTTTTTTATGATATAGGGGGCAAACGAGCAAACGGATCGCCTAATGGTAAACGATTACTGTCGCCCATGGACACCTGCGACACCAGAAGAGTCACAAGTGCGTTGCCGGCCTTTTAGGTGGGAGTACGCTCTTTTTTTGAAAGCTTGAAGGTCATATCAGCAGATACTTCATTCCAGAGCTTAGCTGTGCGAGGCAGGGAATTTCTGTAAAAACGCACAGTAGAATACTGCCAACCATCCAGATAGTGAGGATGGAAGTGTTGTCGCGTATGGCGGTGGTGGAAGGATGCGGCAGGGATCAACTCGAATAACTCCTCGGAGCACTCTCCGTTGTACATGAGATATACACGCGCAATGCAGATATACACAGCACTAGTCTGCTGTGTATATCTGCATTGCGCGTGTTTATCTCATGTATGTATGTATGTATGTATGGGTATGCTTAAAAGCGTCGACCTTGATTGCAGAAGGAAATACACGCGATAATATTGCTATTTCTCTTATTATAGATTCTGTCGTCTAACTCATCACATAGCGTGCCAGCGTCTTGGAAAAAATCTTCCCATTGTGTAGCATTATCACTTGCCATTTATAACTTCACGGCCATGGCAAAGTTATTTTCCGGAACTGAACGTGGTGTACTTCTTCTCTAAACGATTTAACCTTTTCGTTTACACTTGATCCTGATGCAATGGCAGTTAATGACATTGCCCAAAAAGTGTAAGAATATCTAGTAAATTCATGGTAACAAGTTTGCTCCATATATAACAAAAAGATACTTCGTAGCAAACTTGTTAAAGTGGGCTTAGTAGCGACATCTCTTGTCCGGGTGGGCGGGTAGTTCCGAAGGAGTGTTGACGTCTCTCGATGAGGGGATGACGCAGCGTAATGTGATTAAACGTTATAGTTGTTAGTTAAACGAAATGAGATGTGAGATGTATGTGAAAAATTTGTGTCTAAACTCCTGACCAGTGGTGGTGTAAGGGATTAGCACGCGGCACGAAATTCTGAGGACCTGGGTTCGATTCCCAGCGCTGGTCTTTTTTCTGGGGTTTTTTCTATGCATCCATGTTTCAGTTTGTATTTTGTTTGACTTTTCATGGTAGGCTAGTGGTTGGCAGTTAATAATAATAATAACAATAATAATCATTTATTTCGAACACCAAGTCCATAGGTGGTTAATGCGACAACATTGTCCATAAACTTTAAGGGTATCTAGTAAGTCATGGACCTAGAGGTTGGCAGTAAATTTGACAATTTCTGTTATTCATACACCACACTATCATAAAGACTATCATAAATCATAAAGTAAAGCAACTATTATGAAATCGCTGAGGACATGTATATTATGTCTGTAGACGACCCGAAGCTCTGCTCCTGAAACATAAAAACACTAAAAACTTTATTATTTCGTTACTTATATATTATATTGAAAAATGTAGGTACTTACCTGTTGAACTGTCGTTGTTTGTATGTGTGTTTTTAATAAAGTATATGCACGGGTACATGAGCATGTGTGTGAGCTCGACCAATGACCATTCAGTTGCCTTTCTAACGCCGCACGGCTCGCACATGTCCCTGTACTTACGCACTTCATTTCATTTTCTTACCTTATTTGTTTTACGTTTTCGTCCTCGATATCCGGTACCTGCTCCCATAACCTACATCTGGTCCTTCGATCTCGGATCTTCGAGGAACGCATCTCAACGCAACGTGAAGCTAGCACAATGTTCAGCACACCACCGCGCACAATGGTTAAAACGCGCGGCGCTCTCGAAAGAGAAAAGTTGATACATGCAAAAGAAATGGGTGAAGCGCTCTCATCGAAGACATGTCCACCAGAAGGGTGCTCCAAGAAGGAAAATGAGTTTAAAGATTTACCCAGTGAGAAACACAAACTTGGAGGTAGTTTTAAAATCTGAAACGTTCGTTAAAGAATCAATTTCTTCGAAAAAAATATCTACTAAGTCTTCAATTGCGGCGCGAAAGAAGCAGTTAGAATTAGATGCGGTCGAAGCTAAAGCGAAGATTGAAAAAGAGTTAATCGACAAGAGGTTAGCAGCTCAAATTGCCGCCATCGAAGATGAAGCATCACGGAAATCTCATTGCAGTGAAAATACATCTTTGACACCATCAGAAAAAGTGGAACAATGGTTCGAGAGAAGCTACCACGATCAGCATCTGTCACGCACTGGCAGCCCAGTGCCGCCGGCAGCCGACCGGTCGCCGTCGCTGGACGTCCTTCGACTGGTGAAGGCTATGGAAAATCTGGCAACCGCTACACAGAGTGCTAATACTCAGATGTTATCTAGATTAGCCACACCTAAAGACTTACCGTTATTTTCTGGTGAATCACTCGAGTGGCTGCAATTTAAGAAAATATACCTAGAATCTACATCACTATGTAACTACAGTGAAAGTGAAAATATTGCTAGACTGAGTAAATGTCTCCGCGGCGAAGCAAGAGATGCAGTTTCTTCACTACTTATCACCGATACGGCACCGAGCACTATTTTGGAAGCTTTAGAGTTACGGTTTGGAAGACCCGAGCTTATAATCAACAAGTTAGCGGCACAATTCAAAAAACTTCAGCCTTTGCCGCAGAATTATCACACAGAGATTGTCAATTTTGCCGTTAAAATAAAAAATTACGTAGCAGCCGCTGAATCCATCAATCAAACTGACTATCTGCGAAGCCCTGAACTGTTTAACACCGTCATAACAAAATGCCCAACTGCACTGATTAATAAGTGGGCAGATTACATTTACGAAAATCAAGAAAGCAGCAAAGCTAAGCTACAATTGTTATCGCAATTCCTGCATAATGAGGCTATGAAGATCGCGTCAGCTGGTATTAGCCATATTCATACGCAAACAGAAACAAAGTTTAATAGAAATTTCGACGGGCGTAAAATCCTAACTCACGCTGTGTTAAATAACGACAATGACCGCAACACAAACTGTCGGTTTTGCCGGACTTCTATTCACTCATTATCAAGCTGCATAAAATTTAAACGCGCTCTGCGTAAAGATAGATGGCGCTTCGTCAAGATTAATAAGCTGTGTCAGAAATGCTTGTTGCCAGGGCACGGCAAGGATACCTGCCCGGCCGCACCGTGTGACGCCGAGGACTGTGGGTTACCGCACAATCGATTACTTCACTGGCCTATAAAAATAATTTCACCATCTCAATGCAAGAACGGCGACAACCGCAATCATAACCCCACCAGTGATCAATCTACCTCAAATGCCTATAGAGAAGATAACATAAATAATGTAAACAATAACAACTTGTCGTCAGAGACAATAACAAACACTGTAGTGTTCCCCAGTGCATCGGTAATGTTAAAAATAGTTCGCGTTAACGTGCACGGACCGACCGGTGTTATTGCTACGCACGCATTGCTCGACGACGGTGCCACCATATCCTTAATCTCAGCTGATCTCGCAAACTGTATCAATCTCCAAGGCCACCCTGAAACGTTAAGCATTCGAGGCGCGTGGAACTCTAGTATCGTGTGTCGCAGTGAAACAGTGAACTTTAAACTATCAAACATAAACGGAACCACTTACGAAATGCGTGCACGAAAAATTAACGAACTAGACCTACCAGTGCAGAAATTATCGCGAGTGAAACTAGACAACTACGATCATTTGCGTGAATTAAAAGACTATATAAGCAGTACGGACGCTAAACCTAAGTTATTAATTGGTCAGGATAATTTCCACTTAATAATGACCTTGAAGACTGTTTATCGAGGAATAAACGAGCCATGTGCAACCTTGACACCGCTGGGGTGGTGCCTGCACGGGATTGTACCCGCGCCATCAGCCCGCCGAGCTCTAACCACTGAGCCCGAGCTTGCGTTGACTACGATGATGCACGAGCGCGCTTTGCCGGCCGCTACTCAGTGCGCCTGCGCCGCTTCCCCCCCGCTCTCAACCGCCACCCCCGCGGTCACCGGTACCGCGCGGCGGGAGACGCACACATGCGCGGACGCAGACATGAAGACAACGCTACAACAGTCAAACGACGCACACATTGAATATCAAGAAGATAAACAACTGCATGAACTGGTTCGGAGGTCGTTCGCAATAGATGCAATTGGGGTGAACTGTAAACCTAGAGTCAACAAGGACGATATTCGTGCAACCGACATTGTTGATAAATCTGCAAAATTATTAAATGGAAGTTGGACGGTGGGTCTACCGTGGAAAAATAATACTACGATTATGCCAGACTCCTATCCGAACGCTCATAGAAGATTACTCGCCGTCGAACGAAAAATGACCCGAGATGAGAATTATGCTAAAAGATATAAAGATAGAATAAAACATTTGTTCGAAAACGACTACGCCAGAGTCTTATTAGACGAAGAAATTACAATGTCTACGAATCGCGTATGGTATCTACCACACTTCGGAGTAGATAATCCGAACAAACAAAAATTAAGACTTGTCTTCGACGCCCGTTCTTCGGTCGCTGGTCACTCATTAAACGACCACCTACTGCAGGGCCCAGACCTTCTACAATCACTGCTGGGCATCATGCTACGATTCCGAGAGAAGCCCGTCGCCATTATGGGAGATATTAAAGACATGTTTTTACGAATAAAAATCAGAGCTGAAGACCAGCACGCATTACGTTTTTTATGGCGCGAAGACAAGAGGTCCGAGATTAAGACATGTGTTATGACGGCACTAATATTCGGGGCAAACTGCTCGCCCTTCATCGCTCAACACATTAAAAATAAAAACGCCATGAGATTTGAAAATGAGATGCCTGAAGCTACTGCCGCCATATTAAAATCTCATTATATGGACGATTATATTCAGAGCGTAGATGATGAAAACACGGCCTTAAAATTAATAAAAGAGGTCTCAGAAATTCACAAAAGAGGTGGTTTTGAAATAAGAAACTGGATTTGTAATAAACAAGAAGTTTTAGAATGCACGCCAAAAGAAGCCTTAAGTGAGACAGCAATAAGGATCAAAACGGGTAGCGATGACTTGCCTGAGAGAACGCTCGGACTACTTTGGTTCCCGTCAAACGACTCGTTCAGTTTTGACTTGTCACTGAAACGCATCCCGGCTGAAGTTATAAGTCTACAGAGAAAACCAACCAAAAGAGAACTCCTGCGCATTTATATGTCAATATTTGACATTTTTGGCTTCCTTGCCCCATTCACTGTAAAGGCGAAGATAATTTTACAAAATACGTGGAAAACCGATACCAAATGGGACGATGAAATACCTGAAAAAGATTATATTATTTTTCGAGATTGGATAACAGAACTTCAATCATTACAACTGCTAAGAATACCAAGATATAATTTTCATATGAGATCGCGACACGAAGGAGACAGCAACATAAACAATACTCGTGACAGCGTCGCATGCCAGAACGAGACGACTATAGAATTGCACGTGTTTTGCGATGCAGCGCCGACTGCATTCGCCGCCGTTGCTTACTGGCGCGTAGTAACTAGAAACAATGTTTGCGTGTCATTCATCGCTTGCAAGTGCAGAGCCTCGCCGGTCAACAAATACATAACTATACCTAAGTTGGAGCTTCAAGCAGCTGTTATCGCCTGTCGTTTGGCGGATACTATTGCGCGCGAGACGCAGCTCAATATTAACACAAGATATTTCTGGACAGATTCGTTGATAGTGCTGCACCAAATAAAAAATGATACTCGCAATTACAAAGTATTTATTGCCAATCGACTGGGTGAAATCGACGATTTATCTCAGCCGCACGAATGGAATTATGTACCTACAAACTTGAACATAGCGGACAAAGCGACTAAAATTAATAACTACAAATTGAGTGACGACTGCGAGTGGTGGCGAGGACCTAGTTTTTTGTATGCTTCGCGCGATGACTGGCCGAAGTACGAACTGAAAAAAGGAGATGTCGTTTTTATTATAGACCCCGCCCTGCCTAGAAATACATGGCCGAGAGGAATGGTAGAGAACGTTCATCCGGGTGCCGATGGCCGCATCCGGATCGTAGACGTCAAAACAAAAACTGGAATACTTACTAGACCTGTGACCCGCTTGGCCCTGCTCCCCACTGCTGATAATGATTGTCCGTAAACGGACAATGGGCGGGAGGATGTAGACGACCCGAAGCTCTGCTCCTGAAACATAAAAACACTAAAAACTTTATTATTTCGTTACTTATATATTATATTGAAAAATGTAGGTACTTACCTGTTGAACTGTCGTTGTTTGTATGTGTGTTTTTAATAAAGTATATGCACGGGTACATGAGCATGTGTGTGAGCTCGACCAATGACCATTCAGTTGCCTTTCTAACGCCGCACGGCTCGCACATGTCCCTGTACTTACGCACTTCATTTCATTTTCTTACCTTATTTGTTTTACGTTTTCGTCCTCGATATCCGGTACCTGCTCCCATAACCTACAATGTCCTTCAAGGTACTGGATGATAGTTAGGAACGCCAATATGAGTTCAGAGCCCAGAACACGTTAAGCTGGGGGTCCCTTTGTTTCCCATAATTCCATACAAAATTTTGCATAATTTGGCGTTTCCCATAATTTCATTCATACATTCTGGCATATGAAATTCGGGAAAGCAGTAGGGACTTTAAACATACAAGTGCCGTGACGTGAGACTTACTCAGAGTGAAAAACAAGGACGGCAGCTGCCGTGACGTGTGGCTCCTAGAAGAAGGGCTACAAGTCGAGCTAAACGCGGTCACAAACGTGAGTTATCCGTATTTTTTTAACCCCCGACACAAAACGAGTGTGTGTGTGTGTGTGTGTGTGTTAGCTGCAGAAGGGATTTAAGACGCATAATAGGCATTTACTTTATTTTCAAATAAAGTGACCTGATTGCGTTGGGGGTTTTTAAAATTTTTAATTCATAGTTAACACTAAACGGTAGAGACCAACGGGTGAACGAGTGTCTGTGAGTGTTACAGGTAATTTAAGTGCTTGTGCACTCCAGTAACAGCATGTACCTACCAGGGCAGCATGGGCGCGGGAGAGCTGCTCCACAAACGCATCCCACTTTAGAATTCGGGGCGATATAAATACTGCACTTGCACCGCTGGCCAGGGGTGGTGATGCACCTACGGAAATGCAATATTTTAAAAAATTAACATGTATGAAACAGGGGCTAAATTCAGGAACGGGCCTTCACGGGTTTGGTAGCGGTAATTCAATCGTTTTGGAGAGGACATGATTGGGTTGAGCTTGGGATGAGCCTTATTTTCCTGTTAATTCGCTTTGTAAATAAATAAAAAAAAAAAAAATAAACAATAAATGCATTGGTAGAGCCATGTTGTAGCTAGCCGCTGCATCACGAATGGGCCGGCTCGTCCGGGGCAGTACCACCCTCTCACAGAACATTGGCGTGAAGCAGCAGTAATCCTGCTTGCGTTTCGTACGGTCAGTGAGAGTGCCGGGGGCCCAATACCTCACCCCTTCCCTCTCCCCCTCCCTCTCCCCCTTCCCCTATTCCCTCTCCTTTAGGGCCGACAACGCACTGGCATCGTGTAAAGCGCTGCGGGTGTCTATGGACAGTGGTGTTCATTTAACATCAGGTTACCCACTAGTTCGTTTGTCTGGCCTATCTAACATAAAAAAAAAAAAAAAAAACAAATAAATAAGTGCCAAAACAAACAAACAAACTGCCCAAACCTCTCGCAAATCAGTGATTTTTGGCGTTCCTGAATAGCAGTTCAAACCAGACCCAACCCAAACGATTGAATTACCGCTACCAAACCCGTGAAGGCCCATTCCTGAATTTAGCCCCAGTTTAGGTGTGCGCGGCACTCCTATGCTTGTCCTATGCTCGTGGAAACTTACAGCTCAAACCTTCCCATCCGACAAGACGCCTGTATGCAGCAGTAGGTCGTATACAGTATGTAACTGAACGACGAGCAAAGCTGACATTTGGGGCCTGTTGCATAACAAAGTACAACTAATATTACAAGCGGACTTCTCGCTTCAGTTATATTTACTAGAAAGGGAGTTCCGCTTGTAATATAAGTTGTACTTTGTTATGCAACAGGCCCCTGGTCGAGGGCAAAGAGGCGTATGATGAAATGGCATAGTTTTTAGTAACTTTAAGTACTGTTTAGGGTGAAGTTACATCTATCAGCATCGAATCGCATTTTGTAATACTAAAACGCAATATTGTATGAAGATGCGTCTGCATCAATTCACCCTTTCCGCATCGATTCGGCTTTAGCACTAAATGCGTATAATAGCTATCTATTTAATATACTGAAGAATGCTTGCTTATTCAAGATTAAACATGGGAACGGCTGCTTAAGACGTGAGACTAGATGCTTGCGAATGAGAATAGTTGATAATGCGTGAGACATAACGCTTGCGATTGATAACGGCTGCTTAAGCGTGAGCAAGGATGCTTGCGAATGAGAAAGGCTACTTCATCATCATCATCATATATTTAAGAGCTAGGCTCTTGTCGGTGGAGTAATTTCCAGCTTATTCTACATTCCGCTCTTTCCTTCACTTCTTTATATAATGAAACATTTATTTTTTCTTTTATTTGCTCCATATAAATGTCCTTCTTGGTCTTCCCCTTTTCCTTTTCCCTTCTATCTTTCCTTCTATTATAGTCTTAATGTAATTATCGTGCCGTAATAGATGACCCAACATCTTCCCTCTCCTGTTCTTGTTGTTATTTTCAACAACGATCTTTTTTCGCTAACCATATTTAAAACTTCCTCATTACTTTTCTTTTCTGTCCAGCTGATCTTTTCCATCCTCCTCCAACACCACATTTCGAACGCTTCCAATCTCTCTCTGTCTCTTTGGGTCATGGTCCACGTTTCGCAGCCGTAGAGAGCTATACTCCAGATGTAGACTTTCACCAGTTTCTTCCTGACGGAGCTTGATATTTTAGCTGAAAGTAGGCTTCTTTTAGTGTTGAACACCTTTTTCGCCATGGCTATCCTGATAATAATATCTGGTGTACATCTAGAGTCTACTTAAGAGGCTACTTACTACGAGTATATTTTTTTAAATCTGCCACAAGTTTTACAAAACTTCCATTTATAATCCTAATTTTCCATAGTGGATTAATCTACGTCCTTCGTCTTTCGCCTATTTTCCTTTTAATTGCTTCTAGAATACACGCTAGGACTAGGTAAAAAGTTGTACAGAACACGTGTGCACGACTCCGACTCGCACTTGCCCGGTTTTCTTCGTTTGATTAATCTAAAATAAAGGGCTGGCAGCTATCTCTCTCAACGAATCGCCATCGCCATTCAACGAGGGAATGCTGCCAGCCTTTTGGGTACGATGCCACGGGGGCCTTTTTTAGACTTAGTTTAGTAGTTTTTAAGTTAGATATTTAGTTTATAGTTTTAAATTTAGTTTGTAAGGTTACCTATCATATTCTCGAAAAGCTCATTTCCGAATATTAAAATTCCGAAAACGAAACTCCTTTTTAACATTTTCCAAATTATTGTTTGTCCGAAATTTTATTTACCATATTTTCTTTTGCCAAATGTTTTAAAATCCATTTTTTTATTTGCCAAATGATTCAAAATCCAACTGCATGAAATTCCGTAGAATCATTTGCCAAATATATATTTATTCCGCAAAATTATTATTCCGCAAAGGTCAGGGATACAAAAGGCGACCATACAAGTATGTGTGGAGCGTAATATTCATTTTGTTGTTTAATGTTGCCCAAATATTTTATTGAGTTTGCTATGTGGGTAGGGGGTTTTGTAGGTGGTTATAAAAAAAATAACTAACACCAAAGGCTAATGCGGGAGCTTCGCTCCGCTACGCTCCCGCATTAGCCTTTGAACCTAATCTATCCGAGCCGCTTCCGCTCCGAACCGTCTTGCTCGCTCGCTTCGCTCGCTCGCTAAAAATTAAGCAATGTTGTCTTACTCTGATGTTAGGTTAGGTAGATAATAAAAACTTGCTTTCGGCTTTTCGTTACATTTAGATTATGAAAATATGGCAACTGATTAGGTTGGCAAATAAAAAAATGGATTATTGTAATTCGGGATTTTGAATTTGTTGGCAAATAAAACTGTGATTAAATGAATCCGTGGCATTGTGAAGTTGTGAAAAACAAAACATATGGATTTTAAAAAGTCGGAGAACCGTTTTCGGATAAATGAAATTCGAGTAAAGGAGTTTCTAAACATCGATAGGTTCCCAGTTTGTAATATTTAGTTTATAGTTTAGTTTTATTCATTGTTATTTTTTCTTACTTGTTTTATTTTTAGTAACAATAAATATATAGTATCATCTAAAATTAGACGAAGTTTTAAATAACTTTAGATGGACCAAACGAAAAAAAATGTACTTAAAAGTTAATAAAAAGTATTGATATTCCATCATACCCCACTTGGCCTTCAGCGAGGTATTAGTTTTGCTCTTCGTGCAGTTCCATACTGTATAGGACAGAGTTGAGGATCTAACTGAAAATGCATTTCTCCATGCACCAACCCTAGCGTGTATGCAGTTCTGCATTAACCAGGCCACCCATAACACGATCGTATATGCAGCGCATCGCATAATATATCCGTCTACTACAAATAACTTCCTTGCAAAGGGTTTAGAACTGAAACAAAAAATATTTAATAAAATCTTTATTGCCTTTTGGTGACAATAATTGAGTGTATGTGATACAATTATGTTGATTTAATTGGAAGGGGAGGCCTACCTAATCTGCGTCTTCCGGTCTGTCGGGAAGTTTGTGGCCCCATCGACCATCAGTTCTACGAGCGATGTGCCCTGTCCACTGCCACTTGAGTCTGGCGATTCTTCGAGCCATGCCGGTGACTTTAGTTCTTGCGCAGTTTCATCATTCAACAAGACGGAGCGACGACCTGGTTAGTAATGCGGGAACGCGTTGGATACGGATGGCGCAGGACCAATCTGTTTGGTGAACCTTGGGGGAGGCCTACGTTCAGCAGTGGACGTCTTTCGGCTAAGATGATTATGAAACTACTGTGAGATTCACTCATAGTGAAAATAAACGGATCACTCACGTCTTAAAACGAGTTTAACTCGACATGTTTCGGGCTAATCCGTAGCCCTTCTTCCCGGAGTCACACGTCACGTCACGTGACGGCGGCGGTAGGTGTGCGTTTGGCAGCCGCCGTGTGAGAGAACAGATATCTAGACTTACTAAAGCATTTTTGTACAAGTAGAAACTGAGGCGGTTCGCTCGCGCAGCGCGTTCGCTCGGTCAATTTATCTTCTGTTCCTTTCGAAGAACACAATAAATCACACACAAAATAACTACATAAGTCATCCCAAAACTAGTCACTAGGACATGACAGTCCCATATATTATGAGCATTTTCTACTCCCATCCCATCCGCTAGGGAAAACTGGAATAAAAATTCAGAATTCTCTCTCATATTATAACTAATAGTTAAAATCGGCCAGGTGCGTGTTGGGCGTGCGGTATGGGGTTCCGTACTATACTTCGTTTTTTTTCAGCGTTAGAAAGAAGGTAAGCTATCTTGACGTGTTTTTTATCGAAAAACACTTTTGAAAAATAAATTATAGCAAATCGTCGCATGACTGTTATACGGCCATATCTCAAAATTTTTCATTTTTCGGATTATTGCAGAAGATAGCTTAATCTACGACCTTATTTCGAGAGTCATAACAAAAAATAAAAAATAAAAAAAAATAAAAATTTCAATTCACTATTCTTATCGTGCAGTAAAAAAACTTAATAAGCAATTATTATATTGTTATATCCAGATCAAAATTTGTTAACAATTCTAAATATTGATAAAATAAATAATAATAGTTTAAAATATTTTATTGTAAAAAAGCGTGTCAATTGTCAAGGATTATCATTTTGGTAACATCTTAAAAAGCACCCCACGCTTTTTTTACAATAAAATATTTTAAACTATTATTATTTATTTTATCAATATTTAGAATTGTTTACAAATTTTGATCTGGATATAACAAGGCATTTATGTCGTCGTTATGCACTCAAAACTGAGACGTGGCCGCTAATGATAGGCCTCATAAGGAAGCTCAAAGTCACTCAGAGGGCAATAAAGAGGCTATGCTCAGAGTTTCTCTGCGGGATCGCATTAGAAATGATGAAATCCGCGCAAGAACTAAAGTCACCGACATAGCTCGAAGAATCGCCAGACTCAAGTAGCAGTAGGCACATCGCTCGTAGAACGGGTATGTATTACAATACCGAAGTACGAAAGACCGAATGTATTAAAACATCGAATGGGTCAAAAGACCGACACGATTTTTTTCTGAAACCGTCAACTTTTTAAGATTGTTATAAAACAAACCTAACCTAACCTAATGGGTTCTGTATGATGACGTTTTAATAAATTCTGAAAGGTTTACGGTTTCAGAAAAAAATCGTGTCGGTCTTTTGACCCATTCGATGTTTTAATACATTCGGTCTTTCGTTCTTCGGTATTGTAATACATACCCCGTAGAACTGATTGCCGATGGGGCAAACAGGTTCTAGAGTGGCGTCCACGGACCGGAAGACGCAGTGTAGGTAGGCTCCAACAAGATGGACTGACGACCAGGTTAAGGTTGCGGGATTGCGTTGGATGCGGATGGCACGGGACCGATCTGTTTTTTTTCGAGTCTTGGGGGAGGCCTATGTTCAGCAGTGAACGTCTTTCAGCTGAATTGATGATGATGATGATGGTGATGCACTTAAAAAGTAAAATGACGGGCATTTTTTAGACCATGGATTATAAGAGTTCCTTGTAGGACTGAACCCTAAAAATTTAATAGAAAACAGCCAGATTCCTCCGTTCCCGCTAACCGCAGCCGACTTAACTGTGCCAGTTAAAAATAACTGGGCATTCCGGCGAGAGACAGCTCGCCAAGAGTATAACCCTGGACGTGATAGGGTTCATTTCAGACCTTATTATCTTAGTCTTACTTAGTATTATAAGCGTGATTTTTTTATGGATGTGTGGATATTTGTTACCCGTTTGTTACGTGGATATGTGTAACTGAACGACGAGCAAAGCTGACATTTGGGGCCTGTTGCATAACAAAGTACAACTAATATTACAAGCGGACTTCTCGCTTCAGTTATATTTACTAGAAAGGGAGTTCCGCTTGTAATATAAGTTGTACTTTGTTATGCAACAGGCCCCTGGTCGAGGGCAAAGAGGCGTATGATGAAATGGCATAGTTTTTAGTAACTTTAAGTACTGTTTAGGGTGAAGTTACATCTATCAGCATCGAATCGCATTTTGTAATACTAAAACGCAATATTGTATGAAGATGCGTCTGCATCAATTCACCCTTTCCGCATCGATTCGGCTTTAGCACTAAATGCGTATAATAGCTATCTATTTAATATACTGAAGAATGCTTGCTTATTCAAGATTAAACATGGGAACGGCTGCTTAAGACGTGAGACTAGATGCTTGCGAATGAGAATAGTTGATAATGCGTGAGACATAACGCTTGCGATTGATAACGGCTGCTTAAGCGTGAGCAAGGATGCTTGCGAATGAGAAAGGCTACTTCATCATCATCATCATATATTTAAGAGCTAGGCTCTTGTCGGTGGAGTAATTTCCAGCTTATTCTACATTCCGCTCTTTCCTTCACTTCTTTATATAATGAAACATTTATTTTTTCTTTTATTTGCTCCATATAAATGTCCTTCTTGGTCTTCCCCTTTTCCTTTTCCCTTCTATCTTTCCTTCTATTATAGTCTTAATGTAATTATCGTGCCGTAATAGATGACCCAACATCTTCCCTCTCCTGTTCTTGTTGTTATTTTCAACAACGATCTTTTTTCGCTAACCATATTTAAAACTTCCTCATTACTTTTCTTTTCTGTCCAGCTGATCTTTTCCATCCTCCTCCAACACCACATTTCGAACGCTTCCAATCTCTCTCTGTCTCTTTGGGTCATGGTCCACGTTTCGCAGCCGTAGAGAGCTATACTCCAGATGTAGACTTTCACCAGTTTCTTCCTGACGGAGCTTGATATTTTAGCTGAAAGTAGGCTTCTTTTAGTGTTGAACACCTTTTTCGCCATGGCTATCCTGATAATAATATCTGGTGTACATCTAGAGTCTACTTAAGAGGCTACTTACTACGAGTATATTTTTTTAAATCTGCCACAAGTTTTACAAAACTTCCATTTATAATCCTAATTTTCCATAGTGGATTAATCTACGTCCTTCGTCTTTCGCCTATTTTCCTTTTAATTGCTTCTAGAATACACGCTAGGACTAGGTAAAAAGTTGTACAGAACACGTGTGCACGACTCCGACTCGCACTTGCCCGGTTTTCTTCGTTTGATTAATCTAAAATAAAGGGCTGGCAGCTATCTCTCTCAACGAATCGCCATCGCCATTCAACGAGGGAATGCTGCCAGCCTTTTGGGTACGATGCCACGGGGGCCTTTTTTAGACTTAGTTTAGTAGTTTTTAAGTTAGATATTTAGTTTATAGTTTTAAATTTAGTTTGTAAGGTTACCTATCATATTCTCGAAAAGCTCATTTCCGAATATTAAAATTCCGAAAACGAAACTCCTTTTTAACATTTTCCAAATTATTGTTTGTCCGAAATTTTATTTACCATATTTTCTTTTGCCAAATGTTTTAAAATCCATTTTTTTATTTGCCAAATGATTCAAAATCCAACTGCATGAAATTCCGTAGAATCATTTGCCAAATATATATTTATTCCGCAAAATTATTATTCCGCAAAGGTCAGGGATACAAAAGGCGACCATACAAGTATGTGTGGAGCGTAATATTCATTTTGTTGTTTAATGTTGCCCAAATATTTTATTGAGTTTGCTATGTGGGTAGGGGGTTTTGTAGGTGGTTATAAAAAAAATAACTAACACCAAAGGCTAATGCGGGAGCTTCGCTCCGCTACGCTCCCGCATTAGCCTTTGAACCTAATCTATCCGAGCCGCTTCCGCTCCGAACCGTCTTGCTCGCTCGCTTCGCTCGCTCGCTAAAAATTAAGCAATGTTGTCTTACTCTGATGTTAGGTTAGGTAGATAATAAAAACTTGCTTTCGGCTTTTCGTTACATTTAGATTATGAAAATATGGCAACTGATTAGGTTGGCAAATAAAAAAATGGATTATTGTAATTCGGGATTTTGAATTTGTTGGCAAATAAAACTGTGATTAAATGAATCCGTGGCATTGTGAAGTTGTGAAAAACAAAACATATGGATTTTAAAAAGTCGGAGAACCGTTTTCGGATAAATGAAATTCGAGTAAAGGAGTTTCTAAACATCGATAGGTTCCCAGTTTGTAATATTTAGTTTATAGTTTAGTTTTATTCATTGTTATTTTTTCTTACTTGTTTTATTTTTAGTAACAATAAATATATAGTATCATCTAAAATTAGACGAAGTTTTAAATAACTTTAGATGGACCAAACGAAAAAAAATGTACTTAAAAGTTAATAAAAAGTATTGATATTCCATCATACCCCACTTGGCCTTCAGCGAGGTATTAGTTTTGCTCTTCGTGCAGTTCCATACTGTATAGGACAGAGTTGAGGATCTAACTGAAAATGCATTTCTCCATGCACCAACCCTAGCGTGTATGCAGTTCTGCATTAACCAGGCCACCCATAACACGATCGTATATGCAGCGCATCGCATAATATATCCGTCTACTACAAATAACTTCCTTGCAAAGGGTTTAGAACTGAAACAAAAAATATTTAATAAAATCTTTATTGCCTTTTGGTGACAATAATTGAGTGTATGTGATACAATTATGTTGATTTAATTGGAAGGGGAGGCCTACCTAATCTGCGTCTTCCGGTCTGTCGGGAAGTTTGTGGCCCCATCGACCATCAGTTCTACGAGCGATGTGCCCTGTCCACTGCCACTTGAGTCTGGCGATTCTTCGAGCCATGCCGGTGACTTTAGTTCTTGCGCAGTTTCATCATTCAACAAGACGGAGCGACGACCTGGTTAGTAATGCGGGAACGCGTTGGATACGGATGGCGCAGGACCAATCTGTTTGGTGAACCTTGGGGGAGGCCTACGTTCAGCAGTGGACGTCTTTCGGCTAAGATGATTATGAAACTACTGTGAGATTCACTCATAGTGAAAATAAACGGATCACTCACGTCTTAAAACGAGTTTAACTCGACATGTTTCGGGCTAATCCGTAGCCCTTCTTCCCGGAGTCACACGTCACGTCACGTGACGGCGGCGGTAGGTGTGCGTTTGGCAGCCGCCGTGTGAGAGAACAGATATCTAGACTTACTAAAGCATTTTTGTACAAGTAGAAACTGAGGCGGTTCGCTCGCGCAGCGCGTTCGCTCGGTCAATTTATCTTCTGTTCCTTTCGAAGAACACAATAAATCACACACAAAATAACTACATAAGTCATCCCAAAACTAGTCACTAGGACATGACAGTCCCATATATTATGAGCATTTTCTACTCCCATCCCATCCGCTAGGGAAAACTGGAATAAAAATTCAGAATTCTCTCTCATATTATAACTAATAGTTAAAATCGGCCAGGTGCGTGTTGGGCGTGCGGTATGGGGTTCCGTACTATACTTCGTTTTTTTTCAGCGTTAGAAAGAAGGTAAGCTATCTTGACGTGTTTTTTATCGAAAAACACTTTTGAAAAATAAATTATAGCAAATCGTCGCATGACTGTTATACGGCCATATCTCAAAATTTTTCATTTTTCGGATTATTGCAGAAGATAGCTTAATCTACGACCTTATTTCGAGAGTCATAACAAAAAATAAAAAATAAAAAAAAATAAAAATTTCAATTCACTATTCTTATCGTGCAGTAAAAAAACTTAATAAGCAATTATTATATTGTTATATCCAGATCAAAATTTGTTAACAATTCTAAATATTGATAAAATAAATAATAATAGTTTAAAATATTTTATTGTAAAAAAGCGTGTCAATTGTCAAGGATTATCATTTTGGTAACATCTTAAAAAGCACCCCACGCTTTTTTTACAATAAAATATTTTAAACTATTATTATTTATTTTATCAATATTTAGAATTGTTTACAAATTTTGATCTGGATATAACAAGGCATTTATGTCGTCGTTATGCACTCAAAACTGAGACGTGGCCGCTAATGATAGGCCTCATAAGGAAGCTCAAAGTCACTCAGAGGGCAATAAAGAGGCTATGCTCAGAGTTTCTCTGCGGGATCGCATTAGAAATGATGAAATCCGCGCAAGAACTAAAGTCACCGACATAGCTCGAAGAATCGCCAGACTCAAGTAGCAGTAGGCACATCGCTCGTAGAACGGGTATGTATTACAATACCGAAGTACGAAAGACCGAATGTATTAAAACATCGAATGGGTCAAAAGACCGACACGATTTTTTTCTGAAACCGTCAACTTTTTAAGATTGTTATAAAACAAACCTAACCTAACCTAATGGGTTCTGTATGATGACGTTTTAATAAATTCTGAAAGGTTTACGGTTTCAGAAAAAAATCGTGTCGGTCTTTTGACCCATTCGATGTTTTAATACATTCGGTCTTTCGTTCTTCGGTATTGTAATACATACCCCGTAGAACTGATTGCCGATGGGGCAAACAGGTTCTAGAGTGGCGTCCACGGACCGGAAGACGCAGTGTAGGTAGGCTCCAACAAGATGGACTGACGACCAGGTTAAGGTTGCGGGATTGCGTTGGATGCGGATGGCACGGGACCGATCTGTTTTTTTTCGAGTCTTGGGGGAGGCCTATGTTCAGCAGTGAACGTCTTTCAGCTGAATTGATGATGATGATGATGGTGATGCACTTAAAAAGTAAAATGACGGGCATTTTTTAGACCATGGATTATAAGAGTTCCTTGTAGGACTGAACCCTAAAAATTTAATAGAAAACAGCCAGATTCCTCCGTTCCCGCTAACCGCAGCCGACTTAACTGTGCCAGTTAAAAATAACTGGGCATTCCGGCGAGAGACAGCTCGCCAAGAGTATAACCCTGGACGTGATAGGGTTCATTTCAGACCTTATTATCTTAGTCTTACTTAGTATTATAAGCGTGATTTTTTTATGGATGTGTGGATATTTGTTACCCTTTCACGCAAAAATGGTTTGACGGATTCTGATTAAATAAATAAATAAATAAAATAAATAAATATTAGGGGACAATCTTACACAAATCGACCTAGTCCCAAACTAAGCAAAGCTTGTACTATGGGTACTTGACGACGATAAACATACTTATATAGATAAATACATACTTAAATACATAGAAAACATCCATAACTCAGGAACAAATATTCGTGCTCATCACACAAATAGATGCCCTTACCGGGATTTGAACCCAGGACCTCTTGCTTCGTAGGCAGGGTCACTACCAACTAGGCTAAAGCGGTCGTTAAATTTGGTACATTAATATTATTATCTGGGAAAATAGCATTGTTTCCGCGGAATAGCGATAAACGTAATTCTTCGCAGTTTTCCTCCCTTCCCAGGCGTGGTGCATATTATGCATTTTTCGGTGTGCGCGCAGATAAACAACGCGCGAGCGTTCCGTGGCAGGGACCAAGGAAGCGCCATTTCGGCTTTTTGATGTTAGGGCTAGAGAAATTAGGCACAACATAAATTCGGAATGCAGGAATTAGGGCTAATGAAGAGTTATAAAAATAAAAAACATCGGCTTTTTGATTTAAGGGCTAGTGAAAATAGTGGTAGTGAGAATAAGATTAAAAAAATTCGGGATAAGTACAGCAGAAAAACCCATAAATAACTTACCTATATTTTTAGTGTTTTGTAGGACAATAATAAAGAATGTTCCTAATGTAATGTTATCCAACTTCCTTTGGATATGTGGTGCCGCAAACGACCGCAAGCCACCGTTATTACCATCATACGAATCGCATTCTTCCTGTATTATGTCCGATCTTACTATACCTATCTATCTTCTTCTAATATATAAAAATCTCGTGTCATTATCGAACTCCTCCGAAAAGGCTTGACCTTTTTTTATGAAAAAAAATCCCAGTATTTGTTAGTTCTGAAAGTTGTTGGCTATTTTTTATACCCCTAATCTTAGCAGACGGAGTCGCGGGCAACAGCTTGTAATATTGTAAACGAGAAAGTTTGTACGGATTTATGGATGTTTGTTACTTTGTCACGCTAAAACGGTTTGACGGATTCTGATGATGAAATTTGGGACACAGATAGTTTATGACCTGGATTAACATATAGGAGACTTTTTAGCGGAAAATTGCATAGTTCCCGCGGGAGAGGGATAAACGAATTTTCGCAGACGGTGACACGGGCAGCTGCGAGTACTATGTAAAACTTATGTTATCACAAATACAGCAATAAAACACCTTCGTGATATTGTTATTGGATTTTTTATGAGCTACACTGATTTATCCATTTCATGGTACATGGTATGGTACCTCTATACTACTTCTAAGCACACACACAGTCAAACCCGTGGCAGAGTAGTGACCTATGGCCATTTTAGCAGAGGCTTAGGGCTCATTAAAACAAAATTGCATAATGCCTTATTAACTAATTTGACTAAATTTCAAAATGGCCATGATCCCATAATGACTAAATATCAAATTGACGCATTATTAAAATGAACGAAAGTCATAATGACTTTGACCGAAAACGTCCAATTCCCGAAATGACTAAATTGATAATGTACATTTCCTTCAAACACCGGAAAGGCAAAATGTCACAGTCTCAAAATACCTAAATTTTTTACAAGCTTTTATCTAGTTTAGCTGTCATGATAACTGTTAATATTTAGGTATCTTGGGATTTGATTGTTTTGCGATGAAGGTGTTGTGATGTTTGTTATTATGAGATAATGACATTTTAAACCATTTTACGTCCCTGGGCACGAACGTCTGAATTTATGTGCGAAATTACATTATCTGTGCACACCTGCGAAAAAAAAATGTGTGAAGTTCCCAATCCTAACTCGGCCTGCGTGGGAACCACAGTCTGAGCTTTCTCATTCTGAGAGGGACGTATATAGACCAAAACGAGTTGTATTTGATTAAACTATCATCCCAGCCTATATAGGTCCCACTGCAGGGCAAAGGCCAACTCCCAGGTACCAGTGGTAGCCGTGGTACAATACGTTTACTTTTAGTTTACCACTGACAGATGGCTTGCCTTCATTTCATTTCCAATTTTAACACCATACAAATAAAGTAGCTATTACAAAATCTGCAAACGTGGGTAACAGTATTCTAAAATTGGCTTTATTTGTAGGTCGTTAAAGTTGAATATGAAATGAAGGCAAACCATCTGTCAGTGGTAAACATTATGTAATTTTACTGTAGCCTATGACCTATGGCCTCTCAAGCAGAGGGTCGTGGGTTCAAGTCACGGCTCGCACCTCTGAGTTTTACGGAATTTACGTGCGAAATTACATTTGAAATTTACCATGAGCTTTACGGTGAAGAAAAACATCGCGAGGAAACCTGCATACGCCTGCGAAGAAATTCAATGGTGTACGTGAAGTTCCTAATCCGCACTGGGCCCGCGTGGGAACAACGGCCCAATCCCTCTCATTCTGAGAGTAGGCCTGTGCGAGTAAACTAACTCTAAACTTAACTCATAGTTCTCTATTTTCGTACTGTCTCTTGACAATGCCATTTTGATACATAGTCGTGAAGATTATTATTAAGTCATCGTATGCAGTATAAACTCAAATCTGCCCACACACCGACTCGCCATAAAATTGAAATCACATAAATACACACACTGACACGCAAGCGTTATCAAAGAAAAGTTCCAAAAATGCACACACTAATCAAAATCCTTACGCGCGCTCTACGCACACTAACAAGTTATTTACTCCAAAAAAACACTCGCACATCAACAACTTTCAATTCAGATTCGCAGATTGTGTCACTTGGGAGTTTTAAAAAGGGACAGCGCTCTGCTTAGGGTATAAGTGCGTCTCTTTTCGATAGCTTCAGCGGATGGTTCTTCGTGGTTTTGGTACGGGGCTGTGTAGGCGACGTACGCGTGTGTGCTTCTGTGTAAGTGGGTCACAGAGATAGGAGGGACACGTGTTAGAGGGCTGACCCTTTATTGCTGTGCTCACAGTTCTAGGATGTTTAATTATCCTACTAGTTATAAAATAGCTTTGACTCGCGCCTATTCGCTTACTTACATGAACCATTAGATAAGCAGGCAACGGATATCGATGAATCAACTTTTTTGTGTTGTTTACTCTGTCCCCGGTCATCCCCAGTGACATTTTTATACTGTTCCATATAAAAATGCTTAAGTTTCCCAAGAGACAAAATTTGTGTAACCATAGCAACGGGTGGCAACTAAAAAGTTGGATGTTTTTTGGTTCATTATGACATTCTGCCACTTCACTTATAAAAAATAAATATTTTTGAATTACCTATCTCTGTTTTCTATTAAATCCGAGTTGGAAATAAAATTAAATAAATAAATAGTAATAAACGTGTTAGTTATATTTTTTTATCTAGTTTACTTATAATTTTTCTAGAATTGAACCTATGATTTTTTAGAAGTTTTTTTTTAATTTATTTCATTGAATGTTTGAGAAAAGCTCTATACAAGCCTCTGCCTCGAACAGGGAATATCGGCTTCGTAGATCTATAACTACGCGGCCCGCAATTCGCTATTTCGTGGCCTCTGCAGTAATGTACTATTATTTTTTATTATTATTATAAGAGGGAGGTAACCAAGCATGTGGATCATTTGATGGTAAATGATCACCATCGTCCATTAATATCAACAACTCAAAGAGAGTAACTGATCTGTTGCCGGCCTTTACTTAAAGTACAAACCCTTTCCTTGAAAGCCCAGATGTCATAGTCGTCTGGAAACACTGCTGCCATAAGTTGATTCTACAGTTTCACTGTACGTGGCAGGAAGTGCCGAAAAAAACGTAAAGTGGTAGACCGCCATTCATCGAGATGGTGACGACGGAATTTTGACTTTCGGCGGGAGGGCGATGGTGCAAGTGCGCCTTAAATATCACTTTGCTAACAATTTTCAAGTGAGAAGAAGCAGAAGAAAAATATTTATTACACAAACTAAAAATTTACATGAAGCAATATCCGGTGGACCCCAAACTAGGCTGACCCTGTATCTTGGGACCCGTTGAATTGGATAACATAGTACATTTTTATTTTTATAGTATGAAGTATGATACACATTAACCAGATAGATACACATGATTTACTACAAACTGAGCAAGGACAGGAATACAATAATAATAAAAAAAAAAAATTAAAATCAATGAACTGATAAAATAAAAACAAAGAATAGCGAAACCTTCAAACGTAATTAATATAAAGCGAGAAGCGAAAGTGTGTGTGTGCTTGTGTGCATGTGTGTGTGTGTGCTTGTGTGCATGTGTGTGTGTGTGTGTGTGTGTGCGTGTGTGTGTGTCCTAGGAACAAATAGTGAGTGAATCTTGGCGACTAAGTTCATAACTTGGCGACCAGTCGCCCAGGTCTGTCGATGAGTTATTAATTTAGTCGCTGTATTAGTGTTTTAGTAGGTTAGTTTAGTTGCCCATTTAATTAACATCCAAATTGATATTAAACCGGACGCCCTTTGCGCACACTAATAAAATCACCGGCGCTCGCGCAGCGACAAAGCAGATCGTTCACCCGCCGCTTTGGGATGGGAACACTGTTTTCCGCACCATTATTGTGCCTAAGAAAAAAAAATGTAAATACACTGTCAAGCAAAACAAATGTTACATAGTGGCCTGCTCAGCTGCGATGTAAATTAAAGTATAAATTTACTATGTAAATGGTTTCTTGTAATTATTAGTATGCTAGTGCATTTTTCTTCGTTTTAACAGCTTATCCGGAATTAGGCTAGTGTTAGTGAAAAAATTGTGTACCTACTTTAAACAGTTTATGTATTTTTTTTTGGATAAGAAAACCCTTTTTCTGTATTGTCTAATATGAGGATCTAATAAAGTTTCAGTGTATCGAATTAATTATACTACTTTTTAGTCTTAATCAGGATAAGCTAGAGCAAGTTAATTGATGTATATTTATTTTGCACTTATATAACTACTTGATTCCTGATTCAATATAGAACGTTCTCGCAGTAAGTTTCATAATAAGTAAATTCCCTTGTCAAGCCATGCGACATAAGTATCAACTTTTCTGCGAAAAGGTTCCACATTGATCAGTACGATAGTACTCTATTTGGTCTACATTTATGGGGATCTGTGAACAACTATTTTACATAAAAGTATTTCTTCATAATTGTAATTGTCATAGTCACAAGATTGCCTCAAATTCATAAATATGTCAAAGATTATTTTTCCTGAATATAATCGTGAGAAACACAACTACATAAATAATTCCACACGTCACACTGACATAACATAACATAAGCATAAATAACAGATGTCAAAAAAAATACCAAAGTACCAGGGCAACAGAAAACGAAGGTACCTACACCGTGGAAAGCGGTGCGAAGGCCGGCCGGTATTCTACGGGCCGCCGAATTTCATTGCGGCCAACGCCCCGGTGACGTCTTCGAACTTATGCACTCCTGGTACCTCAACGCCGGGCAAGCCTCTAAAAAAAGAATCTTGATCGTCATTTTCTTTGGACAATTTGTTTCAAAGAAAACTTACAAATCGAGGAGTACAAGCGATTTTGGTGATGATATTTTTCATCCAGGAAAATGGCTAACATTTTTAACATGTACAAATAAAGTTATTGTTATTATCTAATTATTGAGGTTTTTATTCAATTATTTAAACAAAATTCCATTGAAAAATGTATTTCTTGTGACTTGTGATTCCCAACGTCAACAATACCTAACAAGAAATAAACTATAACAAAAAATTTGACCAGAATCGATTTACGGTTATGGTAAGAGTTAAAGAAAATGTTTAAATGGCATTTTTGTTAAATCTGAAATCGAAACCATGGTTCCTAAGAACAGATTTCGCTATCCCTTGTAGTTTCTGATTTCTACATACTGACCCATTTGTATACGTTCCACAGCAGGGCACAGGGCTCCTCTCAGAATGAGAGAGCTTCAAATGTAATATATTTCAAACTAAATACAAACTGAAATATAGATGCACAGAAAAAACCCCAGAAAAAAGACCAATGCTGGGAATCGAACCCAGGTCCTCAGCGTTCCGTGCTGCGTGCTTACCCCTACATCATCACTGGTCTAGAGGTTAGCGACGAATCTTTCCCATACATCGTACATTTCAGTCTGTTATAATCACTTTATGCAGTGATAAAGCGCTCATCTATGTTATGCCCTCTACCGAGAGACTTTAACACTCCTTCGGAGCTAACCGCTCACCTGGACCAAGAGATGGCGCTACTGTGCAACTTTAAACAAGTCGGATATGAAGTATCTTTTTTTTTTTTTTTTTTGAAAAAAAATGAAGTTGAAAAAAAGAAAAAAAAAAAAATAAATAAAAAAGATACTTCATATCTGACTTGTTCAAATGTAATAATTAATTAAAATTGTTGTAATGTGTATAATTATCCATGTGAGCTCAATACGGATTGGGAATTTCACGCACACCATTGAAGTTCTTCGCAGGCGTACGCAGGTTTCGTCACTGTAAAACTCATGTGAATTTCAAATGTAATTTCCCTCATAAATTAAAAACAACTCAGATCCACGTGCCCAGATTTGAAGCCACGACCTCTCATTCTGAGAGGAGGTCTGTGCCCAGAAGTGGCCTAGATGATGACGTGAACATTGTAGGGGAAATAAAAGCTTCTAAAAACGAATTTTGCTCACAATTTCACAATTGCAACGATTCTTATCTGTAACTATCAGCGCTCCATGTTTGCTCGAAGACAATGACATAACTAGCGGAATACAATAAAAAAACTCGATTTTAATTAAAGTTACGTAAGCCGCCCACTGACATAGAAAATTGTATTACTTCCATTGCGACCTTAATGTCCATTACATAATAACGAAACCAAATCTGATTTTCAAATTATCACATTTATATAACTTGGCAAGATAGCGCTCTCTAGAAAATTTAGAACTTTTACACGGTTAAACTATAGTCGAACCAAAACAACGACCACTATAAACATTTTGTTTAGAAACATGGTTTCAGAAACAGGAATCGACGTGTTTCTGAAACACGAGAAACAGTTGCAGTAAACACTTTGTTTATCGCAATGCTTCTATGCTCCCCGCTGGGGGTAGGCGACCAGATCGGCCACACTATGTGAGCTGAAACATTGTTTCTGTAAACACCTGCATAGTGTTTCAGAAACAGTGTATCCCACACATTGCTTATAGTTAATACGTGGCTTAATGCTTCTCCCCACGAGTAATACAAAAACCGGCCAAGTGCGAGTCGGACTCGCGCACGAAGGGTTCCGGACCAGTATCTATAAAAACGGCAAAAAAAAACAGGATTTTTGTATGGGAGCCCCCATTAAATATTTGTTTTATTTTAATTTAATTATTTATTTTTAAAGTTAATATATATAACTAAATATTCTGCGAATATTTCAAGCGTCTACCTGTTGCCGTTATGCCGTTATTTGGTGTTATAGCGGTAACCGAAATACATCATCTGTGAAAATTTCAACTGTCTAACTATAACGGTTCATGAGATACAGCCTGGTGACAGACGGACGGACAGCGGAGCCTCAGTAATAGGGTCCCGTTTTTACCCTTTGGATAAGGAATCCTAAAAATGTACAAACACCATCAGGTAAATTAGTGGATTGGTATGTCTAGTATCACCTTTTAGATTCTAATAAGGAGGCATCTGATACCTAATAGCACAAAATGCTGTTCGGAACCAGCGTAAACCAGTTTGCCAGTGGTGGGAAATTGCGGCAAAAGGGGGGAACAAAGACTGGCTGCAACCTACATACCTCCCTCCTTTCGATCTTTGCAAGTGAGTGGGCACTGCAGATGCGATGTTAGGTAGAAAACGTATCTAACGTTGCTTTGAAGTTAAAAGGGTTCTTTAGCGTTTACCGGAATTTCATATGCCATAATTTCGTTTCCCATAATTTTCTTTTGACATAAATTAATAATAATAATAATAATGTATTAGGGGATAGACCTCCATAGTTGCGCCCATCTCATTTATATTATATGGTACCAAAGGCCTCTTCATGTTGGCTTCGGCCCCATGAATGCCTTTCAAATGACCGGGTCCCCATGGGCCCGTGATCGGAAATCCGTACCAACATAATAATAATAATAATAATTCTTTATTTCCATAAAAATGTACAGGTATTTTATTTATTTATTTATTTATTTTTAGGTATATACAATTATATGTGGAAACTAGATAAAATCATAAATAAAGTGGGCCACAGCTGCCAAACTAGGTGCAAAACCTGTATTTCAGCAGTCGGAGCTCTTCCATAAAAGCATTACAAGTGCTGAAATCTAGCAACAACACAATCCTACAATACCTACTTGCCAATAGGAATACGAGTATAATACAGAGAACATTATTTAACATGCTTAACAGAACCAAAACCAAAAACAGCAGCTATTATGTGTATAAGTATATGTGTGTGTGTGTGTGTGTGTGTGTGTGTGTGTGTGCGTGTGTGTATGTGCATGAGTGCGTGAGTATATGCATGTTCGAGTCGAGTACATGTCTGTTATATTTATCGTTACATTATCGAAGAATAATAAGAAGTTCCTCAGTTTCCTCATAAGTAAATTTACCTATTTACTTAAAATTACCTATTTACTTTCTTCAAAATTGTTATTAAATTAAGCTAACCTAAACTATTGTATTCTATAAGATGAAATTTCAAGAAATACTCAAAACAGCTCGCTTCCATGTATTTTATAGCAATCGTTGGTGTGGATTTTTATTGAACATTTTTCATTCGCTCTTCATACTTCAATACCTTCACGTAAAACCTTTTCAATTTTAAAGTACTTATATTGTTCGTTCGGCTACTAAAATCGAGTTACTGCATTGTCCTTAGATATCGCCCTCTATTCTTATGAATTAACAGGAACGATTTACAGGGATATTAATTACCATTTGTCTCATTCCAGATTTTTGTCTATCTGTATACCAAGTTTCAACCAAATCGATTAAGCCGTTGTTGCAAGGGTGGCTAACAAGTACACCAACTTTTTCATTTATATTATTAGGAGTTTTGTAGTGGTAGATAGAGCCATGTTGTAGCTAGCCGCTACATCTCGAATGGGCTGGTTCGTCCAGGGCAGTACCACCCTCTCACAGAGCACCGGCGTGAAGCAGCAGTACTCTTGCTACGTTTCGTACGGCCAGTGAGAGCGCCAGGGGCTCAATACCTCTCGCCTTCCCCCTCCCCTATTCCCTCTCCTTTCAAAGGCCGGCAACAGATCAGTGACTCTCTTTGAGTTGTTGATATTATTTTATGGGTGGTGGTGATCATTTTCCAACAGATGACCCGCTTGCTCATTTGCCCCCTATAATATACGGGTACGTATTAAAATATATAAAGTTCAAAATTAATAATGGACGAAAGACATAATGGTCAATTGGTATTTTTTTTTTATGTTAGATAGGCCAGACAAATGAACTAGTGGGTCACCTGATGTTAAATGAACACCACTGTCCATAGACACCCGCAGCGCTTTACACGATGCCAGTGCGTTGTCGGCCCTAAAGGAGAGGGAATACGGGAAGGGGGAGAGGGAAGGGGTGAGGTATTGGGCCCCCGGCACTCTCACTGACCGTACGAAACGCAAGCAGGATTACTGCTGCTTCACGCCGGTGTTCTGTGAGAGGGTGGTACTGCCCCGGACGAGCCGGCCCATTCGTGATGCAGCGGCTAGCTACAACATGGCTCTACCACTACAAAAATAATGGTAATAATTATGGTACATAATGCAATTTTCTTGGAAATTCTCAACTTTACAGGATTTTCATAAAATAAACCGAACCTAACTTAAACCATCTGTAGATTACACTATTAAAAAAGTTCGTTTTATCAATAGATTCATAATTTTTTTTATTTAATATTATGACCATTATGTATTTCGTCCATAATTCGTTTTAAACTTTATATTATTTTGATACTTTCCCGTCATAATACAACGTGTCTCTACCCTCTGGACATAGACGAATAGGACGTATAGATTAAGGTATTTCTAAGTAATGTACAAAGCCTCCCACCAAACGCCACTGTATTAACGGAGAAACTATCTGATTTAAGATTTATTACTTTGGAACTGGCCACTGAGACCGTGTTGCTGTTTCGTGTATTTTGAAATACATGTAGCGGGGGGCCCTACGCTCTGGAATAGAAAATACTGCCTACGCTAAAATCCTAACTTGACTTAGCTAATTGAAGGAAACTTGGGTATGACGTATAACAATATTTATTCGGTCTCACATTGTATTAAAAATGGATCACTCGCGTGGTACGGCCTAATCAAGAATGGCTCCCCAGCTCGTCTGCTGTTCGCTGTTTGTTTCAGGATTCGAATTCCAGAATCCGTACGATTTAAATATTTCAAAATACACGAAACAGCAACACGGTCTCAGTGGCCAGTGCCTACAGTACATACATGGTAATCAAAGAGTATTTCAACTTGATAAACCCCTTAACTACGAAAATCGTTGCAAACAACTGGTACATGTACACTATAATACAGTAGTACAGGCGGCTGGCAAGAACTGGATGAGAGTGGCCGAGGATCGTGCTCAGTGGCGTGCCATGGAAGAGGCCTATGTCCAGCAGTGGACGAACATAGGCTGATGATGAACTGATACAGTATCATCATCATTATCATCATTTCAGTCGAAAGACGTCCACTGCTGAACATAGGCCTCCCCCAAGGCTCGCCAAACAGATCGGTCCCGTGCCCTCTGCATTCAACGCGATCCCGCAACCTTACCCAGGTCGTCGCTCCATCTTGTTGGAGGCCTACCTACACTGCGTCTTCCGGTCCGTGGACGCCACTCGAGAACCTTTCTGTCCCATCGGCCATCAGTTCTACGAGCGATGTGCCCTGCCCACTGCCACTTGAGTCTGGCGATTCTTCGAGCTTTAGATACAGTATATTCCTACTTATTGTTAATTCTTTTTTATTTAATCAAATAATTTTACATAAGTAGAACATTCCTGAGAAGGAACTTTACCCAGGATTTTGGTCTGTGTGCAGAGAGTAGAGACACGTTGTATAAAAAAATAATTTGAAGAAATGTATTGCAAGAATTAACGTGTTAAAAATATATCGTAAAATAAGATTACATAATACGTGATGCTTTATCTTTTATTAAAAAAACATGTACTTTAATAGTTAAATTTGTTCAATACGTTCGATATGACACGTATAAATTGATAAGACGTCTCTTGGAAACAAACCGAAGAAACGTTACTATTTATTGGTTACTTAATCTATATTTCTGGGGAAATCACAGTATTTTGTAAATTATATTGTGGATATTATGAAAAGGCCGTAGCGGGGGATAAGGAAACAAAATGCCCTTTAGTGATAATGAGGTTGGTTTTATTTCTACGATTACTTACATCTAGCAGTGCAATTGTGTCAAATCTGTTTAAAAAAATCCTGAATTGAAACAATTACTTTGCTCACCCACGACCTTACGATAGTTACGTTTATGTAAGAAATGCGTGTTCATGCAGTTTCTCCACCTCCACACTGTACGAACACTCAAATCACACAAAACCCAACTATCACCACCACCAAACTATACTGACATTTCTCATCATCATTTTCATTTCTGTCATTTGACATTGTGTCTAACATTTGGTAGCATATCGTACGGTTGTGGTACCTACTCTGAAGATGAGCTCTGGTTGAGTTCAATACGCGTCAGTGTAGTTTGGTGGTGGTGATAGTTGGGTTTGTGTGATTTTGTGTTCGTACAGTGTGGAGGTGGAGGAGTTGCATGAACACGCATTTCTTACATAAACGTAACTATCGTAAGGTCGCGGGTGAGCAAAGTAATTGTTTCAGTTCAGTAATATGGACCTCCGCAAAGTAACGCCTGATTCAAAAAATTATTTTAAAAGGTTCCGCAGAAAAAAAAATATTCAAATTTATTTCATGTCACTGAAACAATTACTTTGCTCCCCCGCCACCTTACGATAGCTACGTGTATGTAAAAAAAAATCGTGTTCATGTAGTTCCTCCACCTCCACACTGTATGAACACACACAAATCATACAATCCCAACTATCACCACCACCAAACTACAATGACGCGCTTCGAACTTAACCAGTGGTACCAAATGTTAGCACACATCATCATCATCATCTAACATTTAACATAACTTAACACTTAACATTTACACACAACATTTCTATCAAAGTTCCGTCGCATCTGATCTTCCAACTCTCCGCTATGTCGCAAGAGCCTCATCTCGTCTCACTCTAAGCCTGTCTTATGTAACCTTTCTCTCTTGCGTAACCCGTTGACCGACATTCGACGATTTGCGGGGGGTTATGTAAGTGCAATTATCGTTTTTGTGGTACCCCCTATTCGATTTTGGGACATGGTCTGGTTAACGAAAAGTCGGACGTGGACGTAATTAAATTGTGATGCCGACGTTATGCATTTTTGGTCGCTATTTCTTGCTATCATTATCCAATTTGGTTATTACATGATCGTTTTTCATGTTTTATATCCACTGTTGAGATGTATACAACGTGTCTCTACCCACCGGACAAAGACGAATAAGACGTGTTGATTATTGTATTTTTAAGCTATGATACAAAGCCTCGCATTAACCCGGCGGGAGTGTGGCCGGGTGTGACATACCCAACCTGTTACTAATATGTATCTATTTTTTTATAAAGGGGTTCTAAAATGTTGTTGTTTTGAGTAGCTGGAGTTAAAGTGACGCGGATGAGGGTAGTGGCGTTATCACAGTGTCACTGCAGCTTGTGTTCGAAGTACACGTTTTTTAACATCGCTCGGGTACGTTATACCCTACCACATAGTTGGCGTATAAGTTTCGTGTCAAAATTGAATATTGTTTTTATTGTTTTAAGATCTTGTTTTCCACTTTATTTTTTAGTTTTCAAATAAAAATAGATTTTGAAAATAGAGAAAGGCAACTTATGTCAATGCTGGAAGAAGTATTAGAAAATTCTGCGGACGAGGCAAGCTCTGGTCAAGAATCTAAAAAATCTAAAAAAATCCTGAAAAATTTTTGAAGCTTTCGTTTGTTGATATGGTTTAAGATCTCATATTCTAAAAGGCTTTAAAGTATTTTAGTTAATAATTGTTATTTTTTTTTCTTTTTATGTTTTTTTGAAAATAGTTTACGTTTTTGTTACGAAAATGTAGTAATTTAGTTTTTCGTTAGTTAAAATATAAAAAAACAAAAAATATCACAGGTGTCTTATTTAAGTTTGATTATCACATTGGCTATTACAGTAAAACATATATATTTAAACATTCTCTGTCAGATTTATAAGATTTAGAGTCATATTTGTACGCGGGTATTTCGTACCCTGCACATACTCTTAGTAACATTTTGTCACCACACTCCCGCCGGGTTAAGCGCCAGCATATTAACGGAGAAATGACTGATTCAGGTACGATTTAATATTTTGAAAGTAAGAAAGAAAGAAAGAAAACATTTATTTATAACAACAATAACACGTACACAGGCTAAAATTAAAAGTACAAACATTGACATAGGTACATTGATGTTGCTATAAAAAGGTCCCAGCTCAGCGTGTCGCTGGTTAAAAACCAGCACTGGTCTTCCGCCGGGCCACAGTATAGTAAAATCACGGAAGGCCACACAAAATATTACACTTACATAAAAGAAAATAAAATGAAAATAACTAACATTCAAACATTTAAGGCTTCCACAGACCGAAGCGCCCGTGGGGCGCATGCGCGGACGGCGACGGAGACTCCCCGGTCTGTGGTGGCCCTAAATGACTTGGCTGTATGGATCCAACCTTTGCCTTTTCCTAACGGAAAGAACTTTTAAATAACCTGGCCTTATATACGAAGTGCAAAATTCGAACTTCGTATCGTGCCATTCCTCTCACGCTAATAGTATTTAATACAAGAGCGAGCAAAACGATGCGATACGAACTTCGATTTTAGAATTCCGGAGTAGCCCCCCTGTACGTAGATACATGGTAATTAAAGAATATTTCAACTTGATCAACCTCTGAATCGTAAATCTGATTCCGAACAACTGATGCAGCATGTTCCTACTTATTGTTGACTTGTTTGTGGGTATAAATTGTACAAATTGTATTTGTTGTTGTAAAGTCTGCGACCCACCGAACATCTCTCCGTGCACATCGTCTGCACAACCACGACCACTCTGAAAAGAGTGTCCGACTAAGAAGAGAGATAAATTGTACAGTCGCGGATTGAAAATGTTCGTCACTTTTCAAGTTTATATGTTAAAGAGTTAAGGTCGAAAAGTGACGAACCTTTTCATTCCGCTACTATATTCCGTTTTTTTTTTATTTAATCTAATAAAATTACGAAAGTAGAACATTCCTAAGAAGGAACTCTACTCAGGATTTCGATCTTTGTCCAGAGAGTAGAGACACGTTGTATAGGTCAGCGAATTAGCATCGACTTTAAAAATCATCTCCGACGATGAAGCAACAACACGTGTAAATAAACCCGTAAGAAATATCTCTTTAAGTACGTCATGGTCAGTTATTAAAAAAAGAAAGATTGAAGAAAGTGCGCAAACGAAAGCAAAAAGGAGAGTACGCGCATCCTGGTCCTACGAAATTCGAAGTTCGCATCGTGCTATCTCGTTCACTCTATTAGCGTTAACGGAACGGCGCGATACGAAGTTTGAAAATCGAATTTCGTGGTATAAGGTTTTGCTACTTACATCTGCGAAAGATGGGAACCGCCTGTTACACCGAAAATAAGAGTGACAATCGCGAAAATTTCCGACAGGTCATCGCAAAACAATCGCAACACACACGCAGAGAGAGAGGATACAAATAAAAAACATCAATTAGTATAAATTGGGCTCTACTCATAATATTTTTCAATTAGATTTATAACGGTAACCCAAACTTGACCATATAAATAAAATAATAATATATAAATAATATTAGGGGACAATCTCACACAAATCGACCTAGTCCCAAACTAAGCAAAGCTTGTACTATGGGTACTAGACGACGATAATAGACATACTTATATACATAAATAAATACTTAAATACATAGAAAACATCCATAACTCAGGAACAAATATTCGTGCTCATCACACAAATAAATGCCCTTACCGGTATTTGAACGGGTATGTATTACAATACCGAAGTACGAAAGACCGAATGTATTAAAACATCGAATGGGTCAAAAGACCGACACGATTTTTTTCTGAAACCGTTAACTTTTTAAGATTGTTATAAAACAAACCTAACCTAACCTAATGGGTTCTGTATGATGCCGTTTTAATAAATTCTGAAAAGTTTACGGTTTCAGAAAAAAATCGTGTCGGTCTTTTGACCCATTCGATGTTTTAATACATTCGGTCTTTCGTACTTCGGTATTGTAAAACACACCCATTTGAACCCAGGACCTCTTGCTTCGTAGGCAGGGTCACTACCAACTAGGCTAAAGCGGTCGTTAAATATGTTTGTGAAGGTACTCGTAATGTAAGTATTTTTATCAATTTTTCAGCTTTTATTTTATGCTTTCCCATTTATAATATTAGCATGGATGATTAAATTAGCACAGCGCTCAAACTTTTTTGTTGTTGGTTGTTTTAAACTAAAAAACGTGCTGAATCTTCGGTGTGAGCGCAGCGTCGTAACGGTTTTTTTCTGATTCACCCCCAGTAAGTGGGCCAATGTATATTCAAGCTGAATGGCTTACTCGGTCCATACGCCATACGGTGTATTATCCAAACAATTATTTATTACTTAATTCTATGCAATTTCCATCAAATTACATTTCTCTTGTTTTTTCCTCGTGAAACGATGAAATTGCAATGTGAACATTTTTAAAGAATAAGAACTTTTAAGATGACCAAAGCCCAAGTACACGAAGTACAAACGTATCACTTTCGTCATCATTGCTGTCATTATCATCATCATTTCAGCCGCTCTCAATATTGATAATGTAATCCATAGGATATAAGTGCTGTATTTACTTACTTTTTTGTCACACGCAACAAGTAGGTGTGTAGGAGTTTTTTCCTTTGCTTGTTAGACACTTTATAGTTGTATTGTTGTGTGTTGTAATTATCACCTACACAAGTGGGGGTGGAGGGATTCTCCGCTCTGTGAGTGCGGGGAAGAGGAGCAGACAGTGGAGCACATCATCCGACGCTGCCCTCTTCACTCCTACCCTGGACCTGCCGAAGACCTGGATGCACTGACGCCTGATGCAGCCGCATGGCTTAGCAATTTAAGTGTTTTACTCTAATGCCTGTATATATTAATTATGCCATACGATTAAATAAATAAATAAGTTGTGTCATGTGTCAGGATTTACTCCATAACAGCCGTTGACTGTAGAACTGTTAATCCTACAATGCTTTTTAGCGCGGCACTTTTCAGATGCTCTAACTCCTGGCTATTTTGAATCCAAAACTCTTCATAAGTCTATTTCACTAGAGGCACCTGACGCTACTACTTGTCAAATTTGCAATCGCTCATCCCATACATAACATATGATTATTACTGCATCTATCTATCTACAGCCATTGTCCGTCCACTGCTGGACGTAGGCCTCCCTCATATTGCGCCAACATTCGCGATCCTGGGCTTCTCTCATCCACACACTGCCAGCTACTGCATAATCCAAAGAATTCCAAGACTTGCTTGAAAAAACTTACCCTGCCCATTCTCGATAAGTCCATACAAAGGTTCATGTCAATCGATTTCATAACGTTCCTAAACGTGGATCCGTCATAAGGCTCTGAATCTCTCTTAGCGGAACAACTTGGATCCTATCTACCAGTCAATATAGACTTAAAACATCATCAAATCCAACTAAAATTGCATCTTAAGCTCTTCAAGTATAGATTTCATTTGCTTTTTCACTGCTATCATCACTTTCGACTTTTGTTATCTGTGAAACTCACTATGACTAGGTTCTTTATCGTTCACCATCGTCAATCTGTCTTGTGGCTTCTGTGTTCTTAAATAGAGTTGGTTTTTGGTTGTGTTTAACTTGGAAATCGGTGCGTTTGTTCATTGAATCGTATGCCCTACTGAACGGAAAGTGAAAGTGCAATGGCGGTGGGGCGTGCGCGCGCGCTGGCCAGAATGTAAACGCGGATTTTGGCGTTTGATGAACCACAGCACGTTGTGTCGTTTATTACTTGCACTTGTTTGTATAGGGAGGAAAGTTTTTTGTTAAGTATTAGGGTTTTTTAGGCATTAAGAGGAGACGATGCCTGAAAGACTTACTGTAAGAAATGGGTATTTTTATGAAATGTCGCTGTCTCGCTGCACCCCCTCCGCATAGGTACAGCAGAAAAGGAACAACTGCCAGCTCATCCCATTAATAGCATTTCGTAGTCCCTTATTATCTCCTTAAAATCTTAAACACTGAATACCTAATAATATTTTTTTCAAAAATAATTAGAGGAAGCCTTTAGCTATGCCTCTATGTTTTCGTTTTATTGTTAATATGATTTTTTAAGAGCCTCTGATAATGATTATGCAATTTTTGTAGTTTTTGAAAACTCCTACTTCTTATGATAATTGGAATATGAAAAAAAACAAAACGTAGGAGCATGGCCGTGGCAGATCAGACTTTACGGTAAAAAAAATATTTGCTCTATAGTCATTATCTTTCTTAACCTTTTACCTTGTTTCTCCGCTACTATTGTTACAAGATAGTTTCCTCTGTATGAAACATGTGTTTCATTGTAGTATTCCCGTCCACCACCTTCTCAGACAGCAAAAGGTTTAAGGTTACAATGAATTATTTATCTCAGCAAAGTAACGCCTTTATCAATTCTTAGTCATTGTTGCGCTTGAAGTTCTCACCAAGATCATCATCATCAACCCAGCCTTATAAACGTCCTATCACCGGGCAAAGGCCTCCTCTCGGGTCTATAATGACTCCCATAAAATTTTAAGTCATAATGTATCATTAGTCATAATCAACGTTAGTCATACAGTGATTTATTTCTGAAACAAATTCTTTTTCGGGATTGTTATTAAACAAACCTAACCTAACCATAAGCATTCTATAAGATGGCATTTAAAAAAGTCCTGTAAAAAATACTGTTTCAGAAATAAATCACTGCTTGACTATCGTTGATTATGACTAATGATACATTATGACTTAAAATTTTATGAGAGAAAAGGGGCACCGGCAGGTTTTCATGATGATTTAAAACCTTTACAGTAAACCTCACGGTAAAGTTAAAGTTAAAGTAAAAACGGGTCCAACCACTACGCTATCACTGCTACAAAAAAACTCTAACTCTCAAGAATTTCTGAAAATTTAAAAGGAGAAGTAATACTTTTATGTCACTGAAACAGCTTGATGCATTTCAATTTCTGCAATGCAAATGCATTTAGCTCGATGCTAATTGTTTTGCCTTCATTTAAATAACTATTACGCTCAACTGTATTTCCCTGAAGAATACGAACAAAATGAATTTGTTTTATTTTCATCTCAAACCCAGGTCAATAATTTAGGGTTGTTTGTATTGGGTGACTGTGATGGTTACCATCTAGGACCAAAGTACTTCTCAAGACGTATCGAACGAGCCCAAACTCGACGGGGGCGTGTCGTTTTGTTACAGAGTTCCTATGGCCGCCTTCCAGCTCTATCACCAGCAGTGATTGGAATAGGTAGAGCTAATTTACCTAAAGTTCGTGGAACAGAGACGAAAAGTGGAGACTTCCTTAGAACTATAATTTTTTGGGACAACTTGTCACGGTATTGGCGGGACATCGTTTAAATTTATTAAATAAAATAAATGACGTAAAGATAATAGGATTGTTTTTTATAAATAAATAATGTAATAGATTTCTTGATTTGCTTTCACAATTTATTTTATTTATTCATAAAATTCATATAAGATACAAAATATAAACATGAAATAATCTTAGGTCTAGATAGTAAATTTAGTTTAGTCTAAGCTAGGTTACAAGTGTAACCTGTGTAATAGGCAAAAGGAATCTAAAGAATTATAATACAACTCGAGCATTTAACATCGCAACACAATATCTTAAAACATAATACTTAGTTGGTAATTAAACTATAAAGATATGTTTTAAAAATGATATTTTGGTTTTTATTAGCCGATAAAACCCAAAAGCGCTTTTTTCAGAATTATTAGAATATTGAAAGATTATGATTATGTAACGTTTCTTGCTGTAACAACAATGAATGATATCTTTGAAAATAGTATTTCTTAAACGGTATAGCCAAAAAAGTAATTTCTACTAAAATTTTCATGTCAATTAATAACATAATTTATATATTTAATTATAAAAACTAATCCTAGTACCGTTACGACATGTATTTTAATACATACAAACGATGTCCCAAAAACCAGGACAAATTGTCCCGAAAAAATTATAGGTCTGAGGAAGTCACCACTTCTCGTCTCTGTTCCATGAACTTTAGGTAAATTATCTCTACCTATTCCGATCACTGATCATCAGATCATCTCTATGCTATAATAATACTGCATTGATTTACTCATGCATGTAAAATTTCAGCTGAATCGGAATTCGGAAAGTGGGTCAAATTTAATTTGCAAGATTTGATGACACACAGACAGCGCGACAGCTTGGTGAAGGCAAATATATAACACTATTTAAAGCGAATATAATCTTTTTTATTTCTTATCCCGTAAGAATTTTTAAAAATACTGAAATTAATGACCTACTTGTATGCCATATTTGGAGAGTCTAACAATTATTGTTTCAGAGATAGGGACCGATTGAATTTAATATATAAATCCCGTTTGTTTCCTTATTCCATAAAGAATTCCTAAAAATCCTGAAACAAGTTTTTGCTGTTTCATGACCTAAATGTACGCCAAATTTGAAAGAGTCTAGTAACCATAGTTAGGGGGATAAGGAATAAGGGATCATAGGTCAAAAGGTTATACAATATTTATAAGTACAATATAGCCTTTCGTTTGACCACAATCACGCCTGATGGAAAGCGAAGATAAGACTTACGATGGAGCACGCTTGCCTAGTAAAATGCTCATTCACCCTAGTAAAGGAGAATAAGCAGAAAGCAGGCAGTTGACCAATACTGCTCAAACCCTTCCTCAAGAATGGTTATTATTAGGCAACAGGCTGGAACACGACGAGTTGCTTTGCAGCCTGGCACAACCTATAGGGTGGTGACCAGACGCGGCCGAAGCCTACCACCAGAATTGTATCGCTCGTTCAGCGCCACCCAGGGATCACGTTATTTGAAATCAGTCCAGTAGTTATTAAGTTTATTCTTTAGATA
This sequence comes from Archips xylosteana, assembly GCA_947563465.1. Lineage (NCBI taxonomy): Eukaryota > Metazoa > Arthropoda > Insecta > Lepidoptera > Tortricidae > Archips > Archips xylosteana. The sequence goes on from OX387365.1 coordinate 2,184,671, forward strand.
CAATAACTATAAATTAAAAATTTTAAAAACCCCCAACGAGATTATGTCACTCGTATGTTTGAACATTATGTCAATGCCCATTATGCGTCTAAGATCCCTTCCGCAGCTAACAAAAGAGCTGATAACTTTGAAACAGCTTAACTGATTTTGATAAAACACATCTAAGAACCATCGCCAAGAAACCTGCTTTCTATTTAAAAAACCGCATCCAAATCGGTTCACCCGCTTAAGAGCTATGATGCCACAGACAGACAGACACACACACACACACATAGCGGTCAAACTTATAACACCCCCCTTTTTGTGTCGGGGGTTAAAAATACAAATCTCTCCACTTTATAATATTAGTGTAGTTGTATAGACTGATGCAACTAATTAAACTAATTTGCATTAAAATTCCTAGACAATGAAATTGCTCACAATTACTGTTCAATGTACTTTATTTTTTTAATTGTCAATGAGGACCGATGAGGAAGTATTTATTGGTCCTTGTGATAAAGGAAATGAGTTATTGTTGTACGTCGGAATAACTAAGCGATTTAATAATAGATTAATATCACGGCATAAAAATAAAGCCTTTACCAGTCATCTCTAGCTTAAACTATTCTTACAAATACATACAAAAACCGACCAAGAGCGTGTCGGACACTCCCAGGATAGGGTTCCGCAGCCGTTAAGAAAAAATCTTTGCATATCTTCTTTGATCAATTATAACTGAAGATACACATTGCCGAACAAAATCCCCTTCAAAAAATGTCCGAACTTTTTTATTTGTTTGCATAACAATTAAAATCATCACCTACACAGAAATTTGAACGTAGTCTTTACTTCATTACAGTCGAATTTCGGTTGACACTTGACAGCTAAACTTGACAATTTCACGCAACGTACTGAGAAAAAAGAAGGCCACTTTTATCAAAGTGGCGCTCATTTGGCTCGGATATTTTCGGGCGCGCGACTGTGGATCTACAGTTATAATTGATCAAAGCATATCTTATTAATTTTACTTTTAATTATACTGACCGTGTTCATCAACCCAGCCTATACAGGGTGAAAAATAAGTCGGGCTCTGTAGGGAAACTACCTTAAATCCTTAAGTTGGCTCATTTTACTTGAAGGAGACATTCCTTTATTTTTAAAAAGAAACAAAACTGCATTCAAATATTTTCTAAAACTCGCTTGCCTCACCCGGGACTCGAACCAACTAAAATTAAAAAAGAACAAACACTCGCTATTTTACTATGCTAATCGATAGGATTATTATTCAGGATAAAATTTCTCTAACAAACATTTGGTCTTAAAAATAAAAATGATCGTATAATCTAACATTAACTTTATTTTATTATCAATTTGTTACACTTATTATTATTCTGATAAATTGTTCGAAATGAGCCCCTTCGTTCCGGATACACATATTTAGTCTCCGTTGAAATTCATTTACAATAGTTATTTGTTATACAAGGGGGGAAAGTTGTATTTTACCAGCGAGTGTTCATTTGGAACAAGAGCTATCGAAAGGATTCCATGATTGACCACGAGCGAAGCGAGTGGTTCAAAAATAGAATCCTTTCGATAGCGAGTGTTTCAACACACGAGACGTAAAATAACTTTTCACCCATCTATAACACAAAACTTTTCACCTCACTACAGCGAGGAAAATAATTAGAAAAACATGCGAATATTTAATTGAAAAGTTTTGACTTAAGTTTTTTTTTTATTATTTCGGATGCGTTTTGTTCGCACATCGACTGACTTGGACTATCTTAACATTTTATCCGTTTTTACAACAAGAATGAATGTTAATGTTGAATGCTGATATTTATGAATTACAATAAAGTTTTAAGACTGTATTTAGTGTTTTTACTCGATGCAATTCATTAATTGTGATTTTAAAAATTCAGCACTTTTAACGTTTTACGTTTTGTTAGCTGTCAAATATCACTTAAGCTGCCCTCAAATGTCAAAACTCTTTCTTCACATGTGGATAAAAAGCGATTTTCTCAATAGATGTCAAACAAACATAAAGGGCTTTCCGAGCTAGTGAGGTGAAAAACAATAAAAGGCATACACCACAACACTTTGCTGAAGGCTACACGAAATGAATTTCAACGGAGACTAAATTTGTGAAAGAATTTGATAGTAAAATAAAGTTAATGTTAGATTTTACGATCATTTTTATTAGCGTTCCGTAGCCAAATGGCAAAAAACGGAACCCTTATGGATTCGTCTTGTCTGCCTGTCTGTCTGTCCGTCTGTATGTCACAGTCACCTTTTTCCGAAACTGTGAGAACTATGCTGTTGAAACTTGGTAAGTAGATGTATTCTGTAAACCGCATTAACATTTTCACACAAAAATAGAAAAAAAAAACAATAAATTTTGAGGGTTCCCCATACTTTAGAACTGAAACTATGTTTAAGATGAAGAGACGACCTGACTAAGGTTGCGGGGACGCGTTAGATGACGATGGCGCAGGATCGGTATGATTGGGAACCTTTTAGCTGAAATGATGATGATGATGATGACGTTCGAAAAATAAACCCTCTTTTGGCAGTCGGGTAAGAAACACGGTGTACACTCGTTACGCGACTATCCACAGAAAAAGAGGTACTGTTTAGTAAAGGTGATAAGTGAAAATAAGCGGATCACTCGCGTCTTAAAACGAGTTTAACTCGACATGTTTCGGGCTAATTCATGGCCCTTCTTCTTAGAGTCGCACGCCACGGCGGCTGCCAAACGCGCACTGCGTGCTACCGCCCTGGTCGCGCGGCTATTCGACGCAACTGACAGCGACGCACAACTACCCCCGTTTTCATCATCACTTTTATTGTCATTGTCAAATGTAGGGTAGCACACAACACTACGTGACGTGACGTGCGACTCTAAGAAGAAGGGCTACGAATTAGCCCGAAACATGTCGAGTTAAACTCGTTTTAATACGTGAGTGATCCGTTTATTATCACTACGAGTGAGTCTCACGGTAGTTTTATGTTTAATGGAGTAAAGGTGATTCATCGGACAAGTGCATGCCATGCAAACGTAGTGAAGTAAACAATGTTACGTGAGTCGTCTGACCGCCATTAATGCTCGAGTTAACTACGCTGGCTCAGCATGTTAAGTATGTAATGTTTTTAACTGTAATTAATAATTTTTGTATTAATAATTTGCCATGTATTACGGAACATGTACGCTTGTTGACACGCGGGGGCGCTTGCTATTGCTTCCACTATTTCTTTCTGACAAACGGTGAACATGGTGATAGAAAGAGATGGTGAATGCGACAGCAATAACAATATGGCCTCCGTTGTCGCACACACACACAAATGCACACACACACATAGAAAGAAAGAAAGAAAGAAGACATTTATTCACTTTTACAAGACACACAAATACAAGAAAGTACACACAAATTCATACAAATAAACAAAGTTCACAAAACAACGAAGTAATAAATACACAGATCTGCATGTGTGTCCATGCAAAAGTGAAACGGTCGCTGACTCAGCATTATGCTGAGGCGTTAGACGCCTGCAGCGCTGATTTTCTGCCAGAACCGTCTGTGACTCACGGAACGATACACAAATATACTATATAAACTACTTAATAAAAAGATAAATTAATAAAATGATAATGAATTAACAAATAATTTAGATTTATTATTGCGTAGCATAATATGTAAATAAATAAATACAATAAAGAAAAAGTAAACTGCGAAAACATAACCCTGTAAAACAACAGGTTGGCATATCAACATATACATATTATTTAAAATTGTAGTAAAAGAATGGCAATTTCTTTCTTTATTTTTGTTTATTTTTTCTTTCATCTTAGCGCATAACTCTTACAGTAATTGGAAGAGCGAGGCTACTTATACCTAATAGGAAGACTCGACCATTTATGTATTTATGTACTTACCACCTAAGTTAGAATAAAATAAATAATTTGAATTTGAATTCTATGCGGCGCAAGCCACACAGAATCTGAGACGTGGGACGGGGGCGCGTCTCAAACGCGGCGCCCCTTGAATCAGCTTTCATACTAAATGTATAGAAGCGTCGCGAGGCGGAGACGCGGCCTCGTCTGCTCTGTCTCCTTTGGATTAGCGATGTGCCGAGTACGGCTTGACTCGAGTCAGACTTGATTCCTGCTTAGGACTCGCCTACTCGAGTACAAAAATATTTTGATTCGAGTACGCCAGACTCGATTCGGTAGAAAGAATCGACAAATGACCAAATTATGAACGCCAGCACTTACTTGGTCGTACCTATAGGTATACTCGTTTCTTTTTGCCACCGCTGCCGCCAGGTAGGTAGGTAGGTAAACGATTGTAGTTCCAACGTATGTTGAACAGCTAAAACGCTTCGGTATAGGTTTTGCTTCTCAACGACAGTAGCTCGATTGGACTTCCTCTTGTTCCATCCACATTCGATGTAGATCCGTGTAACTTTTTCGATCTGTGTGTCACACCATCATCGGAATAACTGAATGCCGCGCACTGCCACAGTCGTACTGTACCGCCCCCCCCTCACTCTACCTACCCTCTCCTATATACTACACTATATACTAAGCTATATATACTAAAGCTACCTACCTATATAGACCTACCTCCTATATATTTCTACCTAAATTCCTACATCACTTAATATATAACTACCTATATAACTCTAAGAAGACCTACCTAGGAAACCTACCTATATAAGCAAACCTATAGCACCTAATTTTTTCTAAAATAGTCCCTAAAATACCTAGCTCCTAACTCAAGCTGATTTACCTTGTTTAAGTCACTAAATTGGCCAGTGATCGTTAGTGGTCTTACGTAATAAGGATCCTACATTGAGTCCGAAGAATAACCCGACAGTTCTTTTTTGTATGTATGGGTAGTAGTTAACTGCTATATAATTCAAGTTTATAATGAAGATATGGTTAGGATGGATAATTTTAAAGAAAGTAATTGCCTATAGTTATAAAAGTCATTGAGGAAGATGAATAGTTGAAGTAGGATAATTAAGCTGTTTGTAGATTCAAGTAATTGTATATAGTTTTAAGTGATCGCATATAGATAATAAAACCTGTAGAGATATCAAAAGAAGAATGGTTGAAGAAAGATAATTGTCTGAAGTTTTATTAATGTCATATGTCCATAGTCTGTGTCATGTACTTGTAGACAAGGAATTTTTATATTGCGGCTATGGTTGAGAGCCCACTCCCCGCTCTCAACGGTGGTGTGCGGCACCATACATGGACTCCAAAACCTCCCCCGCATGAACTCTGAAGGAGTATACTACCTTTTCCTTGTTTAGGTAATGAATGCATTACCTTAAATAAATGAGAGGACATTTCAAAGGGGTATTAGTTACAGTCTGTGGCCGTTCTTGGGTCCAACCTGTGATCATATTGCCTCTGCAAAAGCTAGCCGAAACTTCGGTAGTAATTGTAGACTTCGATGAATGATCATAATGACTATTGAGTAGCTACCAGATCCTTTGGCACCAGTAAGCCACTAACTTGCATCTGCCTCAGTTATAGTCAGAATGACGGATTGTAAAACAAGTATTTGGTAAGCTTTTACCATCTAGGTACAGTAAGTATAACTAGCCACCACAGGACCAGATAATCCAAGGTTATTTCACCAGGGACGACCGCCGACTTCAAAGGAGATTCTACTTTTCAGCAAATAAATATTCATAGTGAGTTTGTTGAGTTTTATTTTTACTCACTTAATTGAGTCTACTAGGGTTTACTAGATAGGACATATGGATGAAAGGGAAACCCTGAAATCTTTCATCCGTCGGAAAGTCTAGAGCGTCATAGTCAAAGTCAGTCAATGCCTCAGGCATTAGTAGTTATGTCATCAAATGTAGCCCTTTCCCACAACACAATATAGCTCAATGAAGAACTGTCTTGTTTAGGTAGTAGTATTAAGTAAGTCAGGAGGCATAGTCATGCCCTCCTACATCAATTAGTATAATGACGAACAGCAGGTGGTATTTAGTTAATGGTAATAGTATTAAGTATGTCAGATGGCATATCTCAGCCCTCCAACACACTACAGTATAATGAAGAACTGAAGATAGTTAATGATAATAATATCAAGTATGTCAGGTGGCATATTTCAGCCCTCCGACACACTACAGTATAATGAAGAACTGAAGATAGTTAATGATAATAATATCAAGTATGTCAGGTGGCATATTTCAGCCCTCCGACACACTACAGTATAATGAAGATCTGAAGATAGTTAATGGTAATAACACCTATCCCCGAAGAACCTATCCTAACAGCTAAACTATCCATCTATTCTACACGAAATTGAAAAGCTAGGAATCCGGATTCCACATTTACAACTACCGCGGGGCCCCTCTCCAACTGATAAGAGAGGGCCTATCCTAAGCTAATGCCTACGTTGAGTGGGTTGGCTCAAGACCTACTTTCTATACCCGTGTACTACTGGTACCCTTCTGAGGGGATTGGGATAGAAGAATACCAGTGTGTAATATATATATAAATAGATAAGCGGACTAGGTAGATGATGAGGTTGAAACACCGGTTATGGCGCTCCAAACCCTTCAACACCCAGGGAGAACTTAGGTCCGACTCTTGAGTTATAATACAGACCCCCACCCATCTCCAAGAGGTGGTAAATTTACACTAAAACGCCTGCAAGAAGGGCTAATCTGTAAGTTAACACCGCTAGGTAACCCGACTATCCCTTCTCAGAGTCCAGCTATTACTTCAGCTGATGCTCGAATAGGTTCTCCAACACTAACACAACCTAGCCCCTACACTGACCCCACAATATCCACTAAACCCCAATTTAACTATCACACAGCTATGTAATTATCCAAACGATGAGCATTCCATCGCCATGTCTTGGCAATAAATACGCAAAGCCAGATAACCACACTAAACCCCTCCCCATTAACTATCACAAGAAACTAACAATTAAACTCCCATACAAAATTCCCGCAAAATCCCGCTACCCCATCTTAACTAACATCAACTATGTAATTATCCGACAATGAATATTCCATCACCATATTTGGCAATAAATACACAAAGCCGGGCAATCACACAAACCCCCATTAACTAACACTAGAAACATTTAAACACCCAATAAAAGAAACACGATAAAAGAAAACACAAGAGAAAACACAATAAAGTAAGAGAAAATACGGTAAAAGTCACGATAAAAATGATACCTCAAACACACTGGGAGAACCGTTTCCGAGCCCGTGGCAAAGACGAAGAACCCGTTCTCTGTCCGCGCGTCGCCTTATATACGCCATCTATCGTTCCAATAGCGAACTAAGCGCACTTAGCCCAAGCAATCCCATTGGAGCATTTGGAGCACTTGGTCCATTCAAACCATATGGTGCACACGGAGCACTAGGTGCAAAAGGGGCCCGAATAACTGTGGAAAGGTCGTATCTCGAGCGCGTGCCTCCAGTCTACCCGACAATTCTCATTCCGAACTTGATACTGAAATAGCTTCTAAGCTTTTCACTTAAGGTGCAGATTTGCCTGTTTTACCTCTAAATTGGGTCAGCCAGTTTGTTGGCAAAATTACAGGTATGCCGTCTAGTAAGCGAAAGTGTTGCATCATCTTCATCATCATCATCATCATCTCAGGCCTTTCCTCAAGTAAAAGGGTTACAAATGAGGATTTTCCGAATGTAATTGTTAATTAGCCTTATTAACATCGTTGTCGTCAGTCCCACATTCCCAAATAAGCTTCATACAGGCCTATTCTTACAATAAAAGGTTCAGTATGCAAATAGGTAGTTTGTGATCAATGAATTAAAAATAACATCGCCCTATTGGCGTATGAAACAATTTTATTAGCTATTTTAATTATATATTATTAACTAATATACCTAAAACTATGTTTATATAAGATGGAACATTACAGATGGATGTCTGTACTGTTACAGTACGCCCAAAAAAATCGATCCGAATCTTCCGTTCAATATTTTTCTGACATCAGTAGTTGCTCGAAGACTCGTTAATCACGTCGGGGTCACCAAAATGTTTGATATACTATCTGCTAGGCTTCGTAGCGCGGATGACTGTGTAGGTACTGTGTCAATATGAAACAAGGCTCTTAAATGGTTGTTAACAAGTACCTTTGGATTATTATACCGCAATCTTTGATCAATTATAACTGTAGATCCACAGTCGCGCGCCCGAAAATGTCCGAGCCAAATGAGCGCCACTTTGATAAAAGTGGCCTTCTTTTTCTCAGTACGTTGCGTGAAATTGCCAAGTTTAGCTGTCAAGTGTCAACCGAAATTCGACTGTAATGAAGTAAAGGCTAGGTTCAAATTTCTGTGTAGGTGATGTTTTTAATTATTATGCAAACAAATAAAAAAGTTCGGACATTCTTTGAAGGGGATTTTGTTCGGCAATGTGTATCTTCAGTTATAATTGATCAAAGACCGCAATGAATGAATACTATGCTGTTTGAAGATACTCCTTTTCAATTTTTCCTTTTTGTTATAAAATTGGTAACGGACTTGATTTCTGGACTCAAATTTCTTGACTTGAGTAAACATTCGAATAGATACCAAACATAGACTCGAGTAGGTCTTCACTGGACTCGAATCGCGGAATCGAGTCAGGATTCGAATAACATATTAACTGACTCGAGTCGCGGAATCGAGTCAGGATTCGAATACCACATAAAATGACTCGAGTCGACTCGATCCTTCAAAACAGCGACTCGGCACATCACTACTTTGGATCGCGACGCTTCTATACATTTAGTATGAAAGCCGATACAAGGGGCGCCGCGTCTGTGACGCGCCCCCGTCCCACGTCTCAGGTTCTGTGTGGCTTGCGCCTTAGAGTTCCGTTTTAGCTTTAGACATCAGAACCTTAGAAACGTTTGTTTAAATGGAAAACCAATGGAGACGAATGAACGCTGGCACACAAAGTATCGCCAGGATAACACAGATCACCTTAATTCTTCCGGGCAATTGTCGTCATGCAAACAATTCAATAATTAGAAATCTAATTATAACTCTGTTCTGAGGCAGCTTCTTTTAAATAGCTGTAGAATCTGACGTAACTTTGAAAAATATGAGCAGACATTGGAATTTAAGGGACAAAATTGAATGCCAGGTATAGGTAACGCCACCAGAGTTGAGGCCATGCACACAACCACATCTCATGTAATGACAGCGGGATTTTGACGTTGTGTTGTCGTTAAACGTCAACACAACGTCAAAATCCCGCTGTCATTACATGAGATGTGGTTGTGTGCGTGGCCTCAACTCTGGTGGCGTTACCTCTAGGCAGTTCCTTTATCGATAAACTCAATTATCGATGTTTTCCATGGGTGACTCGCCTGCTCGTTTGCCTGCTACCATATAAAAAAAAATACTGTGATGAAATATGTCTAAGAACCATCGCCAAGAAACCCAACGGAGAGTGCTCCGAGGAGTTATTCGGGTTGATCTCTGCCGCATCCTTCCACCACCGCCAAGCGACAACACTTCCATCCTCACCATCTGGATGGTTGGCAGTCTTCTATGATGCCACAGACACACGTGCACGCTGACGCACACAGCGCTCAAACTTAATAACACCCCTCTTTTTGTACCGAGGGTTAATAAAAAAGTAATTAAAAAAAAACTAAAAACCCGCCTGCGGTGTAAATAAAATAATAAATTAAAAAATCAAAAACCCGCCTGCAGAAATACTGAAAAGGTCGAAACAAGATAAAATGTTCAATAACAATAAAACGAATTTAAAACACGTCGATGGCAGTCTTCCAAAATTTAATGCAATGATAAAATGCAGTCGGAGGCATGGGAGTCAGTGGCTGCGTGGGATTTAATGTCACTTCATGCATGCCTTCGACTGCATTTTATCATTGCATTAAATTTTGAAAGACTGCCATCGACGTGTTTTAAATTCGTTTTATTGTTATTGAACATTTTATCTTGTTTCCACCTTTTCAGTTTTTCTGCAGGCGGGTTTTTGATTTTTTAATTTATTATTTTATTTACACCGCAGGCGGGTTTTTAGTTTTTTTTAATTACTTTTTTATTTCTTGCTTTTTAGTGTAACCTCCTGAGACCTAGATAAATGTTTGAGTATTTGAATTAGGAATCCGTTAACATTAAGTTAAAGTTCAAAAACAATTTTGAAATATGTAGGTACTTAATTTTCCACATGGGTTTCATAGAGAAAATTATTGCTCAAAGATATCTTAGTAAGTAGGTACCTCGTCGTCTTAATGCATTGATTGCCAATTTACTATTCCAAATTAAGTTTAAACACATGACTTGTATATATTTTTGTAATCTCTTTTAAAATTCCTTTATTTTGATACCCTACTCGATAGATTTGATAAAAAAAATTTTTTGAAGACTCACAATATGGCGCCAAAAAACCGCCATTTTTATTTTTCAAGAATTTCATGTATCCAGTGTTACTCGCGTTATCAAGGCGAATCCAATGACGTATCATTTATCAAAATCGGTTTAGCCGTTGTGTAGTTATGAGAGGACATAGGAATGGACATACATACATACATACATACATACGGATCAAACACATAACCCTTCCTTCTTCGCAGTCGGGTAAAAAAGCTAATACCATGGCAATTAAATTTATTTTTACATGTTTTATTTAATTTTTCATTTGTATACGTCTTTAATAAACACGCTTTATTTTGTTTGTTTACCGACAGAAATGGAAGCAAATTGCTAAGAGGGCTGTCCTCGAAAAAGTCTGCGACCCACCGAACATCTCTCCGTGCACATCGTCTGCGCAACCACGACCACTCTGACAAGAGTGTCCGACTAAGAAGAGAGAGAGAGATTTTGTTAGTAGGGCAAGGTGTAAGACTGCGCGGTCAGTAAGATTGACACGTGATTTCTTAAGGCCTACCGTGTTTTTGGCGCATTTCTTGCATTCATTTATAATATGGTCATTTGTATGGTTTGGTCGTTATATTCTAGGGATCAACTAATAACAAAACACAGAATTTTGATCAGGTTCGATTCCCTGTTATGTAATGTACGCCATTTTTCTTAAATTTAAAATCGAAGCCATGGTTCCTAAGAACAGATTTCGCTATCTTTCATAGTTTCTGATTTCTCCATACTGACCCATTTGGATTGATCACCTGTATTTTGATACTTCCCTAAAAAATATACTTCTCGAACTTGACTGAAATTTTAACGATAGTAAAATGGAGTGTTTTACAACACTATTGTCAGCTGTCAAAAGTGCCATCACTCGATGCCGCTCATCATCATTTCAGTCGTAGGACGTCCACTGCTGGACATAGGCCTCCCTCATTGATGCACAATCATTACGGTTGGAAGCGACGCATCCACCCTGAACCTGCGGCCTTCACCAAATCGTCCGTCCATCTCGTTGGTGGACGTCCCACGCTGCGCTTGCCAGTCCGTGGTCGCCATTCCAGAACTTTTGGGCCCCAACGGCCATCTGTTCTGCGTGCTATATGGCCTGCCCATTGCCATTTCAACGAGCTAATCCGTTCGGCTATGCCGCTACTTTAGGTCAATTCGTTTTAAAGTGTCCCGTTTTCATCATCATCATCATTTAAGCCGAAAGACGTCCACTGCTGAACATAGGCCCTCAAGGCTCGCCTAACAGATCGGGCATGCGCCTGTTTTATTTTATTTTTAACCCTTTCACCGCCGCGCCTCGACAAAATGTAAACCTGCTTTGAATCTTATGTCATTGTGTCAAGATCACTTTGACATTGTACTTTGTGACACCTATATGTGTCGTTGGCGTTGAAAAGGTTAACGATTCAGGCAAACGCTACTAGCGTTTTAATTATTACAAGCAAGATGCTTTTAGGTAAAAGTAAAATAAAGTAAAAGCCGTATTGTCTAAAGCTCGGGCACTCAAGATCGGTTTCCCCATCCTTTCCTGAACTCGTGTTAAGCCGTGTGACCAAAAAACCGGCCAAGTGCGAGTCGGACTCGCGCACGAAGGGTTCCGTACCATTATCTATAAAAACGGGGTAAAAATCACGTTTTTTGTATGGGAGCCCCGTTAAATATTTGTTTCATTTTAATTCAATTATTTATTTTATATTATAACTAAATACTCTGTGTGAATATTTTAAGCGTCTACCTGTTGCCGTTATTAATATCGAGCAAAAACGTGCAAAAAAAATCACGTTTGTTGTATGGGAGCCCCATTAAATATTTATTTTATTCTGCTTTTTAGTATTTGTTGTTTAGCGGCACTGTTCCTGAGATACAGCCTGGTGACAGACGGACAGACGGAGGGACAGCGAAGTCTCAGCAATAGGGTCCCGTTTTTACCCTGTGGATACGGAACCCTAAAGACGGTGAAAATGGTTGTGATTCCAAGTGCTTTGAACAATAAGGCTCCGGTCACGTTTTTTGCAATTGAAACTCTGATTTGAAACTCTTGAAACTGTAACCGCGTGGTATATACAAACCGACTTCAAGTCTTTACCAAACGACCAAAAAACTTCTTTCTTTTATGCGAATTGTACATACAGTCGGCCAAAAATATGGTCTATCCCCCTACGGTCGAAGTTCATTTGCACGTCATGATACAACGAGGTCGATTTTCCCTTGCAATAACATACACACACACACACACACACTCACATTTTATCATTATCAAAGTGTTCTTTGTTCTTAGTTTTAGTTATTATTTAGTATATTTAATTAATAATACTCTTGTTATTGGTTGTTCACATATGTAATTGCTAAACTTGAGGTAGAGCGGGATCTCCTAACACAGGTATTTGTACTTAATGGGAGGTCCCAACTTTCTCTAGCTTATAAAAGGTTGTCACCAATAAAACTATTTTTGATTTGATTTTGAATAACATGATGACAGTGACTTAGGGATATTTAGATGTCACAGAAACTTTTGTCAAAACTGGTAGACCACTTTCTTGGTCGACCGTACCTACGACTAGGAAAACATTCCAAATAAATAAAGCATTCTAAATAAAGAAAATTTAATGCTTTGGCTGTTTTGGGAAAAAAAACGATGAAGTTATTGTAATCGTAAATGTTGCACCAAACGGGAGTTATCGCGCAAACAATACATGTTTACCTCGACGTTTCAGCCACAATGCAGTGGCCGTGGTCACGAGTTGACTGAGTAGGGTGTCCTGTTCGTTTAGCCGCGCGAGTCTTTCAAACTACCCACACTTGATTCCGATTAGAAACAGCACGAAAGTAAAGTTTAAAACAGTTTATTGTAATCCTAATTTGATTTAGAGCAAAAAGTACGGATAACTGACGTCTATGATTGAGTTTTGATTGATTGATTGACGTGTTTCGGGCTAATTCGTAGCCTTTCTTCTTTGAGCCACACATCGCGGCGGCCGCCAAACGTGCACCGAAACATGTCGAGCTAAATTCGATAAAAGACGTGAGTTTTCCCTACTTTTTCGCTATGAGCGAGTCTCATGGTGGTCTAATTGGGTTTTTCAAAATTCATATCGGTCGAATGACATCTTTCGACTGTATTAGTTTGAGAGCAATGCCTAAATCCTTCACTCAATAATGTTGTGGAGTCGACGACAAAATTCCTTTACCACTTTAAGAATCAGTGTCAGTTCTACGCCATAAGGTGGACTTCCGTTTGGCAAATTATTGATTAATTTCTTCGTAGGTGACCATGGGCGACGGTAATCGTTTACCATCAGGCGATCCGTTTGCTCGTTTGCCCCCTATACCATAAAAAAATCCGGGCTTATTCCTTACCTAAATATGCAAAATTTCATTCTACTAGGGCTAAAGTTTTGAACTGGACGTTGACTCAGTCAGTCAGTGAGTCAGTCATTCAATCAGCCAGGAGTTTTCTTTTTATACGTATAACAATCTATCGGACATTCTGTACGTCCAGAAGCAATATTAGCGTAACAAAAGTAATTAACAAATCACCTCTTGAGTTCACGAGGCACCAGGGCCATGAACGAAAGGGTGTCCAAACGAGTTCGCGTCAGAAAGTGATCCCGGACATTTATCATCCAGGGAACTTTCTCCTTGCTTAAGGTCAAGAACCTGCTTCATGAACCTTTTTTTTTTGTATGCGCGCTGGGTTACCATATTTCCGGATTTGTCGTGATATCTCAGGGTTTTAGAGTTTTCAGAATTACGGCCGGATATTGTTAATTTTCCTGCTTGGGATTTTAAGAATTCTAATATTGAACTGAAAATAAATTGAAAAACTGAAAAAAATTCCTGACCTGATAGACCTCCACAGAGGGTACTGATACATAGACTCATACATAGACTGATACATTAAATTCTAATGTTATTAATAAAAAGCAGTTATATCAAGGTCAATGGTTTGGCTCTCTAGCAGAGGGTCGTGGGTTTGAGTCCGTGCTCGCACCTCTGAATTTAAAAAAAAAAACTACGAAATTACATTCTCAGTGTACAAAATTATTGATATGACTATTTTGATTGAATAACGTTCGAAAAAAAATTGCAACAGATTCTCAAGATTTCTTGAAGACAATCAGATTTTTTCTTGGACTTTAATTTTTTTCATCTGGTCACCCTATACGCGTGTGGCCTTTTCCAGGCCCGGGATGGCTGTTTGGATTTTTAGGAGAAAAACACAAAGATCTTTTGTGTAGCGAGCACAGAACCAACATATAAAATGAAAATGTTATCATGTGTACACGGGTCATACACATTTTTTTGTTTGCGTCTCTCTGGACATGGCAAAAATTTAATGGTCTATAGCCAATATTTTCTAGTCAAGTCTACATCGGCGTATGGGACGCCTGGCCAACATTCGGCCAATTAAAATAAATGTTAACTTTGCTGACTCGGAGTCGCTAACTTTATGTCCACAGGAGAGGACTTTTTGTAGTGGTAGAGCCATGTTGTAGCTAGCCGCTGCATCACGAATGGGCCGGCTCGTCCGGGGCAGTACCACCCTCTCACAGAACACCGGCGTGAAGCAGCAGTAATCCTGCTTGCGTTTCGTACGGTCAGTGAGAGTGCCGGGGGCCCAATACCTCACCCCTTCCCTCTCCCCCTCCCTCTCCCCCTTCCCCTATTCCCTCTCCTTTAGGGCCGACAACGCACTGGCATCGTGTAAAGCGCTGCGGGTGTCTATGGACAGTGGTGTTCATTTAACATCAGGTGACCCACTAGTTCGTTTGTCTGGCCTATCTAACATAAAAAAAAAAAAAAGAACTTTTGTTTCTTACGCTGTACTTATTTTCTATCATAATCTGACATAGGAATTTAGGGGGCAAAATTTAATGACTGGTAGGGCGTTCCTTTATCGATAAACTCAACTATCGACGCTCTTCCCATTCGACGGTTAAAAGGCGAAACGTATCAAGCGACATTTTTGAACTTTACAGGAGACCCGGCTCAAACGACGGAGAAAAATTCGCTGATTTCAAATATGTATATAACTCATTTCGACAAAAAGTGTCGCTTCATGCGTTTTGCCTTTTAACCTTTATATATTATATTAGGGGTGCTTTTTTTGAAAAAACGGTACCTAAAGGTATTAAGGGGATATATTTATAATACATGCATAATATAGTTGCACCCGTGCGAAGCCGGGGCGGATCGCTAGTCTCCTTTGTAATTTACTGGCTGTTGCCCGCGACTCCGTCTGCGAAGAATAGGGGTATTCTCAGACCTAACGAATATACAGAAAAAAAAGTTTCATAAAATCGGTCAAGCCGTTTCGGAGAGGTTCGATAACAAACACCGTGACACGATGTTTTTATATATTAGATTTTAGTAATGCTCGGAGGATTGGAAGGCTGAAAAGCCGTACTAAAAACTATTTGAGAATATCTACAATTTTAAAGAAGAGGCTATTAAATACAACTAGGCTTTTAGAAAAGGCTAAAAAGCTCGAGTCTTTTGGATTGCTACCCAAACACGTGGTACGCTTTAGATACAGAATCCTAAAAACGAGCATTATGTGTGGCTCTATTTAAGTATGTCTGACTCCCACTAAGCCTATACTTATCTTCATACTTTAATTCTACCCACCAACTTGGAGAAAACATACAAACTTACCTATATTTCTTGTAGATCTATGGTATCAATTTTTTTTTAATTTTATTTATGGTATTTTTTTCAAAGGGAATTATGACTTACAAATAAAAAAAAAGTAAAATCATCTCATGTAACAAACGAAGCCTACAAAAACCTCATATCTCCCGACTCTGTCCCAAACCTTTGTATACACTTCCCACCTCCACTTACCTCCAATAAAAGAGAAATGCCCTTACCCTGAGCCTCCCCCCCCCCTCGCGGGGTGCGCGAGCGCAGGGCATTCCACTATCGCTTTCTGAGCTTTCCTCCGCGCAGCCTTGGTTTTTTGGGACAGGGGAAGCGTGGAGTGGTTATTCAAGTTTTTCTGGTTCAAAAAGCTGTGCAACAAAAATCGTGGCCTAGTGTTTTCACCTTTGGCCTCTCAAGCAGGTCATGGGTTCAAATCCGGGCTCGCCTGAGTTTTTCGGAAGTTACGCGCGAAACTACATTTGAAAATTACGACGAGTTTAAACGTCGTAGAGAAACCTGCACACTCGTGCGAGCGAACAAGAACCTTCTACAATAAATAAATAAATAAATAAATAAACAAATAAATAAATAATAATAATAATAATAATAATCGTATATTTTCTCCTCACAAAAGTACATAGATAACAGCAATAGTTATAAATAATACAACATTATGGTAGTACATTAGTTAGATACTAGTAAATAAATAAATAAATAAATAAATAAACAAATAAACAATGTATTAGAAGTTTTCCATAAGTAATCTTGTAAGTATGTTTATCCGTTGTCTAATACCCATAACACAAGCTTTGCTTAGTCCGGGACTAGGTCAATTAGTGTGAATTGTCCCGTGATATTTATTTATTATTTATTTCGTGACATGCGCATTTTCTTTATTTTATTATTGTTTTAATTAATATTTTGCGGTACATAATCAGGACCGGTTTAACTCCACGGCCGCTTCAATGTGGTCAAAACGTCGAGGTAATTTTAGAAATAAATAGTTCGTGATTAAGTCCGACCAAATATTAATTATGAGTGAGGATCGTGAAGTATACAACATTATATTTTTGAACTGGAACAATTACTTTGCTCGCCCGCGACCTTAAACCCGCAAAGTAAAGCCCGATTCAATAAATTATTATTTATTATACTCTTGTATTATTTTAGTTTTACATGCTATCAAAGAAAATCTTACTTTCTTAAAAAAAAATTCGGCTAACATTTTGGGGCGACTCCTCAGCGCGCCCTGTTCCGGAGTGAACGAACTAAATAGGCGAGATACTCCCGACTCCTACTTTCTCCGGGGTGAAGGGCCGGCCGATGCTCCGACACTTCCGCATGCGCACAATTTCGGCTCGAAGGTCTATGGACCATGGAGCATGGACCACAGTGGTATATGGACCTACCCAGCTTGTCCGTGCGCTAGGTATATTATAATCAGACATCTTCTGGGCCAGTTTTTTCCGTTCGCTAGGGATTGACCATCCTTATAGTTAAGGTAAACGTCCCTGTGCTTGACACTGACCCAATACATGGCACCTACATCAATCTTATCTCATAGTAAGAGAGGCGGCAGATCGCTGTCATCTACTGGTCGTTGAAGTGTCGAGCATTGGTACGTTTACCTTATTACTTATTACCAGTGAGCGGAATTTTTTTTCCTGGTAAAAATCGTTTGATGTCAATAGAGTTGGAATGTTAAATTTTATCGATTTTTCCAGCTATCGATAAGTATCCTTTTTTATACTACTGACTTTTAACATTAACCTCTTTGATTAGTTCACAGGTGTTTCGAGTCCTTAGAATGCATTATTAAAACTTAATTATGTAGTCTAAATTAAAGGTTTGTAATTCTTTAAATTATTTGTTGATATTGCCTGTTATTTAAATGATATTCTTTATTATCTGCTGCACATTATTATTAACGACAGATTCATTGAAGTTTATTAATTTTATTTGTAATTTTTTTTTCACACATTATATTGCATGTTATTAATTTTTTGCTTAAACGTGGATTCGATGTGTATTTTTGTTAATACACTGACGAGCAAAAATAAAGGGTCGGTTACAGAAATGACGATAACTACAAAACCCGCTGTGATAGCTTCTTCGAGTAAAATGAGTTTAGTAAAGAGTTTTATTCTTAACATGGAAAAGTTTAATTAAGACTAAAACTCTTTACTAAACTCATTTTACTCGAAAAAGCTATCACAGCGGGTTTTGTAGTTATCGTCATTTTTGTAACCGACCCTTTATTTTTGCTCGTCAGTGTAGATGAAGAAAGATTCGCTTCGAAAATATAATTTATCGATAGTCGATAAAATTCAACGTTCCAACTCTATTGACGTTTGATTTTTGCCATGGAAATTCCGCCCTCTGCTTATTTCACCTTACCGGGATGATTTTATTGTTAAAATCACCTCCACATTTTACGGTGGCGCTGCCCACGAGTAGACTGCAATCTATACTTCATTTAATTTAGATTTGAAAACCACAACATCATTGTATTGCGGCTCGTCAACTATTTCTTACCTAGCAAATAGTACAGTACAATAGTCTGGGAGCCGCAAAATAAAATTGTTTTAATGTCACTTTATTTGCGTGTCGTCAAGTCTAGTCTAGTACAAATTGTAAAGAGATTAACAGTTCACGAGCCGCAATATAATGTTGTTGTGGTTTATAATTCTAAATTAAATGGATCACACTTTTGTTTCAGTCCTGCACTTCAGTCTACTTTGCCAAATGGCCTAATACATCGATAGAAACTACATGGTAATAAAATTTTTGACCTAAAAAAATATTTTTTTTTTTTGATACCTACAAAATAAATAAATATTATTGATTTACAATCAATGGTAGGTCGTTTAGATTACAATAAATTATGGTAAAATTATGATACCTATGTTTTCGGAATATATGTGCGAAATTAAATTTGAAATTTACCATGAGCTTAACGGCGAAGGAAAACATCGTTAGGAAACCTGGATACACCTGCGAAGAAATTCAATGATGTCTGTGAAGTTCCCAATCCGCACTGGGCCCGCGTGGGAACTAACGGCCCAATCACTCTCATTTGGAGAGGAGGCCTGTGCCCTGCAGTGGGGCGATATAGGGTGGGATGTTTGAACTCGATATCACAGCTTAGTTTAGTTATAAGTAAAGATACGTGTATGTATCGTACAAAATTAATAAAATTTGACGTTTCTTACCTTTTTCACCCGACTATCGAAGGAGGGTTTCAAAATACTTGATTATGTTTAGTACAATTATACCAGAAATGCACAAATCGGTGTATTGAGCGCTCAATGCAGTGTCGGGTTACCTAAAACTGCATTTGTGGAGTCAATGCACCGCACACCAGCAAAAGACATTGGTTATATCAAATACTTAATGGTTTTTTAAATAAAATATAGAAATGCGTTTGACCACAATCGGACATTTTTATTATTTCTTGTACCTTTTGACTTTTTCTTATATTCGGAAAGTTTTATGTGATTTCTGCTCAGAATCACGAGCTCTTTCGATCCTACTTGGAGAAAAAAAGTGTCCCATAACTTTCATACAATTTTCGATTCCTCCATTCTGTTACGGTCATATAAACTCTATGAAAAATGGTAACGGAACGGGAATAAAACTTTGGACACTTTTTTTCTCCTAGTAGGATCGAGAGAGCTCGTGATTCTGAGCAGAAATCACATAAAACTTTCCGAATTAAAAAAAAAGTCAAAAGGTACAAGAAAAAATAAAAATGCCCATCACGCCTGGTGGAAAGCGATGATGAGGTCTACGATGGTCGCTTGCCTAGTACTCATTCACCCTAGTTGATATTTCTTGACAATGGATTGAGTTGATAGCTGGTTGATCGGTAATACGTTTTAGAATCTAATTTTATGGAGGAATGAACCCAGTATCAGTCATCGCTTCAGGCGTTTACACCTTTGATGTGACTATCCGATAAAAATGAAACAGGGGTAAACTTAACATTTATTTAAAAGGACCCAATTTTTGCTAGGCGTCCTGGTATCCAATATTTTCTCGTCTTATTCGTTTTTCGTTTAATTCTTATTTCGTCTCATTTTGTATTCGTCACTTCGTCTTGTTCGCTATCCGTCATTATCTAAATCGGTCAATTCTGTAACGTACCTCTCTCTTAATAAGTCTTATTCGTTTTTCGTCACAATCTTCCTTGAACTCATTCGTCGTTCTTCCCTTTCGTTTTTTGTCTCATTTACTTAAACATTTACTTACCAGCACCGAACGTATCGAAATAATTTTGGCGAATAAGTAAATAGGAGAGGGAATATGCTGGGGCATCTGATACGACATGACAGTTACATAAAAACCACTTTGGAAGGGCGAATAGAAGGCAGGCGAGGCAGGGGAAGACCGAGACGGTCATTTATAGATCAAGCCAAGGAAAAAGTCAATGTCATGTCGTATCAGGAGCTGAAAACGCTGGCAGAGAACCGAAAAGAGTGGCGGTTACTCCACCGACAAGAGCTAAGCTCTTAAATTAATGACGATGAAGTAAATGAGACAAAAAACGGAAGGGAAGAACGACGAATGAGTTCAAGGAAGAACGTGACGAAAAACGAATAAGACGTATTAAGAGATAAACAAGTTGCAGAATTTGACCAAAAAAGATAGTGACGGATAGCGAACAAGACGAAGACGAATACAGAATGAGACGAAATAATAATGAAACGAGAAACAAATGAGGCGAGATAATAGAATACCGGCGTCCCGTCCTACATGCTGATGTAGACTTGACTAAAAATATTGGCTATAGACCCTTAACTTTTACCATGTCCACAGGCTCTCCTGTGGACAAAGAAATATGTATGACCCACAACAGTGTCTTTGTATCGTAGGTGATTTTACCCTTCCGCACTATCTATACTATTTATCTGCATTAAACATACCAATATTATAAATGCGAAAGTATGTACTATGTAGGTATGTTGGTGCTCCCCACGCTTTGTCTCTTGTCCGTGGATCCGTTGAAACGTCGCGTGCGACGACGCAACGCATCAATGTGGCATAAAATGCCACATCGTTTAGGTTCATTTCGTCCACATTCCCACTTCGTCCACATTCCCCATTTCGTCTACATTCCCATTTCATCCACATTCCCATTTCGTCCAAATTCCCACTTCGTCCACATTCCCACTTAGTCAACATTCCCATTTCGTCCACATTCCCACTTAGTTAACATTCCTAGCCGATTTTAATGCGGTTTTCGCTATCACTTAGCTTAATTCTCAGAGAAGATTTTATTTTGTGATTTAGGTATTCACGTTAAGAAAAATACTTGCTAAGTACGGTGCGGGTCAATACTATTCAGATACACTACCAATTTCGTTACTATTTTGTTACGAAATGGGAATGTTGAAGAAGTGGGAATGTGGACGATGTGGGAATATGGACGAAATGGGAATGTTGATAAATTAGGAAGTGGACGAATTGAGAATTGATTGTGGACGAAATGGGATTGCTGACGAAGTGGGAATGTGGACGAGAAGAACCTAAACGATATAAAAACGTTATACATAATATGTATGTGAAACGTCGGAGCGTCAACGTTGCGACGACGCAACGTACCTACCACCTCACTTTTTGAGCAGTATTTCAGCCACGGCCCCAAGCGCAGTGCGCGGCACGTGCAAGGCCGCGCAGGTCGGCGACCGATTCCCGCGCAGCCTCCGTGCGCGGGCGCCGGTACCCCGCATTATCATCGACGAAAACATAGTCCTAAAATGGGAGCCCCTTTTCTCCCATAATCTTTTTTATCCGAATTTTGATAGTCAGAAATCGATGTTCATAATATTCTTGCTCATAAATATCGATGGTCATAATTTTTTTAAAGCATATCGCTTAATAGTTCTAACTGCAATGATCCATAATCCTATTGATCATAACTTTAAAAAGTCATAATATTGATATCAATAAAATTTAACGGAATATCGTTGATTATTCAGAAACATTGTAAGGCATATATCTTAAAGTAATAATTGTTTTCAGTCATAATTTTGCATTACCTAAAATGCACTAAGCATATACATCGAAATCAATAACATCTAAAGGAATATCGATAATTATTCAGAAACATTGTAAGGCATATCGCTGGCAGCGAGCGAGCGAAGCGAGCGAGCAAGACCTTTCAGGGCAGAAGCGACTCGGACAGGTTAGGTTCAGAAGGCTAAGGCGGGGGCGAAGCGTAGCGTAGCTCCCGCCTTAGCCTTCGATGTTAGGTATTTTTTTAAAGTAATATTATGCCTAAAAATAATTATGACCTGCGAAAAAAGACCATGCAATAATTATTATGAGTGACATTATTACCTTTAACATTATGAACAGTGATGTATTCATGACACTGAATGATATGACTTTACTTCTTGTTCCTTACAATAATTATGACTTAAGAAAATAGTAACTCCAATTTATGTTGTTTAATATTATGACTTCCGATAATATGACGAAGAAAAATTATGACAGAAAACGTTATGGGCTTGAAAATTCGGAACAAAAATTTTATGGGAGTCATTATAGACCCGTCAAATGAAGGTCATTTCTTATTTGTTATATAATAAATTCATTACATAATATTAAAATTAAATAACTACAGAAAACGAGTTAAAAAGCATTTATCTCGAAATGGTTTTCGATTTACTATACATTGCAAAAAAAAAGACATCCCCAATTGTGCATTTATTATTTTCTTGTGTTTGTGTCTTCTTGTAAATTTGATTTGATGTTTTGACTCAGTATTAAATGTTACAAAACTGTCGAGGGTCAGGCACTTTTGATGAGTTTATGTTCTGCCAAAATTCTCAAACTACCAGGGCGCCATAACCGCTGGGTGGTCAACGTATGATTAATATACAAAGAACACATTCCAAAGAAAGTTCACTCGAACAATAATCGCTTCGCAATGGTCATTGTTCAATGCGCTGACTCAGCTGCTCATTCAACACCTGTGTTTGAATCGGTGGTCGGTACTCGAGTTACAAAGAGACGGAAAACGGAAAATGATCCCAGGATGCTATCGCATATTTAATGCTATGCGATACACTTCATCATCATCATCCGATAAGTCCTACTGCAGGACACAAGCGTCCTCGCAGGATGAGAGGGCATGGCCTGTACTGCCCACGCAAGCGCAGTGCGGATTGGTTATTTAATTTCATAAAGTATCGAATTTGAATGGTAAATTTCAAATAAATTAAAAAAACTCAACCCACGAGCCCCTACTTGACACACTTTTTCACTTGTTTATTAAATTAGATGGTTTGTGTGTGTGACGGTCTATTTATTAGGAGCATCGGCAACCTCTTACCTTGAACTTGCTCGTTTATCGCACTATTTTATAAAAAAAACCCGGCCAAGTGCGAGTCGGACTCGCGCGCGAAGGGTTCCGCACCATCACACTAATATTATAAAGGCGAAAGTTTGTGAGTGTGTATGTTTGTTACTTCTTCACGCTCAAACCGCTGAATCGATTTACATGAAATTTGGTATGGAGATTGACTGAAACCCTGGCAAAGATATAGGATAGTTGTTATCCCGGAAAATCGCATAGTTCCCGCGGGATAGCGATAAATGAATTCTTTGCAGACGTAGTCGCGGGCAACAGCTAGTTATCTATAAAAACGGCAAATAAATCACGTTTGTTGTATGGGAGCCCCCTTAAATATTTCTTTTATTTTAATTAAATTATTCATTTTAGGTAAAGTAAATATATAACTAAATATTCTGTGATTATTTCAAGCGTCTACCTGTTGCCGTTATCAATATCGAGCAAAAACGAGCAAAAATCACGTTTGTTGTAGATACATACAGCTTGGCGATAGATGGACAGACGGACAGACAAGTCCATCTGGACAGCGAAGTCTCAGTAATAGGGTCCCGTTTTTAGAGTTTCGAACCCAAAGGGTAAAAACGGGACCCTATTACTGAGGCTCCGCTGTCCGTTCGTCTATCTGTCTGTCCGTCTGTCACCAGGCTGTATCTCATGAACCGTGATAGCTAGACAGTTGAAATTTTCACAGATGATGTATTTCGGTTGCTGCTATAAGACAAAGTTCTAAAAAGCAGAAAAAAATAAATTTTTAAGGGGCTCACATACAACATACGTGATTTTTTTGTTCGTTTTTGCTCGATATTGATAACACAACAGTTAGACGCTTGAAAATTTACAAAAAATTTAGGCACTTTAAAAATAAATAATTAAATTAAAATAAAACAAATATTTAAGGGGGGGCTCCCATAAAAAATGTTTCTTATTTAGGTATTATTTCTTACCCCTATCTCACCTAATGAAAAGTGCAGGTGCGTCCGTAGTGGGTCCGTTTAGTAGTTTCGTAGATTAGCGGTATATATACAGACAGACGCATTATTTCTACTGTTTTCTTTGTTACCCGATTTAAATGAAACAAAGCTTAAATATTGCTCCAAGTTAAGCTTCATCTATCTGCGAAAACGGCTAGAAAATCCGTTCAGTATTTTCGGAGATTAGCGTGTACATACAGACAGACGCTGTTTTATTATATGTAAAGATGAAACAAACCGCTCTGTACCTAAATGTTAGTTCTGTAAGGCTCTGCGATTGGCTTCGTTTTCGCGAGTGCTATCGAAAGTGGTCGTTCCGGCCTGTTTGAGGGGTTATGTAACTGCGCTAGATACCGCGCGGCGCTGTCGCTGCGCCGGCGCACGCCATTCAAATCGAACGAGGAGTTTTCAAATTACACGAGTTTTCAAAGGACTTCGTTCCTTTTTTTTGACGACGGATTACTAGGGTTGGAGAAGCTACGAAGCTTGAGATCCCGGGTTCGATTCCCGGTTGAGGCAGAAATTTGTGTGAAAAATTAAAAATTTTAAAAACCCGCGACAAATTTGGTCACACATATTTTGAAAATAAAGTAAATGCCCATTCTGCGTCTAAGATCCCGTCCGCAGTTAGCAAAAGAGCTGATAACTTTGAAACGGCTGAACCGATTTTGATGAAACATATCCAAGAACAGATATTGGACCCGGGTATGTCCTAAAACTGCGGCCAGTAATACCGGAGGACGGGCAGCAGCATCCCTAATATGTACGGTTTTTCCACTGCGGTCGTCAACCCGCCTGCCAAGCGTGGCGACTACGGCAAATACCTCCCTATGGCTGAGTCCAAAAGAAAACGGCCCCTAGTCTCCGGTAGCCCCGCTGTTCCAGGCTAAGATAGCGGCCTGGATAGCGGCGGGGCAAGGGTTGCTAAGAATCCCCGGAAGCGATCCGGCTACCATCAGCAACGATCCCTGGCCCTGGCAACGTATAACTGCCGTACGCTGCGGACGGATGATAGGTTAATGGAACTGGAGGAAGAATTGAGCAGGTTACGATGGGGGATAGTAGGGTTATCAGAAGTCCGAAGAGAGGGGGAGGACACGATAATCCTGAACTCTGGTAACTTGCTCTATTTCCGGGAGGGCGACCAACAGTCCCAGGGCGGTGTCGGGTTTATCGTCCACAAGTCCCTTGTAAACAACGTCGTGGAGATCGTGAGTGTGTCGACCAGGGTAGCGTACCTTGTACTAAGATTGACCAAACGGTATTCGTTGAAGTTCGTACAGGTTTACGCTCCGACTTCGGCACACTCCGACGAAGATGTGGAAACTATGTATGAGGATATCTCCAGAGCCATGCATAGCTCCGGAACTCACTTCACGGTTGTTATGGGGGACTTCAACGCAAAACTGGGCAAACGGGATGGTGAAGAGCTGCGAATGGGGCAATTTGGAGTAGGGCGTAGGAATCACCGGGGCCACCTACTGGCCAGCTTTATGGAGAAGGAGGGACTCTATATGATGAACTCCTTCTTCAAGAAGCGAGAGCACAGGAAATGGACTTGGATGAGCCCTGACGGTGTAACGAGGAATGAGATAGACTTTATTATGTCGACGAGGAAGCAAATATTCAATGATGTCTCCGTGATCAGTGCGGTTAAAACCGGGAGTGATCACCGTATGGTACGAGGCACATTGAATATTCGGTTCAAGCTTGAAAGATCGCGACTGATAAAGTCTACGCTCCGCCCGGCACCAGCCCAGCTACAAAACCTCGAAACGTTCCAGCTTGAACTTCAGAATCGTTTCGAATGCCTAGGAAGCGACATGGATGATTACAATGACGGGTTTGTGGAAGCTGTCCATACGGTTGGGTCAAAGTTCTTTAAGACTCACCGTACAAATAGAACCAAAAAAATCACACCTTCTACTCTAAAGCTCATGGAAGATCGACGTAAGATGATCCTACAGACATCTGGTGACGCTTGCCAATACCGGCGGCTTAACAGACAGATCTCAAAGTCTCTGAGGCGCGATAGACGCCAGTTTAATACTAATAGTATTGAAGTGGCGATAGAGCGCAACAGAGGCTCTAAAGTTTTTGCCAAGAATCTGTCTGTTGGGCAAAACCAATTGGCAAAGTTAAAGACCGATGAAGGTAGGATCGTGACCTCTAAACCGGAGCTATTGTTAGAAGTTGAGAAGTTCTATGAACAGCTGTACACATCAACGAAGAAACCCGTCATGGATCTAGCAGAAGACCCGAGAGCTAGATTAACCCGGCACTATACCGAAGACATCCCAGACGTCAGCCTGTACGAGATTAGTACGGCTCTCAAACAACTAAAGAATGGCAAGGCCCCTGGTGATGACGGAATAACAGCCGAACTTCTGAAGGCGGGTGGAAAACCGATCCTCAAAGCCCTTCAGAAACTATTCGATACCGCCATCCGTGAAAGGAAAACACCAAAAGCATGGAACAGAAGTGTAGTGGTGCTGTTCTTCAAAAAAGGCGATAATACCTTATTGAAGAATTATAGACCCATTACACTTCTGAGCCATGTTTACAAGCTGTTTTCGAGAGTCATCACGAATCGTCTCGCGCGCAGGTTAGACGACTTCCAGCCTCCCGAACAAGCCGGATTTCGAAAAGGCTTTAGCACCGTGGACCACATACATGCGTTGCGGCAGGTTATACAGAAAACCGAGGAGTATAACCGCCCCCTTTGCCTGGCATTTGTGGACTACGAGAAGGCCTTCGATTCGATCGAGACTTGGGCTGTACTGCAGTCTCTCCAACGGTGCCAAGTAGACTACCAGTACATCGAAGTGTTGAAGTGTCTGTATAATAACGCCACAATGTCCGTCCAACTTCAGGATCAGATGTCGAAGCCCATTCTGTTGCAGCGGGGAGTCAGACAAGGAGATATTATCTCTCCGAAACTGTTCACCGCTGCACTAGAGGATGCGTTCAAGACTCTGAACTGGGAAGGCGTGGCATCAATGTAAATGGCGAATACTTCACTCACCTTCGTTTTGCCGACGACGTGGTGCTTATGGCTGAGACCTTGGAGGACCTCAGTGCGATGCTCGCTGACCTCGGAAGAGTCTCCGAGAGAGTTGGTCTTAAATTGAACATGGACAAGACGAAGGTCATGTCGAACGCCCATGTTGTACCAACTCCCGTCGTAATCGGAGATACTTTGCTCGAAGTTGTTGACGACTATATCTATCTGGGACATACAATCCAATTGGGTAGGTGCAACTTCGAGAAAGAGGTCAATCGACGAATTAGACTCGGCTGGGCAGCGTTCGGGAAGCTCCGCAATATCTTGTCATCCGATATACCGCAGTGTCTCAAGTCAAAAGTCTTTGACCAGTGTGTGTTACCATTGCCAGTGATGACTTATGGCACTGAGACGTGACCGCTAACGATGGGTCTTATAAGGAAGCTCCAGGTCACTCAGAGGGTGATGGAGAGGGCTATGCTTGGAGTTTCTCTGCGTGATCGCATTAGAAATGATGAAATCCGCGCAAGAACTAAAGTCACGGACATAGCTCGAAGAATCGCTAGACTTAAGTGGCAGTGGGCAGGGCACATCGCCCGTAGAACTGACGGCCGGTGGGGCCGAAAGGTTCTCGAGTGGCGTCCGCGGACCGGAAGACGCAGTGTAGGTAGGGCTCC
Organism: Archips xylosteana; assembly: GCA_947563465.1. NCBI lineage: Eukaryota > Metazoa > Arthropoda > Insecta > Lepidoptera > Tortricidae > Archips > Archips xylosteana. The sequence continues at coordinate 2,212,709 of OX387365.1, forward strand.
AACAAGATGGAGCGGCGACCTGGTTAAGGTAGCGGGAACGCATTGGATGCGGATGGCGCAGGGCCGATCTGTTTGGCGAGCCTTGGGGGAGGCCTATGTTCAGCAGTGGACGTCTTTCGGCTGAAATGATGATGATGAAATGATGATATCCAAGAACCATCGCCAAGAAACTAGATTTCTATTAAAAAAAATCGCATCCAAATCGGTTCAACCGTTTAAGACCTATGATGCCACAGACAGACAGACACACACATAGCGGTCAAACTTAAAACACCCCTCTTTTTGGTTCGGGGGTTAAAAAGAAGTTTTGGCAGACAGACAGTGACAGTTTAAGTTACCTATTACTCAAGCAAACTCATTTCCACTCTCTCTCTCTGTCTCTCTTTTTTCTGTTTTTTTTTATTCTTTTTTTTAGTTTTTTCTTTTCTCTTATTATCGTTGACACATTTTCACAGAGACCGAAGATCATCATGAGATACCTCTATGTAAATCACGCAATAATCACTGTCGCCGACGATAAACAAATTGATTCATTGTGATATGGTTCTATAGTGGCCTAGGAATCAAAATGGTTGACTGTACAGGAGGATGATATTTTACCCACATTCGGATAAGCTCAGAGGCCCCATAAACTAAACCATCTAAGATAAAAACGTGTGAAATGGTGACCTACTAATATTACAATTAAAAACATTTCCCAAATAAATTCGGTGGCAGGGGCCAGTCGGATAGATAGAACAACATTTTTATATGAAAAAAATATAATACAAATATTCTTTATAGAACACCAAGAAAGTACAGTGACGTTACAGAAATAAAAAATCAGGCATACCGGCCGTCTTAACGCTCGAAAGCGATCTCTTTCAGACTGCTATAATACATACATTTAGAAGCTGGCGAGACGAATGTAACGATTATGAAGGATTTCGGTGTAAATCGTTCAATTGAGCGATGTGACGGAGTGCTAACCAAAGTTTGACCAATTTGTGCGCATATTTTAACAGGAACGTAAGTTAAGTTTAAAACGAATAATGGACGAAATACATAATGGTCATTATAATATACTTTAATTTTCGATGATACTATTAATTAAACGAACTTTTTTATTCGTGTAATCTACAGATTGGTTTAAATTAGGTTAGGTTTATTTTATGAAAATCCTGTAAAGTTGAGAAATTCCAAGAAATTTGCATTATATCAAATGACCATTATGTATTTCATCCATTATTATTTTTAAACTTTATATATTTTGATACGTACCCATTTTAACGAAAACAAAATTAAATTTGTCAATATGTCACGACAATAATACTACATTGTTGAACCGTCACAGGAGTCCAAATTCTAATTGCCTTGTTTATTTTAAGTTATTATGAAATCTCTCAGCAGATAGCGTTAATGCACACGATTCAGGACCTGAGTTTTTGAGGTCAACTATCAATAGTCAAAGTATCGATAGCAATACTGCGACCAACACAGCAAGACAGTAAACAGCTTAAATCTACCACGTTACGTCATAAAGGCGAGTAGGAAGCGATCGTACTCTTAAAACGGCTTTACGTAACTGCGGTGTCGACACTAGCGGCGGTAGCTGGCTGTACAGTAGCTGAGGTCAGGTACGTCTATACAGACTGTAGACTTCGGTGTGGTTAAATCACGACCTGGAATGAACTAAAAGAACGAAACTAAAGTAAAAAAAAATGAACTTAAAAAAAATACAATAAAAGATACTTCATAGCAAACTTGTTAAAGTGGGCTTAGTAGCGACATCTCTTGTCCGGGTGAGCGGGTAGACATCTCTTATCCGGGTGAGAGGGTAGTTCCGAAGGAGAGTTGACGTCTCTCGATGAGGGTGTAACATAGATGTCGCTGTATCACTGCATAATGTGATTAGCTAATGAATTGAGATGTGAGATGTGTGAGAAAAAATTGTGTCTTAACTCCTGACCAGTGGTGGTGTAGGGGAATGGCACGCGGCACGGAATACTGAGGACCTGGTTTCGATTTCCAGCGCTGGTCTTTTTTCTGGGGTTTTTTCTATGCATCCATGTTTCAGTTTGTACCGGAATGAACTGTTGTTCAAATGCCCGACCTACCTAATAATTAAACGTCACGGGATAATGAACACCAATGGATCTAGTCCCAAAGTAAGTAAAGCTTGTGTTATGGGTACACTTGGTTAAAAATATGGTCTACCACCTTACGGTTGAAGTTCATTTGTACGTCATGATACAACGAGGTCGATTTTGCCTTGCAATAATATGATGACAGTGACTAATGACTTCACTCAGAAAAGTTAACCTTAGCGATATTTAGATCTCACAAAAACTTTTGTCAAAGCTGGTACACCACTTTCTTAGCCGACCGTACTAGGCAACGTATAAACATACATGTGTACTTATATACAACGTCGTCTCTACTCTCTGGACAAAGACTGAAGTCCTGAGTAGGGATCCTTCCCATGAATGGTTTACTAATGTTTCGACAAAAAACTTTTCGCAAATTGATTCATTTGGCAAATGTTTCATTTCCCAAATGTTTATTTTTTCTGAAACTGTAAACTTTTCAGGATTGTTATAAAACAAACCTAACCTAACCTACAGGATAGTCCTGAAATATATCCTGAATAGTTTACAGTTTCAGAAAAAATTAACATTTGGGAAATGAAACATTTGCCAAATGAATCAGTTTGCGAAAAATAATTCGCCGAAAAGGCAGTACACGAGTAGGGACATACTGTATCAGTTGTTCGCAATGAGTTTTACGTTTCAGAGGTTGATCAAGTTGAAATACTTACTCTTTAATTACCATTTATCTAGATTGTTCCAAAGTATAAAAATCGTAAATCAGTCATTTCCCCGTTAATACAGTGGCGTTTGGTACGATGCTTTGAACATAGTTTAGAAATACCCTAATCAACACGTTCTATTCGTCTATGTGCAGAGGGTAGACACACGTTGTAGATAGACACAATGACATACTTAAATCTATCTATCTATCTATCTATCTACAGCCATTGTCCGTCCACTGCTGGACGTAGGCCTCCCTCATATTGCGCCAAAATTCGCGATCCTGGGCTTCCCTCATCCACCCACTGCCAGCTGTCCTCCTAAGGTCATCAGTCCAACGTGTTGCAGGGCGTCCCACACTACGCTTTCCTAAACGTGGTCTCCACTCCAGGACACGTCTGCTCCAACGATCGTCAGTTGTACGGCAAACGTGACCAGCCCATTGCCACTTCACATAATAATATTAAATACCCAAGACTTATAAACAAACAATCGTATTTTTGATACAAATATCTGCCCCGACGCGGAAATCGAACCCGGGGCCTCAAGCTTCGTAGTCAGGTTCCCTTACCACTATACCATTTGGTCGTCTAATTGAAACGTTATCACAATAACATGATACAAACTGTATGTATAAGCTATAGTGGACTAGTGGTTTGGCCTATGGCCAGTTAAGCAGAAGGTCGAAGGTTCGAACCTGGGCTCGCGCTGCGAAATTGCATTTGAAATTTACCATTAGGTTTACGGTGAAGGAAAAACATCCTGCATACAACTGAGTAGAAATTCAATTATGTGTGAAGTTCCCAATCAGCACCGCAGTGGGACGTAAGGCGCGGATGATGATGTTGATGAACAAAACAAGAAAATACAAGTACAGTCAAAGAAACTGAATCGCGTACCAGGGTGGAACCTTTTCACAATCAATTTCACGATGATTTCTTTGGCAGATGTATGGAATGTCAACATGACATTTTTGCTATGAAAAGAGTTTACCCTGGTACGTGATTCAGTTTCTTCGACTGTACGCACGCACGCACACGCACATACGCACCCACAAATTTTTGGAAGTTGAAATCGCTCTCGTCCGTAGGTTTACCCTCGAGATGCTACACGTGACCCCTGGGTGGTGCTAATCGAGCGATATAACTCCGATGGTAGGCTTCGGCCGTGGTCACCACTCTATAGGTTGAGCCAGGCCGCCAAGCGACTCTCGTCGTGTTCCGGCCTGTTGCCTATAGAAGCTATTCTGGAGGAAGGGTCTGAGCAGTTGTGCAGCGCGCGTATACCGGTTACAGTGCCCCGTATTTGTTGTACGGTTTGCACTGCTTGGGGGCGCGCAACACCGCGCTCAACTGTTTTCCTCCTGCTTATTCCCCTAAAGTTAAGTCTAGGGTGAATGAGCATTTACTAGGCAAGCGTGCTCCATCGTACGCCTCATCTTCGCTTTCCATCAGGCGTGATTGTGGTCAATTGCATATAAAAAAATAAGATTAAATCTTTCACAGTTGTAATGTTAGTAAGGATCATTATGATTAGCGCGGAAGGGTAAAATTTGTTACGTTACAAAGATACAATTGTATCATTTTTATCGGATAGTCACTTCAGGGGTGTGAATGGCTGAAACGGTGCCTGATAAGTAGGTTCATTCTCCGCAGGGCATGGGCCGCGGCTTTGGTAGTTCATAAAAACCGGGCAAGTGCGAGTCGGTCTCGCACACTGAGGGTTCCGTACAAAGTTTTAGGTATACAGCTGTAACTATAATAATCCAGCGATAGCAAAGCCCTGCTTTTAAGTAAAATGTACGCAATGTGGGATCATTTTATACTGGTTAGTCGGGACCCCCTTAATATTAAATATAATTATATTTTTATTATTTGTTGGAGTAGTGGATACAATAATAAACAAACGGTGAAGATTTCAAGTAAGTATCTAGTAATACTACTATAGCAATCGAGTTAGAAACGCTAAAAAAAATACGTTTCTTGTATGACGATCCCCCTTGTTTTTAATTTTTTTTTTAGTTTAAGTATTTGTTGCAGAGGACCGCTTTAGCCTAGTTGGTAGTGACCCTGCCTACGAAGCAGGAGGTCCTGGGTTCGAATCCCGGTAAGCGCATTCATTTGTGTGATGAGCACGAATATTTGTTCCTGAGTCATGGATGTTTATCTATATAAGTATGTTTATCGTCGTCTAGTACCCATAGTATAAGCTTTGCTTAGTTTGGGACTAGGTCGATTTGTGTAAGATTGTCCCCTAATATTTATTTATTTTGTTATAAGTGGCAACAGAAATACAATCATCTGTGTAAATTTCAACTGTCTAGCTGTCACGGTTCATGAAATACAGCCTGGTGACAGATAGACAGACGAACAGTGGAATCTTAGTAATAGCATCCCGTTTTTACCCTTTGTATACGGAACCCTAAATACTAAAAATACTGATGCAATTACTACATATTTTTTTATAAAAGTGCAATACACCTTGGATCGGCGACCTGCATTCAATGTTCGCTGACTTGTTATCGTATTTTTATCGTGCATTCATCTTTAGTCATTTTTCCTGCAAATGCATTGATAAGGAGATAAACCGCCATATTATTTGCACAGCTATCAGAGCATTAAAAATATTGGCTGAAGGGCTTTACAGGGTTCAGCATTCAATGCCAATGGCCCCGCGACGCCCTATAAGGTACCTATTGATAATATCGTTCATATCCATTTTTTATTATGAGAGGGAAGCAAGCAAGCAAGCGTGTTATCTGAATTATCTGATGGAAAATTATCACCACGCCCATACCTAAATATCAACAACTCAAACAGAGTCACTGATCTGTTGCCGGCCTTTTAAAATCTGCCCCCAACTCTCAATGACCGTACGAAACGCAGCAGGAGTACTGATGGTTCACGCCGGTATACTGTGAGAGGGTGGTACCGCCCCGGACGAGCCGGCCCATTCGTGATGCAGCGGCTTGCTACAACATGGCTCTACCACTACAAATCCATATCAAAATCGTACGTCGTACTTAAGGTTTTAAATGAAAAAGTTTGTGACGATGCTTCAATGTTAAAATGTTTGTTCGACAATTTAAGCAATAACATTATCATCTTCATCATCATCACGCAGGGCGCATGCCTCCTCTCAGAATGAGAGGGCTTGGGCAATTCCCACGCGGGCCCACTGCGGGGACTTCACACAGACCATAAACCAAGGGGTGCGTCCCACGAGATATAAATACAAAATATCTAATTTCATATTAATCACATGATATACATGATATAATGAACGTTAGCTATAACAGCAAAAAGTATAATTTTTTAACGTATAACGCTTAAATTATATAACGTTATTTTTATATAACTTCAATTTGTATAAGATTTATATGGACTAATTTCTTTTAACATAACAAACATTAGGTATAACAGTCATGATATATAATAATATGTGTAAATGTTAAATTATGTGGCGGCGAGCGAGCGAAGCGAGCGAGCAAGACTTTTCGGGGCAGAAGCGACTTGGATAGGTTAGGTTCAGAAGGCTAAGGCGGGAGCTACGCTACGCTTCGCTCCCGCCTTAGCCTTCGATGTTAGGTTTTTAATGTAACAGAGTGGAAAAAATGAATGGATTGCTGATTGTTTGCTTGCATCAAAGTTTTTAATGAATTTATACGTTTCAAATCTTAGGTGTTATGAACGTCGCTTTGATCGTTATATCAATTGATATTATATATAAACAACGTTATACATTACAAAATTAGATATTTTATAATTATACTTTTCGTTCATTATATCCAGTGAACGTTATACTAAACGAGTTTATATAAAGTGAGCGTACATATTATGAATATTAGATAACAAGTTGTTATAACTCGTATTACTTACCCTAAACCAAGTACCAAGTATCTTAATTTGAAGGACTTCAATGAGGTTATGATGATAATGTTGGTTGTTATCATAGTGGCTTTAGTACCTATTTAAAGATTGTAACTTAGTATAAGAATTTTTTTTTTGTAACATTAATTGAAATAAACACAAAATTTTTTAATTTTTTTTTTAATTTTTAACTAGTAGGTCCATGCATTGGCCATGATAGGGACCTTAGTAGTAGGGTCCAGTGTTGCAGAACTATCAACCTGGCAACCTGCTGGTTAACCTCAAAAACATTCAGGATATCGATAATACTAATTTCTTCTAATATATAAAAATCTCGTGTCACGGTGTTTGTTATAGAACTCCTCCGAAACGGCTTGACCGATGTTTACTTTTTTCTCTGTATTCGGTAGGTCTGAGAATAGGTCGTAGGCTATTTTTTATACCCCTATTCTTCGCGGACGGAGTCGCGGGCAACAACAAGTAATAAATCATCGAAATCTAAAGTAAGTAGGCGCATAACTGCCGATCGACTGCACCAAATAACATAACATCTGCCAAGAGAAATATTTCTCTATTGTAGCTTAAATTGATTTTTTAATATTTTTATTTTCTTTTTTAGTAAATATGGCCGTGTTTCACGATCGACGACCAGATGGCCTAGTGGTTAGAGAACCTGACTATGAAGCTTGAGGTCCCGGGTTCGATTCCTGTGTCGGGGCAGATATTTGTATGAAAAATACGAATGTTGGTTCTCGGGTCTTGGGTGTTTAATATGTATTTAAGTATGTATCTATATTCGAGGGGTAATGCTAATAGGTAATAGGGGGAATAGGGGGAAGGCTAATGGCGTTAAGCGACACTATGGGCGATATTGAGTTATATACATATTCGGAATCAGCAAATTTGTCCGCGTCGTTTGAGCCGGGTTTCACGCCAATCAAAGCTATTTTTTGTCGCTTGATGCAAATAGATTTGGACGCAGTTTTTCACTCCACTGCTGACTGAAGCGACACAAAAATTAGCTATTATCTTAACACATTTGACTTGAGCTATATAAAAATACTATGGCAATGACTTAAACCGTTTTTCCTTTCTCGTCATGGAAGCCAAATGGTTTTTAAAGCTTTTTGCATTTTCTATTTCAAAAGCTGATGGTTGGTTGAATTACTTAGCTTGCTCCGTAATGCACAAATAGATGTCGCTTAATGCAAGTAGCCTGTGACCGAAATGTATGAAACTAGTCGCTTAAAGCAATTTTTTTTCCACAAAAATATAAGAAACATGTCGCTTGAATCAATTAGCCTGCAACAAAAATAAACAAAACACGTCGTTTGAATTATTTGACCTTAAGTCTATTTTACCTTAACAAAGCTACTTAAAGCAATACGCCTTTCTCCAATATTAGGTGAACTGGTTATTTAAATTATTATTTCCTGTATATTTTAAAAGAAAGATGTCACATAAATTAAGACATAAAGAATATTTTTGTACTTGAATCGGGTTTCTTTCACTACAATGAGTAAGTAATGTGCGTTCAGCAAATATTTATTTACTATAACAGCAGTTGATCATTGTCGTTTAAGACCAACTTAAAATGTTTTTGTAATCTAAAACCTACTCGCGAATAGTAGATGTGCGCTCGCGCGGGGTGCTTCAGTCGGTCTCATATCGTCAGGGAGATTTTTTGGTGATAGTGAATAGCCTCTAAATCTTACAAAATCATTCTCAACCTAAAGTTTAATTTCGTTTAAGTCTCTTAATTCTTTTACAAGATTCTTTTTTAGTACGTCAAAATGATAAGTTTCTAAAATACTAATAATTGTGTTTTTATTGTTTTGTTATAGTTGGCTGACTGAGGTAGTGATTATAATAATAAAAAAAAAATATTTCAAAATACTGATAATTGTATTTTTGTTGAGTTTTGTTACAGTTTCATTGTCGGTAATAAAAAATATTTTTTCACGTGTTTTCTGCATTTTATTCTCTATCTTACTTTTTGTTTTCTACAATGTTCATGTTGATAGTTTTTATATTGGTTTCAAACACCAATCTCAAATAAAATTCTTAATTACCGGGATTTAAATTAATACGACCAGAATAGTGATCGTTCCATAAGCTACTTTTCCTGCTTTTAAAAAATAATGGAATGGGATTTTGAGCATATTAGCCTTAATCTATTGCACTCGTAACAAGGCAGTTAAACCTTTTAGCTTTACACGAAAACTACAGTTACACCCTCTTACGTCATTTAGCCTTGCGCTTATTTTCCTAGTCGTTGTTTCTTAAATCATTTAGTTGTATTACAAAAAAGACTTAAAACGTCGTTTATGTCGTTTTTCCTTGCTCTAAAAAATAAGAGGAAGAAGAATTTTTGACTCAAGCGACACTTATTTCGTTATCCTCTCGTTTTATTAAATGAATATATTCAACATCAGAAGCGGTATTAAATTCGAAGAAAAACTGTGTATTTATAATCAAAATCAGTTAAGAAATTCAAAAACTACGAATTTTTTTCTAATTTTTAAAACTTTAAAACCCTCTCCTGTAAAGTTACAAAAATGTCGCTTAACGCCATTAGCCTTTCACCCCTCGATATACTATAAGTATGTTTATCCGTTGCCTAGTACCCATAGCACAAGCTTTACCTAGCTTACTTTGGGACTAGGTCAATTTTTGGTGTGCATTGTCCCGTGATATTTATTTATTTATTTTATTTAAATAGGATAATTCTTTATTTGTTGCGTTTGTTATTGTCAGAAGGTTATTACGAAAGATTCTTTTATAAAAAAACGGGTTTCGCCGCGGGCATCAGTTAGTAATAAATAAATATATAGTTTTGCGGAATCAGCAGTGACCAAAAAAATCGTTAGTATCGACAGTGTCGATAATTTTGTGCCATCGATAGTATCGATTATTTTTGGTTCATCGTCATCATCATCCCAGCCTACATACGTCCCGCAGCAGGGCACAGGCCTCCTCTCAGAATGAGTGAGCTTGGGTCTTAGTTCCCACAGAATTTCTTCGCGGGTGTATGCAGGTTTTCACGCGATGTTTTTCTTGCCGTACCTACAGCTCATGGTAGGTAAATTTGAAATGTAATTTCGCACATAAATTCTGAAAAACTTAGGGCTGCAAGCGGGGAGCCGGGGTTTTTGGTTATTACCTACTGCCTAATTTAGCAATAGATACTATCGATACTGTCGATACTATTGGACATAAAACTCTCGATGGTATCGATTGTATTGCCATTAGCAAAAGTATTGCTGAACTAATAATTGTTTTTATAAGGTTATTTTGGAGCTCAGAATCAAGAGTACTTTGAAAACATTTTCCATACATTTTCTAGTGTCCGTTTCGTGACGAGACATTATTTATAATATAAAGAATATGAAAAAGTCAAGAAATTGTAGTGCTCGTGATTTTGAGTAAGAAAGCCACAATATATCCTCATTAAAAAAAAGTTAATGACGCATTTTGAAAAGAAAGTGCCCAAATCATTCAACGGGTGGGAACGTAGGTACTAGGTTTAGCTAGCTTTCGAAATTAAAATATCGACAAAAGCTTTGAAGTCTTACGACTTCTCAGTGCCCTGTTGCTATTTTATTCATTACGATTATATAAGCTAATGTTTGTGATTTAATATTTAATACCACAGCGTCTATTAATTATTTGAAATGTCAAGAATTTTTATGGTAGTCTAGTGTTAAACTGGCTTCTTAGCGACACCTAGTAGCGAATAGTTACAACTGTCAAGTCTATTTCTTTGTAGTATTGCTACTCGTCACTAGATGGCGCTAATATCAATTAAAGATTTCGTTAAGTACTACTTCGTGTTGATAAAAAAATTATTTTATCATTAAAATAATTAACTTTATCACAAATAATTTCCAGCCTGTAATATTTAAGCGTAATGTTTACAATTTTGCCACTTATGCATTATTATTATTAATTTGGCAATAAGTATTTTACGGTTATTTTAGTGTTTTAAAAATCTCGGCTTAGTTAAGGATTTAAAAAATTATTATATTATAAAAAATAAAAAATATATCAAAAGGTTTCTGATTGACGGTCTATATAATTTTTTAATTTAGGATTCTTTTTGTAAAACTTAAAAAACAAGTTTTGGTAATGGGTTTTTATTATATTTTTTATACAGATACAAAAATAAACGAAACTAAATATAATATGATTAAAAAAAAGCAAAAAGCAATGTTTCCGCCCGGGATCGAACCGGGGGCCTTCTGCGTGTTAGGCAGATGTGATAACCGCTACACCACGGAAACCGATGAGAGACAAACCAAAATTAGTGATTAGATATTGCTAATACGTAACATCAATGCACACCTCCCCCTGAAATTTAATTAATCATAGGCATAGGTGTGCCCGAGATTGTTTTTTTTTATAAATAACAGCCTATCGTCGTTGAGAACGAACACCAAATCGGCTGTGTTTGATTTTTGATTGACAAATAGGTACCTAGCAACATAACACAATAGGTATTAATTGATTTGATTAAAATCAAACACTTCACGGATTCGGCATTCTCAACGACGCTGTATCCTACCATGATTCGAACAGATAAATAAATAAAATAAATAAATATCACGGGCCAATTCACACCAATTGACCTAGTCCCAAACTAAGCAAAGCTTGTATACTATGGCTACTAGACAACGGTTGACTTACTTAAATAGGTATAGATAAATACATATTAAACATCCAAGACCCGAGCACAAATATTCGTATTTTTCACACAAATATCTGCCCCGACCGGGAATCGAACCCAGGACCTAAACCTAAATAAACCTTTGACTTTGACTTTGAAATAGTGAATGCGGAAGCAAGCGTCAGCGCGATAGACAATAAGCCTACTCATTGACTAAATTATGATTAGTGTGGCTGATTTTACAACAGTGAAATGAAATTGTTTATTGCTCGAATATGAGTACAACAATAGGTATTACTTATTTTGTCCGGTCTTCCTGCTTGTCGTCGGTGCGTCTTGTAGCACAAGACGTTTAAAAACGTGTCATGGTTTAGCTGACTGAATTATCGTTAGGATTACTAATTTAAACATATTAGGAACTATGCACATTATTAAAACTGAAATGATTTGTTGGTGTTTCAGTAAATTATACCAGTTTGTCAGTCGACAATCTAGTGTTGCCTATCGATAGTCCAACATCATCGTCATTTTTCAGCCAAAAGACGCCCAATTTCTAACCTACTGTCTAATTTCAAACTTTATTAGTAAACAAGCAATGAGATGTGGATTTAAGCAAAACTTTGATCGCGTTTTTCTCGAATCGTCGTTTTTGAAGATAAGTTACTTAGGCGTGACACGGTAGAATGCAGAATGCAATGTAAAAAAACACAGTGAATACTGAATACTTATAATTAAAGAAACGATATTCGCAACCCCAGTTGCGACATACATTATCGTTAGTAATCGCAGCATGGTTATGACAGTAAAGGAAATCACACCAAAAATATATGTTACGTGGAAGAAGTAACTGTTGGGTTCAATAGCTCCCTTATTCATTTTAAATTTCGGTTGTAGTAGCACATATTGCATTAAATTTAAAGGAAACAACATCTGTTCGAGCTCTTTGTCCAAAACATTGTTTAAATTCATTTTTATTTTGTTTAAGTATACGAAGACCTTTCGATACTGCTTGAGACGAGAATAATAAAACCGGCCAAGTGCGAGTCGGACTCGCGCACGAAGGGTTCCGTACCATTATCTATAAAAAATTGCGGTTTTCGTTTTATAACGTAATAAAAAAACTACTTACTAGATCTCGTTCAAACCAATTTACCACTTTGGAAGTGTTCTCGCGCAAACTATTCAGTTTAGAAAAAAATTATATGAGAGACCTCAATATCATTTTTGAAGACCTATCCATAGATACCCGACACGTATGGGATTGATGAAAAAAAAATGAGTTTCAGTGCTAACTATGGGGAATCCCCAAAATTTATTGTTTTTTTTTTGTGTGAAAATCTTAATGCGGTTCACAGAATAGGTACATCTACTTACCAAGTTTCAACAGCATACCTAGTTCTTATAGTTTCGGAAGAAGTGGCTGTGACATACGGACGGACAGACAGACAGACAGACAGACAGACATGAATCCATAAGGGTTCCGTTTTTTGCCATTTGGCTTCGGAACCCTAAAAATGGAACTAATTAGTTGGAAATGTCCCCAACACTACTGGTAATTGATTTTAGGGTAGTATCTACTTTTAATATCAATTGAATTCAACTAGCCTCTCCCCTATTCTGTTGTTTTGTTTGTTTAACCTTAAAACGACCGCTTTAGCCTAGTTGGTAGTGACCCTGCCTACGAAGCAAGAGGTCCTGGGTTCGAATCCCGGTAAGGGCATTAATTTGTGTGATGAGCACGAATATTTGTTCCTGAGTTATGGATGTTTTCTATGTATTTAAGTATTTATTTATCTATATAAGTATGTTTATCGTCGTCTAGTACCCATAGTACAAGCATTGCTTAGTTTGGGACTAGGTCGATTTGTGTAAGATTGTCCCCTAATATTTTTTTTTTTAATTATTTTTCCCAATAGACTTTAATCTCTTAAGTATTTTTGTGTCAATAATTTTTAATTATTTATATGCTGCCTTTTTACCGTATTACTATATTTTGTGTCAATAAACGAATTAAATTAATCAACTTCCGGCAGCAGTGTTTCCAGACAACTATGACACTGGGGCTTTCGAGAAAGGGATTTATACTACGAATGGTTTATACTTCCTTTAAAGGCTGGAATTTTGGACTTGTTGATATTTACGGGCGCTTGCTCGTTGGGCTCCCTCTCATAGAAAAAAAAAAAAAAAAATTATTAGCCAATCTTAGCGAAAAAATTAATGCACGTGTCATTGAGTAGGAATCCTATTTTGATGGGCTAAGACAGGTTAGAAATATATCAAGGTAGGTATTGAAATAAAAACAACAAATTTACAAATCGGATCGTTTATTTCACAGGTTTATAAATAAATAAATAAATAAATAAATATTAGGGGACAATCTTACACAAATCGACCTAGTCCCAAACTAAGCAAAGCTTGTACTATGGGTACTAGACGACGATAAACATACTTATATAGATAAATAAATACTTAAATACATAGAAAACATCCATAACTCAGGAACAAATATTCGTGCTCATCACACAAATAAATGCCCTTACCGGGATTTGAACCCAGGACCTCTTGCTTCGTAGGCAGGGTCACTACCAACTAGGCTAAAGCGGTCGTTATATAAATTAGATTTTATTTATTTCACTATAAAGTCATGTAGGTACCTACATTTTAAAAGATGTTAAAATAGTTTTATAAGTCGGTCCATGACGCCCTGCAAGGGCACAAAATAATACTTAAAACTAAACATTTCATTATACATATATGTCATATTTATATGAAATTGAAATCATGCATTATTACTAGATTATACAGGGTTATTTGTAATTCACTAGCATCCTTTTAACCCTAAACTCCTACCACTTAAACAAATGTTTTTTGTTTTACAGCTTTTGTCATAACTTAATATTTTTGGTGTAATAACGTTTTGAAAATTTGAGATTTCCTCTTATTTTTACGATACTCTTCATTTTAAAAAGTCGTAAAACAAAAAACATTTGTTTGAGTGATAGGAATTCAGGGTTAAGAGGATGTCAGTGAATTAAAAATAACCCTGTAGTATTACCTACTCTGATCTTAAATTTTTAAGAACATATATTACTATTAATAAAATTAAATTAAAGAAATAAGAATGAAAAAAAAAATTACAATAATCACATTACATTCAATTAATTTTGATTATTATATTTACATTATTGAGTAGGTATCTATGTCATCAAGTGCATGCGATTGTCATTGAATATTTGATTTATATACATTTACAGTGTTTTATACTCTCGTCATTAAGGAATTCATTTACAGAATAATGTCATTTTTTGATTAGGAACGCCTTTAACTTATTTTTGAAATTATTATATCGAGTTTCTTGCCTTATCGATTCTGGGACTTGAGCACATTTATATTGGGGACCATTTATAATACAAAGCAATATTAGAGGAAAGCAAATTGCAGCAGCACGACGGTGTATGTGGCGAGCAGCGCCAGCAGCCGCAGCGGCAGCGCCGCGTCCACCGCGACCACGCCGCGCGCGCGCAGCCCGCCCGCAGCGCGCGCGCACACGGACACGCGACGCACGTTCTTGCACACACGACGGACTTCCACTGAAAAATTGTTAAGACGCTGTCAACACCAACGTCGGCGCACACTGTCTATTTGTATCGGAGTAAACGAGATGCCGCTATTACTGGGCAGCCGGGTATATTGAAATTTATCGGGCAAATATTTAATTAAAAAAAACTGTGGATTATTTGTGAAATATGACTCGTTAGCGGTTTAGGTATGAATATGTTGACTTCATGTTTTTAATTGCAGACGCATACGCCAAAAAAATAAAGACATAGAACCGTTTAATGATGATTTTAAGACCTATCTTTGCAATTATTTTCTATCGAGTCGATTTCGTCCAATTATGTATCGAGTCCATCCACGGTCTTTGAAATATGATGAATATTAACATATAATTTTTTTGATGTGCTAGAACAAGCAGTTTTTCTTAAAAAACTGTTTAAATGACATCAATTTCAACAAAATTAGGTGTTGTCAGCCTCTTAAAAAGTAAAATATCACATGCTCTCGCAGGTTTAGTTAGTAAATGAGGAGTAACGGGTTGTCCAGGGGCTAAATTCAGGAACGGTCCAAGACGGTTTGCGAGCGGTAATTCAATCGTTTGCGAGAAGATAAACTGCTATTCAGAAACGCCAAAAATCACTGGTTTGCGAGAGGTTTGGGCTGAGATTGGGATGAGCCTTATTTTTTTTCTTTTTTTTTTAATGGTATAGGGGCAAACGAGCAAACGGATCGCTTGATGTTAAACGACACCTGCGACACCAGAAGAGTCACAAGTGCGTTGCTGGCCATTATTTATTTATTTATTCATTTATTTATTTACAAAGCGAATTAACAGGAAAATAAGGCTCATCCCAAGCTCATTCCATTTCTATCCTCTCGCAAAGGATTGAATTAGGCCGTTCCTGAATTTAGCCCCTGATAGCTGCCTTAGCTTAGCATAGCATTGAGATTACTTCATCAACATTGTTTCATCCGTAGGACGTCCACCCACTGCTGGACAGCCCTCCCTGCTCGGTTGGAAGCGGCTTGCATCCACCTTGAATTTGGCCTTACCATTACCAAATCGTCCCTCCACCTATTTAGTTGGTGGATATGTGCCACGTTTGTTAGCCAGAACACTTTATGTGCATGGAATTAGTCAGTCGAACTGCATGTTGTAATCAGAATCAGAATCAGAATCAGAAATTTTTATTATCATAGCTGTTACATAATTAACACTTAACATAACATATAGAGCCAAACAGAACAGCCACGACTCGTCATAGTGGATTTAGGATACATTATATTATTAAAACACAAAAAAAATCATTGAAATGTTAATCGGTATTATAATGATAATTTTAGTAAGCACATAAGTAATTATAATATATTCTACTTGTATTTTTATCAGGGAGGTCTAATGTTTATCAAATTTACTATAATCATTGGAAAGATATTCCTTAATGCTATATATCGTCTTATCCCGCAGTAGCGCTCTTACTCGGAGGCGGAACACGGCATCACTCTTGATAGCTTTTACTGCGTAGGGTAATTTATTGTACAGGATTCGTCCCATTGCTTCTGGGGTTTTCTTTGACAGTTTTGTTTTATTCGGAGCCACAGCAACAATATTAAGGCAGTCTTTGGTCACTCTGGGATTATGATTAGCTCTTATTTTAAATAAGTTAATGTGAGTTCGAACATAAAGTATTATCTCGAATATGTACACCGATACGGATGTCAATATGTCCTGTTGATGAAA
This sequence comes from Archips xylosteana, assembly GCA_947563465.1. Taxonomy (NCBI): domain Eukaryota; kingdom Metazoa; phylum Arthropoda; class Insecta; order Lepidoptera; family Tortricidae; genus Archips; species Archips xylosteana. The sequence continues at coordinate 2,229,332 of OX387365.1, forward strand.
GTGATCTCTACAGGATTCCTTATATGCAGCGCCCACAAGTAACCTGAGTGCTTGTTTTTGCATTTTTAACACCCGTTCATTATCCGATGAACAACCCCACAGGATGATGCCATACGATATAATAGAATGAACGTATGCATAGTAGCTTTCTTTTAGACTGTCTTGGGATACTAGTGGTTTTAATTGTCTTAGCGCAAATATACCCTTGGCCATCTTCGAACATGTTAAGTTGATATGCTGTATCCATGTCAGTGAACTATCCATTTGAAAACCCAGCAATTTCACATCTTTAACTGTTTGTGCTGTCTGATTGTTGCTTAGGATGATGCTGAGAGTCATTTTAGAGGGGCTTGGATTGAAAAGAACAATGCTCGTTTTATCTGTATTCAGCTTAAGGCCGTTAACTTTAAACCATTCCTCATAACAGCACATGATCGAATTTATCCTTGTCTGGAGCATGTCATAATTAGCCGCTTTCACCATTATTGTTGTGTCATCAGCATACAAGATCATTTCGCAATCCATACTTAAATGTGATATGTCGTTTAGGAATATTATAAATAATACATTTCCCAAGGCTGATCCCTGAGGCACCCCTATATTAGAATCCAGAGATGATGAGCGACATCTTTTACCTTTTATCTTAATCTCGACTGTCTGTTTTCTACCGGAAAGAAAAGATTTCAGCAAATTTAGACTCAATCCACATATCCCATACATTTCAAGTTTTTTAATTAGTAATGCATGGTTAACTGTGTCAAACGCTTTCGACAGATCTAGAAAGATTCCGGCCACTTTTTCTTTCCTTTCTAGGCAACTAGTGACATGCTGAACAAATTTGTGCGTCGCTGTTGTGGTGGATCGCCCCCTCCTGTATGCGAATTGAGTATCAGACATACTGCCACTTTTTTCCACATGTTGTATTATGGCGTTGGCCATTATGGATTCAATTAATTTGGATATGGTGGGCACAATTGTTATGGGTCTGTGTGATTCAATTAAAGCCTTGTCTCCCTTTCCCTTATAGATTGGACATAATCGCGTTTTCTTAAGTGAGTCAGGGTACACGTCTGACGTAAGTATTTTATTTATAAGGAAGGTTATGTGTTCCTGAAAAATGCTCAATGTTCCATATAGAAATTTTCCCGATATGTCATATATATCTAACGTATTTGAAAGTGCTATTTTATTTTTTGCTAATTTCATCAATTCGCAACTATTAATGCATTCAAATTGAAATTCAGGTTGTTCACACGATATGTAGTCACTAGTGAATTTTAATGCTTTAGATACATCTGGTTTACTGTTAATAGCCAAGTCAGTTCCTATTTTATGGAAGTAGGAATTAATGTAATCGGCTATTTTACATTCTTCAACCGCTTTGCCGGAGCCATCAATTAAATTCCAGGTTGATTCTTCTATAGCTTTATTGGTTTCTTCTTTTATAATGCACCATATTTCTTTTTTAGGGTTATTTGTGTACCTTAATCTATTTTCCAGGTATTCCTTTTTACTTTTTCTAAGTTCAATATCTCTCTTGGTTTTAATATTTTCAATGTGCATTTTGAAATCTACACCCGGGTACTCTCTTTGAATTAACTGTAGATCTTCTATATCTTGCTGTATTTTTATTGATTCGTTAGTTATCCACGGTACTATTTTGCGGTACTATTTTGCGTCTGGTAGGATCAACCGTTAAAACCCTTGTCATGGTTTATTTCGACTAAATTATCATTAGGATGGTTAATTCAAAAATAATAGGTAATCTTAGTCTACTATGCACAGTAACTAAACTTTATACTTAAAACTGACATGATTCGTTGTTGCTTTGATAAATTAAATTGTTAGCCGTTCATAGACGTAATAATTTAACGCCTACTGAAAATTAAAGAACAACAGAATACGATTTGGCAGGTGAGTACAGCGATGTACGGTCAAGTGCAAAAATAAGTATAGATTTAATCCTCCCATCGTTATATATCTATATCTTAATTCGACGACATAAGAGCTATGGGACATAGATATTTATGAGCAAGTTATGTGCACCCATATTTTTACACTTGACTGTACTGTAGGCACTGGCCACCGAGACCGTGTTGCTGTTTAGTGTATTTTGAAATATTTAAATAGTACGGATTCTGGAATTCGAATCCTGAAACAAACAGCGAACAGCAGACGGGCTGGGGAGCCATTCTTGATTAGGCCGTACCACGCGAGTGATCCATTTTTAATACAATGTGAAACCGAATAAATATTGTTAAACTTTAAACCCAAGTTTCCTTCAATTAGCTAAGTCAAGTTAGGATTTTAGCGTAGGCAGTATTTTCTATTCCAGAGCGTAGGGCCCCCGCTACATGTTGGTGGAGGTGCGGGGTAATCAAGAATAGCTCCCCAGCCCGTCTGCTGTTCGCTGTTAAAACAGCAGCAGCAGACTGCGCAGCGCAGTGGACTGGCTATAGGATGTTGTTTAATGCAAGGAGTAGAGCATTTACGACCTATTGCTTATGCTTCTAGGAAGTTGAGTGATGCGGAACAAAAATATTCGGTAACAGAAAAGGAGTGCTTGGCACTTATATGGGCATTGAACTATTTCAAAATACACGAAACAGCAACACGGTCTCGGTGGCCAGTGCCTACAGTACGTTGCTGTGTATTTTTTATGGCACCAAATTATCACACTTTTTAACGCCTTTTTTGCTTGTAGCTACTTTCTGGACCTTAAAAGTTAAAATAGTAGTTAAATATGCTGTACATATATGTTTGAATCAGCCACCGTGACGGATGACGTTTATTTTCACTTCGTCCACATTCCCATGTCGTTCACATTCCTACTTCGGCCACAATCCCATGTCGTTCAAATTCCTACTTCGGCCACAATCCCACTTTGTCAACATTCCCATTTCATCCATATTCCTATTTCGTCCTTTTCCCACTTCGTCCACATTCCCACTTAGTCAACATTCCCATTTCGTCCATATTCCCATTCCGTCCACAATCCCATTTCGTTAACATTCCTAGTCGATTTTAATGCGGTTTTCGCTATCACTTAGCTTAATTTCTCAGGGAAGATTTTATTTCGTGATTTAGGTACCTATTCATATTATGAAAAATACTTGTTAAGCACGGTGCGGGTCAATACTACTCAGATACACTACCTACCAATTTCGTTACTATTTTGTTACGAAATGAGAATGTGGACAAAATGGGAATATGGACGAAATAGTAATGTTGACGAAGTGGGAATGTGAACGAAGTGGGAATGTAAACGAAATGGGAATATGGACGAAGTGAACCTAAGCGACGGATGATAGATAGTTTAGCCGACTAAATACACAATCAATTCAGTCTATACTTTATAATACTCAGCCATCCTAACAATAGCTTATTCAGTCCGTTATCACCTCTAGCAATAAAATAATCTTCTATGCAATTTCCGAAATTACAACATTTAGTTTTTCTTAATCCTATTAAATTACCTAGGCAGTCGTCGTTGCCGCTCGCGACTGCGCTAGCTGCGTCTGCGTCAGTGACGGCCAGACAGAACTGCTCGCTCGCCGCGCACACGCACACAAGCAGGACGAAGTTCTTGATCATTAACAAGTAGCCTACGAGAGTCGCCAATATCATGTAATACTAAAAAAATACAGCAAAAATTTAATTAACTTTTTCCTTCTCTTAAATAGCTAAGTTTAAACAGCTTGTTTTCAAATTTAGTATTATTCGTCCAGGCATTTACGTTTAATCGCTTTATCAATGTTTTGGGTTTATCGATAACTAGGTAATACTTCATACAGTACAGCCTACCCCGATTGTATTACTAACTTAAACCCAAAATAATAATAAAATATCGCAGGAAACCTTGAGATTAATTTTATTAGCTATAGTTTCAGACTTGCCCATACTGACCGATCTAAATGTAGCACCCGTTATCTTTTCTTTCAGTGATGAAGAACTTCCTGATCATAATCACATTAGGGTGCGTGATAGTTGCGGCCACAAGGCCGACTTCAACCTCTAATGATGACGATGATCGTGGCTTTAATCTTAATCCCACCCAATCGAGTAAGTATTAAAACAATATAGGGTAAACTACCTACACTGCGTCTTCCGGTCCGTGGACGCCACTCGAGAACCTTTTTGCCCCATCGGCCATCAGTTCTACGAGCGATGTGCCCTCGCAAAGTGCCCTGCCCACTGCCACTTGAGTCTGGCGATTCTTCCAGCTATGTCGGTGACTTTAGTTCTTGCGCAGATTTCATCATTTTTAATGCGATCCCGCAGAGAAACTCCGAGCATAGCCCTCTCTATCGCCCTCTGAGTGACTTTGAGATTTCTTATGCGTCTGCGTTTCTTATCGTTAGCGGTCACGTCTCAATGCCAAAAGTCATCACTGGCAATACACACTGGTCCAAGACTTTTGACTTGAGACATTGCGGTATGCTGGATGACAAGATATTGCGGAGCTTCCCGAACCCAGCCGAGTCTAATATATCGATAGACCTCTTTCTCGAAGTTGAACGTACCTAATTGGATTGAATGTCCCAGGAAGATATAGTCGTCCACAACGTCGAGCAATGCGTCTCGGATTGCGACGATAGTTACATAGTTAAATACATATGAAATCCCCAAGATTTGAGAACAAACATTCATGTTTTTTATACAAAATATCTGCTTCGTCCGCGGATCAACCCCGGGACCTCAAGCTTCATAATCAGTTTCTCTAACCACTGAGTTATAGTATAAATCTTCCCAGGTGAATTATTCGCTTGGAGCCATTACATTAAATTGGAACCTTAATACTATGACGATACCGTTTGTTTTGAAAGATAAGGGCTCGAAGCGAAAAATTCACCTGGGAAGATTTATACTATATCTAGTCGTCTAGCTCAGTACTATTAGTTCGAGACATCAATACAGTCAAATTAATCGGAAAAAAATATTTACTTACCGAATTGAAAAAAGAACCTCCTAAAGCTTTGTTTACTCCAATAAATACTTGGACCTGTATTAATGATTGCGTAAATAATTCAGCACATAACAACATAATCTGCAAAAAATACGAAAGGACTCTTATAAAATTTAATAATCATCATTCATTGATTATTTATAAATTAACGTGAAGTTGTCTTACAGGCACGTGATAAACATTCCCACAAAGTTTGAAGGCTGCCATGATATCAAAGTAAGACCTGGAAAGTCTTTCCCCTTGCAGGCGCACTTCATCCAGATATTTTGTCAGCTGGGTATGATTTGTTAGAGAACACAATACCACAAAGCGATTCATTTCAAGCTTCCACAGTCTTACCTCATGTGTGAGGAAGTTCAGAATTCGCGTTGCATAAACAATGTTTCCATTATAGTAAAGTGATGCATATATAAATACAATATAGGTATAACTAAAGAAATATATTTTTATGGCGGCAATAATGTAAAAGGTAACGAAAAGAGGAATGATTACAATATAAATCCAATTAAGAACTTTGTTTTTATTTAAATTGTCATTGTGTTTAAATACCTTGTAGGCTTGATGCATTTTCAAGATAAGTAACATAGTTTTGTTGCCTTGAGCAATATGGAGAATGAACAATACTATGCAGTAAACAGTGTAAAAAATACAGCTTATTACTGCATAATTATAAATAAAACTTAAAAGAAATGATGGAACACGTAATGAAAACGTAACCAATCCTAGAACGCCCATGACAATCATCATACATACACCGAAAAAATATATTACGTTGAAGAAGTAACTGTTTGGTTCAATAGCTCCCTTATTAATTTTAAATTTTGGTTGCAGTAGCACATATTGCATAAAATTTGATGGAAACAACATCTGTTCGAACTCTTTGTCCAAAACATTGTTTAAATTCATTTTTATTTTGTATAAGTTTAATACCTTTCAATGGCGCCTCTGACGGGGAATAATAAAAATGGAACTAGTTTGAAATGGCCCAAGCACTTAGTGTTAATTGATTTTAGGGTAGTAAGTATCTATGCTTTTAACTTCGATTGAATTCAACGAGTCTATGTCACTTAAGCATAAGTGTTTTTTTTTTAAATATTATTTAATTATTTTTTTCTCTTCACTCTGATCATTTATGTATGTTTTGTCAATTATTTCAAATTGTTAGTATTCTACTTCGTTGAATAGTATTTGTATGTTTCTGATAATTAACGGATTTTTACACTATCAAAAAAACTTAGCAATATAATTATAAATAAGTTTATGTTAAAAATTTCTTTTTCAATGCAAGCGATGACTGTACTTGTATTGTCATCCAACCTACATAAGTATACCGAATTTCAAGTAAATCCGACCACGGGAAGTGGGTCAAATTCAACTTCCAAGACTTGACCCGTACATACCCGTAGTTGACATAGTATAAAACAAAGTCGCTTCCCGCTAAGATTTAAAAGCGAAAAAGTTTCCGGGTGCGCCGGTGGGACTTGAACCCACGTCTCCCCCACCCAGGAGAACCTAGAACCCAGGAACCTTGAACCCAGGAGACGTGGGTTCAAGTCCCACCGGCGCACCCGGAAAACTTTTTCGCTTTTAAATCTTAGGTTCGGTGAGCAGACGTAACTGCTAATAAAAATAAATAATATTCGCTTCCCGCTGTCTGTCTGTCCATAGGGACAGGGGATAGCGTTTTAAAGATCTAAGCATAAAGTCAAAGTCAAAGTGAAAATTCTTTATTCAATTTAGCATACATAAGTATGCTTAGGTCTTTAAAACTACGCGACGGATTTTGATGTGGTTTTTTTCAATAGATAAAGTGATTCAAGAGGACGGTTTATATGTAGGTATAATACATGCATAATTGCACCCGTGCGAAGCCGGGGCGGGTCGCTAGTATACAGGGTGTTAAATCCAAATGGGTCAGTATGGCGAAATCAGTAACTATGAGAGATAGCAAAATGTGTTCTTAGGAACCATGGCTTCGATTTTAGATTTAACAAAAATGGCATTCAAACATTTTTTTTAACTCTCATACATAACCGGGAGTCGAACCTGGTCCAAATTTCTGTAATAATTTTATTTGTTGTTATTGTTGGAGATAGGAATTACAAGTCCCAAGAAACACATTTTAATGGAATTTTGTTTAAATAATTGTAAAATAAACTCAAAAATTACAAAATAACTTTATTTAAATTTATTTATCAAAATGTTAGCCATTTTCCTGGATGACATAATCGCGTTCCGTATTTTTGTGGGGTGCATATTCAGCCCAAGAAAACATTCCATTTTGAAATTTGAAGTAAATTGGCACACCCTGCAAACGAATAAACGCAATTTGTAGTGGATTACTATTTAAGTAAGATAATGGTAAAGTAGTCTATTCAGATAAATTATTCATATTGATGAACTAATGACGATATTTTGCAAACTATTTAAATATATTTCATACTAAATACAAAATAATCATCATCAGCATACCTATATGTAGATATTGTTTTAAACTTTTTTTGCTACAATTAAGTACCTTGACCTTTCAGCCATAATAATATTGTAGTTACCTTGTGACTACTCCCGCAATGTGGTTGAAAGGTATGCATGAATGTTAACTCTTTATTGCACATAAAAATAAAAATACACAGAGAGGAGAAGAAAGACGAGCATATCCCTCAAAAGAGATCTCTTCCAGCTAACCTAGACGTCGTGGTATATGGCGAAGTTTTAAGTAGTAGCGGATAGTTTTCTGGAACTCTATGGCTAATTGCGGCTAATTCGTGATTGGCTGTAGACACTATTTAAGTCAGCTTAAGTCGTAGGAACAGATGGCCGTTAGAGCCGAAAAGTTCTTGAATGCAGACCAAGAACTGGCAAGCGTAGCGACGGACGTCTACTAACAAGATGGACGGACGATTTGGTAAAGGCCACAGGTTTAAGGTGGATGGATGCAAGCTGCTTCCAACCGTAATGATTGGGTATCAACGAGGGAGGCCTATGTCAAGTAGTGGACGTCCTGCGGCTGAAATTATGATAGCAACTACGCTGTAGACTATCAAAATCGTTCCATCTTTAAAAAACCGGCCAAGATTCCGTACAAATTTATATGTATCTATGAACATCAAGTCTTAGCAGATCCCTACTCCTAAGCAAAATGTGCGCAGTGTGGGATCAATGCAGATTGGTTACTGATAGACAGACAGACAAAAAAAATTATGCTTTTTTTTTCAATTTTTTCCTTTATCTGTGCTATGAGACCTTGCTTCGTACCAAACTTCAAGACTCTGAGTTCACGGGAAGTACCCTGTAGGTTTTGATTCCCTTGCGAGTTTCGAAAATTTGCGGAAATTTGCGGCATAAACGGCTGTATCCTCGGTGCGGAACCCTAAAAAAAAACACTGAAAAATAATTACAGGGATATTCAGTGAACCTGACCAAACCGCTTCATGAAATATTCCGGAATTAGTTGGAGGCAACTTGTACTGCAGTCGTTTTCTTTCGATCACAGCGCAAGTGGCTCCTAATCCGCCTTCGCCGTAACTCTCACATTTTCCACCTTCTTTACGGCATTCTCTTTAACCCTGCAACTCCTCGCTACCTCAAAGAGCGATTTAGCTACGTAACTTCTATTCGATGCTCTCAGAACTTTCTCCTTACCGTGCCTCTCTCTAACTCCAAATTCTATGTCTATTCTTATACTGTCCAGGCTATTCGGTTGTGGAATTCCTTACCGATTGACTTACGACGGGCAAAATCTCTGTCAATCTTAAGAGGATACGATGCGCACCATTTCTCCATACAAACGTAATCCCCTGTTTCCTCCCTGGATAATGGCTTCAGAGCCAAATTTTTTTTACTGTGTAATCTGTATCTACCACAGCTATGCCCCTAGGTTTCGTTTTTTTCCATATTTCAATTAACATAAGAAATATGAGCTTTCAAAAACTGAAAAAATTGCCCAATTTCAACGTCATTTTTAGACACTCATCAGAAAAGAATCCCTCATATAAACAAAAAAAAGGAAAACATAGGGGCATAGCTAAATCTATCCTCTAATTATATTTGAAAAAAAATAATTTTATTGGTCCAGTTTTCGAGAAGAAAACAGGGGATTACGAAATGCTGTTTTGATCAATTTTACGCGCCTATTAACGGTCTGAGCTGCAGTTCTGTTGTCCCGCTCTCGCTGTACTGACACGGAGGGGTTCGGGCGAGACAGCGACATTTCATTAAAATACCTATTTTTCTAAAGTCTCTCAGCCATCGTACCCTCTTAAGTCTATGCTTAAGAAGCACTATCTGTCATCTTGTAATAATTAGCTTTATTATACCTAGTTTATTTATTTATTTATATGTGGTTGTTTATTCCGCTGCCTATATTTATTTTTGACGTGTATTATATGTACGATGTATGTATGTGTAATGTACTATTTTTGTTGCGTAATATTCTGTTCCACTGTTGATGCACCACCTGCTGTAAACTAGTCCTTCCTTCTTTCTGTTAAAGGGCTGCCTGAAAGAGATCGCTCTTAAGCGATAAGGCCGCCTATTCCTTACCTTGTAACTTTCTCTCTGTGTACCTGTTTTCTGTATCGCTTACTATAAAGAGTCATTGTATTGTATTGTAACAGTAGAAATTTATAAAATAGGTAGGTACTGTTTGTAGCCCGCGACTTCGTCTGCGAAGAATATAGGTAGGGGTATAATAAGATAGCCCACCTCACACGTACCAAATTTAGACAAAAAAGTTTAATGAAAAGCGGTCGAGCCGTTTCGGAGGAGTTCGATAACAAACACCGTGACACGAGATTTTTATATAAAAGACTAGCTGTTGCCCGCGACTCCGTCCGCGAAGAGTTGTAGCCTACGACCTATTCTCAGACCTACCAAATATAGACAAAAAGGTTTCATCAAAATCGGTCGAGCCAATCCGGATGAGTTCGATAACAAACACCGTGACACGAGTTTTTTATATATTAGATAAATTTCCTTTTTTTATATAACTGGTTTTTTCTATTACGACATTAAAAAAACTAGGCAAATCTAATACATTAATAAAAAAATTGCAATGCATGAAAAATAAAATTTTGTAAATGAACATTTATTTCCAATGTTGCTGTTTCCTTGCAATCGAAGTGAAAAGCAGAGTGTATAACTTTAGCATAAAATCCATTTTCCCCTCGACGCGCGCGTACCGGCTCGGGTGGCTATGAACGTCTTAGCTAAAATGGCTTCGTTTTATGCTCTTGTTGTCCAATCTACTATTTTAGCTTTTTAGAGTTTTTGTGTCGAGGGTTATTTAAAAATTTCAATTTTATTTCTTATTCTCTAAACTGCCAATTGATCTGAAGATGGCAGAGTGCCACGAAGGCATTAATACACGGACTAGATGACGCTGCTGCACTGAGGTAAGATCTTAGGGATTGTTCAATGTAGTAGGCAAATAATATCAATTTACGTACCCACGTAAATCCTGCGTCACCTGTCTGACGCCATAGTGACGTGGATAAAATGTAACATAAGATTTGCGCCCTCGGAAAAGTTATACATTTACATACAAGGTTGCAAAACTGTTCTGGCCTTTAACGTCAATAGTGAAATGGGCATTCTATAGTACGGTGCCACAACAGGTGGAAACGGGCTCTACTAAGCTATGATTTTATACAGAATAATGCGTGCTCTGGATGCGTGCTATGGATGCGTAATAAGATAAGAAAAGATAAGATAAGATAAGATAAGATAAGATAAGATAAGATAAGATAAGATAAGATAAGATAAGATAAGATAAGATAAGATAAGATAAGATAAGATAAGATAAGATAAGATAAGATAAGATAAGATAAGATAAGATAAGATAAGATAAGATAAGATAAGATAAGATAAGATAAGATAAGATAAGATAAGATAAGATAAGATAAGATAAGATAAGATAAGATAAGATAAGATAAGATAAGATAAGATAAGATAAGATAAACTTTATTTTTTCACAATGTGTTGTGCACACACAAAAAAAAATGCAATCAAGTGAAACAATGCTTAGTAAAGAAAGAAAGAAAGAAAGAAAGAAAATACATTTATTTACAACAACACAAGACACATCATCAATATTTTACAAAACAAAAGGCGACGCTTACCCTAGCCGACGACCGCTTAGCCTAGTTGGTAGTGACCCTGCCTACGAAGCAAGAGGTCCTGGGTTCAAATCCCGGTAAGGGCATTTATTTGTGTGATGAGCACGAATATTTGTTCCTGAGTTATGGATGTTTTCTATGTATTTAAGTATTTATTTATCTATATAAGTATGTTTATCGTCGTCTAGTACCCATAGTACAAGCTTTGCTTAGTTTGAGACTAGATCGATTTGTGTAAGATTGTCCCCTAATATTTTTAATATTTTTATTTAAGGCAACACTAAAGCTAAAGATAGAATGTGTCATTGCGGTTGCAAATCGGACACTGGCTCAGCATAATGCTGAGGCGTTTAAAGCACCCCAGCGCTGATTTTCAGCCAGTACCGTTGGTGACACCCGGATCGCTGTAGTACTAAAAATATCAAAGCGTTAGCAACAAAATCAACAAGAACAAAAGAAACACAAGCAGAAGAAAAATATAAATAAAACAACAATTTTGCTGTATGCAACCAAGCTGTGGTATGGATGCCATGTGTCGTGAAAAGAAAGGTGCTGACTCAGCATAAAGCTGCGGAAGCCGCAGCGCTGATATTCTGCCAGTACCAACTGAGCCAGACCTGTGTACAGTAACATAAAACAACAAAATTGGATTGGATTGGATAAATAAATAAATAAATAAATATCACGGGACAATTCACACCAATTGACCTAGTCCCAAAGTAAGCTTGTGTTTTGACGTTGTGTTGTCGTTACTATACCTAGTGTCATAAAGATACACCAAGAAGGGATTTTTGCGAAATTCCCACGGGACAGGGAATAAACGAATAAAGCCTAGCTCCGTTACCATTCCCTTAGGATTAATAGATACAGTAAAAAGGGATTTTTGGAATTTCCCAAGGGATAGAGATCAGAAGTTGACCCTAAAGTTTATTTGAGCGCGGACGAAGTCGTGGGCATAAGCTAGTATGAAAATAAAATGTAAATAATTTCATGTCAAATAAAAAACTATAAAAATAAAATAAAATAAATATTAGGGGACAATCTTACACAAATCGACCTAGTCCCAAACTAAGCAAAGCTTGTACTATGGGTACTAGACGACGATAAACATACTTATATAGATAAATAAATACTTAAATACATAGAAAACATCCATAACTCAGGAACAAATATTCGTGCTCATCACACACATAAATGCCCTTACCGGGATTCGAGCCCAGGACCTCTTGCTTCTTCAAACTCTGCATTCTTCTTGTAATACGACTTACACGTTTTATCTTACAGATCTGAACTGGGGCTTATAAAACCTCCAATGATGATGATGATGATGATGATGAATGCATTATTGACCTTTCCCGTGCCCGGTAGTTCCGCGTGCAGCGCGTGCGCACATCGATTGAGGTTCAATTGTTTAATTGAGCTCATTGGAAGGTTAAATGACGTCACGGGAGCTGAATGATATTCCTGTAGGTACGCTTATTGTCTAACTCGCGGGCGCTTGCTATCGCTTTCACTTTCTATTTCTGTCAAGCGGTGTAAGACGTCGACGGAAAGAGATAGTGGTAGAGTCACGTTGTAGCCGCTGCATCACGATTGGGCCGGCTCGTCCGGGGCAGTACCACCCTCTCACAGAACACCGGCGTGAAGCAGCTGTAGTCCTGTTGCGTTTCGTACGATCAGTGAGAGCGCTGGAGGTCCAATACCTCTCCCCCTCCCTTTCCTTTATTTCATCTCCTTTTTTAAAGGCCGGCAACAGATCAGTGACTCTCTTTGAGTTGTTGATAATTTATGAGCGTTGGTGATCATTTTCCATTAGGTGACCCGCTTGCTCGTTTGTATCCCAAAAAAACCCTGGCATAAAAATAGTATGTCAAACATAAAAACTTTACATTAACAGAAAAGAGTTATAACTATCAATACTATCGATAATATCGAAAATCAATACTATCTAATCAACAGTGTTAATACTAAATGATTGTATTGGATTGAAATTACTAACGACGGTATCGATATTATCAATAGTCGATATAGGCCTATCAATTTTGCGACTACTTTTCAAGGTCACGATACTATAATATTGACAGTACTATCGATACTTCGATCTATTGTTGGCAACGCTAAGTGTATCTAGTGTTAGCTGCGCGGGCGGCGAAGCGTGAGCGAGACCTTTTGCTGAGGCGGTCAGGCGGAGCCGTAACGTTGCCGCCTCGAACCACATACACAGCGACGGCTGGTCTATACTAGTGGCCATAATTCGAGAGACAAGCTTGACAATTAAAGGGTTACCAGGGTTAGACGAAATTAAATAGCGATGTGGCCGATATCGATAATCAGTGTCGACTGGACTATATCGCCGCCCCCGCAGAATAAAGCCGCAAGTGAAAAATGACAATTTTACAGGAATAAATAAAAACCGAAATTGATCCACAACTTTTTAATAATAAGCAGTAGAAGTTAAGTTTTAGTGGCATTCAAAAGCTAATTTTTTTCCCCACTTATTTTAATAGCTATTTTGGATTAAGCTTTCATCATTTAAAAGTTATTGATGAAAAAACGATTTACAAAACTATTTGCGTATTCTATTATTTGTAAAATTACTTTACGGTTTTGTTCGTGTATTTTTTTCCTTTTTTTAGTTTTGTAATGAACAGTAACTTTTATATTCTATGTATTTTTTGCAATACAGTTGTAATGGCAACACATTATTACTGTTTTATTCTGGTCCATTTATAATAATACTGAACAAGTAACAGATGATTAATGTTTTTTTCAGTATTTTACAGGATTTTTTTTATATTTGTAACATCATTTCACAAAATACCAGAAGGAGAACGAGTTAAAATGATAAAGTAATAAATTTTTCTTAGTAAGAAAAACGTAATTTTAATAGTTTTTAAGAAGCAATAAAACGTAATATTTCATTAAAACTAGGCACTAGGATAAGTAGACATAATAAAACTTAAAAATACTCCCAAGAATTTTATCATAAACAAGTATTTGCGATTGGTTCCTTAATCTCCCTAAACTTAGTTAGTCTTGTGTATTTATTTGTAATCAAGAACTTAAAAATAACAAAAATAGTCAATCACTACATAGTATAAAACAAAGTCGCTTCCCGTTGTCTGTTTGTCCCTATGTATGCTTTAGATCTTTAAATCTAAGCAACGGATTTTGATGCGGTTTTTTTCCTGAATCTCACTTTACATTTTTTATCTGGTTTGGCGTACCATTCATTGCATACCCCATATAATGCAAAAAGAGAATCCATTCTATCGAAAATATTAAAAACATCTGAACTAACTGAAGGAGTTAAACATGTTCACATTAATTAGTACACCCAACAATGACAGTGCGCTCTTTCAGGACTAAGCAGGTATTCAGATACGTCTAGTGAAAAACCTGCCATCAATTTTATTCTACGAGTGATGTGCCCTGCCCAATGCCACTTAAGTCTGGCGATTCTTCGAGCTATGTCGGTGACTTTAGTTTTTGCGCGGATTTCATCATTTCTAATGCGACCCCGCATACAAATTCCAAATATAGCCCTCTCCATCCCCCTCTGAGTGACTTTGAGCTTCCTTATGAGGCCCATTGTTAGCGGCCACGTCTCAGTGCCATGAGTCATCACGGCAACACACACAAGTCCAAAGACTTTTGACTTGAGACACTGCGGTATATTGGATGACAAGATATTGCGAAGCTTTCCGAACGCTGCCCAGCCGAGTCTATTTCGTCGATAGACCTCTTTCTCGAAGTTGAACCTACCTAATTGGATTATATGTCCCAGGTAGATATAGTCGTCAACAACTTCGAGCAAAGTGTCTCCTATTACGACGGGAGCTGGTACAACTTGGGCGTTCGACATAACCTTCGTCTTGTCCATGTTCAGTTTAAGTCCAGCTATCTCGGAGACTCTTCCGAGGTCAGCGAGCATCGCACTAAGGTCCTCCATGAAGGTTCAGCCATAAGCACCACGTCGTCGGCAAATCGAAAGTGAGTGATGTATATTCGCCATTTACATTGATGCCGCGCTCTTCCCAGTCCAGAGTCTTGAACGCATCCTCTAGTGCAGCGGTGATCAGTTTCGGAGAAATAACATCTCCGTGACTGACTCCCCGCTGCAATAGAATAGGCTTCGACATCTGGTCTTGAAGTCAGACGGAGATCGTGGAGTCTACTTGGCACCGTTGGAGAGACTGCAGTACAGCCCAAGTCTGGATCGAATTGAAGGCTTTCTCGTAGTCTACAAATGCCAGGCAAAGGGGGCGGTTATACTCTTCGGTTTTCTGTATAACCTGCCGCTACATATGTATGTGGTCTACAGTGCTAAAGCCCTTTCGAAATCCGGCTTGTTCGGGAGGCTGGAAGTCGTCTAACTTGCGCGCGAGACAATTCGTGATGGATGAATCTCGAAAACAGCTTGTAAACATGGCTCAGAAGTGAAAAGGGTCTATAATAATTCTTCAATAAGGTATTATCACCTTTTTTGAAGAACATCACCAATTCATGAATGGTGGAATCGAATACTTTCTGAAGGGCTTTGAGGACTGGTTTTCCTCTCGCCTTCAGAAGTTCGGCCGTTATTCCGTCATCACCAGGGGCTTTGCCATTCCTGAGGTGCTTGATAGCCACACTAATCTCGTACAAGCTGACGTCCGGGATATTTTCGGTGGTAGTGTCGGGTTAATCTAGCTCTCAGATCTAGAGCTAGATCCATGTCGGGTTTTCTCTTTGATGTATATAGCTGTCTATAGAACTTTTCGACTTCTAACAATAGCTCCGGTTTAGAGCTCACGATCCTACCTTCATCGGTCTTTAACTCTGCCAGTTGGCTTTGCCCAATATACAGATTATTTGCAAAAACTTTAGAGCCTCTGTTGCGCTATATCGCCACTTCAATACTATTAGTATTAAATTGGCGTATATCGCGCCTCAGAGACTCCGAGATCTGTCTATTAACCCGGTATTGGCAAGCGTCACCAGATGTCTGTAGGATCATCATCGATCGATCTTCCATGAGCTTTATAGTAGAGGCTGTAATCTGTTTGTTTCTATTTGTAAGTATTTTTTTAAATGTTGACAGAAACTAAACACAGTTTGCATTATCTATGATACATGACTCGAAAAAATTTACATTTTGTATTAAATTTAAGTGTTTAGAGACCGAATAATTTTATTTTGGATTTTTTTTTCCTCGCAATGTGATAAAAATCATTGTGTGTATCACGGGCAGTAAGTAAAGATTTTGTAATGTAACACAAACAGACTGAGTTAGCAGCGCCGAAAGCGGAATGAAGGGTCACTTGCGTCCGCGACGTAGTTCGCTCTATGGTAGGAAGAGACAACGACATCACTTGCTTCGTAAAAATGGCCTATTTGGTTTGGCAACGGCTTTTACACTAAATATTTAGGTAAAACAGAAAAGTAAAGGATGTTATCGTATTAAACTATCTAGATTTTTTTTCAAAGGGATGTTACGGAATTGTAATATTAAAATCTGCACCAGAAGAAAACTGCAAAAGGGTTTGCAATTAATTTTCTATTTCAGTTGCACCTTATAACTACAGTTTGATACTTTACACGAAACATTGTTTCGATTCTGGTACGCAATAACATATTGCTGATTTTTCTAGTTTTGTCTGTGACAAAGAATAATGTCTTTATTTTTTGTATCTTCGTAACTACTTAATAAAAAAATACGGAAAAAATTGAGGTGATGTATTTTAACGCGTAGATGTCAAAACTGAATGAACAATAAAAAGCAGGTAACAGCACTTTGCGGCTTTATTCTGCGGGGGCGGCGATATGATTTACTATAAGACGGATTTTTTTTACTTCCTTTAAAGATATCTTACATTGAAAAGTAAATTGTTAAATTAATTGAATCATATCACCTTAGGTAATGAATAAATACCACAGGTAGCCAAAGCCGTAATGTTTTTTTTAATATCGACACGAACAGCACTACCCCGTCTGTGGCAACATTTGAGCAAAATGAATTGTCAAAGTTGTCTCTCGAATTATGGCCACTAGTATACGTTTTAGAATAGATATTTGAGTCAACGTAAAAACTTAAAAATACACCTTCTCACTATTATTTATTTCTGGTGGAACGCTACTCGAGAACCTTTTGCCCCCGTCGGCCATCAGTTCTACGAGCGATGTGCCCTACCAACTAACACTTTGAGTCTGGCGATTCATCGAGCTATGTCGGTGACTTTCGGATTTCATAATTTCTAATGCGATCCCGCAGAGAAACTTCGAGCATAGCCCCTCTGAACGACCTTGAGCTTCCTTATGAGGCACGTCGTTAGCGGCCACGTCTCAGTACCATAAGTCATCACTGGCAACACGCACTGGTCAAATACTCTTGATTTTAGACACTGCGGTATTTTGGACGACAATATTACATACCCGAAGACGCGGTGTAGGTAAGCCTCCAACAAGATAGAGCGACGACCTGATAAAGATCGGGAACGTGTTGGATGCGGATGGCGCAGGGCCGATCTGTTTGGCGAGCCTTGGGGGAGGCAGTGGAGTGGACATTTTTCGGCTGAAATGATGATGATGGTGATTATTAACGACCGCTTTAGCCTAGTTGGTAGTGACCCTGCCTACGAAGCAAGAGGTCCTGGGTTCGAATCCCGGTAAGGGCATTTATTTGTGTGATGAGCACGAATATTTGTTCCTGAGTTACGGATGTTTTCTATGTATTTAAGTATTTATTTATCTATATAAGTATGTTTATCGTCGTCTAGTACCCATAGTACAAGCTTTGCTTAGTTTGGGACTAGGTCGATTTGTGTATGATTGTCTCCTAATATTTATTATTATTATTTATTTATTTAAGGGCCGTGTCTAAAAGTTTTTTTGCAAATGTGTATTAAAATAAAATATCGATCGAGTATTAACTCCTATCTGGTACTTTATCCAAATTCCTAAGAATTGGAGCTGTCAATAAAACTTACATAATTATATTTTTAAATAGAAAAAATTGTTTAAAAAACTGAAACCCGACTACGAAAAAAACGCGCTCCAAAAGTATGAAATAAGAAAATGTTCATGAACTAAGTATACACAATTTATTTGCTCCTCCGTGACAACAAATATGAACCTCCACAAATTAACTCCTGATGAATCAGGACTTACCTTAAGGGTTGCTTACTTAGCAAATAATTTTATGGTGGCATGCGACCACAGCTCTCCTCTCAAGTCTGTGTATAAAAATCTTGGACAAGAATATTTTCTTGCTTGATTGAATCAGGAGTTAATTTGCGAAGAAATTCAGAGAACACCTACGAAGAAATTCAGAGGTGTATGTGAAGTTCCCCATCCCCACTGGGCCCGCGTGGGAATTAGAAGCCAAGCCCTCTTATTCTCAGAGGAGGTCTGTGTCTAGCAGTGGGACGTATGTAGGCTGAGCTTGATTATGACCAAGGCAGACATGCTATATAATATCTTGATCTTATAGATAACCTTACTACTTACACTGCTAGGGTCCGTAATAGGTCAATTGTGCTGGAGACCAGTAAATCATATTCAAACATCCGGATCTGCCTGTCGGCTCGTACTAGGGCAGTAGAAACGAGGCAGCGGTCAAGGACCTTATAACGCTAAGGAATTATTCAAATTAAACTCTACTTCCATCTTTTGACCTCGGTAGCATAACGCCGCGAGAGGTTCTTAATATCCTTAAATCGATTCGAACGAAGGCCGTTGGTGTAGACGACTTGAGCTTGGACATGGTTGTGCTCGGGGCGGAAGTTATCGCACCTACCCTTTTCCATATCATAAATTTTTCCTTTTCTTCCGGTTGTTTCCCTTCGCTGTGGAAACGTGCACATATAATACCTCTTCCCAAAACGTCGAATCCTAAATCCTTTTCTGAGCATCGTCCTATTTCAATTCTCCCAGTTCTTTCAAAAATTGTTGAACAGTTCGTAAATCGACGTCTTTCCACCCATCTCAACGCACATAATCTTTTAAATCCTTTCCAGTCTGGTTTCCGCCCTGGGCATAGCACTGTCACTGCTCTCGTCAAGATCACTGATGACATTCGCTTCAATATTGAGAACAGGCAGCTGACGGTTTTGGTTCTCTTTGATTTCAGTAGTGTATTTAATACCGTTGACTTCGACATACTTCTCGGTATCCTCAACTCCCTGAATATATCTTCAACTGCTTTATCCTGGTTCCGCTCTTATGTTAGTGGGAGGCAACAGCGAGTCAAGGTCGAGGACGCTTTTTCAAGCTGGTGCGATCTGGCCGCTGGTGTCCCTCAGGGGGGTGTACTTTCCCCTCTCCTTTTCTCTATTTTTATCAACGGTATTACCTCCTCATTGCACTCTTCTTACCACCTGTATGCCGATGATTTGCAAATATATGCTGCTGGTAGTCTTGACGATTTTCCTCTACTGATTGATCGCATCAACGCTGACCTGATCACGATTCACGACTGGGCTGCGAGTATCGGCCTCAAAGTAAATATGAAAAAGACGCAAGCGATCGTTATTGGCAGTCCATATTTTATTTCCCAGTTGTCTGATATGATAGTATAAAATTTGTATTTTGATGGTACAATTATTTCTTTCTCGTCTACCGTCAGAAATCTGGGGATTATAATGGACCAAACGCTTTCTTGGTCGGCCCAGGTAGCTGAAGTTAGCCGTAAACTTTTTGCCTCGCTTCACTCGCTCAGACGCTTGCAAAATTTCCTGCCTCTCCAAACCAAAATTACCCTAGCTCAGTCTCTTTTACTTCCTTTGCTCGACTATGGTGATGTTGGTTATTTGGACCTTACTGAGGGGTTGCTTGACAAGCTTGACCGCCTTCAAAACGTGTGTATCTGGTATATCTTTGGTCTCCGTAAATACGACCACGTATCTCACTTTCGCGCACAGCTGAGGTGGTTGCCCATCAGGGAGCGTAGGAACATCCACGTTCTGTCATTGCTTTTCAACACTCTTTTTAATCCTTCCGCCCCTTTATACCTTTCCGAGCGTTTCAGCTACTTGGCTGAAGGAAGCCAGCATCGTTTGCGGTCGAGTACCAATCTCCTTTTGGCCTGTCCTTCTACTTCTTCCAAAATTTACTCAAAATCTTTTACTGTGCAATCTGCTAGACTGTGGAATCGATTACCCACCTCCATTAGGCAATCTCCCTCCGTGGTGTCGTTCAGGGAAGCTTTGAAGAAGATGTGGCTCACACCATCTCTTTAATATATTGAGAACACTGCTTATTTATTGTATGTATTTTGCATATATATGTTGTATATGGTAGTATATTTTTATTAGGTTTCTTTATTATTATGAGTTTATGTATTGTATTTACTAAAAGTTGTATTGTAGCCTTTGCTTTGTCCGACTGTATTATTTTGACTTACTCTTTGTCGGTCCCTTACTAAATGCTTCTTTCATCCACTCAAAGGTTGACTGGTTGAGATCCCTTAAAGGGATAAGTTCGCCTTTGTACATGCATTTCAACGGTTGTCAATAATGTATTTCTTTTTTCCTTATTTTTGTACAATAAAGAGTTTACATACATACATACATGTATTATATTTAAAAATATTGGCAATAACTTTTTAATTTTTAATCAATTTTGTTATAAAATGATCGTATGTTTTTTTTTAATTTATGAATTGTTGTGGTGCCGTTTGCATCGGAATCAGAACGCACCCACTTATGACAGTAATTTTATGGCGGGCTGTCAGACTGACTGCGAG
This sequence comes from Archips xylosteana, assembly GCA_947563465.1. Classification (NCBI taxonomy): domain Eukaryota; kingdom Metazoa; phylum Arthropoda; class Insecta; order Lepidoptera; family Tortricidae; genus Archips; species Archips xylosteana. Next base: position 2,250,138 of record OX387365.1, read on the forward strand.
CATAACATGTGACGAACCGAAGGTGAGTTTCATAATAAGATCACACGAGTGTTTTAATCCTAACTATGCACAGTCGCATACATAATTTTATCATTTATCAACGTGTGGTTCAGCCCATTTAAATAAAACTTAAGTTTGCTGAATCGAAGTCACTTATTGTCCACTTTTGTTTCTAACGGTGTACATTATGACCATTTTCATTCCTAATTTTATCAACTCTACGAGTATCACATGAGGATGCGCGAGAGACGACGCAAACACCAAAATGAGCTCGCCCATAAATCAACAATTTTGTGCGTCGCCACGGTGAAGTAATGCGCAAGAGCATCTAAAGGGCTGGGTCTCGATCTCTCGAGCTTCCTTCCTTAGTAGATTCAAGTGCAAAAATATGTACCTATCGATTTAATCCGCTATAAGATAATTCGACGATATAAGAGCTTAATTTAGTCAGTAGTTTTTTTTTTCTGTAGGACAATGAAAATGTAATTTATGTCCCACAATGTACCTACCACATAATTATGCGACCCTAAAATCGGTTGGCTAGAAAAAAAATTGATGAAAAATCATATTTCGTTTTTTTTTTCAAAAAACTATAAATGAATAAATATATAAATATTAGGGGACAATCTTACACAAATCGACCTAGTCCCAAACTAAGCAAAGCTTGTACTATGGGTACTAGACGACGATAAACATACTTATATAAATAAATAAATACTTAAATACATAGAAAACATCCATAACTCAGGAACAAATATTCGTGCTCATCACACAAATAAATGCCCTTACCGGCATTTGAACCCAGGACCTCTTGCTTCGTAGGCAGGGTCACTACCAACTAGGCTAAAGCGGTCGTTAATATATAACTATAAAGTTTAGAGGACTGAAATTTTGCATAATAATTACTAATATAAAAACGACACCATCTGTTAAATTAAAACTAGAAGGCCATATTCGAGTGGGGCAGAATCACTTAGCTACACTTCGCGCGAATTTTTGTGTAAAAACTAGTACCTATCTAGAAATGAGAATAATAATTGTTTGTTGTTGTGATGCTTACTGTATATACTTAGATAAAATAATACAGCTGATCTGTTGACACGTGTACACTCGTAGATAACCTAACCTACATTACTCACTAAAGATAAACAGTGAAATTGTTTGTTTTTTATGTCTGTTATGACTATTCATTTTAAAACAGATACCTAGTGTTTGTAATTCAAGCGTAACAATTTACGTACTTTATTTAAATAGGACAAAGTATATAGTAAATATTATCGTTTACATAAGCTACTTATATGCAGTTTATTCTTAACTAAGTAAGATAAGTAGGTACGCATTCACACAACACATAACAGATGACATCGATTTACGAGGAACTACGTGTTGTTTTATGAAGCGTCATTGTACTTATACCTACTGTATTATATTTTTTACGTTGTGAAAACACGTCGGTTTCAAGAATTTATTAGAGAAACTAGCTTTTGCCCGTGGCTTCGTCTGCGCAGAATTTATTGTTGTGAAGCTTTTACATAATATCTTTCATTGAATAAAGCAAAAATCGCAAAATCCATCGTCATCATCACCGATATCAGTTATTTAATAAATAAATCCCGTTTTTTCTTTGTCCTGCGGGAATTTCCAAAAATCTTGTAGGTACTTAATCTGTTTTGTGCTGTTATGATTTATTCGTCAAGACGAATCAAACGAGACCAAACTCGATGGGGTCGTGTCGTTTTATCACGGAGATCCTATTGCCATTTCCAGCTTCATCGCTAGACTCTGGTTACCATCTAGGATTAAAGTACTAGTCAAGACTTTGGTGGTTGAAATCGCTCGCGTCACAACACCGCGCCCAACTGCCTTCTTTCTGCGTATTCCCCTAAATTCAAGTCTAAGGTGAATGAGCATGTACTAAGCAAGCGCGCTGCATCGTAGACCTTATCCTCGCTTTCCATCAGACGTGATTGTGGTCAAACGCAAGCCTATATTGTATAAAAAAGACGAATCAAACGAAAATGTATGTAGAAATTACGGTTTGTGTGGCGACCGGCGTGTACGCAGATCTTATTAGATCAACCAAGCCCAGGCAGTTACGTATTCGCGACGAGAACGGTCGGCCGTCTGTTATAGTTAAATTATTTATTTGTTCAGAAGCTACGTTTAAAACCTAAAGGGATTCGGGCGCGCTAACAGATATCAGGTTGAACGTTACATTCGTATGGATAATTTTAATTCGGATTTGAGTGAAAATTGTGTAAATTACAAACAATTTTAGTGTGTTTAGCTAAGTACAGTGGCTTGAAGAAAAGTTTACAATAGTGTTTGTGCTATTATTTCAGTTATGTAGTGTGTCTATTTACTTCATCATTTCTTAATCTTGGAGTCTTAATTTAAATTTAAAATGTAAAGTAGGTACTATCCTGCAGGAACTATGTGTATGTGTAATGTTCCGAGAATCAAACTATCTTTATATTTACCAAATTTTATCTTAATCGATTCAGCAGATTATGCGTGAAGAGGTAACATACAGTTAGACACTGGGTTCGAACCACCCGCCCCTCCGAAATTTACCATGAGATTTACGGCGAAGGAAATCATCGTGAGGAAACCTGCACGTGTGAAGTTCCCAATCCGCACTGAGCTCAAGTGGAACTACGGCCCAAGCCGTCTAATTCTGAGAAGAGGCCTGTGCCCTGCAGTAGGACAAGACAGAGATGATAAAGATAGAGATAATAGACAGAGATGATAAACAAGTCAGATATGAAGTATCTTTTTTATTTTATTTTTTCAACTTCATTTTTTTATTACTTTTACGGTCATCCCATGAAACCATATAATTCAAACTAAATACAATGTTTGTATTTAGTTTGAAATATATGGCCTCTTCTCAGAATTAGACGGCTTGGGCCGTAGTTCCACTTGAGCTCAGTGCGGATTGGGAACTTCACACGTGCAGGTTTCCTCACGATGATTTCCTTCGCCGTAAATCTCATGGTAAATTTCGGAGGGGCGGGTGGTTCGAACCCAGTGTCTATCTGTCTGTTACCTCTTCACGCATACAATGTTTGTATTTAGTTTGAAATATATGGTTTCATGGGATGACCGTAAAAGTAATAAAAAAATGAAGTTGAAAAAATAAAATAAAAAAGATACTTCATATCTGACTTGTTTAAAGTTGCACAGTAGCGCCATCTCTTGGTCCAGGTGGGCGGTTAGCTCCGAAGGAGTGTTAAAGTCTCTCGGTAGAGGGCATAAACATAGATGAGTGCTTTATCACTGCATAAGGTGATTATAACAGACTGAAATGTACGATGTATGGGAAAGATTCGTCGCTAACCTCTAGACCAGTGATGGTGTAGGGGTAAGCACGCAGCACGGAACGCTGAGGACCTGGGTTCGATTCCCAGCATTGGTCTTTTTTCTGGGGTTTTTTCTGTGCATCTATATTTCAGTTTGTATTTAGTTTGAAATAGAGATGATAAAGTCTCTAACAATAATTTTGCAGGTGTGAGAAGCGCAATTTTTCGTTGAAGAGTTCTATTAAATTTTTCAAAATATAGTTTTATCGATACTTATTGATTCTCCAATTTTCAGTTTAAAGGCGATATTATCAGTTTCACCCTTAATTTGGCAAAATTTCTAAAATTTGGTAATTCAAACCTCGTCGTAAATTTAATTCGGTCTCCTGAAAATTCTATATTAAAAAAAAATACAAAAAGATGGTATTAGCTGATGTATATTGTGGCATACATTGCAAAATTAAGGGTTAAGCCGTTATTTAGTAGGAAAAAATGTAAATATAATCGTTAACAGTACGTAGACTCTTTTGTAAGTTGACGGTCATAATGTTTAGGCTCGCATAGGTGGCATAAAACTACTAAGCAACCGGTTCAAAGACACTGCAACAGCCTTGGAGGTTAAATGACCCTAGAGACGGTCTATTGTAAAAACGGGATTCGCTCGCGATCCATAACATCTGTCCTGAAGTCAAAAGCCACTTTTGCCGTATCATTAATTTGTCATAATGTTTACTATCCGTAATATTCTTATGCTATAATACTCATAAGTCATAATTACTAAATTTCATAAAATCGCTACTCAAATCGTAAACAGCGAGCAAGCGAAGCGAGCGAGCAAGATGTGTTGAAACGGAAGCGATTCGAAACGATTAGGTTCAAAGGCTAATGCGGATGCGTAGCGAAGCGAAGTTTTAGTGTTCGTTTTTTTTATGACCACCTGAAAAGTCTATTGTATTTAAAATTGGATTTTGTTAGATGAATCGCACACCTAGATCAAAAGAGAGTCAACTCAAAATAATGTAGGCACCATTTTAATTTAGACTTCAGTCGATTTCTGATTCTGACTGAATTTCTGACTGTAGTGCAAAATTATGTATTTGCTTATGACTTATGACCATTATGGATAATAACCATAATGGCAAAAGTGTTACGGCGCTTGACTTAACCACAAACGATGATAACAACCGATCATTATGACCAGAGTTATTATGGATTATACAAACATGGCAAAAGATAATATAAATAGATCCGTAAAAAGCCAGGAGAAACTGCATTGACGCATTATACTATAAAAACAGGTTTGGAAGGTAAACAACAACATGTGCATTGACATAATTATGCAATAACTTACCTGAGGACATAAAATTACTCGAAGGCAAATAGTTTTAAGTATAAATTGACTACCTGGCTCTTAGACCGTTGTTTTTACACCATCAAGAATTATTTAAATCGTGACTGACATTTTAATTTTTCAAATATTTGACTGTTATTGATTATTTTTCTGTAATTATTATTTTTTGCCATTTTTGACATTATTTGAACTCGCCTTTTGTTGGCTGAATTTTGTGCATGGTACTTTATTGCTTTTGCTTTTACTTATATACACATAAATATTTCCCTTAAATTATTTTAGTAATGTAATTAGTCAATTGTAAAAATAAGTCTTTCTGAGCAACCATAATGTTATAATTCACGAGTGGAAACTTCTTTGGCTTTTGTATTATCTAAATTTCAAATAATCACAAATGTTATTTTTCGCTGTTTGTTTCCCATTATCAATAAAATAAAAATAAAATAAAATAAATAAAATTTTATTGTAATTATACCGCTCCGACAAATGTTTGCACGCCTACATGCAGGCTGACTACACTGGACATATTTAAAATTAACAATGTGACATCTGCACAACTGTATTCTGAGCAAATAAATTCTATAAATCTTTGAATCCTTTGAATAAAAATAGAGACTGATATGGTCAGAATCTTCGGCAGTGAAGGAACAAGAAAATAAACTAAGTACCATGTGTCTGTGAGCATTTTTTTTTTAAATATGGTGCCATGACGTCTTGGACTAAGGAATTGGATGAAGCAGCAGTACTGGCCACTAGGACAGGCTTTTGGCATGAAGTTCTCTTCTACTTGCTTTGCGGCCTGGCTGCTCTGCCTACGTCGTTTTTGATTTTCTCCCAGGTAAGTTAGTTTTATGATAAGACAATCTATTATAAAAAAAAAAAAAAAAATAAATAAACTTTATTTGCATTTAACAGAATGTTTTGCATAAAAGGTTGAGGCCTCCCATTAAGTGGGAACTTGTGTTAGGAGGCCTCGCTCTTCCAAGAAAAAAATTATTACTAAGACTATAACTAAACAAAACTTAAACCTAAATAAAGTGTGTGTGTGTGTGTGTGTGTGTGAGTATGAGTGTATGTATGTGAGTGCGTGTGAGTGCATGAACGTGAGTGAATGTGTGTGTGAAAGTGTGCGCATACGTGCGTGCGTATGAGCGTGCATGTCAAGTGTGTCAGTGGTCGTGTGACTGTAAAGTGTCCAGTGAATTATAATATAAGTTAAAAAGTTAGTTATAATATAATATAAGTTTTGAAAACGAAAATCCGTATGGGAAATAAACACCTAGGTTACATAAAAAAAAAATAATAAAAATCCATTTATTGCCACAACCATACAAAATAAAAAGAAACAAAGAAAAGAAGAAGAACAGAAACACACAAAACAAAAAAAAAAACTTCGTGGCAATAGGCTCAGGCTCAGTATAAATGCTGCCGGTTAGGAAGCCGGCGGCGCTGATTTTCAGCCTGCGCCCTCCCGCGGCGCGTTAAACGCAGCAATAATACGGGAAGGGCAGAGCTCACAATATTACGTAAATACAAAATATTTAATTTACCAAGATTAGTTTTTTTTTTTTTTTTATGTTAGATAGGCTAGACAAACGAACTAGTGGGTCACCTGATGTTAAATGAACACCACTGTCCATAGACACCCGCAGCGCTTTACACGATGCCAGTGCGTTGTCGGCCCTAAAGGAGAGGGAATAGGGGAAGGGGGAGAGGGAGGGGGAGTGGGAAGGGGTGAGGTATTGGGCCCCCGGCACTCTCACTGACCGTACGAAACGCAAGCAGGATTACTGCTGCTTCACGCCGGTGTTCTGTGAGAGGGTGGTACTGCCCCGGACGAGCCGGCCCATTCGTGATGCAGCGGCTAGCTACAACATGGCTCTACCACTACTAAAAGTTTTGTGGAGTCTTTTTGTATTCTTATTTTTAACTCCAAATTTTTACTTTTACGGTCATCCCGTGAAATCCTAATATTTTTATACTAAATACAAACACATCTTAACCACATTTAATTTAATCTTTATCACATTTCCACAAGCTTTTATTTATCTTGCAACCTTCGTATGTTTATTTGTATGTAAATTGTGGTTTCAAAATTAAAATTGGATGTTTTCTTATTAATTGGTCTAAAATTTTTTGTACTCGCTTTTTAATGTAACTTATGTAAGTTACAATTGCTTAATGACAACTGCTTGTCATCTTTTAGAAAATATTACTTTTCCCAATTCAGAGGGTTTAACTGCCGAGGAGCCCTCTTGGTGCTGAGATGAGCAAAACTTGCTTAGCAACTGTTAAATAGTCGAATCGCAACCCGTGAAATATTAGGTACTTGTTATTGAGTAGTACCGGTGGCTAAATGTGGTCTTCCCCATCAGTCCCACTTCACCAAGAGGAAATGCACGGGTCCGGCTTGTAAGGCTCACTTTCACGCTATGTGCAATTTCTGGTAAATGTACACTTTCCCAATTGGGGCACTTTTTCGAATGATGCACCATTTCCATCTTTATCATAAAGTCCACACGAGTTTTTGTCAAATGAAGATCACGAGTCATAATGGCGATGTTAACGTTTCTCTAGAACCTTTGTGCTCAACTTTTCGGACGTAACTCTGGTATGATACTGGCTGATTCCTTTTAAAATGTAGAGATTTATTATAGTGGAAATAATTTGAAAAATTGCACCTTCTCAGGAAATTAATTATGAAAATGTGTTTTATCTGAGAAAAAACACTGTTTGAGACAGTGTACCTCCCATTGGGAAGTGCACGTTTAGAGAAAGTGTACATTCTGAGAAAGTGAGCTTTACAAGCCGGACCCAAAAACACGAGTTACTACAAACATACCCAAATCACTTTAGGTGTCCCATTTGAAACTATTTCTTGTCATCAAAAAAGTTATTTTTTAATCTACATCTACATATCTAGACTAATATTATAAAGAGGAAAGATTTGTATTTTTGTATTTAGTATGTAACGAATAAACTTAAAAACTACTGGACCGATTTCAAAATTCTTTTGCCGTTAGTAAGCTACATTATCACTGAGTGACATAATCTACTTTTTACCGCGGGAAAATACCTTTTCCTATGGGAAATTTAATTTATCGCTGGCGAAGCAGCTGCGGACGGAAGGCTAGTGGGTTTATAAATGATGGTGCTCTGGAGTAACAAGTATAAAAAAATACAGTCGAATTGATAACCTCCTCCATTTTTTAATTGAAGTCGGTTGAAAACTAAACCGTCTTTTAAAATCATATAACACATTCTCTGAGGTTAAAATCTACACATCAATAACAGAAGCAACAGGCGGGCATAAACGTGACTGTAGATGTACATAAACATGTATGGGGACATTGTATAAACTTCTCGAGATGAATTAAAGACGTCATTTGAAGTTGCTAATGGCTTTGACTGTATTGAGTTCGGTCTGAACGTTAAGAAATACGCACTGAAACGGAAAATTAATTTTAGAGAGTAGAATTGGGGATGTCTATTTTTTGCAATGTATAGAAAAACGAAAACCATTTCGAGATAAATGCTTTTTAAATCGTTTTCTGTAGTTATTTAATTTTAATATTATGTAATGAATTTATTATATAACAAATAAGCAATGAACTTCATTTGACATTGGTGTAAATTGCGTGACCGGTTCAAGTCGTACTTTATTCTGTGTGGTTAGAATTCTTCACAATTTACGCGTGGATTATACTACGGAGTTTGATTTGGACCCGCTGTCTGACATCTAGCACTTTGTCAGTGCCAGTAAAGCGGCATAGTGTATAGTGTACCACTACGCAAAAAATAATGAAAGGGGTTGCCTTATCGTAAGCATTTTGATAGATTTAGAAATTTGGCATTGTGGGAGCCCTCAATTATAATCTGACGTCATCAACTAAAATAGTTTCAATAATTAATTTTGAAAAAAGTAGAGAACTAAATGACAAAATATTGAAATTAGTTTCTTATAATTGACTTTTCTATACAAAAAAAATATAAAAACCACTGGTAATTTTTTTTAGACATTCCCAATTCCCATATGAAAGATTGGAACGTCCTTATAAAAATGCAATTTGATTCAACATCATCATCATCCCCGCCTATTATACGTCCCACTGCAGGGCACAGGCCTCCTCTCAGAATGAGAGGTCTTTGGCGTAGTTCCCACGCGGGCCCAATGCGGATTGGAAACTTCACACACACTATTGAATTTCTTCGCAGGTGTATACAGGTTTCCTCACGATGTTTTCCTTCACCGTAAAGCTCATGGTAAATTACAAATGTAATTTCGCACATAAATTCCGAAAAACTCAGAGGTGCGAGCCGGGGTTTGAACCCACGACCCTCTGCTTGAGAGGCCATAGGTCAATCCACTAGGCCACTACGGCTTCGAAATTTGATTACTAAATAAAAATTGAGATGTCTTCGGCTGTTATTTATCCTATTTTAAATTGTTGTAATAAACAAAATTGTCGCTTTTGTTATATACTTATTAGGTACATTAGTAACCTACCAAAAAAATGCCAAGTATAATTAAAAGTACCTGGGCGACCGAGCTCTGCTCGGGCAGAAACTCGGTACCAAGCGTTTTCCCAGAGATAAGACCAAGCTAGACTTTGATCAATTATAACTGAAGATACACATTGCCGAACAAAATCCCCTTCAAAGAATGTCCAAACTCTTTATTTGTTTGCGTAACAAATAAAATCATCATTACTAGTAGTAATTAAAGGAATAAGTGACGAAATTTGAACCTAGTCTTCACTTTATTACAGTTGAATTTCGGTAGCGGCAAAACTCCACAACGCTTGACACTTAAAAAATATATTTACGTGTGCGTAGAGAAAACTGATCCCACCACACAAATGAAAATTGAAAGAATACGTGACGAAATGTGAACCTAGTCTTTACTTCATTACAGTCGAATTTCGGTAGCGGCAAAACTCCACAACGCTTGACACTTGACAGCTAAACTTGACAATTTCAATGTCAATGTTGTGGAATTCTGGCATCGTTAATCTTTTAATTAGTAATTTAGAAATGGCTTTAAAATTAATTTAAATCAATATTTCTCCCTAATTCTTAGAATTGGCTAAGTAAAGTTTTTTGAAGAGGTGCTTAATATATTTTTTTTCGACAGTAGTCTTCTCTTCTAGACCGAGAAACTGCAGCTGTTTTATTTTTATCTCCTATTGTTTACTGGAAATATTTTTTTAAGTGTTCGAGATGACATTTGTGAGATTTAATGGCTGACAAGCGGTTCGTGCTTAGTACTTAGCAGAAATAGAAAAAAAAACGGAGTCAATTGTCAATGTCAAATGAAATCTAACCGTTTGCGTTTCGTTTACTTTGCATTGTCCAAAAAGCAGTTCCAAAATAATGATCAAAAATATTCAATCGTGATTCAATTGTCGTGCATAAGTCGTGGAAAAATGCGGTAAAATTGTAAATCCGGATTTTGTGCGGAGGTTGTTAAATAGTCCAAAAATCACACCAAAACGCAAAGCAAACGAAACTCAAACGGTTTGACATTGACAAAAGTGACAGATGACTTAGTTTTTTTTCTGTTTCTACTAAGTACTGAGCACGAACCGCTTGTCAGCCATTAAATCTCACAAATGTCAACTCGAACACTTAAAAAAATATTTCCAGTAAACAATAGGAGATAAAAATAAAACAGCTGCAGTTTCTCGATCTTCAGAACGCCGACTGTCGAAAAAAAATATAATTAGCACCTCTTAAAAAAACTTTACTTAGCCAATTTAATAGAAAAAACAACAGATACTCACTGAAAGTATGATATTCCATCAGATTTGTTCCGTTTTTGCGAGTGATTTTTGCATTTTTTAAAGATAAACGTGGGCATCGTTACGCTTGCATTGACAACGACGTACTGAGAAAAAAGAAGGCCACTTTTATCAAAGTGGCGCTCATTTGGCTCGGACATATTCGGGCGCGTGACTGTGGATCTACAGTTATAATTGATCAAAGAAGCTAGAACAATTTTTCATCCCCGAAAACCCCCAAATACCAAATTTCATCGAAATCGTTGGAGCCGTTTCCGAGATCAAAACACCGGAGGGGTGGGGGGGTGAGAGGGGTGGAGGGGATGCGGGGGGTATTAAAGGGGGGATGAAAATTTCATTGATTTTGCCGTAGGATGCACCGTTTTCAAGATATTTGACAAAAACACCGGAGGGAGTGGGGGGGGGGGGGGGTGAGTCACGTTAAACTATCGTCCGTAAACCGACTTTACAGACAACCGGCTTTTCCTGTTCTGTGCTCCCAATAGGGAACGTGCACATAGACGGTGCTGCCAACTGGTGCCATCAATATGAATGTTTTACCTTGATAAGTTTGTTTTACTGTCCGCATAGTGTCTCTTCTGTCGCATTAGTGCTGCCCCCTATAGTTACTGCACGTTCCCTATAATACTTTTTCTCACAAAAGAAGAAACTTGACGTTTTCTCATGAAAAATAAACTTAAAAAAAAAACTAAAAATCTTGAAAAATTACGTGGAATCGAACCGAGGTCGGCTGGATCCGCGACCGACCGATTTCTAATGTGCCATTATGATCTGCTCGAAGTCGGCGAAATTTAGCTTTATATTCTAATGCAAACAAAAATAGCCGGAAAACACGAGTAAAAGCGATTTTCTGAAAATGAAACATAGCTAGATCAGTTTTTCATCCCCGAAAACCCCCACATACCAAATTTCATCGAAATCGTTGGAGCCGTTTCCGAGATCCTGATTATCTAAATATATAAAAGAAGAAACTGACTGACTGACTGACTGACATATCAACGCACAGCCCAAACCACTGAGCCTAGAGATTCCAAATTTGGCATGTAGGTTCCTTATAAGGTCTAGGGGTGCACTAAGAAAGGATTTTTCAAAATTCACTCCCTAAAGGGGTGAAAAGGGGGTCCAAAGTTTGTATGGGGAAACAAGATTAGTTCGACTATTTTATTCGAAACTTCACAGAAGTACTCCTAATGGTAAATGAGTAAACACGTGTTTCAGGTTTTTTGAGAATTCAACCCCTAAAAGGGGGGAAAGGGGTAACAAAGTCTGAACATCAACATGGGTGTTGTTTCTATGGTTTATCGGGTCGCTGGTTATGAAAACAACAACGGTTTTAAAATCCGATGTGGCGGACGTAAAATACCATCTCCCTGGATGGGGTTGAAATGTCTAATTAAACTAAATGACTGTTGATATATCAACGCACACCCAAACCACTGGACCTAGAGACTTGAAATTTTGCACATATATACCTTATACAATTTAGGCATCCAGGATTTTTGGGAATTCCCACGGGGACGGGAAAAAACGGGATTTATATATTCGATTCTGAGTGACCCTATCTCATTAACTATAATAACTAGACTCTTCAAACTTGATACACAAGTAGGTATTACATTAGTTAAAACATTGATTTCAGGATTTTTCAAAATTCCCACGGGATAAGGAAAAAACGGGATTTATATATTCAGTTCAACGGGATCCTATGAAGTATAATTAATAGACTCTTGAAATTTGGCATAGAAGTAGGTAATTATAATAGTAAAAAACAGTTTGAAGGATTTTCGGAAATTTTCACGGGATAAGGAAAAAACGGGATTTTTCGCTTTACTGGTCGTAGAAAGCTGAAATTCGGCATCTAGGTTGCTTGGAGAGTGTAGAGGAGGATTAAGAGAGGACTTTCCAAAATTCTCATGGGAACGGGAAAAAACGGGATTTTTTCGGTTTACTGGTCGTAGAAAGCTAAAATTCGGCATGTAGGTTGCTTTGGGGAGTGTAGAGGAGCATTGAGAGAGGACTTTCCAAAATTCCAACGGGAACGGGAAAAAATGGGATTTTTCGTTTTACTGGTCGTAGAAAGCTGAAATTTGGCATGTAGGTTGCTTGGGAAGTGTAGAAGAGCATTAAGGGAGGACTATACAAAATTCCCACGGGAACGAGAAAAACGGGATTTTTCATTTTACTGGTCGTAGAAAGCTGAAATTCGGCATGAGGTTGCTTGGGGAGTGTAGAGGAGCATTGAGAAAGGACTTTCCAAAATTCCTACGGGAACGGGAAAAAACGGGATTTTTCGTTTTACTGGCCATAGAAAGCTGAAATTTGGCAAGTGGGTTTCTTGGGGAGTGTAGGGGAGTATTAAGAAAGAATTTCCCGAAATTCTTACGGGAACGGGAAAATACGGGATTTTTCGTTTTACTGGTCGTAGAAAGCTGAAATTCGGCATGTAGGTTGCTTGGGGAGTGTAGAGGAGCATAGTGAGAGGAATTTCAAAAATTCCCACGGGAACGGGAAAAACCGGGATTTATATATTCGATTCCGAGTGACCCTATCTCAGTAAGTATAATAACTAGACTCTTCAAACTTGATACACAAGTAGGTATTACATTAGTTAAAACATTGATTTCAGGATTTTTCAAAATTCCCACGGGATAAGGAAAAAACGGAATTTATATATTCAGTTCAACGGAATCCTATGAATTATAATTACTAGACTCTTCAAATTTGGCATAGAAGTAGGTAATTATAATAGTAAAAAACTGTTAAAAGATTTTTTGGAAATTCCCACGGGATAAAGAAAAACGGGATTTATCGTTTTACTGGTTGTAGAAAGCTAAAATTCGGCATATAGGTTGCTTGGGGAGTGTAGAGGAGCATTGAGAGAGGACTTTCCAAAATTCCCACGGGAACGGAAAAAACGGGATTTTTCATTTTACTGGTCGTAGAAAGCTGAAATTCGGCATGAGGTTGCTTGGGGAGTGTAGAGGAGCATTGAGAGAGGACTTTCCAAAATTCCCACGGGAACGGGAAAAAACGGGATTTTTCGTTTTACTGGCCGTAGAAAGCTGAAATTTGGCAAGTGGGTTTCCTGGGGAGTGTAGGGGAGTATTAAGAAACTATTTCCCGAAATTCTTACGGGAACGGGAAAATACGGGATTTTGCGTTTTACTGATTGTAAGCTAAAATTTCAAAATTCATAAGTTAATACTGTAAGTAGGCCGCAAAGGGCTCTTTAACCGACTTCAAAAAAGGAGGAGGTTATGCATTCCACTTAATGTATTTCTTTTATGTAAGTATGTTCACCGATTTCTCGGTCAATTGTGGACCGATTTTAAAAATTCTTTTTTTATTCGAAAGAATATAATATACTACTGAGATGGTCTCATTGTCACGCAAGCAAGCAAGCGTGCATGCATGCTTGCATCTTGCTTGCATGCTTGCTTGCTTGCCTGTATGCTTGCTTGCTTGATATCTTGGTGCTTTGGAATTCTCATGAAACACGCGAGCGAAGCCGCGGGCAAAAGCTAGTATATTTATTTTATTTTATTTTATTTTCTTTATTGAGGAAAACAAACAGCAACAATCATACATAAAGGTAATACAAGCAGGTAGAACATAAGCCAGCAAAGTTTTCACTAGTATATCGATACTTATAAGAAGAAATGTAATGCACAAAGTTAAAAACAACAAAGTAATGAAAACAAGACTTAATTAAATAAATACATGCAGAAAACGGATTCCCCCTATCTCGCACATATGCGTTAACAAGGGGAACCGCAGAAAACAGCCACCAATTAACTATACACTATACAGCGCTTCTTATTGCGGTTACATAACTACTATACCTTAGATGAAAGATATCAGTATGGTTATACTTACTATTATGTGTGGAACAAGCTCTTATAAGAAAACGATTTTTAGAATATTTACTTTTACAAGAACTAACAGCGAAAGTGGTTTTGGAGCGAGTACGCAGGCCAGAGCACTTAAGTGATATGTTACTTAGGAGGTACGGAGAATCGACAATATTATTGATAATTTTGTACAATAATATCTGGTCATTGTGTTCCCTACGTTTCTGGAGGGGAACAATATCGTTGAAATTAACGTCTTTAAACTTATACTTCAGGCGTTTTATAAATTTATCTTGGATGCGTTCAATCTCGTCAATATAACAATGATATTGTGGAGTCCAGGTTGTAGATGCATATTCAAGCTGAGAGCGTACTAGTGTTTTATATAAAAGTTTAAAGGTATCAATGTTTTTAAAATCATTTCCTTGCCTAAACACGAATCCCATCATTTTATAAGCCTTTGCGGTAATTTTTTGTATATGAGAAGAAAACAACAGCCCCTGATCTAGTTGGATTCCCAGATCCCTAATCTCGGTTACTCTCTTAAGTTTTTTGTTAATTAATTTATAGTCATATTCAATAGATGTCCGTTTCCGAGAATAAGATATGAAGTAACACTTATCAGTATTTAAAACTAGCTTATTTTCCACACAGTAATGTCCGAAGCGATCCAGGTCACGCTGAAAATATATATATATACTAGCTTTTGCCCGCGGCTTCGCTCGCGTGTATCATGAGTATTCCAAAATACCAAGATATCAAGCAAGCAAGCGTACAGGCAAGCAAGAAAGCATGCAAGCATGCATGCAAGCATGCAAGCAAGATGCAAGCAAGCATGCATGCACGCAAGCAAGCAAGCGTGCATGAAAGCGTGCAAGTAAGCGTGCATGCAAGAGTGCATGCAAGCACGACTAAACTTCAGGTAGATACGGTCCTTTACAGTATTTCTTTGTATACAATGTTTTTCACTAATTTGGAAGCGGACACTAAAAATCTGAATAACCAGAAAGAATACAACTAAAGGTCTCTATATGTGCATATGGTATTTAAATAAACTTCCTATAACTCCTAACCATTAAGGAGTTTAACCTTCCATCATCAGTTCACCTGGATAACCTGAGAAAATACAACTATCGGTCTATACGTACCTATAATATTTGAAAAAATATCCTCAACTCCTAACCGTTAAGGAGTTTTACCTTCTATCATCAGCTCATCAACATGAGATGATGTCTACCAGACACAAACACTTCAATAGCTTGAGAAAATATATCAAAAACGTAATGCGTGCCTACAAAATTTGAAGGTTGCCCTCGATTTCCCTGAGATCCCCTCATCAGATCCTGATTTGGTGACAATGTGACCATCTCAGGAGTATATTATATTCTTTCGAGTAAAAAAAGAATTTTTAAAATCGGTCCACAATTGACCGAAAAATCGGTGAACATACCTACATAAATACATACAGTGGAATGCATAACCTCCTCCTTTTTCTTTACTTACAGTATAAACTTTTGAATTTTGAAATTTTACCTTTCTGCAACCAGTAATACGCAAAATCCCGTTTTTTCTCGTTCCCGTAAGAATTTCGGGAAATGCTTTATTAATGCTCCCCTACACTCCCCAAGGAACCCACTTGCCAAATTTCAGCTTTCTACGACCAGTAAAACGAAAAATCCCGTTTTTTCACGTTCCCGTGGGAATTTCCGTAAGTCCTTAAAACTGTTATTTACTACTATAATTACCTACTTCTACGCCAAATATGAAGAGTCTAGTAATTATAGTTCATAGGATTCCGTTGAACTGAATATATAAATCCCGTTTTTTTCGTTCCCGTGGGAATTTCCGTAAGTCCTCTTTCAATGCTCCTCTACACTTCCCAAGCAACCTACATGCCGAAATTAGGCTTTCCACGACCAGTAAAGCGAAATATCCCGTTTTTTCCTTATCCCGCGGGAAATTCCAAAAATCCTTAAAACTGTTTTTTACTACTATAATTACCTACTCCTATGCCAAATTTGAAGTGTCTAGTAATTATAGTTCATAGGATTCCGTTGAACTGAATATATAAATCCCATTTTTTCCTTATCCCGTGGGAATTTTGAAAAATCCTGAAATTAATGTTTCAACTAATGTAATACCTACTTGTGTATTACATTTGAAGAGTCTAGTTATTATAGTTACTGAGATAGGGTCACTCGGAATCAAATATATTAATCCCGTTTTTTCCCGTTCCCGTGGGAATTCTCAAAAATCCTTCCTTAGTGGATGCCTACATTGTATAAGGTATCTATGTGCAAAATTTCAAGTCTCTAGGTCCAGTGGTTTGGGCAAAACCTTAAAAACGATGCCCATATTGATATTTAGACATTTCAACCCCATCGCACCGGCATTTTATAACCGTTGTTGTTTTCATAACCAGCGACCCGATAAACCATAGAAACAACACCCATGCTCATTTTCAGACTTTGTTACCCCTTTCCCCCTTTTAGGGGTTGAATTCTCAAAAAACCTGAAACACGTGTTTACTCATTTATCATTAGGAGTACTTCTGTGAAGTTTCGAATAAAATAGTCGAACGAATCTTGTTTCCCCATACAAACTTTGAACTCCCTTTTCACCCCCTTAGGGAGTGAATTTTGAAAAATCCTTTCTTAGTGCACCCCTAGACCTTATAAGGAACCTACATGCCAAATTTGGAAACTCTAGGCCCAGTGGTTTGGGCTGTGCGTTGATATGTCAGTCAGTCAGTCAGTCAGTCAGTCAGTCAGTTTCTTCTTTTATATATTAAGATATTATTATTATTATTATTATTATTCACACTTATTAAAATTAAGCCGAATAAACAATCAAAATCTTGACGACCAGATGGCCTAGTGGTTAGAGAACCTGACTACGAAGCTTGAGGTCCCGGGTTCGATTCCCGTGTCGGGGCAGACATTTGTATGAAAAATACGAATGTTTGTTCTCGGGTCTTGAGTGTTTAATATGTATTTAAGTATGTATCTATCTATACAAGTATGTTTATACGTTGCTTAGTACCCATAACACAAGCTTTGCTTAGCTTACTTTGGGACAACTTAGGTCAATTGGTGTGAATTGTCCCATGATATTTATTTATTTATTTTATTTATTGAAATCAGTTCAAAGGACACGGCTGTCAGTTTTCACGTGGATCAGAAAAAAGATAATTTTTAATAATAGTGACTTTCTACGTTCACACACACACACTTTCGCTACCTATATAATATTAGTAACAAAATAAAATAAACCTAACCTATAGAGTTCCACATGATAATCATTTTGAAATTCTTTAATAATTCATGTTTTTAGGGCTCCGTACCTCAAAAGGAAAAAACGGAACCCTTATAGGATCACTTTGTTGTCCGTCCGTCCGTGTGTCCGTCCGTCTGTCTGTCAAGACCCTTTTTCTCAGGAACGCGTGGAGGTATCAAGCTGAAATTTATATCAAATACTCAAGTCTACTGTCCCTTGGAGCTGTGAAAAAATCAAACATCTAAGCCAACACAATCAAAAGATACAGCCGTTTATGACGCAAATTTCCGCATATTTTCGAAGCTCGCAAGGGTATCAAAACCTACAGGGTACTTCCCGTGAACTCAAAATTTTGAAATTTGGTACGAAGCTAGGTCTTATAGCACAGATAATGGAAAAATTGCGAAAAGCATAATTTTTTTGTCTGTCTGTCCATATCAGTAACCAACGCACATTTTCGACACTCGCAAGAGAATCAAAACCTACAGGGTTCCCGTGAACTCAGAATCTTGAAATTTGGTACAAAGCAAGGCCTTATAGCACAAATAAAGGAAAAATTGCGAAAAGCATAATTTTTTTGTCTGTCTATATTAGTAACCAATCTACAATGATCCCACACTGCGCACATTTTGCTTAGGAGCAGGGGTCTGCTAAGACTGGATGGATGTTCATAGATACATATAAAGTACCTGGGCGACCGAGCTCTGCTCGGGCAGAAACTCGGTACCAAGCGTTTTCCCAGAGATAAGACCAAGCTAGATCAATTTTTCATCCCCGAAAACCCCCAAATACCAAATTTCATCGAAATCGTTGGAACCGTTTTCGAGATCCTGATTATATACACCGGAGGGGTGGGGGTGGGGGGGGGGGGTGAGAGGGGGGAGGGGATGCGGGGGAGGGAGCGTGGGGGTGTTAAAGGGGGGAGGAAAATTTCATTGATTTTGCCGTAGGATGCACCGTTTTCAAGATATTTGGCAAAAACACCGGAGGGGGTGGGGGGGGGGGTGAGTCACGTTAAACTATCGTCCGTAAACCGACTTTACAGACAACCGGCTTTTCCTGTTCTGTGCTCCCAATAGAGAACGTGCACATAGACGGTGCTGCCAACTGGTGCCATAAGGGTGCCATCAATTTGAATGTTTTACCTTGATAAGTTTGTTTTACTGTCCGCATAGTGTCTCTTCTGTCGCATTAGTGCTGCCGCCTATAGTTACTGCACGTTCCCTATAATACTTTTTCTAACAAAAAAGTAACTTTTTCTCACAAAAAAGTAACTTTTTCTCACAAAAGAAGAAACTTGACGTTTTCTCATAAAAAATAAACTTAAAAAAAAACTAAAAATCTTGAAAAAAAACGTGGAATCGAACCGAGGTCGGCTGGATGCGCGACCACCCGATTTCTAATGTGCCATTATGATCTGCTCGAAGTCGGCGAAATTTAGCTTTATATTCTAATGCAAACAAAAATAGCCGGAAAACACGAGTAAAAGCGATTTTCTGAAAATGAAACATAGCTAGATCAGTTTTTCATCCCCGAAAACCCCCACATACCAAATTTCATCGAAATCGTTGGAGCCGTTTCCGAGATCCTGATTATATATATATATATATATATATATACATATATACAAGAATTGCTCGTTTAAAGGTATTAGATTTGTATGGAACCCTCGGTGCGCGAGTCCGACTCGCACTTGGCCGGTTTTTTTATGAGAATAAAAAGTTATGCGAAATGATGGATTATGACAAAACGATGATTATGCGTACCTATGTAAAGATGGTTATTAATTTGTAATTTATTGTATTTAACGACCGCTTTAGCCTAGTTGGTAGTGACCCTGCCTACGAAGCAAGAGGTCCTGGGTTCGAATCCCGGTAAGGGCATTTATTTGTGTGATGAGCACGAATATTTGTTCCTGAGTTATGGATGTTTTCTATGTATTTAAGTATGTATTTATCTATATAAGTATGTTTATCGTAGTCTAGTACCCATAGTACAAGCTTTGCTTAGTTTAGGACCAGGTCGATTTGTGTAAGATTGTCCCCAAATATTTATTTATTTATCTTTATTAATTAATCGCCTTTCAATGAAATATTTGCACGCCTGCATGCAGGCTGAATACACTGTGAACAACTTTACTATACGACCTTACTATACTGTGTTCTGGCAAATAAATAAAATAAATAAATAAATACCTATCACGGGAGAATTCACACCAATTGACCTAGTACCAAACTAAGCAAAGCTTGTACTAGACAACGGATAAACATACTTAAATACATATTAAACACCCAAGACTCGAGAACAAACATTCGAATTATTCACACAAATGTCTGCCCCGACCGGGAATCGAACCCGGGACCTCAAGCTTCGTAGTCAGGTTCTCTAGCAACTAGGCTATCCGGTCGTCCACAATACATTTGATTTGATTTGAAAAAATTATGCCACCAGACATCCCGAGGAGATGAGGTATTTTGTACGTTCGGTACATTTCTAGAGGTACTAGGACATCAGAATCTCATAGAAGCTTCTTCGTACAGGTTTTCACAAATGCAACCCCTGAGCATTGGTGCGCCCCGCCGCCGGAGCTCCAAGTGCTTGCTTTGCCGGACCAGCTGATCCGGTCGCTCATGATACCAGGAGAACATGGGTCGTATGAGAGCTGCCGCGCGTACACTCTAGACCCGAGGGCATTGTACGCTATATTGAATGACTATGTAGACGAAAGGTAAGTCATTAGACTTCAAAGATTACATATTAGTTGAACTGAAACAATTACTTTGCTCACCCGTGACCTTATAATACGTTTATGCAAGACACACAAACCTATCACTATCACCACCACCACACTAACTGACACGTTTCGAATTCCACCACAGCTCATCTTCAGAGCAACACAACCATTCACCATGCTACCAGATATTAAACTGACATACCAAAACAAAAACACACAAAAAAGTTTGTGTGATTTGTATGTGTTTGCACATTGTGGAAATGCATGAACACACATTTCTTGCATAAGTAAACGTAGCTATCATAAGGTCGCGGGTGCGCAAAGTAATTGTTTCAGTTCATTGATATGGACCTCCGCAAAGTAACGCCTGGTTCAATAAATTACATCTTGGTTGTTTAACAGATTTGACGTTAATAGTAGCAGTCAAAGAGTACCTACATTTTTGAGTGTCAACTGCCAATGTTTTTTTTTTAATTTGTGTCAACTTCGATTTAATTACTTGATACACTCACAGAAAGTCCCTGGTAAATCGTTTTTTGCACAACAAAAAATGTTAGCGATGAAACTGATATAAGGGTGTTTTCAGAAAAAAAGTACCTATATACCCGTTTTTCCTTAATTATCCTTAATTTTTCATACAAAATTTATTAGTCAGTTTTGTGACGGTCCATACAACAATGTATGGTTAACTGCGTCACAAAACTGACAGTTAAAAGTGGGACACTTTTTTTATTGATTAAATCAATAGTGCTTGTGATTCTGAGTATTATTTCTATAACCCAAAATTTGTCAGGTTTTTAAAAAAAAGTACAGGGCTCACTTTTTTCTGAAAATGCCCATAAAATTCATATCCCTAAGAAGACACTAATATATACCGATCCGCATTGGCGATCTTTAGTTTCAAATAGCATCTACTGTGTTAAAAAAAATGTACTTACGTAGGTAATCAAATTGTAGGATCTCAAAGTCAAAGTCAAAGTCAAAATTCTTTATTCAATTTAGGCATCAAATTGATGCTCCTATGAACGTCGAAAAATCTACCAACCGATCCGATCCGATCTGTTTTGAAAAATACAATATTGTACCTTGTTGAGTTTCATGCCGGATTATTCTCAACAGGGTTTTCCCGAACCGATGGTAGATACTTCGACATTCATAAGTCTTGTTAAAGCCTAAGATATTTTTGATTTTGACTTTGTATGATAACACACTCCTGAATTTCATTACTATTTTGATATTGGCAGCACTGAAATAATCCGCGAAGGGGGAGCGTTGCGGACGGTGCAGACGAGACGACTCGTACCAGCCACGGAGGAAGCAGCGCGACGTGAACAAGTTTGTATATGCCATCATCATAATTTTGATCATTATCATTTCAACCGTAGCACGTCCACTGCTGGGGTGAGGCCTCTGTATAAGTAATGCTTTCGTAATTTGCGGACCATTATTCGACTGCTTTGGTGGTCCGGTCAGAGTCTTCTCCGTAAGACGAAACTCTTCAACGGCTTATGGCACCGACTTAAAATTTGGTACAGATGTTGTTTGGATGACCATGCAAGTACACTCACGATTTTCTTCACGATTTTTTTTGAACCCACGATTCTCTTGCTTGTCGACTTTTTAGGCCACCACGGTTTTTTAGATAAAAACATATTAAACAAAACATCCAAGACAAAATTCGTATTTTTGCACAAACATTAGTATTTTTCACAAAAATATCTGTCCCGACCGGGAATCGAACCCGGGATCTCGAGCTTCGTAGTCAGATTCTCTAGCAACCAGGCTATCCGGTCGTCAACGTCGTGATATAGAATGATGATGAAAATAATTAAATCTTTTTGTGAAACATGGAATTTTATCACACTATCTTTACACAGGTAGCGAGAGTACAAGATGCTATAGTTGCATTGAGGAGCAAGGAACCAGCTCCGTGTACCAACGGATGGGTGTTCAACACTGAACACTACCAGAAAACGCTAGTCACTGAAGTGAGTACCTGTTTGTTACCTATACAAAGAAAAAACCGGCCAAGTGCGAGTCGGACTCGCGCACGTAGGGTCCCGTACCATTATCTACAAAAAATAATTCCCTTCAGAGTGTCGAAATAACGTTTTTGTGGCATACTTTCACAGCTTCAAAGGACTGTAGACCTTAGTATTATGGTTTTAATTTCAACTCGATACCTCCACGCGTTCCCGAGATTAAGTTCTTGACAGACTGACAGACAACAAAGTGATCCTATAAGGGTTCTGTTTTTTCCTTTTGAGGTACGAAACCCTAAACCAAACCAAGTTAAATTAAACTAAGCAATATGAATTAAATTACATAATTTAATTTAGTATTTTTAGTAACTTATGTAGCCGTAAGTGCCTAATACTACTAATATTTCTATGGATGTACTCGTACAGTCAAGGAATTTAATTTCCAACCCACCTCCGTTTGAATATCGTACAGCAAACTGTCACCATAAAGAGCTAGCTACTACACTGACGAGCAAAAATAAAGGGTCGGTTACAGGAATTACGATAACTACAAAACCCGCTGTGATAGCTTCTTCGAGTAAAATGAGTTTAGTAAAGAGTTTTATTCTTAACAAGAAAAAGTTTAATCTATATATATAAAAGAAGAAACTGACTGACTGACTGACTGACTGACTGACTGACTGACATATCAACGCACAGCCCAAACCGCTGGGCCTAGAGATTCCAAATTTGGCACGTAGGTTCCTTATAAGGTCTAGGGGTGCACTAAGAAAGGATTTTTCAAAATTCACTCCCTTGGGGGTGAAACGGGGGTCCAAAAATTTGTATGGGGAAACAAGATTAGTTTGACTATTTTATTCGAAACTTCACAGAAGTACTCCTAACGATAAATTATTAAACACGTGTTTCAGGTTTTTTGGGAATTCAACCCCTAAAAGGGGGAAATGGGGCGACAAAGTCTGAAAATCAACATAGGTATTGTTTCTGTGGTTTATCGGGTCGCTGGTTACGAAAACAACAACAGTTTTAAAATCCGATGTGGCGGACGTAAAATACCATCTCCCTGGATGGGGTGCGATGGGGTTGAAATGTCTAAATGACTGTTGATATATCAACGCACAGCCCAAACCACTGGACCTAGAGACTTGAAATTTTGCACATAGATACCTTATACAATGTAGGCATCCATTAAGGAAGGATTTTTGGAAATTCCCACGGGGACGGGAAAAAACGGGATTTATATATTCGATTCCGAGTGACCCTATCTCAGTAACTATAATAACTAGACTCTTCAAATTTGATACACAAGTAGGTATTGCATTATTTAAAACATTAATTTCAGGATTTTTCAAAATTCCCACGGGATAAGGAAAAAACGGGATTTATATACTAACTTCAACGGGATCCTATGAACAATAATTACTAGACTCTTCAAATTTGGCATAGAAGTAGGTAATTATAATAGTAAAAAACAGTTTTAAAGATTTTCGGAAATTCCCACGGGATAAGGAAAAAACGGGATTTTTCATTTTACTGGTCGTAGAAAGCTGAAATTCGGCATGTAGGTTACTTGGGAAGTGTAAAGGAGCATTGAAAGAGAACTTTCCAAAATTCCCACGGGAACGGGAAAAAACGGGATTTTTCGTTTTACTGGTCGTTGAAAGCTGAAATTCGGCATGTAGGTTGCTTGAGGAGTGCAGAGGAGCATTGAGAGAGGACTTTCCAAAATTCTCACGGAAGTGGGAAAAAACGGGATTTTTCGTTTTACTGGTCGTAGAAAGCTGAAATTCGGCATGTAGGTTGCTTGGGGAGTGTAGATGAGCATTGAGAGAGTACTTTCCAAAATTCCCACGGGAACGGGAAAAAACGGAATTTTTCGTTTTACTGGTCGTAGAAAGCTAAAATTTCAAAATTCATAAGTTTATACTGTAAGTAGGCCGCAAAGGGCTCTTTAACCGACTTCAAAAAAAGGAGGAGGTTATGCATTCCACTTTATGTATTTTTTTATGTAGGTATGTTCACCGATATCTCGGTCAATTGTGGACCGATTTTAAAAATTATTTTTTATTCGAAAGAATGTAATATACTCCTGAGATTGTCCCATTGTCACCAAATCAGTATCTGATGACGGGATCTCAGGGAAATCGAGGGTAACCCTCAAATTTTGTAGGCACGCATTACGTTTTTCATATATTTTCTCAAGTTATTTAAGTGTTTGCGTCTGGTAGACATCATTTCATGTTGATGAGCTGATGATGGAAGGTAAAACTCCTTAACGGTTAGGAGTTGAGGATATTTTTTCAAATATTATAGGTACGTATAGACTAATACTGCCGCCTCAAGGAGAAAAACCATAAGTGACAAAAAGTAAGTTTCGAGATAAATCCAAAAAACTTTGCACTTCTGTTTAATTGCTTTAACTTGAAAGTACAAAGTTGAAACTTTCGTTTTTAAATAAACGAATATCGCATAATTATTATGCATTGCAAACTTTTCAATTATCTCTTTATTTTAATTAGATATTTAGAAAAAACAGTTACTGTCTCGTAAAATAAATCATAAAAAA